>CM016625.1:76293102-76893102 GCA_005393395.2 Gossypium australe | reverse complement strand
TAATCACTTAACTAATTAGTTTCGGCTTTTAGACGAAATAAGAAATAGATCTTCATACCAAAATAAGCCTTGGCTGAATGCTATAGACACTTGCCTTGTGGATTTTAAATCCCGAAACTCACCGAATAACTAGGGAACACGCGGCCTATGGTGTACCTTCGGGAAAAGAACTTCTCCTTCCTTGTAGTTGACACTTAGTAAATCCCGAAAGATCTCCTCAAGGTTTCGGCAACAAGAATATTGATGGGATTAGTCCTAGATTTTCGACAAATCTAAAAGAAAAGAATAGAAATCAAACTTGTTCTTACCTTTGAAGAAATCGACATCACCTAAGCTTGAAGCCACTTGAGATATTCGGCTATGGCCTTAAAAGGCTTACTTCTGACTTTTGGAGGGATTAGAAAGAAAAAAGAAGGAAGAATAAAGATGGAGGATTCGGCTAGAACACAAGGTATTTCGGCTTTGGCTAACAAAGAGAAGAAGAATAAAAACTGTAGGAAATTCGGCAGAGAGAGGAGAATTTGCTTAAGAAATTCGGCAAAGGAAAAGTGAATGAATGAATGGCCTATCTTTTCCTTTTATAGCCGAATTTACTAGCTAGAGTCCCTTACTTGGCCACCACTCTTCTATTTTGATAGCTTTATCCCTTGAATTATCACTTTATTAAAAGAATTTAATCCAACAATTATCTCTTGAAAATAATGATAAATAAATCCTTTATTTATCCCTTATTTATCCACTAATTATAAAAGAATAAAAGCTCCTAGAATTTAGCCATGTGCCGTCCAACTCCCTTGCGCCTTGCAGCAAAATAAAACTCTTTTATTTGCTCCCCAAGTGACTCGAACCCAGGCCCAATTGCACCTGCTTGTGGCGTCACCCACCTGGGCCTTAAGTGACATCTTCAGGCCACTTTTCCAAGCCTGATTGTGTGTCAAATTCCTCCTACTAATTTTCTTAAGGCCACCTTGCCTTAATTTCCCCTTTTTAAACCTTAAAACTTGACATTTCTTTACATTTCCAAGTTTCCAAAAATTTTCGTTTGCCTCCTTTAAACTTAACATTTCCTTACATTTCCAAGTTTCCCGAAATGTTTACTTTCCTCTTTTGAATCATTTCTTGTAACACCCCAAACCCGGACAAGACACCACGTCCGAATCTGGTATGCTACGGGGAAATCGTTTTTGAAAAGTTAGATTTTCCGTTTAAAAACTGAGTGAAAACACAGTGTGTTTGAAACAAATTTGAGTAGTCTCGTTTGAAGAACAGTTGATGTATTTGGAGCCCAGAGATTTTGAAAACTTAGCCAGAATGTGTAGTTAAAATGAGTTTAAACCATTTAAAACCTCATTAGTTTCTTAGTGATACATAAAACACTTTTAACTCAGAAGAACTACAAGTTTGGATTGGGAACCAGTTGTATTTGTTTGTCAAAAAGACTTAGTGTGATACCCGATGGTATAGTTTAAAACACATTGCGTTATAGTTTTGAAATCGTTATCTTTCCAAGTTTTAGTAAAATTTATTCCAAGTTACTTTGTTAAGACATGTCAAAAAATCAACGTAAAGCGTAAACAACTTAAAACATAACTTTAAAGGCCTTTTACAAACCAAATAAACCCAATTAAAAGTAAATAAACCTAAGTACCCAATTAGTAGAGTCTGAGTAAAACTTTATTAAAGCATGGCATGTGCACCCCGAGTCCATCTCGGCTCCACGTCCGCAGCTACGAGTCACCTGAAATGTCAAAGGAGAGGGTGAGTCGAGTGACTCAGTGTGTAAATCCCGCTCCCGAAGAATCAACATGCTAACACACATCATACATAGCAACATGATTAATGCAACCCGATCCTAACCATCCATATCGCCTTTTCTACCCCGTGTGGTACCAAACCACTGGTGGTGCCAAACCACTGGTGACATATAGTCACAATGTGTTACCAAAACACTGGTGTCCCAAAGACACAATATCCGTCAATGTGGTACCAAACCACTGGTGTCCCAAAGACACAATGTGCTACCAAAGCACTGGTGACCGAAGTCACAAATCCAATGATGATGGGGCCAACCCATCGTGTGATACCAAATCACTAGCAGACGATCCCATATCTCAAGTGGGGCCAACCCACGGTGGTCAAACCACAGGGACAAGTCGCAATGAGGTGCCAAACCTCTGGTGTCCCAAAGACACAATGTGCTACCAAAGCACTGGTGACCGTAGTCACAAATCTGGTGATGGGGCCAACCCATCGTGTGATACCAAATCACTGGCGTCAATCCCGTATAATCATCCGTGGGGCCAACCCACTGTGGTACTGAGCCACTGGGACGAGACGCTGAGGTACCAAACCTCTGGAGGTGCCAAACCTCTGGTGACCCAAAGTCACAAAGTTGTGCTACCAAAGCACTGGTGCTCGTCAGCACAATATACCACTGCTCCCTCCTCTCGTATCACCCACACATATCATACTCATGGGATTATGCATCTCATACAAGCCATGCATATCATGCCAACATATCAAGCATTACAACTCATAACATGCATAATATAATTCATGATATCATATATTATCATTAATACTCATCATAGAACAGACTTACCCGAATCGTACACATACCCCATTTGGGTATTCATTTGTCCATCATACTGTTATAATTTTTAACAGGCAAACAGGTTTTATTAATAATCTTACTAAGTATCAGTGTGTTAGTTTACACACCTGATAATACGAGCCTAGAAATCCTGACCAAAGCGATCTAAGTCCCTCGCTTGCTAACTCCTACAATCGGCCAAACATAGGGGTTAGGCATCACTAACATTCGGCCAACACAGAGACACCAAAAAGGGTTAATGCTAGAACCCTTACCTTGCACCCGTTTGGTTTCCTACCAAACCCGAACCAATAGTGATTCCCTTTGACAATCGGCCTCCACCTGAAAAGAACCATTAATCCTTAATGGCTTGGCTAACCGAAATAAAAGAATCAACCAATAATATTGACCCTTACCAAACTTACCCCACTTGACTACTCAGAGAACGAAGACTTCCACCCGATTGTATCCAAAGTCCGAATAACCTAAAATGAAATCGGTTCCAAAACCAATGATTAACTTCCAGCAACAAGGCTACCTTCGGCTCTTAACCAAACCAAACGATCAAGAACAGAAAAAGAAAGAAATGGCCATTCGGCCAAAACTTACCACCACCAACGATTAAGGCCAGGCTTCCAAGACACCACTGATATTCGGTCAAGGGAGATTACTAGGGGGAAGGGAAATATTCGGCCAAAAAGATCACTAAAAGGGGGTGTATAGATTCGGCTAACACCTTGAATAAAAGAAGGAGAATTTGCTTTTTAGATGTTTAACACACCTGTGATCGGTTCTCAATGAAAGAAGAGAGAAAATAATTGTAATATGAGAGTAGAGTGGGAATGAAATTTCGGCAAGATGGTTTAAGAAAAAGAGAAAAATCGGCAACAAATAGAAGAAAGGTTCGGCTTAAGATTTTGGAAAGAAAAGAAATGATGAAAATAATTTGGGAGGTGACTTTCGGTTTACACAAATGAAAAGAAGAAAGAACTAGAAGATCATTCGGCTAGCAACCCAAAATGTAGAAAGACCAATTACACAATTCGGCAAGTAGAGTTGCTTTTGGACCTACGGCTTCAAGGAGAAAAATGAAGGAATTAGCTTGAGAATTCGACTTAGTATGACAAAAAGAAAGGAAAGAAATTTGACTCCTAATGACCGAATGTGCACACAAATGCCCAAAAAGAATTTCGGCTACCCCAATTACCACTTACCAACCGGCCAACCTCCTCCCCAAGCATCCAAGCCGTCACTTCCCCCCATTCCAAGCCCCAAATATTCGGCCATACCCCTCAATGCACTCACATCCACCCATTTCAAAAGTGTGGACCAAGTCTTTCTCCTCAAATTGCTCTCCACCTTTCATTTGAAAGGTAAGACTTGGTCCAAGGTAGTGTTCTAGTTGCTCTCTACCTCTACTCCCATGCCGTCCAAAATAGGTGACAAAAAGGGGACTCCGCTGCTTGAACTCTGGACCTCCCTCACCTGCACATGACGCTAACACAAGCCCCCAAGTGGCGCATGCTTTGCCACTGGGCTAGCTCCTTATTTGTGCTTCAAAACACCAATTAAAAATTCTTAAACCCTAGCTCTTCCAACTCCTCTCACCTAAGCCCAAAAATCAAATTTTTCCCATTCACTCAGGCACACACCTAGGCTACACTTAAGCCCCAAAAACATAAAAATAGCAACATAGCATACTAACAACACGCAAAACCTGCCATGACAAAAATAACCCCTAACCCGGGATATTACATTTCTAAATCATTTCCTTACATTTCCTGGACATTTCCTTACATTTCCTTACATTTCCATACATTTCCTTACATCTTAGGGTTCCCAAAACTCCTCAGAACCCATCCAACACACCCACTGAGCCCATTATCTCATAAATTACACACGAACGCATAACCCCTAATCTAGGATGTTACAGTTTAGGCACAGACTTTCGATTTCCTGAATTTCCTCCTCCACCAGCCACCAACTCCAAAACTCACAGCACAGCCTGCGACACAGCATCCTCCCCCGTCTGAGCCTGTTGCTCAACACCAACAGCTGGGGGTGGTGGTGGCGGTGGTACCTCATTATCAGACCCTTGACCCGATCTAACGGGTTCTGACCTAGTCATTCTTCCTCTACCGCGTCCACGACGACCACGTCCTCTAGAGCTCATTTCTAACGTTGAGATCTGATTAAGAAGTTTTATGAATTAGTACTTTTGTTTCACTTGATTATCCGCGAAGAAATTTTATGAAAAGAGTTTTAGGAGTGGTTCTTTCGTATTCATACATGCACACAGTTTTTTCATTCATTCATACATCCATCAAATAATTATGAACTTTCATTCATTCAGAGAAACGTTGTAGTTTTCATTGTTGTTGTTTCTCCACTACCTAGGGGTATTTTCATAATTTGTCCTACAGGGGGTATTTTCGTAATTTTTCAAAAGAAAGAGTTCCTTGGTGATTTTGTCACAAAGTATTTTGATAATTTTGAATTCCCGGGGTATTTTGGAAAATTTTTGAAGTCCAAGGGTATTTCGATAATTTTGGACCTTGGGGGTATTTTGGTAATAAACCAGAGTAAATTGGTAAAGTTTAATATTTCCAGGGTATTTCCAAACTTTGCAAAATTTTGAGAGTTCTTTTTGATACTTGTACTTTCCAAAACGGTGATGTTGTAAAATTTTGACAACCAGGGTCATTTTGGTAATTTTGTAAGTTAGGGGCAATTTTGTAATTTTCCAAAAATTAAGGTATTTTGATATTTTGCAAATTAGGGTTTTTGGACTTGTTATAAAATAATGAAATTTTTGGTAAAACTGTTGGGTAGTTGGACATTTTATAAACCAAGGGCATTTTTGTAATTTTACCACTAGGGGTATTTTTAAAATTTCAAAAAAAAATTTCCGATTTTTTTTATAGAAATAGTTTTCACAAATTAAAGAAAATATGATTTTTAAGAGTTTTACAATTAGGGTTTCCATAAAAACACGGCTAGTTCCCTTTCGGGTTTTAGTCATTGTATTTAGCCCATGACCGAGTCCTCTTGGTCAGGGTGAACCAAAGCTACGCACCAGGCAGGATTCAAATGGAGAGGAGGTGAGTCACACGGACTGCTTAAGTACCAAGCTCCCACTGAAACCATTCCTAGACATGCGCACAGAGGTTGCCACACCCACTGCGACCTTTGGGTTAGGGTGAACCGAAGCTACGCACCAGGTAGGATTCCTGCGAAGAGGAGGTGAGTCACTAGGACTGCTTAAATACCAAGCTCTTCCGGATCCAATCCTAGACATGCGCACAGGGGTTACCACACCCTAACTTGATTGACTTAGCCATAGGTTTGTTTAGTGGTCCTTAAGTCTTATGTATTTGTGTTTGAGTAGACTAGTCCTAGAGTTCAAGTACCTATCATTCTATTCTACGTTCCATTCCTTTTCTACCCTTCTATAAATCACATAATCACACAGATGGTTAGGGGTACTTACCTGGTGGACTGCGGGTTGGAGACTTAGGTGCCATGCCATAAAACCTGCCTATTTTCAGAAATACTTCCATAAAGCTTACTTGACTTGATTTGAAAATGTTTTGGGCCTTAGCCCACAGGCCGAGAGTTTTAAAACTGGGCTCTGATACCAAACTGAAACACCCCAAACCCGGCCCACGAGCTTTGACCGGACCTGGTATGTTCCTCAAGTAAACCGGTTCAAAATTCTTTTGCTTCTTAGGAAAAACTTGTGCGATTTTTTTAAAAAAATATTGTTTTGAAAGAAAACTTATTATTGGGTTGGGCTTGAATTGAAAATGAATTAATTTTATATTAAAACTCCCTTTTTAATTAAGGTGACAAAACACTTTGGAGTTTATTATTTTGAAATAATTTTACTTGATCCATAAATAATAGTTTGTAAACAAAATAAATAAAAGTAAGAAGAAATAAAGAAAATTCATCTAAGGCCTTATTACATCAAAAATTCCCAAAATTTAAATTAAAGTACTTAAATAAAATAAAAGTCCAAATGGTAATTTCCTGCTATGCATGGCCACCTTTAAGCTCTTGCCGACCCGGTCCATTACCGCTCATCACCTGAAAAATATTCCCCAACGGGGTGAGTCAAACAGACTCAATGTGTAATCAACACAAAAATTTAATAGATTTAGGCATACCATACATATCATGTTCACATAATAATTCAAGATAATGATGCAACCCCGAACCCAAACCTAGATGCCATCCGCTACACATCCCCGTACCAACCTGCACACCGTGGGGACTACTAAGTCAACCCTCCTTCCGCTACACACCATCGAAGGCAGTCGCTGCAGTCGACGTGCTCATCGCCCATATAAATTCGTGGCATAGCCACCAGATTAAATAATTGTGTCATGAGACACCACATTCAGATAATGTAACCGAAGTCACCATATTCAGATAATGTGACCGAAGCCACCACATTCAGATAGTGAGACCGAAGTCATCACATTCACTTACCTTTTTTCATATAACTCGAATGCCCCATATTATTCATATCATGCATATCATACTTAAATTCACATTCATGTCACTTTTCACATGTTAAAATATAACATATTTTGTAATCCTAGTAGGAGTAGGAAACGTACCTGAGTACTTTGTACCACATTAGGGTACCTTAGCCATATTCACATTCTTATACATACTTATATTAAATATTGCCATAAAACGTATTAAAAGATAGTGGGGATTACACACCTGATTCGCTTAATAAATTCCTTGAGATCCCGAAATCTGATCTACTGCTTAGATCCTTAATCCCTACATTTGATTAATCACTTACTATTTAGCATAAATCCTATTCGGCTATAATACCAAATCCTAGTAGGATTTTTATTCTTGAAACTTACCTTTGATGCCGATTTGATGATTATCCAAATCCCGAAATAGATCCTTGCATTCTTAGTGCTATCGAAAATCCTATAAGCACATGTTAGATTGATTTCTAAAACTTAATCATCATTAAATGGCCTATGGCCGAATATCAAATGTCTTACCTTAATCTTAGAAATCCCGAAATATTCTTCCTTGTAGTCGACAGCTGCCGAAATCCAAAAAGGACCCTTCAAAGTTTCAGCCATGGAATCCTAAAGGAGTTAGATTCCTATATTTCGGCTAAAAAGGAGAGATTGGAAATCAAATAACAGTTGATCTTACCTCTATGGATGAAATCGGCAACACCCTTCTGTCACAACAAAGATTCGGCTTTGGCTTTAGTGAACAATCGGCTAGGTTCTAACAATTACCTAGTTTCAGCTTTTGAAAGAAAACTATGAGAAGAGAAGGGATATGATCTTAAAGAAAATCGACAAGGGGAACTAAGGGTGAAGAGGAATTCGGCTAGACAAAAGAAAAAGAGGAGAGAAGAGAGGCTAGGGAATTCGGCAGAGAAAGAGGAGGAAGAAAATTGATGAGTAGCCCTATGTTCTTCCTTTTATAGCCGAATTTATCCCTTAGAATCCCTTACTTGGCCACCACTCTTCTTTATTTGATAGCTTTATCCTTTAATTATCACAAAGTAAAAGAACTTATCCAACATTTATCTCCTTGAAAAATAATCTAAAATAAAAAATTCATTATTTATCCTTATTAGCCGAATTTTAAAGAGGATAAAACTCCTCTGTTGCAAGCCTTGTGCCGTCCACCTCTGTGCATCTAGAAGCAAAAAAAAAAACTTCTTTTATTTGCTTCCCATGTGACTC
This sequence comes from Gossypium australe, assembly GCA_005393395.2. NCBI lineage: Eukaryota > Viridiplantae > Streptophyta > Magnoliopsida > Malvales > Malvaceae > Gossypium > Gossypium australe. Next base: position 76,884,771 of record CM016625.1, on the reverse strand, counting down.
GAACTCAGGCCCAACACCCTTGCATGTGGCGCCATTTCTAGAGGCCCTAAGTGATATCTTCAGGCCACTTTTCCAAGCCTGTTTATGTGTCAAATTCCTCCTATAAATTTTCTTAAGGCCACCTTGCCTTAGTTTCCTCTTTTTGAACTTTAAAACTCGACATTTCTAAGTCATTTCTAAGTTTCCAAAAATTTTCGTTTGGCTCTTTAAACTTGACATTTCCTTACATTTCCAAGTTTCCAGAAATGTTCACTTTCCTCTTTTGAATCATTTCCAAATCATTTCCTAGTTTCCAAAAATGTTCACTTTCCATTTGTAAACTTAACATTTCCATACATTTTCAGGTTTCCAAAATGTTCATTTCTAAATCGTTTCCATACATTTCTGGGTTTCCAAAAATATTCAAAATTTATTCATAATACTTAAGACATGTCATTTCATACAATTAAACCGAAAATGCATAGGCCCTTTTCAGAATGTTACAACAATTCCAACATGTTAGCTATAAATATATTAATTATTTAATATTTATGAATTCATTAATGTCATATTAAATTTTGGTTAAGAAATTTTATCGTTTAGTTAGTTAATTAAAGAAAAAGGATTAAATTGTAAAAAGTGCAAAAGTTAATTATTATTAGTGAGTTGGAGTTAATAGTGTATTTTAGTGAAATAGAAAGGATTAATATAGCAATTAAGCCACTTTTAAAGTGAGTGGCTGGCTATGATGTTGTTATTAGATTTTATATCATAAAATGATATTAGTTTAATATTAATAATAGTAAAACCAAAGGAGAAAAGAAATTAGTCATCTCCTCCATTATCCATTTTAGCAATTTGAAACCGTATTATTGAGAGCTAGGATATTTGGTCACTATTGCATGTAAGTTGTTTTGAGCTATTTTTTTCATGAATTTGAATGTTTTTATGATCGTTGTCAAGATCTCCATCTAGTATAGGGGCTATTTGATAAGCTCTAAAAGCAACATATTTTAATCCCATTCTTAATGCAATTTTGGATGATTAATTATGTAAATTAGTGAATTTGATGCTCCTAATCCTTTAAATTCATGTTTCTATACTTAAGAGAGCATTTGGGAGCAAAAGGAGCAAAAAATGAGCCAAAATTGGACGAATAAAGCTGTTTCTAGGATCCACACAGGCTGGCCACACGCCCATGTGCCAGCCGGTGTCGATATCGCACCCTGTTTCCTGAACACGCAGAAAAACCCAACTTTTTAGGCTTTCTGAGCATTCTAAAATCTATAAATATCAATTAGAAGAAGATCTAGGGGAGCACTCAGATAAGATTGAAGAAATCACTCGAAGAACACCATCGGAATCAACTCAGAAGCGGATCTCCTTCAAGATTGAAGATCTCCATTTAATTTCCTTTGAAGTTTTATTAAGTTTCTTTATGTCTTGTTGTTATCCTAATTTTGATATGTTTTCATTCCAGATTATGAACTAAATTCCCTAGATATCTAGGGAAGATGAAACTTATTATTTGATTTCTGATTTACATGATAAATACTTGATTCTTGTTCTTAATTATGTATGCTTATTTCGTGTTTTAGTATTTTTGGGATATCAATTCATGTTTAATGTGCTTATTTCAGTGGAGCAAAAGTCCCTATTTAAGAGTAGATCCAGCATAATTGAGTGGAGTTGCATGTAATCTTAGAAATAGGGCGACATAAATCTATCAGATTAGAGTCAAATCTAATAGGGAAATCCATAGATCGAGTTAATGCGACGATATGGGTTTTAATTAGAAAGAGATTTCAATTAATCAACCTAGAGTCAATTGTTCTTACTCTTGAAAGAGATATTAACATAATTTAGGGATTTCTACGGATCAAGACACAAGTGAATAAATCGTTTAATTCAGATTCAAAATAATAGGTGAAGTCTAGGTGAATTCTTTCCTGGGTATTGTCTTTCTCTTTAGTTATCTTCGATTAGTTGCCCATTTCATTCTCTGTTGTGTTGTAGTTAAATTAGATTAGTAGTTTTAGATTAAAAATAATCACTTCAATTTATTGGTTAAATAATAGAAAAATGGTAATTACTAGCACTTTTAGTCCTCGTGGATACGATATTCCCTACTCACCATAGCTATACTATTGTTCGATAGGTGCGCTTGCCTTTGTCGTAATTATAGTTAGTTTAGTGACCATCACTATTTTGTGAATTTGTGATAGTTTAAAAAATTACCATTAATGATCTTGAAGCTTTTGAATTGTAAATAATTTATTTGGAAGCTTGATAGTGGTTTTAAGCTAGTTTGTAAAGTAATTTTGTTTAGTTTTAAGTTTAAGGACTTTAATAGAAATATGTTAAATTTTGAAGTGTTTTATTGGAAAGTTTCAAAATTTAAGGGCAATTAAATTATAGTTAAAGGCTCGACATAAGGAGTTTAAGGTTTAAATTGTGAAATAAACTTGTTTTGGTATTACGGGATCAAATTGAGTAAAATGTAAAAGCTTGGGGAAATGTGTAAAAATTGTAAATAAGAAATTATATGTGTCAAATTAAACAGAATATGAAATTGAGGCTAATAATTGAAATAAAATATATTATAGATCAAGAGCATGTTGATAATCGTGGAAAAGGGAAGGTTGTTGATTAGTCTCTAAACTTTTGTTGTTTTTGCAGTTTAGCCCTATTAAGTTTGTACAGTTTAATTTTTGTATAATTTAGATATTTTATTATTTTTGAATTCATATTGGTAAATGTCTTGAAAATGTTGAATTTTATTTAAGTGGATTGATTCGAGAAAGAGATTATATTAAGTGTTGTTATTCGATAAATAATTGAGCTGATGAACGTAGGATAGGATACAATTGGCATGGCAATAAGTTATATCGTGCACTGTACTGGATTGGTTGGTGTTGAAATGATGATTCTGGTGTATTCTTATTTACTGAATATACTGAATTTCAACATTTGTTGTGAACTATCGTGATATATTACAGTGATTCAAGTGTGTTTCTAGGGGCAGATGTAAAGCCTTCGGGCTTGGCACTCAGGGCCGAGGTGTGTTTCGGAAGGATGTTAGCCTACAGGCTTGGCACTTGGTGCCCAGGTGTGTTCTCAGATGGTTAGATCATTTGAGCGATTTTGTAACGACCTCAAAAGTATGGATATCGGAAAATAGTTATCGGGTCTCCGTTTTTAGTAAACGGACTCGTAAATATTTATTAAAAATATTTATAAAGTTAGTTACGTGTTTAATCAGGTTTTAATTAAGTGAATTTAGCTCAATTAAGAGCAATTAATAAAAAAGACTAAATTGAAATTGGAGTAAAAGTTAAATTATAGATTAAAAGAAATTATAAAGGACCAAAATGGCAATTAAGCCATTTTGTATAGGTGAGGCGGTGTAATGTATAAAAATCTAAGATTTTTATACCTAAAATTAGTATATTAAATTATTAATATTATTAATTCTTTTTATATTTTTATATTAAATAAGTATAATAAGATTTTTATGTGGTAAATAAATTATGATCTTGACAATTGTAAGGTGATAAAAATAGACAAATGTAAATTATACAGTTGTACAAGTGTATTAATTATATTTGTTATTAAATAGATTTTTATAAAAACAATTATTATTATAAACTAATATATATATATGTGTGTTATAAAAAAAAAAGAACCAAAAACTTGAAAAGAAGAACAGAGAGCAAACGTGAAAGAAAGAAAGAAATGAAAGAAAAGAAAAAGGGAAAAATTATGATTTAAAGCTTGGATGTTTAATAGGTAAGTCAATTTAGCCCTTTTCTTTTAATTTTGATGTTTTATAAGTTTTAGGACAAAGTTTTGATGAATTTAAGTTGAGGTTTTTGAAGTTTTAAAGTTTTTGAACATAGCATATGATGAACAAAAAGATGAATTAGTGGTTTAATTGAAAGAATTTCAAGTTAGAATTGGGTAAAGGATTTAATTACAAAATAAGCTATAAGAAAACAGTTTTGGGACAGCAGTAGTAGAGTAAATTTGAAAAATCAACAAAAATGGTAGAAACGGAATTAGAAGTTGAGTCAGATATTAAATTAAAGCATATTGAGTCTATTTTTATATGAAAGAAACAGAGAAAGCAAAGAAATTTTGTATTTTGAGATATTTGGATTTTTGTGAGACAGGTTCAGAGTGATTTGAGATCCCCTATTCTGACTTGGAAAAATCATTAAAAATTGTACAAAAATAATTTTGGGACATAATTTATATGTTTATATTTCTCATGAGTCTATTTTTAGAAGAAACCAAACTAGAACATCATTTGAATTCTGTAAAAAAAAAAGATAATTAAATTTTAGCGAAGAGTGGTTGGAACTGTCAGACAACAGAACAGGGGTGATTTTAAAGAATAAACTGTACTTATTGGCTAAATAAAAAATTCTGAAAATTTTATGGTAAGAATATATGTGAGTCTAGTTTCATAAAAAAATTACGGATCTTAATTTGAAATCCTGTAACTGAAGATATAGATAATTTAGTGACAATGACTCAGGTAGACAGCCTTGAAAGAACTTATAAGTAAATAATAGAATTGTGTATAAAGAATGTGGAATGAAGAGGAAGAGTAGGAATTAAATAAAATTCAATTATTTATTGTAATTTAATGTTGTAATTAATAATGTAAATCATTATTATTTCCGTAGCAAACAAGGAATTCGAGACATTGAGCAAGGAAGGAAAAGAGAAAAACAAATGAGTAAAAACAAGAAATTCAGGTTAGTATTACTATAATTCAAATTTGATTATTTGTTAATTTTAAATTAATATATGTATATATGATAAACAAATTGAAGTAAGTATCAAGAATGAATTAAGTGATAAATATGTATTGGAATTGAATTTATTATTAGTAATTGTTGAATTTTGAATAATATGTTTAGTAAATAGAAATAAGGTTAATATTGATATTGAATTAGATAAAAACGAATTAAATTGTGAATTGAATAAAATTGAAATGAAGTTTGAAATGTATGATTATTTGATGATATATTGATTAGAAAGTGGAAAATGCATTGAATTGATGATATATATATATATAAATGAATGGAATGGAAATGTGAAAAGTGATTTGAAATTGAATCAAATTGAATTGAATGTGATTATTTGAAATGTACATGGATTGAAAGTATGAGGAAGTGATTGAGTTGAAATGTGACTTGAAGTGAAATTATGTGATTTTGTGGATTTGTTATTGTGATTAAATTGAATCCGAATGATTATGATCAATGATATGTGATTCCGATACCTTATTAACTAGTCGGGCTAGGGTGGATATAGTTGGCATGCCATAGGATTGTGATGTGATGAGGGGATTTGTAGCTCGACCGAGAAGATGATTCTGTTATTATATGCTTTGGTTTAACCGAAGAGGCATTTAATGCCTTATTGGTGTGTTTGGGAGGATATGATATACCGGTGTGTTTGGGAGGCTATATTATACTGGTGTGTTATGGAGGATTTATATTATTATTCTGGGTGTGTTTGGGTTGGATATTCTGGTATGTTTGGGTTGGAATCTGTGTATCCGTCAAAGCCCGAGTCAAGTTAATAGGGGTAAATAAGTGAAATGATAAATTCCAAATAAATGTGATTAAGCTATTGAAAGAAATAAGAAAGTGAATTTGTGAAATAAAATATGAAATGAGATTTGTGATATGAAATTGAATGCATGAACCAAAGGTTCAGGAAATATTCAAAGATGAATTGTGAATTGAAATATTATATAAGATGGAGAAATGAAACTAAAGTTCACAATTTTGTTTGAAATGATATAAATAATATAAGAAGTTAATTGAAAAGAATAATATAATTGAATTATATATTTTGAGTGTGAATTTGATATGAGAAAATGAAATTGAGATATGACTTTAGTAAACACAAATTGCAATAAAATTAATATTGAATAAAGAATAAAATTTAGTGAATTGTATATGATATGAAATGAACTAATGGAATGAGATATGAAAAAAAAATTCAATGAAAATTGGATAGTGACATAATGTATGAATCTAATTAAATACAAACCTTGAAATAATGCTTATTATACTAGATGATTTGATTTAAAGAATAAAATAACTATTAAGTAATTGTATCATAAATTGAATGTATATAAGTTATTATATAATTTGAATTATGGTAATACTACTGAGTATACCCTTACTCAGCGTACGGTTGTTTCCGTGCACAGGTTAATTGAAAGTCGGTGTCCGGTCCAGCATCCAGAGTAATTCCGACCTCAGAGAAAATTTTGAGTAATATACCTTTCTTTGATAAAGGTGGCATGAATAGGTTGAGTATATGAGTCTTGTGATTACGGTTGTAAAATAATGATTTAAACTGGTTAAAAATACGAAACAGGAACTAATATGATATATTTGATATATATATGAAATAAAAATGAATAAAGTTTATTAACATGAGTTTAATTTGTATTGTAAATGTGTTAGTTGCTACATAGATTGCAAATTGGTTTTGGTTTGAAAATTTTCTAAGTATTCGAATTAGTCCCGAACCATTCCTAACTCGTCTTTTGGGACTCGAAGATCCATATAAGGGACTATAAGATTATTTTATATTATGATTGATAATAATTGTGTATTAATTGTAAAGTTGTCCGATCGATCCGGTAGCACTCCGTAACCCTGTTTCGATGACGGGTTAGGGTTTGGGTTGTTACAGATTTGGTGTGTTTTGGATGGTTAACCGTGTATCTGAATCTATTATAACGTTTATTGGTCATGTTTTCAATGGTATAATGTACTTGATTGGATTGTATCAATTTCATTTAAACATAAAGCTCACTTGTGATTTGATTGTGATTGACAAGATTTTGACTTATTATTTGTATTCTGTAATGGATATGTTAATTCGGTAAGTTTATTATTTTTAATCGTTGAACTTACTAAGCTTAATTAAGCTTGTCGAAACCATTTTTATATTTTAAAAAAAAAAGGATCGAATTTAAAACGAAAATTGATTCGCCACCAATCCCTTTTTGCTTAGGTGTGATCGGATCACCTTATAAAACGTTTTATTTCAAAACATTGATTTTGGCCTATGAGATTCAAGAAAAAGGGTTCGGGAGTCGGTTACATACGAGGAAGGATTAGCACCCTCGTAACGCCCAAAATTGGTACCATATTGATTAGTTATTGTCCTAATATCGAAAATTTGAAAATATTTGAAAACATGATTTCTTTAAAAACTTGAACAATTTGAGTTGGAACTTGAGATTCCTTTGTTCCGAAAGCATACAAACATTACAACCAGCAAGTTAGGACATGATGTTTTAAACCCTCGTAACCAAAATCATCTCATGATTTACAAAATTCATTAAAAGGATATTTAGTTATTTAGTCAAACGGAAAATCGAAACCTAGCACGTTAGGGCACTATTTTCCGAATTTCTAAACACAAAACATTGCCTTATTCAAGAAAAACTTTTGGATAAAAAGTGGTAATTAAAGGAGATAGATATTTTTAAACAAAGATTTGAAAAAAGTAACATTAAGTTATTACAAAAAGTACAATTTACTAAAGTTACGGTCATATTGACAATTCGCACTAACATAAACAATTAAGAAAAAGAATGACAAGCAATAATAATAATTAAGGTAAACAAAGATAATGGATTCAAAAAAAAACGAACAATCAAAATAGAAAATATAGAGTAGATAATAGCAATTTTAAAAGAATCTATGAAAAAATTAAGGAAAAAAATTATTCACAAGATTAAATTCATGTATAAAAAATAATAATATAAGGTAAATAATATACTCAAAACAATTAATAAATATTATAACAATTTTTAGAAAAATAAAAAAAAAGTATAAAAATGATATGGCTAAAAAACTAAGATGAATAATATATGTACATGATAAAATAAATAATACATTTTTTAATAAAAATAAATAGAATATATAAAAACTTTAACTATAAAGAAATATAAGGGAAAGCATATATAATATAATAATAGTCTATTATATACATAAAAAAAATAATATACATATTTAAAATAAACAATATATAGATAATTTTGCCTTAATAATAAAACAATTTAGAATGATGTACGACATACAAATTTTCAAATATATAATATGATTAAAGTTAAATAATATAAAATATATAGATAATATATAACAAATAATAATATATGATAAAACAATTTAACGTAAATAAGGAAAAGTAAAAAAGCAAAACAAGTTTAAAATAATTAAAATAAATGAATAAATAATGATTAAGAAATTAAATGGATAAAAAAAGGTTAAAAAACGCATAAGTCAACCTAACTCCCGCAATATGAGGATTCAATGAAATTCCTCCACCAAAATCTAACTCGAACAGAAGCAACTTAAAAAGAAATGAAGATGAGCGAAGAACAAAATAAGAACAAGCCACAGAAAATAAGAACGCAAAAGAGAGAGAAATTTGAGTGAATGCTCTCAAGAATTTTTATTACTCCCCATTCAAGTCCTTTTACAATGAAGGGAGATGCCTCTATTTATAGTTGAGTCTCCCCAAATCCAATGGTACATATCAATTACATCAACGGTTAAGATTAAAAGGTATCTACAAATTAAATATCTAAGATTACAAAATCATATCTTCTAAGATTGCATATCATATCTAAGATTGCATATCATATCTTCTAAGATTACATACCATATCTTCTAGGATTGCATATCATATCTAAGATTCGCATATCATATCTTCTAGGATTGCATATCATATCTAAGATTTGCATATCATATCTAAGATTGCATATCCTTGAAGATTGTGTTTCCATATACGTCAAGCTTGTAGATGGACCTTCAATCTTTTCAAGTAATGGGCCATTCCGATTGGGCGAAATGATATATTTTCGATTGGACTTGGACTTTGTTTTATTATTTTGGGTTTATTATTTTTTTGTATGGCCTATTACAGCTGCCCCTCTTTGCTCATTATCGTGTAACGAGAATGGAGCAAAGACTATAAAAAGACCAATTTTGCCCGGTATTGTCGAGCCTTAACTTCTTGATCCTCATCTTCTTCAAGTAGTCTCTAACCCAACTGCAACTTCAATGAGATTAAATCTGTAGCTTAATCTTATTCTACTGTAACTTCAGGGAGATAAGACCTGCTCTTGTAGATTTAATCCATCCTACTGTAACTTCAGGAAAATGAGACTAGTATCTTTGATCTTGCTTCACTGCAATATTCAGGAAGACAAGATCTGTTATGTTCAATCTGCTCCACTGCAAACTCAGACTGGTATCTTCGATTCACTTTACTGCAAACTCATGAAGACAAGATCTGCTATTTTTGGCCTGCTCCACTGCAAACTCAAGGATGCCAGACTAGTATTTTTGATCCGCTTCATTACAATCTCCGGAAGACAAGATCTGCTATCTTCAATCTACTCCACTGAAAACTCAGGAATGCCAGGCTGATGTTTTTGATCCGCTTCACTGCAAACTCAGGAAGACAAGACCTGCTATCTTCAGTCTGCTCCACTGCAAACTCAGGGATGCCAGACTGGTATCTTCGATCCGCTTCGCTGCAAACTCAGGAAAACAAGATCTGCTATCTTCGATCTGCTCCACTGCAAACTCAGGGATGCCGGACTAGTATCTTCGATCTGCTTCACTGCAATCTCAAGAAGACAAGATCTGCTATCTTCAGTCTGCTCCACTGCAAACTCAGGGATGCCACACTGGTATCTTCGATCCGCTTCGCTGCAAACTCAGGAAGACAAGATCTGCTATCTTCGGTCTGTTCCACTACAAACTCAGGGATACCAAACTAGTATCTTCGATCACTTCACTGCAATCTTAGGAAGACAAGACTTGCTATCTTCAATCTGCTCCACTGCAAACTCAGGGATGCCAGGCTGATGTTTTCGATCCACTTCACTGTAAACTCAGGAAGACAAGATCTGCTATCTTCAGTCTGCTCTACTGCAAACTCAGGGATGCCAGACTGGTATCTTCGATTCGCTTCGCTGCAAACCCAGGAAAACAAGATCTGCTATTTTCAGTCTGTTCCACTGCAAACTCAGGGATGCCAGACTAGTATCTTCGATCCGCTTCACTGCAATCTCAGGAAGATAGGATCTGCTATCTTCAATCTGCTCCACTGCAAACTCGGGGATGTCAGGCTAATGTTTTCGATTCGCTTCACTGCAAACTCAGGAAGACAAGATCTGCTATCTTCAGTCTGCTCCACTGCAAACTCAAGGATGCCAAACTGGTATCTTCGATTCGCTTCGCTGCAAACTCAAGAAGACAAGATCTAATATCTTCGTTCTGCTTCACTGCAAACTCAGGGATCCCAGACTAGTATCTTCGATCCGCTTCACTACAATCTCAGGAAGACAAGATCTACTATCTGTAGTGTAACATCCTAGAATTAGGGGTTCTGCATTTTATGCTATTCTATGTGTTTGGCTTGTTTAGCATGTTATTTTGGTGTGTTTGGGGGTACTGGGGAGGCTCGGGTTCGAGCCAGAGCGTTAGAAAAATTTCGCTTTTTGGGCACTTTAGGGGGGAGAGCTAGTAGAGGCAGGCTTTAAGTATATATGCGTGTGCTGGATGACCCAAAGAAGCTTGTGTCCAAGTGGTGGTGGCGTCATTAGTAGTGAAAGGGGGTAGGCGTCATTGGCTGGGCAGGATAGAAGGAGTTCGAATCTCATCAGTAGCAGGTGGGGCTTTATTTTTGTGCTCAAGGTGATGGAGTGTTGGCATTCGGCTGGAACTCTTCAAAGGTGGTTGTTGACTGGGTCAATGCATTTGAATAGAAGGTGTGGAGGAGATTGTGGAGGAAGACTTGGTCTACCCATTCAAATGGGAGATGGAGAGTGAAACAAGGAGCAAATCATGGGTGTAGGAGTGAAGTGATAGTTGGCCGAAAATGAGAAGTGTTTGGGGGGAGTAAATTCAGTCAAGGGGGTTTTGGTAGGGGAGTTTTCGGTTTTGGAGTTTTGTGTGTGTGTCGATTTTTGGAGCAAATTTCTAAGCATTAGAGCAAGTGTGAGTTTTCTTTTCTTTTGTTAATCGGGTTCAATTTTAGAGTGGTTCTTTTCTTTATTTCTTTATTTCTTCTTGACTCTCTAGTGATAGCTGAATCTTGAAAATGACCATTTGTGCATTCTTTCTTCCCTCCATCCATATCTACCAACTGTCTTCTCTTTTCTTCTCATAGCTGAAACCTTACAGCTCCTCTATTGACACCTTTTTATTTCTCTCTTAAGCCGAATAATCCCTTTGGTCCCAAGCGAATCGAGTTCACCTCATTTATTTGATTGTTGAAGGTAATGTTCTTCTTTTCTCTCTTTTCATAAAAGCCGAATCTTCTTCTCCTTCTATTTCTTTCGGCTTCTTTCTCTTTTCTTCTCTACTCCTCTATCTACTTCTTCACTAACTGAATCTCTGTTTCTTTTTCATCTTGAATCGATGCTGCTCTTATAGCCTAAGGCGTGAAGGGCTATTTTTTTCTGCCAAATCTATTTTGGCTTTTCACCACCATTATCAACGCAAGGTAACTTCGTGCAATACCTTTTCCTTCTCTAAGTTTCTTTTAAGGCGATTACTCAAGGGCAACCTTTGACTGCTAGGCCGAACTTCTGCTTCTCTCACGACTCATCTCTAATTTAGGAACGAATCAGTTGTTGTGCGATTCATCACTCATCAAGGTAAGGAGTCATTTCTTTTCAGGTTTCCGCTATTATTACCTTTGCGTTGCTGTCTGCCTTAACCAAATTTCCTTATTAGTCAATCAGCGTTTCTTTTTGAGTACTGATCAAGGTTCTCTTCATGGATGCGAGTGCCAGTCAATCTAAGGAGGAGAGTGGACCTGTAGTCTCTGCTCCTAAGTTTAAATGACGAGTTGTGTCGGCGGTTCGAGACTTTCTGCCAGGCTATGGTAGGGAGCCGACATCTGCCTGGGATAGACAAATTGCGGTTGTTTCTTCTAGTGAGAGTGTCGACGATCTAGAGTGTATAGTTTTACGCATAATCAGGTGTGTAATGCTCACACTTTTCTTATTATTTTGCATTAATAACTGTGTTGGCTGAAAGCCGAAACGACTGTGCAGACAGTCAAGATACCCTTGTGGGTGAGGTTGGAGATATCAGGTAAGTACCGTTGTGATTGCCTTTCATATAACATGATTATGTATGATTTGGTTATCTGCTGTATATCGTTAATATGTTTGCATGGGTTGTGGGATATGATTGAAAGGAGAAGTGTGATTCAGTGACTTCTGTCATAGTGGTCTGGGACCACAGTGGTTTGGAACCACAGTGGCTTGTTGCCACGGGTGTTTGGCTGATTCGGGTGATGTAGAGGATGAAAAACTAGGTTGGGATGGGTTGCATTGCATACAATTTTTGATATGTCATGTTGTGAGGGCTAAGGCCCAATGTGTTCTGAGGGCTTAGGCCCAGATTGTTTTCATAAGGGGAATTACACACTGAGTCTCGTTGACTCACCCCTCTGCTTAATTTTGCAGGTAACTCCTAGTTGCGAATTTGGAGCCGAGGTGGACTTCGAGGTGGCCATGCATTACTTCTTACGTAAATTCATTTCCTTTATTTAAACTTATTTTAATTTGGGTTTTTGTTATGTAATAAGGCCTCCGTAACTTTAATTTGGGTTTTGACTTTAAGCTGTTATTACATATTTTATGAGATGTCAAATGTGGTGCTTTTCTAAAATAAAAATATAAACAAACATTTTCTTTTCAAAGTGTTAACAAAGGATGACAAGCGAATAACTATTTAATTCAGAAATTTTCTTAAAACCACAAACATTGTTTTCAAATGTCACGTTTATGAAATTCCCTAATTTCGGTTTTTGCGATACAAACTTGTTTTCGATTGTTAAGATTACTCATAAAAAATTTTACAACGAAGCCTTAAAGCTGAATTTGATTTTCAAATGCTAACACATCGCGAAATTTCTCCTATTTCAAAAGACCTTAAAGCAACCTTTCCATGTGACATACCAGATCCGATCGTACCGTTTAGTGTTACATTCAGTCTGCTCCATTGCAAACTCAGGGATGCCAGACTAGTATCTTCGATCATCTACGCTGCAAACTCAGGAAGTCAAGATCTGCTATCTTCGGTCTACTCCACTGCAAACTCAGGGATGCCAGACTAGTCTTCGATCTGCTTCACTGTAACTTCAGGAATGCCAGATCTGCTATCTTCAGTCTGCTCCACTGCAAACTCAAGGAGACAAGACTGATGTCTTCGATCTGCTTCACTACAACTTCAGGAATGCTAGATCTACTATCTTCAGTCTGCTCTACAGCAAACTCAAGGAGACAAGACTGATGTCTTCGATCTACCTTACTACATTGTCCTCTAGAAGACATAACTTGTAGAATGGGTATATGCTTATGCCTAATAATTAGGATGCCCTGATCGATAAGAATCAAATTATCCTATTTATACATGCTATGATATATGAATGCAAAAATATTATGAGAATGATTCCTATTTCAGGTGTCATCACTCATTTATTCGTCAAGGTTTCATCTTCGTTCCTCTTGAAATATCATATTCTAGCTCAAATAATTAGCCCCATGGAAATTTTGGGGCCCACTGCATTTGATCCTTGGGAACACAAGACTTGTACCACCTTCAAACCATCCCACCAGGAATCGAAACTTTTTCAGTATGTCCCTACTGCAATTTAAGGATACAGGATTTGTTTCAACTCTAATTTATTCCTTCACAATTCAGGGTTTTGAATTTTCCCCATCAATTTAGTTTGTCACACCATTCCCCGAATGTTATGACCTGATAACATCGCTTACTTTCGTCACATCAATTCATTATTTTGTCCAATTACCATTTGGACAAAGAATTCAGAGAAATAGTCTCTATCTAGACTCTTCTTTCTCAAATATTTCCAGTCCATGTACTTGGAACTTCTAAACAATTATCCTGTTTCAGTTTCTTGTATTATCTAGAAATTTCCAAAGTAATATGTAGAACTTCTTTTGTGAAATTATTAGTTCATCAATCATTATTTCAATGCAACGTGCTTACGAATAATGGGTAACAAATAAATTGATCTCAAGGATAGTTAGAGTTAAATAATTTATCAGAAATACATAGAAAATTAACTTGGAACATATCTTTGAGAAGAAAAATAATCCAAAGATAGTAAAATGAATAGGACAAAGACCAGGTGCCCTAGATATCGCAGCTCGGGCTTCCATATACAAACTCCATGAAGATTGCTTTTGAGCTTAACATGTGTTTAGAAGATCCAAAGTACTTTGTTGATGCCCCAATATGTAACATACTTCATTTCTTGTTGATTCAGGTATAGCAAGATCACTGCATGCCTATTCAGAATTTGAGCCGCCCTTTTCGGGTTTTCAACTCAAAACCCCTTTGGTCTCAAGGTGCCCTTTACAGGTTTTCACCTAGGCCTCTCCTCTTTTTTTTTTTTTTTTGAAGTCTCAAAGTGCCCTTTGTGGGTTTTCACCTTGGCCTCTTCTCCTCTTTAAGTAAAATATTTTTGACTGAATCTGAGTTCACAGGATTTGGTAAACTTTTCCCATCCATTTCGGTCAGAATCAATGCACCTCTAGAGAAAGCCTTCTTCACCATATATGGTCCTTCCTAATTTGGCAACCATTTTCCTCAGAAATCCTGTTGTATGGGAAGGATCTTTTTTAGTACAAGGTCCCCCTCGTGAAACTCTCTTGGGTAGACTTTTTTATTGTAGGCTCGCATCATTCGTTTTTGGTACGTCTAACCGTGACGAATAGCCCTTAGCCTCTTTTCCTCAATCAAGTTTAATTGATCATATCGAGTCTGAATCCATTCAGCATCATCCAATTTTATTTCTGACAAAACTTGAAGGGAAGGTATTTCTACTTCAATAGGTAGAACTGCCTCCATCCCATAGACCAATGATGTAACATCCCAAGTTAGGGGGTTCTGCATTTCATGTTTCTGTGTGTTTGGCTTGTTCTTCTTGCTATTCAGATGTGTTTGGGGGTCTTAGAAAGGCTCGGGTTCGAGCCGGAGGCTTGGTTAAATTTTAGTTTTAGGGCACTTTAGGGGGAAGCTTGCGGAGGTAGGTCTTATAGATATTTGTGTGTATTTGATGACACAAAAAGGGGTGTGGAAGAGTGGAAGTGACGCCTTAGGGAGCAAGGGGAGATGACGCCACAAGAGAGTAGTGAGGCTGGAGGTTCGAGTAGCGTATGCTACATTTTGGAGTTTCTTTTTGGCATCAGGATGGAGGGATGATGGTTGCGGCATGGACTCTTCAAGGGTGAGAGTTGAAGGAGTCAAAATGTTTGAATTAGTGGCCATGAGGTGATGGTGGAGGTTGAATGGGTCAAACAAAATCAAATGGGTGATGGAGAGGGAAAGTAGGAGGAAATCGTGGAAGGGGGATATTGGTTGTGAAGTTGGCCAAATTTTGGGAAGTGGTGGAGTTGAGTTTCGGCTAGGGGTGTATTGGTTGGTAAATTCGGCATTGTGGATGTGGGGAGCTGAAATGAACCGTAGTCTTTGAATGATTAGGTGCCGAAAGTCTTTAGGAGCATTTTAGTTTCCTCTTTTGTCATTTTCGATCATTAAGTGAGAGTAGTAAAACCAGAACTTCAACCCTCTCTTGGTATTCTCTTTCTCTTTTGTTTTCTTCCTCCTCTCATCTTTTTCTCTTCAATCGAACTTGGTGCCCTCATTTCCTTTTCACCATTTGTTACTTGTTTCTTCTTCATAACCGAAACGCCTTTTGCTTTTCTTCTCCTTCTTGTTCCTTTGGTGAAAGCCGAATATAAGAGTGGTGTTTTGTGCCTTCTCTATTTCTTTTCTTCCATCTGCTATATGCTTCTTCATACCCGAATCTGCACCTTTTCCATTGTGTTTGCTAATAGCCGAACATAGACTTTCATTTCGGCATATTCTTGTTTCGGTAAGGAGCCTTCTTCTCTTTTCTTCTCGTTCTTTTTCTTTTACTCTTTGGGTTGGTTAAACCAATGTTCCTGACTCACTCTTTGGGCACTGACCGATTGTAGAAGGGTGTGTTTTCATCAACTCTTTTGCGTGTGGCCTGCTTTTGAAAGGATCTTGGTAAGTGGTTGTTGGCCGAATGGGTGGTAAGGGGTTCTTTATCGACTTGTTTGGCCGAAAGGCCACTTCTTTTGATCTATTTGGAGAACCAATTCTAACATGATGATTTCTAGGGGCTCAATCGGTTTCTTAGGCCAACCTTCTATCATTCAGTTTCTGTTAATAAAAGTAAGGAACTTCTTCAGTTTGAATATCTATTCTTTCCGTCTTTTCATTGCTTTAACCTAGTTCCCTGATCAAGATCTTTTCATGGACGTGAATGCCAGTCAAGTGAAGGAAGGGGTTGGACTCGTAGTTCCCGCCCCTAAGTTTAAGAAACGTGTAGTATCGGCAGTACGAGACTTTCCGCCGGGCTGTGGTCAGTAATCGACATCTGCTTGGGATAGGCAGATTGCGATTGTTTCTTCTAGCGATAGTATCGATGATATTGAGAGTTTAGTTCTTCGTGTTTACAGGTGTGTAATTTCTCACACCCTTTCCTGTTAATTTGTGATAACTACATGCCTTATGTATAAGCCGAAATGACGGTATTAATCACCAAGATACCCTCATGGGTAAGATTGAAGACACCAGGTAAGTTTCACTATGTTCTGTCATTAACAAATGTATGTATGAGTGAAATGGTTGACTGTTATGCATTGGAAGCATGATCATAGTCATATTAGTATGTTAACATGTGCATGGACTTGGGGGTATGGTGTGAAGAGGAGAAGCATGATTCTAAGACTGTCACAGTGGTTTGGTACCACAGTGGGTTGGCCCCACATAATATTATTCAGTGGCCATGTCTCAGTGGTTTGGTACCACAGTGGTTTGGCACCATGTATATTATTTCAGTGACTCGTCCCAGTGGTTCGGTACCACAGTGGGTTGGCCCCACATATTTTTATTAGGGATTGTCACCAGTGGTTTGGTACCACATGTGGGTTGGCCCCACATTATTATTGTGACTTTGTCACCAGTGGTTTGGAACCACCAGTGGTTTGGTACCACAGTGGCTGGGTGCCACAGATGTTGGGTAGATTCAGGGGACGTGAAGGATGGAAAAATAGATGGATTGGGCTGCATTGCATACATGATTACCTTGCTGTACAATGTGGGCTTAACGCCCAGTTTGCGTTATATGGGGATTTACACACTGAGTCTTGGTGACTCACCCCTCTGCTAAATTTTGCAGGTAGTCGCTAGAATGCGGGTTTGGAGTTGGGGCGGACTCGAGGTGGCCATGCGGTGCGATTGAATTCGTAAACTTCATGCTTTATTGTTGAACCTTCTTTAATTCGGGATTTTATTTTTGTAATAAGGCCACTTAAACTTAAATTTGGGTTTTGTTATGGAGATGATATAGCATGTTTAACAAACTATCAAATTGGGAGTTTTTCTAAGATTAAAACTTGAACAAACGATTTTAAAATGGCTAATGAAATATGAGTATCAAGTATCAAATTGATTAAAATTTTCACTTAAAAACTGTATCATCATTTTCAAATGATAGCTTAAACGGAATTTTCTCAAATTTGATTTTCAACAAATGAACTCGATTTTGTAAGGCGGTCTAAGCTAAACAAATACTTTAGATTTTTTTTTCTAAAGGTACAAAAATAAGACGTAAAGTTTTTTTTTCCAACTTGTGATTTTAATTAGTTCCAAAATCTACCTTCCTGTAGCATACCAGATTCGATCGTAGCGTTTTGACCGGGTTTGGGGTGTTACAATTGTGGTATCAGAGCCAGTTTCAAAAGCTCGGCTGTGGGTATAGTGTTCAAAAATATTTTCAAAAGATGGCTTGAAAAATGATTTAGATAAAACACATGTTTTTTGGAAGCATAGCATCTGAGTCTCCGGCACCAAATCCGCATGTTAAGTCTTCTAATCATTAGTTGATTTGCATGAAGAAATTATATTGTGCTTTGATTGCTAATACTAAGAAATCCAACTTTAGAGATTGAGGCCTGTAGGTGCATGTATTTACGAGAATTACTTTTAATGCTATTCTCGTAAGACTGCTCGGTAATAAACAGTGGAAGAAAATACTAATTCATAAAACTTTTAATCAGATTAGTCATGAGTGCTAGAGGACGTGGTCGTGGCATGCGAGGCCGCAGTAGAGCCGGGGTGTTGGATTAGAACCTTCAGACTCGGGGCATGGGCCAGAAGGTGAAGTACCAGCACTGCCAGTTGTGGAAGCGAAATTTCAAGATCAAACTGGGGGAGACGATGCTGTGTCTCAAGCGACGTTACGTGTTTTGGAGAGAGTTGCTGGAGCAAGCACGGGATCAGTAGCTCAGAAATCTGTGTCGGAACGACTTTGAGCTAATGGGGCTGAAATGTTTAGAGGCGTTTCTGGTGTGGCTCCTAGCGTAGCTGAATATTGGTTAGAAGCAGTTGAGCGTATCATGGATGATCTTAATTGCATCGCGGAAGAGAAACTGAAAGGGTTGGTGTCTCTCCTCCGAGATGAGGCATATCAATGGTGGCTCACGGTCAGAGATGGTACAGCAGCTGACCGCATTACCTGGGATTTCTTTAAGTCGGAGTTCCAGGCAAGTATATTGGATCGAGCTATGTGGACGGTCAGAGAAAGGCATTTCTAAATTTAGTTCAGGGGAGCAAGTTAGTAGTTGAGTATGAGGCGAAATTCTTACGTTTAAGTCGTTATGCTCGGGGTATTGTTGCAACGGATCATGAGCATTGTGTCCGATTTGAGGATGGTCTGAGGGACGAGTTGCGAGTGTTGATAGCTCCGCAGCAGGAAAGAGAATTTGCTGTTTTAGTTGACAAGGCTAAGATAGCCGAAGAGGTGAAGCGGTCTGAAAAGTAGAATCAGGACAGAGACAGGAGTAGGAATAAAAGGAGTTTTGGGTCGTCGAGATCTGCTAGGGGTTTTCAGAAGAGGCCTAGGTTAGATGGGCCAAGTCGTGTTACGAAGCCCGTTGCTATTAATTGGACACCGCAGTGTGCTCGATGCGGAAAATTTCATTCGGGGGAGTGTTGGACAGGTAATAGAGGATGTTTCAGATGTGGGTCTATGGACCATCGGATAAAGGATTGTTCACGAGAGCCAGTCAAGGCACAGTCGGAAGGTCAATGACATGCGCAATTCAGAAGAGGTGGGCAGCAACCGCAAAGAGGCCGTGGTTCAGCCAAAGAAGGAAATGGCTTTGGTCGAGGGCGTGGAGCACCGGGCAGAGGTGCTGGGAACACAGACGCGAGGCAGCCTGGGTTGGTTTATGCAGCCAGACGTCGAGAGAAGGGTGATGCCCCAGACGTCATAACTGGTACGTTCCTCATTTTCGGTTCGCCCTTTTCTGCATTGATTGATATTGGGTCGACACATTCCTATGTTACTAGTATTGTGTCTGGAATTCTAAACATAGACTCTGAGATTACTTCTAGGGAGATGACTGTACTTAGCCCTTTAGGACAATCTGTAGTGGTGAACAAACTCTTTAGGAGTGTGCCCCTAGAAGTACAAGGGATGGTTTTCCCGGCTGATTTGATGGAACTGATGTTTTGGGAGTTCGATTTAATCTTAGGTATGGATTGGTTGGTGAAATATCGAGCAAACTTGGATTGTACTATTAAACGTATGGTGTTAAGGACTCTTGAGGATAATGAAGTCTCAATGATAGGTGAAAGGAGGAACTACTTATCTAATGTAGTGTCCGCTTTAAAGGCTGAAAGAATGGTGAGAAAAGGATGCGAGGCTTTTTTAACTTTTGTTCGTGCTATGGAGGCTAAGGAGTTGACTATAGAGGATGTCAGAGCGGTGAAGGAATTCTCTGATGTTTTTCCAGAAGAGCTTCTAGGGTTACCTCCGGATTGCGAGGTAGAGTTCGATATTGATCTTCTTCCGGGAACAGCGCCAGTGTCTATTGCCCCATATAGAATGGCACCGAAGGAGTTGGTGGAACTGAAAGCCCAGATTCAGGAACTGTTGGACCGGGGTTTTATCCAACCAAGTGTGTCACCTTGGGGAGCGCCGGTGTTATTTGTTAAGAAGAAGGACGGGTCGATGTGGATGTGTATTGACTATAGACAGTTGAACAAGTTAACGATTAAGAACAAGTACCCGTTGCCAAGGATTGATGACTTGTTCGATCAACTGTGAGGCGCTTCAGTCTTCTCGAAGATAGATTTGAGGTCAGGTTATCATCAGCTTAAGGTCAAGGAAGCGGACATTCATAAGATGGCGTTTCGGACTTGTTATGTTCACTATGAGTTTTTAGTGATGCCGTTCGAGTTGACGAATGCACCAGCTGTGTTTATAGATATGATGGACCGGGTATTCCAACCCTATCTGGATTGATTTGTGGTGGTGTTTATAGACGATATTTTGGTTTACTCAAGAACGGAAGAAGAGCATGATGCACATCTTCGGGTTGTTCTGCAAATATCAAGAGAGAAGCAGCTGTATACCAAATTCAGCAAATGTGAATTTTGGCTGAGGGAAGTTACTTTCTTAGGGCATGTTGTTTCTGAGGAAGGGATTAGGGTGGATCCCCGAAAAATCGAAGCTGTTTTGGATTGGAAGCCGCCGAGATTTGTAGCTGAGATTCGAAGCTTCTTGGGGTTGGTCGGGTACTATAGAAGGTTTGTTGAGGGATTCTCCTTAATTGCAGCACCCTTAACTAAGTTGTTGCGGAAAGGGGTACCATTTGTTTGGGCTGATAAGCAGCAGGAAAGCTTTGAGAAGCTGAAAAGGATCTTGATAGAGGCTCCGGTATTGATTCAGCCTGAGGCTGGGAAAGAGTTCGATGTCTATTGTGATGCTTCACACATGGGGTTAGGGTGTGTGTTAATGCAAGATGGGAAGGTAGTTACGTATGCGTCTCGGCAGTTAAGACCGCATGAGATGAACTATCCCACGTATGATCTGGAATTAGCTGTGGTAGTGTTCGCTCTGAAAATCTGGAGACACTACCTGTATGGGGAGAAGTCCATTATTTACACCGACCATAAGAGCCTGAAATATCTTCTTACCTAGAAGGAGTTGAATTTGAGGCAGCGGAGGTGGATTGAGTTATTGAAGGATTATGACTGCTCGATCGAGTACCACCCAGGTAAAGCTAACGTAGTGGGGGACGCGTTGAGTCGTAAGGTAATATCGAACTTGAGGGAAATGTTTGCTTATCTCAGCTTGTATGACGATGGAAGTTTGCTAGCTGAACTTCAAGTGAAACCTTTTTGGGTCAGTTAGATTAAAGATAAACATTGTCAGATGAAGCACTAAGTTTTAAGTTTCAGTTAGTGGCCAGGGGTGAGACAGAAGATTTCAATCTGAGCAGTGATGGGGTTTTGTGTTTTTGTGGGAAGGCTTGTATGCCAAGGGATGTAGAGTTGAGGCAGAAGATTCTGCAGGAAGTGTATAGTAGCCCATACGCTATGCATCCTGGTGGGAGTAAGATGTATCGAGATCTGCATGAACAGTTTCGGTGGCCTGGGTTGAAGCGGGAAGTTATCGAGTTTGTAGGTAAGTGCTTGATGTGTCAGCAGGTGAAAGCAGAGCATCAGTTGCCTTCAGGGTTATTACAGCCGGTGAAGATTCCACAGTGGAAATGGGAGAGGATAACGATGTACTTTGTTAGTGGGCTACCTCTTACGCCTACTAAGAAAGATTCGGTATGGGTGATTATTGATCGGTTGACGAAGTCCGCCCATTTCATACCTATTCGTATCAACTATGCATTACAGAAGCTGGCTAAACTGTATGTGGCAGAGATTGTGAGATTGCATGGGGTACCGGTGTTTATCATATCGGACAGAGACCCTAGGTTCACGTCGCGATTTTGGAAGGCGCTGCATCAGGCATTGGGTACAAAACTGGATTTCGGCACGAAGTTTCATCCACAGATTGATGGTCAGTCTGAGAGGGTAATTCAGATGTTGGAAGACATGTTGAGAGGCTGTGTTATCGACTTCAGGGGTAGTTGGGAGGATTTTCCACCGTTGGCAGAATTCACATACAACAACAGCTACCAATCTAGTATTAAGATGGCACCCTACGAAGCGTTGTATGGTCGGAAGTGTCGCACTCCTACTTGTTGGACAGAGTTGGGTGAGCGACAATTGTTGTGTCTGAACTTGGTTTCTAAAACAGAGGAAAAGGTTAAGTTGATTCGGACTCGGTTGAAGGAAGCTTCTGATAGGCAGAAATCTTATGCGGATCTGAAGCGTAGGGATATAGAGTTCTCTGTAGGTGATCAGGTTTTCCTAAAGGTTTCACCGTGGAAGAAAGTCTTAAGGTTCGGACGGAAGGGCAAGCTGAGCCCTAGATTCATCGGGCCTTATCGTGTGTTGAAATGTGTGGGACTAGTTCCATGTCTCGATGTTGAGACGTTACCGTTCAGATCTGTCTCACATTGTGTCGGTGGAGGAAATTGAGGTAAGACCAGACCTGTCTTTTGAGAAGGAGCCGGTACAGATCTTAAATCAAGACGTTAAGGTACTGAGGAGGAAATCAGTTCCTTTGGTCAAAGTTTTATGGCAAAATCACTGTGCAGAGGAAGCCACGTGGGAGCCAGAATATGTGTTGCGGTAGCGGTACCCTCATCTCTTTTGATCAGGTAAATTTCGAGGCCGAAATTTCTTTAAGGGGGTAGAGCTGTAACATCCCAAGTTAGGGGGTTCTACAATTCATGTTTCTTTGTGTTTGGCTTGTTCTGCTTGCTATTTGGATGTGTTTGGGGGTCTTAGGAAGGCTCGGGTTTGAGCCGGAAGCTTGGTTAAATTTTAGTTTTAGGGCACTTTAGGGGGAAGCTTGTGGAGGTAGGTTTTATAGATATTTGCGTGTATTTGATGACACAAAAAGGGGTGTGGAAGAGTGGAAGTGACGCCCTAGGGAGCAAGGGGAGATGATGCCACAAGAGAGTAGTGAGGGTGGAGGTTCGAGTCGCGTATGCTGCATTTTGGAGTTTCTTTTTGGCGTCAGGATGGAGGGATGATGGTTTCGGCATGGACTCTTCAAGGGTGAGAGTTGAAGGAGTCAAAATGTTTGAATTAGTGGCCATGAGGTGATGGGGGAGGTTGAATGGGTCAAACAAAATCAAATGGGTGATGGAGAGGGAAAGTGGGAGGAAATCGTGGAAGGGGGATGTTGGTTGTGAAGTTGGCCGAATTTTGGGAAGTGGTGGAGTTTAGTTTCGGCTAGGGGTGTATTGGTTGGTAAATTCGGCATTGTGGATGTGGGGAGCTGAAATGAACCGTAGCCTTTGAATGATTAGGTGACGAAAGTCTTTAGGAGCATTTTAGTTTCCTCTTTTGTCATTTTCGGTCATTGAGTGAGAGTAGTAAAATCGGAACTTCAACCCTCTCTTGGGATTCTCTTTCTCTTTTGTTTTCTTCCTCCTCTCATCTTTTTCTCTTCAACCGAACTTGGTGCCCTCATTTCCTTTTCACCATTTGTTACTTGTTTCTTCTTCATAACCGAAACACCTTTTGCTTTTCTTCTCCTTCTTATTCCTTTGGTGATAGTCGAATATAAAAGTGGTGTTTTGTGCCTTCTCTATTTCTTTTCTTCCATCTGCTATATGCTTCTTCATACCCAAATCTACACCTTTTCCATTGTGTTTGCTAATAGCCGAACATAGACTTTCATTTCGGCATATTCTTGTTTCGGTAAGGAGCCTTCTTCTCTTTTCTTCTCGTTCTTTTTCTTTTACTCTTTGGGTTGGTTAAACCGAAGTTCCTGACTCACTCTTTGGGCACTGACCGATTGTAGAAGGGTGTGTTTTCATCAACTCTTTTGCGTGTGGCCTGCTTCGAAAGGATCTTGGTAAGTGGTTGTTGGCCGAATGGGTGGTAAGGGGTTCTTGATCGACTTGTTTGGCCGAAAGGCCACTTCTTTTGATCTATTTGGAGAACCGACTCTAACATGATGATTGTTTAGGGGCTCAATCGGTTTCTTAGGCCAACCTTCTAGCATTCGGTTTCTGTTAATCAAGGTAAGGAACTTCTTCAGTTTGGATATCTATTCTTTCCGTCTTTTCATTGCTTTAACCTAGTTCCCTGATCAAGATCTTTTCATAGACGTGAATGCCAGTCAAGTGAAGGAGGGGTTGGACTCGTAGTTCTCGCCCCTAAGTTTAAGAAACGTGTAGTATCAACAGTACGAGACTTTCCGTCGGGCTGTGGTCAGTAACCCACATCTGCTTTGGATAGGCAGATTGCGATTGTTTCTTCTAGCGATAGTATCGAAGATATTGAGAGTTTAGTTCTTCGTGTTTACAGGTGTGTAATTTCTCACACCCTTACCTGTTAATTTGTGATAACTACATGCCTTATGTATAAGCCGAAATGACGGTATTAATCACCAAGATACCCTTGTGGGTAAGATTAAAGACACCAGGTAAGTTCCGCAATATTCTATCATTAACAAATGTATGTATGAGTGAAATGGTTGACTGTTATGCATTGGAAGCATGATCATAGTCATATTAGTATGTTAACATGTGCATGGACTTAGAGGTATGGTGTGAAGAGGAGAAGCATGATTCTAAGACTGTCACAGTGGTTTGGTACCATAGTGGGTTGGCCCCACATAATATTATTCAGTGACCATGTCTCAGTGGTTTGGTACCACAGTGGTTTGGCACCACGTATATTATTCCCGTGACTCGTCCCAGTGGTTCGGTACCACAGTGGGTTGGCCCCACATATTTTCATCAGGGATTGTCACCAGTGGTTTGGTACTACAAGTGGGTTGGCCCCATATTATTATTGGTGACTTTGTCACCAGTGGTTTGGAACCACCAGTGGTTTGGTGCCACAGATGTTGGGTAGATTCAGGGGACATGAAGGATGGAAAAATAGATGGATTGGGCTGCATTGCATACATGATTACCTTGCTGTACAATGTGGGCTTAAGGCCCAGTTTGCGTTATATGGGGATTTACACACTGAGTCTTGGTGACTCACCCCTCTGCTAAATTTTGCAGGTAGTCGCTAGAATGCGGGTTTGGAGTTGGGGCGGACTCGAGGTGGCCATGCGGTGCGATTGAATTCGTAAACTTCATGCTTTATTGTTGAACCTTCTTTAATTCGGGATTTTATTTTTGTAATAAGGCCACTTAAACTTAAATTTGGGTTTTGTTATGGAGATGATATAGCATGTTTAACAAACTATCAAATTGGGAGTTTTTCTAAGATTAAAACTTGAACAAACGATTATAAAATGGCTAATGAAAGATGAGTATCAAGTATCAAATTGATTAAAGTTTTCACTTAAAAACCGCAACATCATTTTCAAATGATAGCTTAAATGGAATTTTCTCAAATTCGATTTTCAACAAATGAACTCAACTTTGTAAGGCGGTCTAAGCTAAACAAATAATTTAGATTTTTTCTTTCTAAAGGTACAAAAATAATACATAAAGTTTTTTTTCCAACTCGTGATTTTAATTAGTTCCAAAATCTACCTTCCTGTAGCATACCAGATTCGGTCGTAGCGTTTTGACCGGGTTTGGGGTGTTACAAATGAGAAAGGAGTTGGCCTAGTAGAGGTTTTGACGGACGTCCGATTAGCATAGAGTGCAAATGGTAATTTCTCATGCCAATCCTTATAAGTCTCAATCATTTTTCCTACTACCTTCTTTTTATTTTTATTGGCCGCCTCTACTGCCCCATTCATTTTTGGATGATACAGAGATGAGTTGTGGTGTTTGATCTTGAATTGACTACAAACTTTCGCTATCGTGCTATTGTTTAAGTTCAGTGCGTTGTCTGATATGATCCTCACGAGCATTCCATATCAACAAATAATCTCCTTCTTCAAGAACCGACTAACTGCTGACTTGGTGACGCTAGCGTAGGAAGTAGCCTCTACCCATTTCTTGCAGTAGTCAATAACCACAAAGATGAATCGATGCCCATTCGAAGCTTTCGGTGAGATCGGCCCAATACATCCATGCCCCACATGGAAAAAGACCATGGAGAAGTCATAACATGCAAAGGTGAAGGCGGTACGTGAATTTTGTCTCCATAAATCTGACATTTATGGCATCTTTTAGCATAGTTGATACAATCTCCTTCCATGGTGGACCAATAGTATCCGAATCTCATTGTTTGTCTAGCCATTGTAAAACCCTTAGCAAGTGTCCCACAAACACCCTCCTGAACTTCTTCCAGGATTTTCCTAGCTTCAACAGCATCAACGCATCTTAATAGTACCTGATCTTTCCTCCTTTTGTATAAGATATCCCCATCTAAAGCATAGTCACAGGCTAATCTTCTTAACGTCCTTTTGTCCTCCGTTGCATGATCAGGGTACTCACAATTTCTTACGTAGCGCAGTATATCACGATACCAAGGGTAATCATCCTTTTCCTCTTCTTCCATGTTGTAAGAATGAGCTGGAACCTCAAAAATACTCATCTGAATAGGTCTCACATTCTCCTGTTTGTTTACTTTAATCATGGAAGCTAGAGTTGCCAAAGCATCTGCCATCTGGTTTTCATCTCGTGGGAGATAATTAAAAGTGATGTCATCAAACTCCTCAATCAGTCCCAGAACTATTTTTCGGTAATCGATTAGTTTGGGGTCTCTTGTCTCCCATTCTCCTTTAAGCTGGTAAATTACTAATGCAGAACCTCCATATACTTCTAGCACTCTGATTTTACGCTCTACAGCTGCTCGAATTCCCATGATGCATGCTTCATACTCTACCATGTTGTTTATGCCATCAAAATCCAATTTGCATGTGAATGGATAATGATCACCACTAGGGGATACCAAGACTGCCCCAATTCCATTTCCCACAGCATTTGACACTCCATCAAAATTTAGCTTCCACGGATGCTCTTCAGTAGTTGCCACATACATTAGCTCTTCATTTGGGAAATCAAAGCTCAAAGGTTCATAATCCTCTAAAGCCCTGCTAGCCAGAAATTATGCTATTGTGCTCCCTTTTATAGCCTTTTGGTTTACATAGACTATATTAAGCAAAATCTGCCACCTTGCCATCCTTCCATTCAAAGTAGTTGCCTCCATCATATACTTTAATGGATCCAGTTTTGAGATTAGCCAGGTTGTATGATATAGCATATATTGCCTCAATCTCTGAGTTGTCCAAACCAGGGCACAACACAATTTCTCAATTGACGAATATCTCATTTCACATTCAGTGAACTCTTTACTGAGATAATATATCGCTTTTTCTTTTCTTCCTGACTCATCATGTTCACCAAGCACATATCCCACGGAGTTATTGAACACTGTCAAATACAGTATTAGTGGCCTATCTGGATTAGGCAGAGATAGTATTGGGGCATTTGACAGATATTGTTTGACTTTATCAAAAGCTTTCTGGCACTCATCGTCCCATACGTCTTGGTTGTGCTTCTTAAGAAGACGAAATATGGGATCACATTTCTCCGTTAATTGTTAAATAAACCAAGCAATTTAATCTTCCAAGAAAACCTTAAACTTCTTTTTGAGTGCATGGTGGAGGTAATTCTTGTATAGCTTTGACCTTATCCGAGTCAATCTCGATTCCTCTCCCACTGACTACGAAACCCAGTAAATTCCCTGACCGAGCTCCAAAAGTACACTTTGCCGGGTTGAGCTTTAATTGAAATTTCCTCAATCTCAAGAACAACTTCTTCAAGACTTCGATGTGTTCCTTTTCTGTTCGAGATTTGGCGATCATATCATCAACATATACTTCAATTTCTTTGTGCATCATGTCATGGAATAAGGTTACCATGGCCCTTTGATATGTTGCTCTTGCATTCTTTAGCCCGAATGGCATCACCTTATAACAAAAGGTACCCCACAATGTTATGAAAATAGTTTTCTTCATATCCTTAGGGTGCATCTTGATTTGATTGTATCCCGAAAAACCATCCATGAAAGAAAACAATGAGTATCCCGCTGTATTATCCACCAACGTGTCAATATGAGGCAGAAGGAAATTGTCCTTTGGGCTGGCTTTATTTAAGTCGCTATAGTCTACACACATCCAAACCTTTCCATCCTTCTTAGGGACAGGAACAATGTTGGCTACCCATTCTGAGTATTTTACCACTTGTAGAAAACCAGCATCAAACTGTTTCTTAACTTCCTCTTTTATTTTCAACACCACATTATGCCTCATCCTTTGTAGCTTTTGCTGAACTAGCTTGCACTCTTCTCTTATGGGAAGGTGATGCACTACAATATCAATACTTAAGCCAGGCATATCTTGGTATGACTATGCAAAGACGTCTTTGAATTCATGTAATAACTCAACAATGTCTTGCTTCATCTCTTCGACTATGTGTGTTCCGATTTTTACAACCTTTCCTTCCTCTAAGACTATATTCTCTACCACCTCTTCATGGGGTAAAATTTGTTTCTCTTCTTGCTTTGTCATTCTTAACAAATCTGGAAACAAGTCACAATCTCTGTCACCCTCAAAATCCTGAGATTCCTCTAAACACATGTCTTGCTCAAAAAGGACCTCTGAATCTATAGTATCGTTGCTCATGTCATTGATATCCTGTGGTAGGCACAAAAGAATGTAGAAAGAACAAATGAATTCAAGAACAACTATTCATATGATATGAATGAGAATAACAAAAATTGAATGAAATTAGGAAATCAAAAGAATATAAAAAATGAAAGAATATTTGCCCGAATTGATCATTAAAGATGTATTTTATTGAAACAAAAGATGTCTGAACATGAGCCTATTTCACAAAAGAAATCTTATTGTTCCTAGGCTTTAAAATAACAAGTGTGTTCTGAACATTACTCTATGTAATCTCTAAAAACTACAGGAAGTTCCTCTGCAGTCCAATTGTTCAAACCATTTCCAGGTTCATAAGGGCGAATACCCAACAGGTTTCTTTACTCAGTTCCTTCCTTATGTATGGAATTGATGTGAAGATTTTCATTTTCCAACAATCCTCTCTCAGGGTGAATTGTTCCTCCTGATACAAAAGTCTAGGATATGTGAGGCAATGTCATCAATTCCCACTTGACTTCTTCCCCATTCAGTCGTGCCCTTCTTCTCTTTTGCTTCTTCTCTATTTCCTTCTTCCTTTGTCTAGCATCTGGCCTGAACCCCAAGCCAAAACGGTCTCTCTTCTCTTTTAGCATCAGAACTTGAATCTCTCCTTGAAGATGTCTGCCTAGTCCTTTTCCCAGTAAGGCTCCTTTCCCCACCATCATTTGCAAACCCATTCTCGTGGTCCTGGATATCCTAGGCACTGGAACCTCATTCCCTTCCAAAATGAATGTTACGTTCACGAACTCTAAAGATCGAAAGGAACACTCAGTAGCCTTCTCATTTGCCTCTAAGTATGGCGCGTCGTTGGTAACAGTTGCTATGATGTCCTCCTCTACATTTATAGTAATCAGCCGACCCTCTATTACCAGTTTCAATTTTTTGGTGTAGTGATGAGGGCACTGCCTCTACCGAATGAATCCAGGGTCTTCCCAACAAGCAATTGTAGGAGGGCTTGATATCCATCACCAAAAAATCCACTTCATATGTGTTTGGCCCAATCAAGAACGGTATGTCAATCCTTCCCATCACTCTTCTCTCACTATGTTCTAGCATGTCTTCATGTGAGAACTATCTATAGGCAATCTTTTCAATGTAGACAATGGTAAGACATTTAAAACCGATCCATTATCGATTAACACGCTTGGTAGAGTATATCATTTGCAACGAGTAGTGATGTGCAAAGCCTTAGTCGATCCCATGCCCCCAGGTGGAATTTCATCATCGCTGAAATAAATAAAGTTATTGGCACTTATATTACTAACCAGTCGGTCAAGTTTATTGACAGATATATCTTTAGTAACATAGGTCTCATTCAACACTTCCATCAATGTCTCACGATGTACTTCTGAGCTTAAAAGCAATGCTAACACTGATATGCGAGCCGGTTGTTTGCGTAGTTGTTCTACCACACTGTATTCACTGTGCTTCAAGAATTTTAGAAATTCTTTAGCCTCTTCTTCCTTTACTAGTTTATTGATAAGTGCCTCAGGTCCTTCCTCTTGTTCTACTGCCAAGGTCTTGGATTTCACTGGTTCTATTCTGACGTTTACTGAGTTGTAACGCCTTCCACTACGTGTGTAAGATCCTTCATTTTGATCCTCCTTGGAATCACTAGCTAGAATTTCCCCTCCTGGTATCGTCACATTACAGTCGTAATTCCAAGGTACCATTTTGTTATCCTTATAGGGAAAGGAAACGGGTTTCTGGATTACGACCTTTGGTACCATTTGTGTTTTCACCTTCTGTGTTTCTTGGTCGGGTGATGATGATCCTCGGATAATTGACTTTTTGGTTTGCCAATTCTCCTTTTGTCACGCATATACTTCCTCCCTCTGAGCCTTCCTCATAAACTTCTAATTCTTTATTGTCCATAAGGCTCTACACCAGGTCCCTGAACTCAACACATTCTTGGATTTCGTGCCCTTCTGCGTTGTGGAACTCACAGTAGTCCCTTACTCCTTCACATCCTTCCACAAAATCTGATTCTATCAATCCTCTTCCCATCATTTCTCTCCAGACCATTCTCAATGGGGTTTTTACCTCTGTAATATCCTCATTGATCCTTCTCACAATATTTTCGCCAATCGCATTTATCCCCTTATCTCTATGATTAGGTAATGGGTTCTCCGCACTTGGTGTATCATCAAACTTCACAATCCCCATCTTGATGAGTCTCTCGACTACCTTTTTGAAGGCAGTGCAGTTTTCTATTGAATGCCCCGGTATTCCTGCATGGTAGTCACATTGAGCGTTTGAATCATACCATTTGGGATATGGGGGCTGTAACGGTTTTAGATAAAATGGGGACACCACGTGTGCGTCAAATAAACTTTGATATAGCTCCTTATACGTCGTTGGGATTGGCGTAAATTGGAGCTTTTCAAAGTTTTGCCTTGTGCCCGATTCCTGTCTTACTGACCCTTGTTGCCCAGCGGTAATTACTTTTGGCTGGCTAACAATAATTGCCTTTGAGTACCCTTTGTTGTATGTTGATAAACCTAATAGTAACATATTTTAAGCCCACATTTAGCATGCTTTTGGATGATTTAAGCCTTGAATTGTGTAATTTGGTGCTCTTAATCCTTTGTTTTCATGTTTTATACTCAGAAGAGCACTGGAGGATGAAAAGAATGAGAAACGGGCCCAAAACGGAGTAAATGGGCCACATCACGAAATCAACACAACCTAGGCCCAAGACCACACGGCCATGCCTCGTCAAACAGACTCGAACACGGCCTGGCCACAATTCACGCGGGCGTGTGCCATGGGCGTGTCTGTGACGTGAGAAAGAAAAGTTGTAGTCGAATTAGGGTACTTAGAGGCAAAGAAAGCCATTCCAAAAGAGTCTATATATACACCCTAAAGGCCAACCTTCAGGGGGCGTCTAGCTAGGCAATGAGCCAAGCCAGAGGGGTCAGAATTGTAGAATTTACTCAAAGAAAGCCAGTTGATTCATCTCAAGAAGCCGGAGTCATACTCAAGACGGAGGATCTCTATTCAATTCCTTCAGGGGGTTTTAGAGTTTTTCTTATGTTTTGTTTTATCTTTTCTTTTGAGACGTATTCTTTCATGATTTTGAACTAAACCCTCAGATACCTGAGGGGGGTGAAACCTAAGATGAATCTTGTTATCGTTTGCTGAACTATATGATAAATACTTGATTTGTTCTTAATATGTGTTCTTAATTCTTGTTTTGATATTTTCGGGATATTAATTCACGTGTGATGTGCTTAGGTGGAGGAGCAAAAGTCCCTGCCTAAGAGTAGATCTAGCATAATTAAGCGAAGTTGATCGCACGCCTAAACATAGGGTGACGAGATTTTGTCGGATTAGGGTGAACCTAATATGGGAGTCCATAGATCAAGTTAATACAATTCTAGGGGTTTTAATTAGAAAGAGATTTTAATTAATCAACCTAGGGTTATACATTAGTAGCCTCGAAGGAGGAATTAATATAACTTAGGGAATCCTATGGATCAAATCAAGTGAATAAATCGTCTGGTTCAGAGTTAGATAACAAGTGAAGTCTAGGTGGATTCTTCCTCGGGTATTGTTTTAATCAATTGGTTTTTCTCACAAGTATTTTCCCCAATTTTGTTCTCTTTGTCTTAGCATCTTTAGCTTAGTAGTTAGTCA
Source organism: Gossypium australe (assembly GCA_005393395.2). Taxonomy (NCBI): domain Eukaryota; kingdom Viridiplantae; phylum Streptophyta; class Magnoliopsida; order Malvales; family Malvaceae; genus Gossypium; species Gossypium australe. The sequence goes on along the minus strand of CM016625.1, from coordinate 76,852,533 downwards.
ATTTAGATTAATCAATAATTCCTTTATTTCTTAGGCTAAATAATAAAAAGAAAGTTAGTATTAGTATTTCAGGTTCCTTTGGGTTTGACAATCCGGTCTTGCCACTAAGCTATACTACAGTTCGATAGGTGCGCTTGCCTCAATCGTTGTCATAGTTAGTTTCTAGGCTTGATCATTCTTTATATAAATTTTTAAGACTCTGACAGCACACATCAAGTTTTTGGCACTGTTGCCGGGGAACCAGAATATTAAGAAAACTCAATTTTTATTACTTTAGCCATTTTTATTTTTTGCAATTTACTTTTATTTCTTATTTTGTTTTTAACTTTGCTAATTCTCTTTCTTTTGTTCCTTTCAGGTACCTCTAGTTTGTGAAAATAAGGAACCCGACAGGACCTCTAATTTACGACAGTGATATTGAAGGTACAGTTCGCAGAAATCGTAGAGAAATAAGGCGAAGCTTAAATTACATAGAAGAAGAGCAAGAAATCGAAGAGATGGCTGAGAACAATCCGCCACCTCCAGAGATGGCCGAAAATCATGCTCCTCGAACTATGTATGATTATGCTAAACCTTATTTAACTGGAACTGAGTCAAGTATTGTTAGACCTACTATTGCTACAAATAATTTTGAACTGAAACCTAACACTATACAGATGATACAACAGTTTGTTCAGTTTGATGGTTTGCAGGATGAAGATGCAAATAATCACTTGGCAAATTTCTTAGAATTTTGCGATACTTTCAAGATAAATGGCGTTACTAATGATGCTATCCATCTTCGGTTATTTCCCTTTTCTTTGAGAAATAAAGTTAAGCAGTGGTTGCATTCTCTTCCACGAGGGTCAATCACTACATGGGATCAAATGACCGAAAAATTTTTATTAAATTATTTTTCGCCGGCCAAAACGGCCAAGTTAAGGAATGATATCTCTTCTTTTGTGCAGATGGATTTAGAGACACTTTACGATGCATGGGAGAGATACAAAGACTTGTTGAGGAGGTGCCCACACTATGGATTACCTTTGTGGCTACAGGTCCAAACTTTCTACAACGGTGTAAACCCTTAAACAAGGCAATTAATCGATTCAGCCGCCGGCGGAACCCTGAATAACAAAACTCCTGAAGTACCTACGAGTTTATAGAGGAGATGTCACTGAATAACTATCAGTGGCAAGTTACAAGGACAATGCCAACAAAAGCAGCAGGAGTTTTCAACCTCGACGCAGTAACCATGCTAACAAATCAGGTAGATATGTTAAATAAAAAGATTGATGGTTTTTGTTCTTCGCAAGTACATCTAGTTATGCAGTGCGAAACAAGTGGAGGAGTGGCGAATCCTGAGTACCCACCCTACGGACAGGGCATGGAGAGCGAACAAATGAACTATATAGGTAATAATTTTCGATCTCAAAATAACCCTTATAATAATACTTATAATTCAGGTTGGAGGAACCACCCCAATTTCTCATGGGGTGGTTAAGGAAATCAAAGGCAACAACCCCCTCAAAACTTCTAACAACAGCCCTAACCAGGGGAAAATAAGCCGAACCTTGAGGAGATGCTAATGAAATTCATGACGGCAACAGACACTTGTCTCCAAAACACTGAAAAAACACTTAAAAATCAAGAGGCATCAATTCGAGGGATTGAGAATCAATTAGGGCAACTTGCCAAGATAATCTCGGAACGACCACAAGGAAGCCTACCAAGCAACACCGAGACTAACCCAAATGAGCAAATTCAAGCCATAACAGCTCAAGATAGTGAAGGGTTAGATGATCCCAATTTAAGGCAAGAGAATATGGTAGAAGAAGGTAAGGTTGAGGTAAATGATAAACCAAAACCGGTAATCAAAGAATACCAACCTCGCATACCATATCCCGAAGCAATGAGGAGAGACGACATAGAGGAACAGTTCAGTAAGTTTCTCAAACTTCTAAAGAAATTACATATTAACTTACCGTTTCTTGAAACTCTTTCACAGATGCCAGATTCTAGGAAATTTTTAAAAGAGCTATTGACAAACAAGCGGAAGTTAGATGAGGCATCACATGTGGAACTGAACGCAATGTGCTCGGCAGTCTTGCAAAATAGACTACCACGGAACTTAAAAGATCCAGGGAGTTTTACAATTCCATGCTTAATTGGTAGATTATCTATAGATAATGCTTTAGTTGATTTAGGGGCGAGCATCAATGTTATGCCTTATAAATTGTTTAAACAACTAGGTCTAGGGAAACCCAAACAAACTAGGATGAGCATTCAATTAGCTGATAAAACTGTTAGAATTCCTAGGGGTATAATTGAAGATGTTCTCCTGAAAATTGATAAATTCGTATTCCCAGTAGACTTTGTCGTTTTAGACATGGATGAGGACAATAGTATCCCCTTAATTCTAGGAAGACATTTTTAGCAACTGCCAGGACTAAAATTGATGTCGACGCAGGTGAACTCATACTCTGTGTAGGTGACGAGACAGTCACTATTCAAGCTCTAGATTCGGCTAGGACACCGAGTAGTCAAGTTGAGAATATAAATTCTATTAATAACCATTCGGTTAAACCTTCTTTTTAGGAAATACCTCGAAACTACACAACTGAGCCAGATCCTAGACCTCATGCCAACAAGGAAATAACTCATAAGGAACAAAGGCTTCAGATCGATGAACTAGACGAGTGGAAGACACAATTCAAAGAAAAAATAGGGTTGCACGAAGCAGAACCAAAGCCACTCCAAGGGACAAACAAATTCAAAATCGGAGATCAGGTACTGTTAGATAAAGTAGAACCTCGAATACCTCCTTCTAACCCTAATACAAATAAAGAAATCTCTTTTAGGGCACTTAATGTTTCCCTATAAGGAACAGTCGAGGTAAGTAATCCTACATTCAGTACCTTTAAAGTAAACGCTACTCGACTTGAGCTTCACCGTGACAGTAGAACTGATAGCATGAGAGAGGATGTACAACTCTTTAAACCACCCTGTTTATGTGAATGAGAGGTCAGTCTAGCTTAAGATTATAAACAAATGCTTCTCGGGAGGCAACCCGAGTACTAACCCCACTAATTTTTACATTCCTTTATTTTTATTTTTATTTATACTTCAGTATCTAATTATAAGCTAACCAAAAGTGCAGATTTTCATGCCACACGGCCGTGGCTGTGGCCGTGTGGACACCACGAATCTCCGCACTGACATGGCAAAAATGGTACGAGTCAGAACAAATCATATCTTCGAGTCATGGACTACAACCACCACGACACGGTCGTGCGTTACGGCCGTGGACGACACTGTTAGATCATAGACGGGCATGGCAACCTGAATGTGGGAGTGGGAGAAGTAAACGAAGCACAACACGACCGTGTGACACAACACGCCCATGGTACACGGGCGTGGGGATGTACCAGACCCCAAAACTCTATTTAAACCATTCCCCCCTCCTTCTTCTTACCTACTCACCATCTCTTTTCTTTCATCCCATTCTCCAGACCTCTCCCCTTCCATACTCTTCCTCTTTAGTCCTTCCCCAAACTCTTAATCTCCACAATAGCCATGTCGAAGAAGCGGAAGGATTCAAGCACAGTCTCTCTATGGGAGACCGATCTACATAAGTTCATGCCGGCCGCTTCATCCACTCGACAAGCCAAGGGTCTTTGAGGCCATTTAACTTTTATTTTTCTTTTCTCATTTTCTTTATTTTCCTTATCTTTACTTCTCTTCTACTAAATTTAGTTTATCTTATTTTAGTTTCTTGATTTTAGGTTCTAAAGGCTGCTAGGGAATCACACCTCGACCACAACCACCACCCCACAACAGCCTTAGAAATCACACCCACCTCGCGAACCATCCAACAATAAGGACTTTTCAGTCCATTCATCTTTTCTTTTAGTTTTATTTCAATTTTTACACTATTTCTCTTTATCTTTCTTGTCTTTAAGTACATAATTAGTTTATTTTAAATGTGTCTTAATATTTCCTGGATATTTCTTCACGATCTTCCCAATTTCTTCATCTAGCACAGAGCTCGGTAGTAGCCACCACACCACGGGACTCCCAACTCAAGGAAACCATACAAATTTAGGAAGTTTCACCTCTCCCTTTCTCTTAAATTTCATATATATTTTTGTACATTGAGGGCAATGTACATCTTAAGTGTGGGGGAGTTAACTATAGTATTATTTGAAAATCCCTGAAGTATGCCTTGTCTTAAAATAATTTCATCATATTATGATTAGAATGAAATTTCCTTTGATTTATGATTTTTATTGATGTGTTTTGGATTAAGTCATAGATAATTGTGCATTGATGATTAAACTTTAAGATACTAGAGAATTGAGCATAATAAGTCTATTTTTCAAAAATTAAAATTTTTTGCTAGGTTGTCTACCTGAATTTGAATATTACTTTGAAGTTTGAAATTTACAAGGTTGACATTAAATACCCATAATTTTTGTGATATTTTGAACCTTGTAGAGCATATATTCTTTTTCTTGCTCACTTTTTGATTATGAGTGTGTCAACATTGATTTGTTATTTTAGAACTTGCATCGATTATACATGTCGAGACCACACCTTTGATTTGATATACAGAGATGATAAAGGCACCTAGGTTTTAACCCACTTACTCCACCAAAAGCCTACCTTCATAACTAACCCCTAGTAAACCCCGTTCATCCTAACAACCCATTTATTGACTCACCCACTAATATTAACCCAAAACCCTTTGTATTTGTTATCACCATTCCTTTTGACTACCTTTTTGTCGAGATTTGATTTGATCGGTTGCTTAACTATGATCTTTATTTCAATAGTTAAATTTATCCTTTATTATGTACTTGATTTGTTCTTAAAAAAATGAAGTATATTCAGTATTTGTTCTATGTAATCGAGCTTATACGTTTAAAACTCCACATCTTGAAGAAGAAGCTTGTATTATTAATAATGAAGTTTTCAATTGATTTAAGTAATTAAGATCAGCTCATTTTTCTAGTTAGGTAAATTGTCAGGTCAATCTCGATTCTAACCTTTTAATTCAGCCTTTATCCACACCTTTAACCCAAGCCCCGTTACAACCCTTTCAAAGACCTTTTGATTTGGGTACCATCTCATATTATAGTGGTGGAGATTTGATTTTCATGCAAGCCTATGGGATTAACTCTTCATGTTTGACTTTTGAATGCTTAATTCTAAACGTTAAACACTTCGAGTGATTTGAGTGAATCTTTAGTGAGGATGTCAATTCTTGTCAGTTTTGAATCAGATGTAATTATTTAGATGAAGGAAAGCACCTATGTTTTGTGCTACAAATGTATGACTTAGATTGTTTGAATCCTTAGAACTCTTTGAGCTAAATTATCCATGTATGAATTAACTTTGAATTATGATGAAACACTATTGATGAATATTATGAATTGAGGGAAGTTTGTTTTAATTATGAGTTGAGAATTTTGTTTGAGGACAAGCAAAAGCTTAAGTGTGGGGGTATTTCATAAATCGTAATAGTAACATATTTTAAGCCCACATTTAGCATGCTTTTGGATGATTTAAGTATTGAATTGTGTAATTTGGTGCTCTTAATCCTTTGTTTTCATGTTTTATACTCAGAAGAGCACCGGAGGATGAAAAGAACGAGAAACGGGCCCAAAACGGAGTAAATGGGCCATATCACAAAATCAACACGGCCTAGGCCCAAGACCACACAGCCGTGCCTCATCAAGCAGACTCGAACACGGCCTAGCCACGATTCACACGGGTGTGTGCCATGGGCGTGTCCCTGACGTGAGAAAGAAGAGTTTCAGTTTAATTAGGGTACTTAGAGGAAAAGAAAGCCATTCCAAAGAGCCTATATATACACCCTAAAGGCCAACCTTCAAGGGGCGTCCAACTAGGCCAAGGAGCCGAGCCAGAGGGGTCAGAATTGTGGAATTTACTCGAAGAAAACCAGTTGATTCATCTCAAGAAGCTGGAGTCATACTCAAGACAGAGGATCTCTCTTCAATTCCTTCAGGGGGTTTTAGAGTTTTTCTTATGTTTTGTTTTATCTTTTCTTTTGAGATGTATTCTTTTATGATTATGAATTAAACCCTCAGATACCTGAGGGGGCTGAAACCTAAGATGAATCTTGTTATCGTTTGCTGAACTATATGATAAATACTTGATTTGTTCTTAATTATGTGTTCTTAATTCTTGTTTTGATATTTTCGGGATATTAATTCAAGTGTGATGTGCTTAGGTGGAGGAGCAAAAGTCCCTACCTAAGAGTAGATCTAGCATAATTAAGCGTAGTTGATCGCACGCCTAGACATAGGGTGATGAGATTTTTCCGGATTAGGGTGAAACCTAATATGGGAGTCCATAGATCGAGTTAATGCAATTCTAGGAGTTTTAATTAGAAAGAGATTTCAATTAATCAACCTAGGGTTAGACGTTAGTAGCCTCGACGGAGGAATTAATATAACTTAGGGAATCCTACGGATCAAGTCAAGTGAATAAATCGTCTGGTTCAGAGTTAGTTAACAAGTGAAGTCTAGGTGGATTCTTCCTCGGGTATTGTCTTAATCAATTGGTTTTTCTCACAAGTATTTTCCCCAATTTCATTCTCTTTGTCTTAGCATCTTTAGCTTAGTAGTTATTCAATTTAAATTAATCAACAATTCTCTTATTTCTTAGGCTAAATAATAAAAAGAAAATTAGTATTAGTACTTCAGGTTCCTTTGGGTTCGACAATCCGATCTTGCCACTAAGCTATACTACTGTTCGATAGGTGCGCTTGCCTCAATCGTTTTCATAGTTAGTTTCTAGGCTTGATCATTCTTTATATAAATTTTTAAGACTTTGACAGCACACATCATATGTACTCGTATTATTCACCTCATTCTCTTTTTTTCTTGGAGTAGACCTTTTAGTGGTTTCCCCTGCTTCAATATTGCCACCCTTTATGGCATTTTCAATCATTTCTCCTGCCATCACTATATCTGCAAAGCTCTTGGTGGTACTTCCTATCATGTGAGTAATGAATGGGGCCTTCAAGGTATTGATAAAAAGCATTGTAGTTTCCTTTTCTAGGAGTGGTGGCTGAACTTGCATGGCAACCTCCCTCCATCTTTGCGCATACTACCTGAAGCTTTCATTTGATTTCTTCTCAATGTTTTGCAAGGTGATTCTACTAGGCGTCATGTCTATCACATGACTGTATTGTTTCATAAATGCTTGTGCTAGGTCTCCCCAGGAATTAATCCTAGCACGGCTCAATTGGTTGTACCACTTGGACGCTGCCCCCACCAAGCTATCATGGAAACAATGGATCAACAGTTGATCGTTATTAACATACCCAGTCATCCATCTACAGAAAATGGTAATATGGGCTTCAGGACAGCTAGTCCCATTGTACTTTTCAAATTCTGGCATTTTGAACTTGTGAGGAAGCACCAAATCTAGAACCAAGCTCAAGTCTTTAGCATCAACTCCATGGTGATTATCAGCGTTTTCCAAGGCCTTGAACTTTTTTTCTAACCATCTACAATGGTCCTCTAACTGCCTTGGTAATTCAATTATTGTTCCTTCCTTCTCCATTATATCTAAATCAGGGATAACAGGATTAGCAGGGTTATCTCCTGGGTTAGATCCTGAGCCAACTTGGAAATTCATGGGCACCCCAGTATCATCTTGACCTTGTTGAGGCCTAATTGTAATAAATGGCCTTCAAGGATATGCTTCAGGTTGTGTTTGTGCATGTGATAGGGTGAAACCCGGAGGATAATCCTCATTATCTTCTCTAGCATTAGTCATGGGGCCTTTTCCCTTGTCCATTGCCCCATTCAGTAGCTAAGTCATTTGAACCACCATATTCCTTTGGGCTTCCATCATTTGTTCCCTCATATCTTGTTGGATCTTTGCCAACTGCTCTTGCAGCTGGTCTTGCATGTCTCTCTGGAACTGTTCGAGTCTTTGATCCATATTTTTTGTCTTAGCGCGAGTACCATAACGATGTTTAGTTTCCAGATTAACTTTCTCTCTTTCTCTCTTTTTCTGAAATAACTTCAACTAATTAGGGTCCTTCTATGGATTTTAATGCATATGATGCGATGTAATGCAAATGCATGAAATGAATGCAAAAAGAAAGAGAGGCATTAATTCTGAATTCAATTCCATTATAACAAATTTTCTAGAAAATAAATTCCTTTACATAAAACGGATATTTATACGGCCTTTCCCTCATATTCCAAGCGAAGACATTGATCCCTTTCTTCTTATCTGGATATTAAGGCCCAATGTTGCGAACTTTCTAATAAATATCTCTACTAGCTCTTTTTACTTGATCTGGGCCGCGACTCACTGCTCACTTATTTCCACAATGCTCGTTAGCCTCTTCAAGAAAGCTAAGACATGGTGATTCTCGAATAGTCTTTGTCAGCTTGAATCCTTGGGCAATAAAGTCTTGTATACCTTCACGAACTATCAGTCTTCTCTCGTTGTATTTACTTGGACCATATTCGGACGACCGTATTATAATCCACTTTATCAAGAAATCCATTTTCTCATGACAAACTCTTCTATTTAGCAATCGAATTTGAATCAACACCTATTTTCTATTATGTAAATGCAATGGAATCAAAACAAAAGAGAACAAGTTAGTATCATATATAAAGAATAAAATTAAAAGTAAGTGAGAAAACATCAAACACCTATATGGATAACTGCTAGAGTTCAGCATAGTTCTACCTAAGGTGGGCTCTTAGGGTTCACTATATGCGGTTTAGTTCTAAAGAAAAGGTACCTGAACCAGCAGATTCCTCAATCTTCACCCATTATAGGCTCATACAGATCGAGTTCAGTTTAGGGGAATACATTTCCCTATGGCCATGCGGAAGTGAAAACCTCACGAAGACATAGGTACAGATGTATCCCAGAAGCAATCCACTAGCCCATGCGGAGGTGAAAACCTCACGAAGGTATAGTTTCTCACTCACACTTAAAGGTGCGACCACAACGGTCATGCAATGCAATGTGCGCAAGAAAATAACAATCATATGCAATGACACAAACAAATGCAACAAAAGGATCGTAACTTTTAAATCAAATTTTCAAATTTCTGACAAAGGACAGAAAATAATCCATTTTATGGCTTGACTTTCTTATTGTCCCCAATGGAGTTGCCAAGTTGTAGAAACCATTTTTATATTTTAAAAAAAAATGGGGATCGACTTTAAAATGAAAATGGAGTCGCCACCAATCCCTTTTTGCTTAGGTATGATCGGATCACCTTATAAAATGTTTTATTTCAAAACATTAATTTTGGCCTACGAAATTCAAGAAAAAGGGTTCGGGAGTCGGTTACGTACGAGGAAGGATTAGCACCCTCGTAACACCCAAAATTGGTACCGGATTGATTAGTTATTGTCCTAATGTCGAAAATTTGAAAAGATTTGAAAATATGATTTCTTTAAAAACTTGAACAATTTGAGTTGGAACTTGAGATTCCTTTGTTCCGAAAGCATACAAACATTACATCCAGCACGTTAGGACATGATGTTTTAAACCCTTGTAACCAAAATCATCTCATGATTTACAAAATTCATTAAAAGAATATTTAGTTATTTAGTCAAACAGAAAATCGAAACCCAGCACGTTAGGGCACTATTTCCCAAATTTCTAAACACAAAACATTGCCTTATTTAAGAAAAACTTTTGGAAAAAATTTGGTAATTAAAGGAGATAGATATTTTTAAACAAAGATTTGAAAAAAGTAACATTAAGTTATTACAAAAAGTACAATTTACTAAAGTTACAGGTCATATTGACAATTAGCACTAACATAAACAATTAAGTAAAAGAATGACAAGCAATAATAATAATGTTAAGGTAAACAAAGATAATGGATTCAAAAAAAAATGAATAATCAAAATAGAAAATATAGAGTAGATAATAGCAATTTTAAAAGAATCTATGAAAAAAATAAGGAAAAAATTTTATTCACAAGATTAAATTCATGTATAAAAAATAATAATATAAGGTAAATAATATACTCAAAACAATTAATGAATATTATAACAATTTTTTAGAAAAATAAAAAAAAGTATAAAAATGATATGGCTAAAAAACTAAGATGAATATTATATGTACATGATAAAATAAATAATACATTTTTTTAAAAAAAATAAAATATATAAAAACTTTAACTATAAAGAAATATAAGGGAAAGCATATATAATATAATAATAGTCTATTATATACATAAAAGAATAATATACATATTTAAAATAAACAATATATATAAAATTTTGCCTTAATAATAAAACAATTTAGAATGATGTACGACATACAAATTTTTAAATAATACATAATATGATTAAAGTTAAATAATATATAATATATAGATAATATATAACAAATAAAAATAATAATATATATGATAAAACAATTTAACGTAAATAAGGAAAAGCAAAAAAAGAAAAACAAGCTTAAAATAATTAAAATACATGAATAAATAATGATTAAGCAATTAAATGGATTAAAAAAAGTTAAAAAAACGCATAAGTCAACCTCACTCTCGCAATATGAGGATTCAATGAAATTCCTCCACCAAAATCTAACTCGAACGGAAGCAACTCAAAAAGAAATGAAGATGAGCGAAGAATAAAATAAGAACAAGCCACAGAAAATAAGAACGCAAAAGAGAGAGAAATTTGAGTAAATGCTCTCAAGAATTTTTATTACTCCCCATTCAAGTCCCTTTACAATGATAGGAGAGGCCTCTATTTATAGTTGAGCCTCCCCAGATCCAACGGTACAGATCAATTACATCAACGGTTAAGATTAAAAGGTATCTACAAATTAATTCTCTAAGATTATAAAATCATATCTTCTAATATTGCATACCATATCTTCTAGGATTGCATATCATATCTAAGATTGCATACCATATCTTCTAAGATTGCATACCATATCTTCTAGGATTGCATATCATATCTAAGATTGCATATCATATCTTCTAGGATTGCATATCATATCTAAGATTTGCATATCATATCTAAGATTGCATATCCTTGAAGATTGTGTTTCCATATACGTCAAACTTGTAGATAGACCTTCAATCTTTTCAAGTAATGGGCCATTCCAATCGGGCCAAATGATATATTTTGGATTGGACTGGGACTTTGTTTTATATTTTGGGTTTATTATTTTTTTTTTTGTATGGGCCCGGGCTAAATTGGCCTATTACAAAGCTTACTTGTATCTTTTCTCTTATTTCCTTGTAGAGACATTTTGAGGAAATGAGTGATTGGGTTGACTCAAAGAATCACACTATCCAAAAATCTTTTGGTAGTTTTCGAATGTTCATCTTTGGATTATATGGCATGTAATAGGCGGCTTATAATTATGTTGGTTACTTGTTTCTTGTACAGCTTGTTAAACTTGAGTGATGTTTATCTTTGGATGGACTTTAGTAAATGTGAATATGTTTTTGGTTTTAGTATGAAATATGCATATAGCTATATTTTGGTTAGTTGGTATAAATTCTTGAAAGTAAATGAGAAATGGTTTATTGGTTGTGAATGGTCAAAATGAAATGATAAGTATGGCAAGTATTCTTTTGTATGATCTTATAACTTGAATGCAAATTGTTATGGAATTTTTTGTGGATACATTTGTTTATTGAATTGTGGTGTTAATGAGGACACATTGGTTAAGCAAATAGGTTGTTTGTTTTGGAATGTTTTGAGTGTATTGGAATGTGTTTTGAAGGCTTGGAAACATGTGTTTATTGTATAACTTGGTACATAAGCAAATGGGTAGAAAATGGCTTGTTTTAGGAGCAATCTAGGTAGCACACGGCCTAGGACATGGGCTGTCACACGTCTGTGTGCCACACACGTTCACCCTACACGGGCATGTGTCATTATTGTTTTAAGTGCAGGTTTCACACGGTTTGAGACACGGCCTACGACACGACCGTGTGTATCAAGTCAGTATGTTACACGGTCTATGACATGACCGTGTGACCCAACATTGAATGCACGCACGGGCTGACACACGGCCTCCGACACGGCCATATGTTAATAATTCAAATATACACACAGCCTACGACATGACCGTGTGATCCTATTTCGAATATTCACATGGGTGGAAAAACGAGCTAGGACACAGCCATGTGTCCATACTTCGAGTACTTACACAGTCTAGACTGTGTCACACAGCCTGGCTACACGGCCATGTGACCCCTATTTTCCAATTTTCCTAGATTTTTTGTTTTGTTTCAAAATGATCCTTGATTGGTTTCAAATTGTTATTAGGGCCTCGTATGCTTTATTTAAGGTTCATAAATGTATTATTACCTTAATTCATGTGAGTTATTGAATGTTATAATATAATTTGTGTAATTGTTCCTATTTGAGTTTAAATGTTCTGAATTGTACTATAATGCCAGTAATCATAATCCGACGACGAAGACGAGTTAGGGTTGTTACACACCATGCCAACCTCTTCAACACAATAAATACTTACAAGACTTCGTAGTAGGGAAAACAAGTTGTGCAAAGGATTGGGTTAAACACCGATGAGAGGACAAGAATGCAAATTTTGAATGTAAGTAGCCAACCTCTAAACTATTTATTGTATTTTGATGACATGTTTTTTAATTATGTATTTTATGCACTGTAGCCTGGTATGAGAGGGGAAACCATGATGACTGCCCCAACCAAGTGCACCAATAAAAGGAAGGACAAGGAAACTGCTGGTGGGACTTAGGAAAGTAGGAACACAAAAAAGGCTAAGTCTAAAGACCTACCTGTAACAGCCCGGTTTAGACCCTAGTCGAAATAGTGGTTTCGGGACCACAAATCTGAGGTTAGAAAAAAATATTTTAATATTATTTTTAGTGTTTATAGTATGTGATTAAGCATGTGTGAAAATTTTATCGTTTGTGTGCCGAATTGTGAAAACGAACTTAATCGCATAAAATCCAAAAGCTGTGTGTTGATTGTTAAAGTGCTTAATTGTCATGGCTTCTTAAATGACAGGTCCTTATGAGGTTATTTAACCATTTAATGCTTTAAATGACAAGAATGGACAATAGTTTGTGGATTTTAAATGTTCATAATAAGGTTATTTTAGTAAATAGTTCATTAAATGATTAATTATAATAAAACAAGAATGAATAAGAAGCCATTATCATTCATTATTGCTGAAATTGAAGAAAGAAAAGCTAGGGCTCATATTTTTTGATATTCGACTACTTCCAAGCTTGATTAAAGGTCCGTTTCTATTCGGTTTTCGATAATTTCTATTTTTTTTATCGTTGCTTAGTATTTTATTAAGCCCATGCCTCAATTTCTATTTTTAATGAAGATTTTGAGTTAAGCCATTGATGAATTCATGAGTTTTGTGATGTTTGGTGATGAATTATGCAAGTTTGGTGATTGATATACATGTTTTATAAAGTGATTTTTGATGAACTTGAGTATTATGGGCTAAATTGTGAAAATGAGAAATTGAAGGACTAAAATGTGAAATAAATGAAATATGTGGGCTTATATGAGTTAGGGAAGAATTTGGCTAAGCATATGTATAATGAAATTATGTGTATTTTGTGATTTTATGAAATATGGACTAAAATGTCAAAATGTGCAAATGTGAGGGCTACTTTGTAAAATGCTCAAAATATGTGTATTTGGATTGAATTGAATGATTTGGTGAATGAATGAGCTAAATTTGAATATGTATAGATCAGGAAAAGAGAAATTCAGACTTAGATCGAGGCAAGAACAAAGTGCTCGATTGATCGACTTGTATCGTGTTTCTACGTCAGAGGTAAGTTCGTGTATCATACAAACTGTTTAAACAATGTTATTTATAATGAAATGAATAGAAATATGATTGTTGAATTTGGAATGTGAAATGAGAAATCAAAGAAATGTAGCACTTTGTGTGCGTAAATGTAATGGTTACTACGATGAATTCCACTAAGTGTGTGAGATGAAGAAGTGTATTGGTTATAATAGTTGGCACTGTGTGTGCGATATTGAGATATCTTTGATCTAAAGTAATGGCACTAAGTGTGCGATACTATCGTAGCTTCGGCTAATTAAATGGCACTAAGTGTGCGAATCCATCAAACATTATAAGACAATTGAACGAATTTTGGCTTCTTGCATTCAGCGGTAAATGTGATAAATAAATATAAGATGGCACAGGTATGTACGGAACCTATGTGGTTGATGATATCATGTATGATTTAGATGGATGATTATGTGAATGATTGATAAAGAGAATTGGTTTGAAAGGCATTATGAATGCTTGTGCATAAATCTATAGATGTGGAATGAAAGTGAGTAATGGACATGAGTGAGATTAAATGATGATACAAATTGGTCAATGTGTTAGTTAATTTTACATATTGAACTTGAACTTTTGAATTAATTGTGTTATATTACGAACTTACTAAGCTTTTAATCTTACTGTGTGAAGTTTTTCTCTTTTTTACAGTGTCATTAAAGCTAGCTCGGATCTAGGGATCATCAGCGACTCAATCACACTATCGGCCATCTATTTTGGTACTTTAGAAAGTTGTATATTTGGTATATGGCATGTATAGGCTAGTGGTTATGAAATGTTTTTGAGATGTATAGTTCTTGCCTTGTGATATGGCTTGATAGTTAAATAACTTTTGTATGTGTTTTGGATATATGAAAATGATAGTTATAAGGTGAATATGTGATGTTGTGTGAATGATCATTTTGGTATGTTTTGGTGATATGTAAATGGTATGTTTCATGCTTGAATTGGTTGATGGGAATGATGGTTAAAATGTATGTTTTGGATGCATTTGATATATGAATTTGGTATGGCTTGATGCTTGTAGGAGTGACCCAAATTTTGGGTGGCAATTTGGCCTTGCAAATGGCCTAAATTTGCCCACATGGGCGTGTGTCTCGACTGTTTCTCTTAAGGTTACATTTCAAAACAAGTCAGACTCGCACACGAGCCAGACGCACGGGCGTGTGACAGGCCGTGTGAATTAAGTCAGTGTTGCCCACGGGTCAAGCACACGGGCGTGTCTCCGGCTGTGTGGACAAGTCAGTATGTATGCCCTGTTTTGCCACGGCTTGGACACACAGGTGTGTCTGATGTCGTGTGAGGCCACGGCCTACCCACACGGGCGTGTGACCTCTGTAACTTTAAAAAATGTTTGAGTTTTGGAAAAATTTTGTATGTGCTCGACTTAGTCCCAATCCTTTTCTAATGCATGATTAAGGTCTCGTAGACCTTTTAAAGGGACTCTATGCATATAATTTGTTATGATATGATGATGTATTTAAGTTTGAGAAATGGTCGTAAATGTTCCGTTTTGTCAGGTAATGCTTCTTAACCCTAGATCGGCGATGATTATGGGTTAGGGGTGTTACATTTTATTGGTATGAGATCTACGATTTAGTCGATTCTAGGACTAACGTAGCGTGTGAGAGTCTAGCTATACATGCCATATATATGCCTGTGATAGTGTGATGATTCCTGATAGTTAAAAATGTGCGTTTATATAGCAAATGGATCCCGATCGAGCAATAGCTGACGATGACAAAAGTAATGCACCTGCTCCTGCTCAAGGAACAGTGCCGGCTGAATCTAGGCCGATTGCTAGTAGCCATGAGGGAGAGGCAAAACAAGCCTTCTTCCAAATGATGAGTAAGTGGTTTACGGAGTTCGTTAGAACGAATCCGGCTGCTCAACAACCTCCACCCCCGCACTTTTCTATAATGCCACAAGTTCAGACCCGATCCAATTGAGTAAGCCTCCTACGGATAAAATTTGAAAGTACAGGGCCGAAGAGTTCAGAGCTACAGTTGATGATGATGCTGAGCAAGTTGAATTCTGGCTTGAGAATACCGTAAGAGTGTTTGATGAATTATCATGTACTCCTGATGAATGCTTAAAATGTTTTGTTTTACTGTTGAGAGATACGACATATCATTGGTGGAAAACATTAATATCTGTGGTTTCGAGAGAAAGAATCACCTAGGATTTCTTTCAAGCTGAATTCTGAAAGAAATATATCAGTCAACGGTTTATAGATCAGAAATGTAAAGAGTTCCTTAAGTTGAAACAGGGTCGTATGTCTGTTACAAAATACGAGTAGCAATTTGTGAGATTAAGCCAGTATGCACGAGAATGTGTTTCAACAAAAACTACTATGTGTAAACGGTTCATTGAAGGATTGATGAAGACATTAAACTTTTGGTTGGAATTCTTGATTTGAATGAATTTGTAGTATTGGTTGAAAGATCCTGCAAAGCCAAGGAGCTTAGTAAAGAAAAGAAGAAAATGGATTCAGAAGCTAGAGACGAAAGAAAAAGGTCGATGAGTGAGTCGTATCAATCTACGTCAAAGAGATTCAGATATGCAACCGACCGCTCGAATGTTTCGTTTGGACATTCAAGTAACGATCGTGTGAAACAAAATACTGGTACTAAAACTCAAACTCCAATTGAATTAAGTGTTGGAAGTGTTAGAAGCAATAAGCCTGAGTGTAGACAGTGTGGGAGATGTCATATCGGAGAATGTTGGGGCAAGTATAATAATAGAGCTTGCTATAAATGTGGATCACGAGATCACTTTATTCGGGATTTTCTAGAGTTAGTTGAGAAAGATAATGTTCAGAGTGCGAGGTCGAGTAATACGACAACTAGGGGTAGACCACCCAGAAACACCGAAAATGTGAGTGGTAGTCAGAGAGGAACAATGGATACAGCTGTGAGATCTGAGGTGAGAGCACCCACTAGAGCCTACGGTATTCGCGGTCGAGAAGAAGCGTCACCTCCAGACGTCATTACTGGTACTTTCACTCTTTTCAATGCTGATGTGATTGCATTGATAGATTCAGGATCCACTCATTCATATGTGTGTGTGAACTTAGTATCCAGTAAGACTCTACCTGTTGAGTCTACTGAGTTTGTAATTAGAGTATCAAACCCCTTAGGCAGGTGTGTTCTGGTTGACAAAGTGTGCAAGAATTGTCTGTTGATGTTTCGAGATATTTGTTTTTCCGAGTAATCTGATGCTACTACCCTTTGATGAATTTGATATAATTTTGGGTATGGATTGGCTAACTTTGCATCATTCTATTGTGAATTGTAAATGGAAGAGTACTGATTTGAGAAGCCAGAATGGTGAGATAGTTTGAATTGAATCCAGTGATTTGAATGGGCTACCGGCTATAATATCTTCTATGTAAGCTTTGAATTATGTGAAAAAGGGATGTAAAGCTTATATTGCATATGTGATAGATACAGAAGTGACAGAAAAGAAAGTTGAATCTATGCATGTGGTTTGTGAATTCACTACTGTGTTTCCTGAAGAACTACTGGGATTACCTCCGATACGAGAAGTTGAGTTTGGTATTGACTTAGTGCTGGAGACGACTCCTATCTCAGTAGCTCCGTATAGAATGGCACCGACAAAATTGAAAGAGTTGAAGTCTCAGTTGCAAGAGTTGACTGATAGAGGATTTGCACGACCGAGTTTTTCTCCCTGGAGTGCACCAGTTTTGTTTGTGAAAAAGAAAGACGGAACTATGAGAATGTGCATTGACTACAGACAACTCAACAAGGTGACTATAAAGAATAAATATCCTTTGCCACGTATTGATGATTTGTTTGATCAGTTGAAAAGAGCTATAGTATTTTCTAAGATAGATTTGAGATCAAGCTACTATCAGCTACGAGTTAAACACTCTGATGTCCCAAAAACTACTTTTCGAACGAGGTATGGACACTATGAGTTTTTGGTTATGCCTTTCGGACTTACTAATGCACCTGTTGTTTTTATGGATTTGATGGATCGGATCTTCAAACAGTATTTGGATCGATTTGTGGTTGTGTTCATAGATGACATATTGATCTACTCATGTGATGAGACGCAACATGCCGAGCATTTGAGGATTGTGTTACAGACTCTGCGTGAGAAGAAATTGTATGCAAAGTTTAGTAAATGTGAGTTCTGGTTGCGCGAGGTTGGTTTTCTAGGACATATGTATCAACTGCGGGAATACGAGTTGATCCGAGCAAGATTTCAGCAATTCTGGATTAAAAACCTCCGAGAAATGTGTTTGAAATCCCAGTTTTCTGGGACTAACGGGATATTATAGACAGTTTGTGAAAGGCTTCTCAATGATTACAACTCCATTGACGAAATTGCTACAGAAAGATGTTAAATTTGAGTGGTCAGAAAAGTGTTAGCAGAGTTTTGAATAGTTGAAAATATTGTTGACAGAAGCACCAGTGTTAGTTCAACCAGAATCGGGAAAAGAATTCATAGTTTACAGTGATGCATCATTGAATGGTTTAGGCTGTGTGTTAATGCAAAAAGGCAAAGTTATAGCCTATGCTTCTAGATAGTTAAAACTGCATGAAAAGAACTACCCTACACACGATCTTGAATTAGCAGCTATTGTATTTGCATTGAAAATTTGTCGCCACTATCTATTTGGTGAGAAATGTCACATTTACACTGATCACAAGAGCTTGAAATATTTGATGACTTAGAAAGAATTGAATTTACGACAGTGAAGATGGTTGGAATTACTAAAAGACTATGAATTAGTAATTGACTATCATCCGGGAAAAGCTAATGTTGTTGCTGACACTCTAAGCTGAAAGTCTTTATTTGCTTTACAAGCAATGAGTACTCAGATAGATCTGTGTGATGGTGGTTCGATTTTGGCTGAGTTAAAAGTGAGACCAATGTTTATACGTCAGATTTATGATGCTTAGAAAATTGATGTTGAGATGATGGCAAAACGAGCTCAGTGTAGTTTGAATTCTGATTCAGAATTTCGAGTTGATGACGATGGTTGTTTGAGATCCAGATATCGGATTTGTATTTCAAAAAATTTAGAGTTGATTCAGTTGAGTTTGAACGAGGCTCATAGTAGTCATATGTCTGTTCATCCAGGAAGTACTAAAATGTATAATGATTTGAGACAGTTTTATTGGTGGCATGGTATTAAACGGGATATCTCAGAGTTTGTTTCGATGTGTTTAGTTTGTCAGCAAGTTAAAGCTAAACGTCAGGTTCCATCTGGTTTGTTACAACCGATCATGATTCCTGAGTGGAAATAGGAGAGAATCACGATGGACTTTGTGTCGGGATTACCCCTATCTTCGAGGAAGAAAGATGCAATCTGGGTGATAGTTGATAGGTTAATGAAATCAACTCATTTTATTCCGGTGAGAATAGATTATTTGCTTGATAAGTTAGCTGAATTGTATATTTCTGAGATTATAAGACTGCACGAGTTACCATTATCTATTGTGTCTGATAGAGATCCGAGGTTTACTTCGCGGTTTTGGAAAAAACTACAAGAGGCTCTAGGTACGAAGCTGCATTTCAGCACTGCATTTCATCCGTAAACAGATGGTCAATCTGAGCGGATCATTCAGATTCTTGAGGATATGTTGAGATGTTGTATTCTTGAGTTTGAAAGTACATGGGAAAAGCATCTGCCATTGATTGAATTTGCGTATAATAACAATTTTCAGTCAAGCATTAAAATGGTACGATATGAGGCTCTTTATGGTTGTAAATGCAAAACTCCATTGTATTGGACTGAGCTTAGTAAGAATAAAATTCACGGGGTTGATTTGATAAAAGAGACTGAGCAGAAAGTGAAAATGATCTGTGACAGTTTGCAAGCGGCATCAGACCGTTAGAAGTCTTACGTAGATTTGAAACAGAAAGATATTGAATTTGAGATCGGTGATAAAGTATTTTTGAAAGTGTCTCCGTGGAAGAAAATACTTCGATTCGCCAGAAAAGGCAAATTGAGTCCGAGGTTCATTGGGCCGTACGAGATTATCGAACGTATTGGGCCGGTTGCTTATAGGTTGTTGTTGCCACCTGAGCTAGAAAAGATCCATAATGTGTTTCACGTATTGATGCTTTGACGATACAGATATGATCCATCGCATGTGATTGCTTCTACTGATGTTGATATTCAGTCAGATTTATTGTATAATGAAGAACCGATTTGAATTTTGGCACGTGAGATCAAAGAGTTGAGAAATAAGAGAATTTCTTTAGTGAAATTGTTGTGGCACAAACATGAAGTTGAAGGGGCTACGTGGGAGCCTGAAGATGTTTTGAGAGAGCAATATCCGAATCTATTCACTGGTAAGATTTTCAAGGACGAAAATCCCTAAGGGGGGAGAGTTGTAACAGTCCGGTTTAGACTCTAGCTGAAATAATGGTTTCGGGACCACAAATCTGAGGTAAAAAAATATATTTTTTAATATTATTTTTAGTGTTTACAGTATGTGATTAAGCATGTGTGAAAATTCTGAGTGAAAATTTTATCGTTTGTGTACCGAATTGTGAAAAAGGACTTAATCGCATAAAATGCAAAAGCTGTGTGCTGATTGTTAAAGTTCTTAATTGTCATGGATTCTTAAATGAGAAGTCCTTGTGAGGTTATTTAACCATTAAATGCTTTAAATGACAAGAATGGACAATAGTTAATGGATTTTAAATGTTTATAATAAGGTTATTTTAGTAAATGCTTTATTAAATGTTTAATTATAATAAAACAAGTAAGAAAATGAAGCCATTATCATTCATTATTGCCGAAATTGAAGAAAGAAAAGCTAGGGCTCATATGTTTTATATTCGGCTACTTCCAAGCTTGATTAAAGGCTCGTTTTTATTTGGTTTTTGATAATTTTTATGTTTTTGTGATCGCTGCTTAGTATTTTATTAAGCCTATGCCTCAATTTCTGTTTTTGATGAATATTTTGAGTTAAGCCATTGATGAATTCATGAGTTTTGTGATGTTTGATGATGAATTATGTAACACCCCAAACCCGGTTAAAACGCTACAACCGAATCTGGCGTGCCACGGGAAGAAAAACATTTGAAAATTGTTTTGTTGACTTGTTTTAAAAGAAAGTCGTTGTATCTTGTAATGTGTAATACATGTCGAAACTTGGTTTGAAAACTTAGTGGTCATACTGTTACTCCGTATTAATTACTTAGTCATTGTATGTAAAAAGAACAAGTATTTGTTTTAGCTTTTGAAAACATCCAAATCATAGTTTATTCACCATATTCAAACAGTAACTATTAAAAAAAAGACTAAATAAAAGAACCCCAAAATAAAACTTAGGCGGCCTTATTACAGAACTGAAAACCAAAATGTAATAAAATAACTAAGTCTGAATGGAAAGCTTTGTAATAAACCAAATGTTGTGCATGGCCACCTTGAGTCCACTCCGGCTCCATATCCACGATCTAAGTCTGATCTGCAAAATGTAAAGGAAGGGGTGAGTCACCGAGACTCAGGGTATAAATCCCCATCCCAAAAGAAATTATGCTCTTACACAAATTCATACCATAATATGCAAGTCATGCAACCCATCCAACCTAAGTATCCATCCATGTCTCCCAAATCTACCCCTTGTGGTACCAAACCACTGGTGGTGCCAAACCACTGGTAACCGAAGTTACAATAATAACATATGTGGTACTAAACCACTGGTGGTGCCAAACCACTGAGACTTAGTCACAATTTTATAATATGTGGGGCCAACCCACTGTGTGATACCAAATCACTGGTGACAGTCTGATAGATCATACTTCCCCCTCCTCTCATCACCCATAACACATATTTATGGTAACGACATCAGTATGATCATGCTTAACATACCCGGCATCCACGCTTTTACCCACAAGGGTATTTTAGTAACCATTGCCGTCATTCCGGCTTTTTAACAACACACAACATTAGCATATTAAGTAGGAAAGTGTGTAAGAGGTACACACCTGGTTTTCATACTAACGCTTTTACTGCTTCTACGCTACTGTCACTCGAGACTACCACTATCGGCCTACGATCTACTTCCGATGTCGGCCCACACCCCAATGGCCAATCTCGCACTCCCGATATTGATCGTTTCTTGTACTTTGGCATTGGATTTACAGATCCAACCTCTCCTATTGCTTGGCTGTCATTCGAGTCCATAGTAATCCCTTAATCACTAAACCATTTAAACGATGAGATCTAGTTAATAATACTAGCGTTAAAAAGGAATCCTTACCTAACTATCAAATCCCGAAAGTCTTTGCGAACACGTCACCTTCCAACCTACATTCGGCCAACATCCATTTATTAAATTAATCCCTTAAACGCAATCAGATGAGTACCTAACACATTCGGCCAACAACAAATAAAGAAGAAAGGCCATTCGGCCAAACCTACCATCAACCTACCTTTGGCTTTTCCACCAAATCGGCACTTCTGACTAAAGTAGGACATGATTCGGCTTCTAGGGACAGAGAGGGGAAATCGACAGGCATTAGAAAAAATGATCTGGGTTAGATCTTTATGAAAAGAAAGGGAGAAATCGTATAGAAGCAAAATCCCGAAACTCAATAGATTATTGAGGAGTATGCGGCTTATGGTGCACCTTCGGGAAACAGAGATCTCACCTGATGGTTCGGCTATGGAGGAAGAAGATGTGTACAAGGAGTATTCGGCTTTCAAAGGGTTTTCGAGGAGAGGAGAAACACTAGGGAGTTTCGGCTAGAAGAGAAAAATCAAGGCAAGTGGGTGAGAAGAGTTTCGGCTAGAGAGGAAAAAGAGAAAAGAGGAGAAAAGCTTAGGTGATTTTCGGCAAAAGAGAGATTGAGAGAATAACAAAGTTTCAAGAAGTAGCAACCCACCCAAAATGCCGAAAATCCTATCACCTTAGCACTAAATTTCAGCACACACACAACCACACACAGAGTTGGAATTTCGGCCAACTCTCTCCCTCCTGATAACTTTATCCATCAATTATCACATCCCTCATCCATTTAATCCTTATCTTTCCTTCCTTGTTATCAACCTTTATCACTAAAAAAAAAAAATTAAAGCTCCTAAATTCTAGCACAAGTGCCGCCCACCCCTTCCCCCCTTGAAGTGCCGAATTTTGCCCCAAACACTTGGGCCTCAAGAGGCCACACATGGCCCAAACTCCTCCCCCTTTGACGCCACCTTTATCCACACTTATAGCACCTCTTAATTTTGGGCCACAAGCCCAACCTACTACAAATCATAATAATTTAAATTAAATTACTACTAGCACTATTTATAAGCAATTTAACCCAAGTTTAAGCCCAAACCTGAGCCCACTCCACACCTTAAAGCCTTAGCCTACTAACTTAGCCATGCAACAACCCAAATGCACAGACCCACAAAATTAGGATATTACAGTTCTACCCCCCTTAAAATAAATTTCGACCTCAAAATTTACCTGGTCAGAAAAGTTGAGGGTATTGCTGCCGCATAATATCCTCTGGCTCCCATGTCGCTTCCTCCGATCCATGGTTCCGCCATAACACCTTTACCAAAGGAATAGATTTCCAACGCAAAATCTTAACATCCCGATCTAGGATCTGCACTGGTTCTTCCTCAAAAGATAGGTCTGGATTCACCTCTATCTCCTCCACTGGCACAACATGTGATGGATCGAGCAATAGCATCTAAGCATGGAAACATGAAACACATCATGGATTTGACTCAACTCTGGTGGCAACTCAAGCTGGTACGCCACCGGTCCTACTCGCTTCAACACCCGATAGGGCCCAATAAATCTAGGGCTCAACTTGCCTTTCCTACCAAACCTAAGAACCTTTTTCCACGGCGACACCTTCAAGAAAACCTTGTCACCTTCAGCAAACTCTATATCCGTCCGTTTAAGATCGGCATAAGACTTTTGTCTGTTCGAGGCTTCTTTCAAATGAGCTCGAATCACCTTCACCTTATCTTCTGTCTCAGCAACCAGCTCCGGACTCAATAACTACCGCTCTCCCAACTCCGTCCAACATGTAGGGGTACGACACTTCCGACCATATAAAGCTTCATATGGAGCCATCTTAATACTCGCCTGATAACTATTGTTGTATGCGAACTCCGCCAACGGTAAGAATTCTTCCCAACTGCCCTTGAAATCCAAGACACATCCCCTTAGCATGTCCTCCAGAACTTGAATCACCCTCTCTGACTGTCCATCTGACTGGGGATGGAATGCTGTACTAAAATCCAACCTTGTACCCAATGCTTGATGCACAGCCTTCCAGAACCTTGACGTAAATCTAGGGTCTCTGTCCAAAATAATCGACACTGGCACCCCATGCAACCTCACAATCTCCGCTATGTATAGTCTTGCTAACTTCTAAAGAGAATAATCCATACATACAGGCATGAAATGAGCAGACTTTGTTAAACGGTCCACAACCACCCAAACTAAATCCTTTTTAGTGGGTGTAAGGGGTAGCCCACTCACAAAATCCATTGTAATCCTTTCCCACTTCCATTGTGGAATCTTAATCGGTTGCAACAATCCCGAGGGTAACTGATGTTCAGCCTTGACTTGCTGACATGTCAGACACTTTCCCACAAATTTCGTTACCTCATGCTTAAGACCCGGCCACCAAAACTGCTCCCACAAATCCCGATACATCTTACTACCTCTCGGATGCATAGCATAGGGACTGCTATGTGCCTCCTGCAAAATTCTCTGCCTTAACTCCACATCCTTAGGCATACACACCTTCCCTTGAAAACACAACACTCCATTACTTCTCAAGCTATACCCCTCCAATCCACCATTCTGTACTTGCAAACATCGAGCATTTAAAACTTCATCTACTAGCCGTTTTTCCATAACCTCGTCAATGCATGTTGGCTTCACTTGCAATTCTGCTAACAGGCTCCCGTCTTCATACAGACTAAGGTGGACAAACATGGCTCTTAAATCTTCCACCACCTTACGACTCAAGGCATCTGCTACCACATTAGCCTTTCCCAGGTGGTACTCAATTGAGCAGCCGTAATCCTTTAACAGTTCAATCCACCTTCTCTGCCTTAAATTCAACTCCTTCTGCGTGAGAAGGTACTTCAGACTCTTGTGATCCGTATATACTACAGACTTCTCTCCATATAAATAATGCCTCCAGATTTTTAGGGCAAAAACCACTGCTATCAACTCCAGATCATGTGTCGGGTAGTTCACTTCGTGAGGTCTTAACTGTCGGGAAGCATACGCTACTACCTTCCCCTCCTGCATCAACACACATCCCAATCCTGTATGGGATGCATCACAATAAACCGTAAATTCTTTCCCCGCTTCCGGTTTAATCAACACCGGAGCTTTCATCAAAATCCTTTTTAGCTTCTCAAAACTTTCCTGTTGCTTGTCTGACCGTACAAACGGAACCCCTTTTCTTAGCAACTTTGTTAACGGTGCTGCAATCAGAGAAAATCCTTCCACAAACCTCCGATAATACCCTGCTAACCCTAGAAAACTTCGAATCTCCGCCACAGACTTCGGTGGCTTCCAATCCAACACAGCTTCAATCTTCCGAGGGTCCACTCTAATCCCCTCAGCTGACACCACATGCCCCAAGAAAGTAACTTCCTTTAACCAAAATTCGCACTTACTAAACTTGGCGTATAACTGCTTCTCCCTAAAAATTTGCAATACTACCCGCAAATGCGCGTCATGCTCCTCCTCCGACTTTGAGTACACCAGAATATCATCAATAAATACTACGAAGAACCGATCCAAAAACGGCTGAAACACCCGGTTCATCATATTCATAAACGCTGTCGGTGCGTTCGTCAACCCGAAAGGCATTACCAAAAATTCATAGTGCCCGTATCGAGTACGAAACACCGTTTTATAGATATCCGCCTCCTTTACCTTAAGTTGGTGATACCCCGACCTTAAATCTATCTTGGAAAAGACCGATGCTTCCTTAAGCTGGTCGAACAAGTCATCTATCCTAGGCAGAGGATACTTGTTCTTAATCGTCAATTTATTCAGCTGCCGATAGTCTATACACATTCACATCGACCTGTCCTTTTTCTTAACAAAGAGTACCGGTGCTCCCTACGGAGACACACTTGGCCGGATAAAACCCCGATCCAGCAACTCTTGGATCTGTGCTTTCAACTCCACCAATTCTTTTGGCGCCATCCTATAAGGAGCAATAGACACTGGTGGTGTTCCCGGTAAAAGATCTATACCGAACTCCACTTCGCGATCCGGGGGCAAACCCGGAAGCTCTTCCGGAAAGACATCGACAAAGTCTTTCTCCGTTCAAATATTCCCCATTCCTGATTCCTTAACTTCCAAGGCACAAACGTAGACCACGGACGCCTCACATCCTTTCCTTACCATCTTCTCCGCCTTTAGTGCAGACACCACATTAGATAGGTAATTCCTTCTCTCTCTTATCATCACCAACTCTTCACCCTCAACCAATTTTAGCACCATGCGCTTAGCTGCACAGTCCAGTTCTGCTTGTTACTTTACCAACCAATCCATTCCTAAGATTAAATCGAACTCCCCGAAGGGTAGTTCCATCAAATCCGCTTGAAACACGACCCCTTGAAGTTCTAGGGGTACCTCCCTATACAGTTTGTCTACCCCCACAGAGTGTCCTAGAGGGCTAACTACCATCATCTTCCTAGCAGCAGTCTCACTAACTAAGTTCAAAGTTTCCGCTATACTACTAGCAACATATGAGTGTGTCGAACCAACATCAATCAAAGCAGTATAAGATAACCCAGAAATTATAAACGTACCAGTTATAACGTCCGGTGCGTCGCCCTCCTCTCGATGTTTGGCTGCATAGACCAACCCAGGCTGCCTAGCATCAGCACCACCAGCACCTCGGCCACGTGCTCCACGACCTCGGCCGTTACCATTACCACCCCTAGCTGCACCTGAACCCCTCTGTGGTTGCTGACCTTCCCTCCTGATTTGACCACATCCTTGACCCTCATCTTGAGTTCTAGCTAACTTCCGCGGATAGTCCCTTACTCGGTGCTCCAATGACCCACACTCAAAGCACCCTCTATTACCAGCCCAACACTCTCCCGAATGAGACTTCCCACATCGAGCACACTGGGGTGGCCACTGAGCAGCAACAGGCTTGGCGGCTCTTTCCGGTCCTCCAAATCTAGCCCTCTTCTGTGAACTTCCAGCAGACCCAGATGGCCCAAAACTCCTTTTATCCTTACTTCTATCCTGATTCCGCCTCTCGGTTCGCTTCACCTCCTCAGCTATTTTGGCCTTTTCCACGAGAACGACAAATTCCCTTTCACACTGAGGTGCAATCAATACCCGCAGCTCATCTCTTAGCCCGTCCTCGAACCTAACACAGCGCTCATGTTCCGTAGCCACCATACACCGAGCATACCTACTTAACCTTAAAAATTCAGCCTCGTACTCGGGTACCGACTTATTCCCTTGCACCAAATTCAAGAACGCCGTACGTTCCCCATTAGTATAACCAGCCCCCACATACTTTCTCTGATAGGCTGCCCTAAAATACTCCCAGGTGATATCACCGGTCGCTGCACCATCTCGGATCGTGAGCCACCACTGTACGACTCATCCCGGAGAAGAGACACTACCCCTTTCAACTTCTCGTCAGCCGAGAAGTCTAAATCATCCATTATCCGCTCTGTTGCCTCTAACCTGTACTCAGCCGAGTTGGGAGCCATTCCAGAAGCTCCCCTAAACACTTCTGCTCTGTTAGCCCGGAGTCGCTCAACCACGGATTTTCTAGCTCCTAAACCCGCGCCTACCCCGGCAACTCTTTCCAAAACTCGCAGTACTGCCTGAGATACTGCATCGTTACCACCAGTCTGATCCTGAAACTCAGCTTCCAACGCCGGTAAATCCGGCATCACATTTCTAAACCCATGGCCAGACCCTGCTGGCTCCGACAAGGTCATCCTACCCCTACCACGGCCACGTGGCGGACGCCCACGACCCCTTGTACTCATTCTTCTCGTTCGCGTTTATCTGGTTAAGAATTTTATGAATTATTAAGTCTGTTCACTATTTATCCACGGACAATTTTATGAGAAGTAGTTTTAAAAGTGATTCTTTCACATACGAATCTATCTTAAAGTTTTAGTTCCAGGATTATCTCCTAGTTCTAGGTACATTCATCACACAATCAACATCCACAGACCACATTCAACGTGTAGGGGTATTTTTGTCATTTCACTACCTGGAGGTATTTTCGTAATTTTAACCTACAGGGGTATTTTTGTAATTTTCCAAAATATGGTCTCTGGTGATTTTGCGAAATAAGGGTATTTTGGTAATTTTCCAACTTGGGGGTATTTCGGTAATTTTGCAAATTCAGGGGGCTATTTTGGTAATTTTGCACCTTCGGGGGTATTTTGGTAATTTTACAAATCTAAGATAGTTTTCACAAATCCAGGGGTAATTTGGTAATTTCAAAACTAGGGTTTTTACAAAACAGTGTGGCTGGTCCCTTTCGAGTTTTAGTTGTAAGTTTTGGCCTGTCAACACGTCTTTGTAACTAAGGTGAATAGTCACTATGCACCAGGTAGGATTCTAGTGAAAAGGAGGTGAGTCACTAGGACTGCTTAAATACCAAGCTTTCCCTAAATCCATTCCTAGACATGCATATGCCTATTGCCACACATTGTCATAGCTAAAGTGAACAGCCACTATGCACTAGGTAAGATTCCAGCGAAGAGGAGGTGAGTCACTCGGACTGCTTAAATGCCAAGCTCTTCCGGATCTACTCCTAGACATGCATATGCCTGTTGCCACACTTTAGTCTTGTGACTCATTTACAGGTTTTGTTTAATAAAATTAAGTCTTATGGATTTGAAGAGTGGTTTGTCTAAGCCTAGAGTCCATGAGTACTTATCATGCTTAACTACGTCTAAAGCCCACAAAGCCAACCAAATATATCACAACAAAAGTTAGGGTACTTACTTGGGTGGATCGGCGCCGGGGACTCAAGTGCCATGCTTTCCAAAAAATTTCGTTTTACCTACTTTTAAAATCTCTTTTGGGCCCTAAGCCCACAACCGAGCTTTTGAACCTGGCTCTGATACCAAAATGTAACACCCCAAACCTGGTTAAAATGCTACAACTGAATCTGGCGTGCCACGGGAAGAAAAACGTTTGAAAACTGTTTTGTTGACTTGTTTTAAAAGAAAGTCGTTGTATCTTGTAATGTGTAATACATGTCGAAACTTGGTTTGAAAACTTAGTGGTCATACTGTTACTCCGTATTAATTACTTAGTCATTGTATGTAAAAAGAACAAGTATTTGTTTTAGCTTTTGAAAACATCCAAATCATAGTTTATTCACCATATTCAAACAGTAACTATAAAAAAAATGATAAAAGAACCCCAAAATAAAACTTAGGCGGCCTTATTACAGAACTGAAAACCAAAATGTAATAAAATAACTAAGTCTGAATGGAAAGCTTTGTAATAAACCAAATGCTGTGCATGGCCACCTTGAGTCCACTCCGGCTCCATATCCACGATCTAAGTCTGATCTGCAAAATGTAAAGGAAGGGGTGAGTCACCGAGACTCAGGGTATAAATCCCCATCCCAAAAGAAATTATGCTCTTACACAAATTCATACCATAATATGCAAGTCATGCAACCCATCCAACCTAAGTATCCATCCATGCCTCCCAAATCTACCCCTTGTAGTACCAAACCACTGGTGGTGCCAAACCACTGGTAACCGAAGTTACAATAATAACATATGTGGTACCAAACCACTGGTGGTGCCAAACCACTAAGACTTAGTCACAATTTTATAATATGTGGGGCCAACGCACTGTGTGATACCAAATCACTGGTGACAGTCTGATAGATCATACTTCCCCCTCGTCTCATCACCCATAACACATATTTATGGTAACGACATCAGTATGATCATTCTTAACATACCAAATTTTGTATACATAACAACATGCTTTCATAGATCACATTTATCGCAAGTAATAATAATAACTTACCCGGCATCCATGCTTTTACCCACAAGGGTATTTTAGTAACCATTACCGTCATTCCAGCTTTTTAACAACACACAACATTAGCATATTAAGTAGGAAAGTGTGTAAGAGGTACACACCTGGTTTTCGTACTAATGCTTTTACTGCTTCTACACTACTGTCACTCGAGACTACCACTATCGGCCTACGATCTACTTTCGATGTCGGCCCACACCCCAATGGCCAATCTCGCACCCCCGATATTGATCGTTTCTTGTACTTTGGCGTTGGATTTACAGATCCAACCTCTCCTATTGCATGGCTGTCATTCGAGTCCATAGTAATCCCTTAATCACTAAACCATTTAAACGACGAGATCTAGTTAATAATACTAGCGTTAGAAAGGAACCCTTACCTAACTATCAAATCCTGAAAGTCTTTGCGAACATGTTACCTTCCAACCTACATTCGGCCAACATCCATTTATTAAATTAATCCCTTAAACCCAATCAGATGAGTACCTAACACATTCGGCCAACCACAAATAAACAAGAAAGGCCATTCGGCCAAACCTACCATCAACCTACCTTCGGCTTTTCCACCAAACCGGCACTTCTGACTATAGCAGGACAGGATTCGGCTTCTAGGGACAGAGAAGGGAAATCGACAGGCATTAGAACAAATGATCCGGATTAGATCTTTATGAAAAGAAAGGGAGAAATCGTATAGAAGCAAAATCCCGAAACTCACCAGATTATTGAGGAGTATACGGCTTATGGTGCACCTTCGGGAAACAGAGATCTCACCTGATGGTTCGGCTATGGAGGAAGAAGATGTGCACAAGGAGTATTCGGCTTTCAAAGGGTTTTCGAGGAGAGGAGAAACACTAGGGAGTTTCGGTTAGAAGAGAAAAATCAAGGCAAGTGGGTGAGAAGAGTTTCGGCTAGAGAGGAAAACGAGAAAAGAGGAGAAAAGCTTAGGTGATTTTCGGCAAAAGAGAGATTGAGAGAATAACATAGTTTCAAGAAGTAGAAACCCACCCAAAATGCCGAAAATCCTATCACCTTAGCACTAAATTTCGGCACACACACAACCACACACAGAGTTGGAATTTCGGCCAACTCTCTCCCTCCTGATAACTTTATCCATCAATTATCACATCCCTCATCCATTTAATTCTTATCTTTCCTTCCTTGTTATCAACCTTTATCACTAAAAAGAAAAGAATTAAAGCTCCCAAATTCTAGCACAAGTGCCGTCCACCCCTTCCCCCCCTGAAGTGCCGAATTTTGCCCCAAACACTTGGGCCTCAAGTGGCCACACATTGCCCAAACTCCTCCCCCTTTGAGGCCACCTTCATCCCCACTTATAGCACCTCTTAATTTTGGGCCACAAGCCCAACCTACTACAAATCATAACAATTTAAATTAAATTACTACTAGCACTATTTATAAGCAATTTAACCCAAGTTTAAGCCCAAACCTGAGCCCACTCCACACCTTAAAGCCTTAGCCTACTAACTTAGCCATGCAACAACCCAAATGCATAGACCCACAAAATCAGGATATTACAGTTCTACCCCCCTTAAAATAAATTTCGACCTCGAAATTTACCTGGACAGAAAAGTTGAGGGTATTGCTGCCGCATAATATCCTCCGGCTCCCATGTCGCTTCCTCCGATCCATGGTTCCGCCATAACACCTTTACCAAAGGAATAGATTTCCTACGCAAAATCTTAACATCCTGATCTAGGATCTGCACTGGTTCTTCCTCAAAAGATAGGTCTGGATTCACCTCTATCTCCTCCACTGGCACAACATGTGATGGATCCGAGCGATAGCGTCTAAGCATGGAAACATGAAACACATCGTGGATTTGACTCAACTCTGGTGGCAACTCAAGCTGGTACGCCACCGGTCCTACTCGCTTCAACACCCGATAGGGCCCAATAAATCTAGGGCTCAACTTGCCTTTCCTACCAAACCTCAGAACCTTTTTCTACGGCGACACCTTCAAGAAAACCTTGTCACCTTCAGCAAACTCTATATCCTTCCGTTTAAGATAGGCATAAGACTTTTGTCTGTCCGAGGCTTCTTTCAAACGAGCTCGAATCACCTTCACCTTATCTTCTGTCTCAGCAACCAGCTCCGGACCCAATAACTGCCGCTCTCCCAACTCCGTCCAACATGTAGGGGTACGATACTTCCGACCATATAAAGCTTCATATGGAGCCATCTTAATACTCGCCTGATAACTATTGTTGTACGCGAACTCCGCCAACGGTAAGAATTTTTTCCAACTGCCCTTGAAATCCAAGACACATCCCCTTAGCATGTCCTCCAGAACTTGAATCACCCTCTCTGACTGTCCATCTAACTGGGGATGGAATGCTGTACTAAAATCCAATCTTGTACCCAATGCTTGATGCAAAGCCTTCCAGAACCTTGACGTAAATCTAGGGTCTCTGTCCGAAATAATCGACACTGGCACCCCATGCAACCTCACAATCTCCGCTATGTATAGTCTTGCTAACTTTTGAAGAGAATAATCCATACGTACAGGCATGAAATGAGCAGACTTTGTTAAACGGTCCACAACCACCCAAACTGAATCCTTTTTAGTGGGTGTAAGGGGTAGCCCACTCACAAAATCCATTGTAATCCTTTCCCACTTCCATTGTGGAATCTTAATCGGTAGCAACAATCCCGAGGGTAACTGATGTTCAGCCTTGACTTGCTGACATGTCAGACACTTTCCCACAAATTCCGTTACCTCACGCTTAAGACCCGGCCACCAAAACTGCTCCCGCAAATCCCGATACATCTTACTACCTCTCGGATGCATAGCATAGGGACTGCTATGTGCCTCCTGCAAAATTCTCTGCCTTAACTCCACATCCTTAGGCATACACACCTTCCCTTGAAAACACAACACTCCATTGCTGCTCAAGCTGTACCCCTCCAATCCACCATTCTGTACTTGCAAACATCGAGCACTTAAAACTTCATCTACCAGCCGTTTTTCGTTAACCTCATCAATCCATGTTGGCTTCACTTGCAATTCCACTAACAGGCTCCTGTCTTCATACAGACTAAGGTGGACAAACATGGCTCATAAATCTGCCACCACCTTATGACTCAAGGCATCTGCTACCACATTAGCCTTTCCCGGGTGGTACTCAATCGAGCTGTCGTAATCCTTTAACAGCTCAATCCACCTTCTCTGCCTCAAATTCAACTCCTTCTGCGTGAGAAGGTACTTCAGACTCTTGTGATCCGTATATACTACAGACTTCTCTCTATATAAATAATGCCTCCAAATTTTTAGGGCAAAAACCACTGCCGCCAACTCCAGATCATGTGTCGGGTAGTTCACTTCATGAGGTCTTAACTGTCGGGAAGTATACGCTACTACCTTCCCCTCCTGCATCAACACACATCCCAATCCTGTATGGGACGCATCACAATAAACCGTAAATTATTTCCCCGCTTTCGGTTGAATCAACACTGGAGCTTCCGTCAAAATCCTCTTTAGCTTCTCAAAACTTTCCTGTTGCTTGTCTGACCGTACAAACAGAACCCCTTTTCTTAGCAATTTGTTAACGGTGCTGCAATCAGAGAAAATCCTTCCACAAACCTCCGGTAATACCCTGCGAACCCTAGAAAACTTTGAATCTCCGCCACAGACTTCGGTGGCTTCCAATCCAAAACAGCTTCAATCTTCCGAGGGTCCACTCTAATCCCCTCAGCTGACACCACATGCCCCAAGAAAGTAACTTCCTTTAACCAAAATTCGCACTTACTAAACTTGGCATATAACTGCTTCTCCCTAAGAATTTGCAATACTACCCGCAAATGCGCGTCATGCTCCTCCTCCGACTTCGAGTACACCAGAATATCATCAATAAATACTCCGACGAACCGATCCAAAAATGGCTGAAACACCCGGTTCATCATATCCAAAAACACTGCCGGTGCGTTCGTCAACCCGAAAGGCATTACCAAAAATTCATAGTGCCTGTATCGAGTACAAAACACCGTTTTATGGATATCCGCCTCTTTTACCGTCAGTTGGTGATACCCCAACCTTAAATCTATCTTGGAAAATACCGATGCTCCCTTAAGCTGGTCGAACAAGTCATCTATCCTAGGCAGAGGATACTTGTTCTTAATCGTCAATTTATTCAGCTGCCGATAGTCTATACACATTCGCGTCGACCCGTCCTTTTTCTTAACAAAGAGTACCGGTGCTCCCCACGGAGACACACTTGGCCGGATAAAACCCCGATCCAACAACTCTTGGATCTGTGCTTTCAACTCCACCAATTCCTTTGGCGCCATCCTATAAGGAGCAATAGAGACTGGTGCTGTTCCCGGTAAAAGATCTATACCAAACTCCACTTCGCGATCCGGGGGCAAACCCGGAAGCTCTTCCGGAAAGACATCGAAAAAGTCTTTCACCGTTCGAATATTCCCCTTTCCTGATTCCTTAACTTCCAAGGCACAAACGTAGACCA
This sequence comes from Gossypium australe, assembly GCA_005393395.2. NCBI lineage: Eukaryota > Viridiplantae > Streptophyta > Magnoliopsida > Malvales > Malvaceae > Gossypium > Gossypium australe. The sequence continues at coordinate 76,818,192 of CM016625.1, read as the reverse complement.
CGGACGCCTCACATCCTTTCCTTACCATCTACTCCGCCTTTAGTGCGGACACCACATTAGATAGGTAATTCCTTCTCTCTCCTATTATCACCAACTCTTCACCCTCAACCAATTTTAGCACCATGCGCTTAGCTGCACAGTCCAGTTCTGCTTGGTACTTTACCAACCAATCCATTCCTAAGATTAAATCGAACTCCCCAAAGGGTAGTTCCATCAAATCCGCTTGAAACACGACCCTTTGAAATTCTAGGGGTACCTCCCTATACAGTTTGTCTACCTCCACAGAGTGTCCTAGAGGGCTAACTACAGTCATCATCCTAGCAGCAGTCTCACTAACTAAGTTCAAAGTTTCTGCTATACTACTAGCAACGTATGAGTGTGTCGAACCAACATCAATCAAAGCAGTATAAGATAACCCAGAAATTATAAACGTACCGGTTATAACGTCCGGTGCATCGCCCTACTCTCGACGTTTGGCTGCATAGACCAACCCAGGCTGCCTAGCATCAGCACCACCAGCACCTCGGCCAGGTGTTCCACGACCTCGGCCGTTACCATTACCACCCCTAGCTGCACCTCGACCCCTCTGTGGTTGCTGACCTTCCCTCCTGATTTGACCACGTCCTTGACCCTCAGCTTGAGTTCTAGCTAACTTCCGTGGATAGTCCCTTACTCGGTGCTCCAATGACCCACACTCAAAGCACCCTCTATTACCAGCCCAACACTCTCCCGAATGAGACTTCCCACATCGAGCACACTGGGGTGGCCATTGAGCAGCAGCAGGCTTTACGGCTCTTTCCGGTCCACCAAATCTAGCCCTCTTCTGTGAACTTCAAGCAGACTCAGATGGCCCAAAACTCTTTTTATCCTTACTTCTATCCTGATTCCGCCTCTCGGTTCGCTTCACCTCCTCAGCTATTTTGGCCTTTTCCACGAGAACGGCAAATTCCCTTTCACACTGAGGTGCAATCAACACCCGCAGCTCATCTCTTAGCCCGTCCTCGAACCTAACACAGCGCTCATGTTCCGTAGCCACCATACCCCGAGCATACCTACTTAAACTTAAAAATTCAGCCTCGTACTCGGGTACCGACTTATTCACTTGCACCAAATTCAAGAACGCCCTACGTTGCCCATTAGTATAACCAGCCCCCACATACTTTCTCTGATAGGCTGCCCTAAAATAATCCCAGGTGATATCACCGGTCGCTGTACCATCTCGGACCGTGAGCCACCACTGGTACGACTCATCCCGGAGAAGAGACACTACCCCCTTCGACTTCTCCTCAGTCGAGAAGTCTAAATCATCCATTATCCGCTCTGTTGCCTCTAACCAGTACTCAGCCGAGTTGGGAGCCATTCCAGAATCTCCCCTAAACACTTCTACTCCGTTAGCCCGGAGTCGCTCAGCCACGGATTTCTTAGCTCCTAAACCCGCGCCTGCCCCGGCAACTCTTTCCAAAACTCGCAGTACTGCCTGTGATACTGCATCATTACCACTAGTCTGATCCTGAAACTCAGCTTCTGCCGCCGGCAAATCCGGCATCACATTTCCAGACCCATGGCCAGACCCTGCTGGCTCCGACAAGGTCATCCTACCCCTACCACGGCCACGAGGCGGACGTCCACGACCCCTTGTACTCATTCTTCTCGTTCGCGTTTATCTGGTTAAGAATTTTATGAATTATCAAGTCTGTTCACTATTTATCCACGGACAATTTTATGAGAAGTAGTTTTAAAAGTGATTCTTTCACATACGAATCTATCTTAAAGTTTCAGTTCCAGGATTATCTCCTAGTTCTAGGTACATTCATCACACAATCAACATCCACAGACCACATTCAACGTGTAGGGGTATTTTCGTCATTTCACTACCTGGGGGTATTTTCGTAATTTTAACCTACAGGGGTATTTTTGTAATTTTCCAAAATATGGTCTCTGGTGATTTTGCGAAATAAGGGTATTTTGGTAATTTTCCAACTAGGGGGTATTTCGGTAATTTTGCAAATTTGGGGGGTATTTTGGTAATTTTGCACCTCCGGGGGTATTTTGGTAATTTTGCAAATCTAAAGTAGTTTTCACAAATCCAGGGGTAATTTGGTAATTTCAAAAGTAGGGTTTTTACAAAACAGTGTGGTTGGTCCCTTTCGAGTTTTAGTTGTAAGTTTTGGCCTGTCAACACGTCTTTGTAACTAAGGTGAATAGTCACTATGCACCAGGTAGAATTCTAGTGAAAAGGAGGTGAGTCACTAGGACTGCTTAAATACCAAGCTTTCCCTGAATCCATTCCTAGACATGCATATGCCTATTGCCACACCTTGTCATAGCTAAAGTGAACAGCGACTATGCACCAGGTAAGATTCCAGCGAAGAGGAGGTGAGTCACTCGGACTGCTTAAATGCCAAGCTCTTCCGGATCTACTCCTAGACATGCATATGCCTGTTGCCACACTTTAATCTTGTGACTCATTTACAGGTTTTGTTTAATAAAATTAAGTTTTATGGATTTGAAGAGTGGTTTGTCTAAGCCTAGAGTCCATGAGTACTTATCATGCTTAACTACGTCTAAAGCCCACAAAGCCAACCAAATATATCACAACAAAAGTTAAGGTACTTACCTGGGTGGATCAGTGCCGGTGACTCAGGTGCCATGCTTTCCAAAAAATTTCATTTCACCTACTTTTAAAATCTCTTTTGGGCCCTAAGCCCACAACCGAGCTTTTGAACCTGGCTCTGATACCAAAATGTAACACCCCAAACCTGGTTAAAATGCTATAACTGAATCTGGCGTGCCACGGGAAGAAAACGTTTGAAAACTGTTTTGTTGACTTGTTTTAAAAGAAAGTCGTTGTATCTTGTAATGTCTAATACATGTCGAAACTTGGTTTGAAAACTTAGTGGTCATGCTGTTACTCTGTATTAATTACTTAGTCATTTTATGTAAAAAGAACAAGTATTTGTTTTAGCTTTTGAAAACATCCAAATCATAGTTTATTCACCATATTCAAACAGTAACTATAAAAAAAATGATAAAAGAACCCAAAATAAAACTTAGGCGGCCTTATTACAGAACTGAAAACCAAAATGTAATAAAATAACTAAGTCTGAATGGAAAGCTTTGTAATAAACCAAATGCTGTGCATGGCCACCTTGAGTCCACTCCGGCTCCATATCCACGATCTAAGTCTGATCTGCAAAATATAAATGAAGGGGTGAGTCACCGAGACTCAGGGTATAAATCCCCATCCCAAAAGAAATTATGCTCTTACAAAAATTCATACCATAATATGCAAGTCATGCAACCCATCCAACCTAAGTAGCCATCCATGTCTCCCAAATCTACCCCTTGTGGTACCAAACCACTGGTGGTGCCCAACCACTGGTAACCGAAGTTACAATAATAAATATGTGGTACCAAACCACTGGTGGTGCCAAACCACTGAGACTTAGTCACAATTTTATAATATGTGGGGCCAACCCACTGTGTGATACCAAATCACTGGTGACAGTCTGATAGATCATACTTCCCCCTCATCTTATCACCCATAACACAGATTTATGGTAACGACATCAGTATGATCATGCTTAACATACCAACTTTTTACCAAATTTTGTATACATAACAACATGCTTTCATAGATCACATTTATCGCAACTAATAATAATAACTTACCCGGCATCCACGCTTTTACCCACAAGGGTATTTTAGTAACCATTACCGTCATTCCAGCTTTTTAACAACACACAACATTAGCATATTAAGTAGGAAAGTGTGTAAGAGGTACACACCTGGTTTTCGTACTAACGCTTTTACTGCTTCTACGCTACTGTCACTCGAGACTACCACTATCGGCCTACGATCTACTTTCGATGTCGGCCCACACCCCAATGGCCAATCTCGCACCCCCGATATTGATCGTTTCTTGTACTTTGGCGTTGGATTTACAGATCCAACCTCTCCTATTGCATGGCTGTCATTCGAGTCCATAGTAATCCCTTAATCACTAAACCATTTAAACGATGAGATCTAGTTAATAATACTAGCGTTAAAAAGGAACCCTTACCTAACTATCAAATCCCAAAAGTCTTTGCGAACACGTCACCTTCCAACCTACATTCGGCCAACATCCATTTATTAAATTAATCCCTTAAACGCAATCAGATGAGTACCTAACACATTCGGCCAAACCTACCATCAACCTACCTTCGGCTTTTCCACCAAATCGACACTTCTGACTATAGCAGGACAGGATTCGACTTCTAGGGACAGAGAGGGGAAATCGACAGGCATTAGAACAAATGATCCGGTTAGATCTTTATGAAAAGAAAGGGAGAAATCGTATCGAAGCAAAATCCCGAAACTCACCAGATTATTGAGGAGTATGCGGCTTATGGTGCACCTTCGGGAAACAGAGATCTCACCTGATGGTTCGGCTATGGAGGAAGAAGATGTGCACAAGGAGTATTCGGCTTTCAAAGGGTTTTCGAGGAGAGGAGAAACACTAGGGAGTTTCGTCTAGAAGAGAAAAATCAAGGCAAGTGGGTGAGAAGAGTTTCGGCTAGAGAGGAAAAAGAGAAAAGAGGAGAAAAGCTTAGGTGATTTTTGGCAAAAGAGAGATTGAGAGAATAACAAAGTTTCAAGAAGTAGCAACCCACCCAAAATGCCGAAAATCCTATCACCTTAGCACTAAATTCCGGCACACACAGAGTTGGAATTTCGACCAACTCTCTCCCTCCTGATAACTTTATCCATCAATTATCACATCCCTCATCCATTTAATCCTTTTCTTTCCTTCCTTGTTATCAACCTTTATCACTAAAAATAAAAGAATTAAAGCTCCTAAATTCTAGCACAAGTGCCGTCAACCCCTTCCCCTCTTGAAGTGCCGAATTTTGCCCCAAACACTTGGGCCTCAAGCAGCCACACATGGCCCAAACTCCTCCCCCTTTGACGGCACCTTCATCCACACTTACAGCACCTCTTAATTTTGGGCCACAAGCCCAACCTACTACAAATCTCAATAATTTAAATTAAATTACTACTAGCACTATTTATAAGCACTTTAACCTAAGTTTAAGCCTAAACCTGAGCCCACTCCACACCTTAAAGCCTTAGCCTACTAACTTAGCCATGCAACAACCCAAATGCATAGACCCACAAAATCAGGATATTACAAATTATGCAAGTTTAATGATTGATATACATGTTTTATAAAGTGATTTTTGATGAATTTGAGTATTATGGGCTAAATTGTGAAAATGAGAAATTGAAGGACTAAAATGTGAAATAAATGAAATATGTGGGCTTATATGAGCTAGGGGAGAATTTGGCTAAGCATATGTATAATGAAATTATGTGTATTTTGTGATTTTATGAAATATGGACTAAAATGTCAAAATGTGCAAATGTGAAGGCTACTTAGTAAAATGCTCAAAATATATGTATTTGGATTGAATTGAATGATTTGGTGAATGAATGAGCTAAATTTGAATGTGTATAGATCAAGAAAAGAGAAATTCGGACTTAGATTGAGGCAAGAATAAAGTGCTCGATTGATCGACTTGTATCGTGTTTCTACGTCCGAGGTAAGTTCGTGTATAATACAAACTGTTTAAACAATGTTATTTATAATGAAATGAATAGAAATATGATTGTTGAATTAGAAATGTGAAATGAAAAATCAAAGAAATGTAGCACTATATGTGTATAAATATAATGGTTACTACGATGAATTCCACTAAGTGTGCAAGATGAAGAAGTGTATTGGTTATAATAGTTGGCACTGTGTGTGCGATATTGAGATATCTTTGATCTAAAGTAATGGCACTAAGTGTAACACCCCAAACCCGGCCTAGAAGTTAGGCCCGAATCTGGCGTGCCACATGGAAGTGTTTTTCAAAAACCATCTTTACCATATTGTTAAAAACTTGTTTGAGAATTATAGCCTCTTTGTTAAAACCCAAAACACTTAAGCAATTGTGTCTACGTGAAAGCATAATTATCTTTAATAAACCTTTTCAATTGCAAAAGCATATTTGAAATAACAATTTATGAAAATGTGACGTTTGAAATAGAGTTGCAAAAACATTTTGAAACATTGCGGAAACGTAGATAAAATACAAGTATTTTTGAAAGATTGATTGATGAATCACAAATCAAGGAATTGAACTTTAAAACCGTGACTTTTGTAAATGTTGTTAATAATTTGGAGGAAAGTTCGAGTTAAATCATATTTGTAAAAGTTTATTTTGAAATCCATTTGTTAATCGATTTTTGGAAAAGCTTTATTTACGTTTTTAGAAAAAAAATTCTCGTTTTAAACAATTAAGCAAAATACTAAGTAAACCAACCATGAAGCAAATAATAAAATACTCCAGAGGCCTTATTACAATTTAAACCAAAATAGCAAAAAAATAAAATAAACGGAAATAGAAATTTAAAATTTGATAACACCATTTCGGAAGGATAGCCTCCACCGAGTCATCCATGGGCCCAAGTCCTCACTACGGAGCATTACCTACAAGGGTTAAGAGAAGGGGGGTGAGTTACAAGAACTCAGTGTATAATCCCCTTACCATCATCCACTGGGTCGGAACACACATAGCAATATTTTGGACCTAAGCCTATTTACAATCATAACATAATAACATGTATATAATATGCATGTGATATGCAATTCCCAACCAAATCTAAATTTCCATCCGCTACACACCACCCGTACCAACCAGCACACCTGTGGGGATTAAGTCAACCCACCCCGCTAACACACCAATCGTAGGCATTAAGCCATTTAATACGCAGGCACGAAGCCATTTAATACGCAGGCATGAAGCTATTTAATAACATGGCACGAAGCCTTTTAATATGATTGTGGCAGAGCCACCGAACTAGATTGTGGCAGAGCCACCCGAACTAGATTGTGGCAGAGCCACCCGAACTAGATTGTGGAAGAGCCACCGAACTTGATTGTGGCAGAGCCATCGAACTAGATTGTGGCAGAGCCACCGAACTAGATTGTGGCAGAGCCACCAAAACTTCTCTTCAATTTCAGCCCAACCCATGCAACCATGTATGCATATACAAAACATAACAATATTCATAAGATAATTTCAACATAAGGCCCATAATACAAGTTGGCCCATTAAGCAATCTAGCAATTTGGCCTTTTAAGCAGACTAGCAATTTGGCCCATTAATCAATCTAGCAATTCGACCAATTATTCAATCTATCGAAACGGCCCATTAACACATGAGGCCCATATAGTTCATATTACACTTGGCCCATATATCAAATATCACATTTGGCCCATATATCAAATATCACATTTGGCCCTAAAAGGGTATTTTCGTAATTCGATCCATAGGGACATTTCGTAATTCGGCCCATTAGTGGCATTTTTGTAATTCGGTAATCGTACCCACTAAGGGTAATTCGGTAATTTACCCTCTAAGGGTATGATGGTAATTTCGCAACCTAGGCTTAATTACTAATTTTGGGCATAAAATTGAAACTGTCCATTTGCGTCGTACTAACTAAACTGACTATAACTTGAGTTTGGAAACTCAAAATCTAAATCCATAAATTTTCCTTGAAACTAAACTCGTATATCTTTCTGCTATAATTTTTACAGAATTTTTAGCTTAACCATTTAGTACAGTTAATTCCTTGAAGTTTCCCTTGTTTTACTATCCAATGATTCTGACCTCTCTTACCTTAATCTCAAATATCTTACTGTACGCTTTTCATCTACTGCTCCCACTTATTTCTATTGAAAATAGGTTCACCAAGGAATCCATAAATACCAATTATAACTCTTAATTCACTTTTTACAGTTTTATACGATTTTTCCAAGACAGAACAGAATACCTCGAAGTCGTTCAGAACTAGCCTCACTAAAATTAACATATCTCCTAATATAAAATTCATTTTCCTTCTCCATTTCTTCCATATTAAAATAAACACAGTAAGCTTTAATCTGATATCTTACTCACTTTGTAACTCCTTTTATCCTATTTTTCGTGATTTTTCAAATACGCATCACTGTTTCTAACCGAAACTATTTTATTGCAAAACATGATTACCACTACGAGCATACGCACGTCCGAGTGATCACGGATGCCGGTTATCGGTTTTCTTCGATATTTCTACCGAATCATAGAATATTTCATGAAAACCTTCAGAAAGATGTGAGATTTACTCACCATTTCAAACATATATTTGGAAGGGTACGGGATTACACACCTTATTCGGAATCCGTAACACGATATTCTCCGCGGCACCTAAAGATACAATCGGTCAACAATTAATCCCAAAACCGAATTTACCACTTCAACTAAATATTGCGATTGATAATCAATCTATCACTTACCAACGATCCGAGTCTCTTATTACGAGGGATAGGTGTTCGATTGGCCCTCCGGTAAAGTACTTCGAGTCCTTAGAAGTGATTAACACAAAAACAATGTTAGCCACACCTTATTCGGCTTGAGAAAGAATCACCACAATACACCCCTATATACGGCTTGGAAGAAAAAGAAAAAGAAATGAAAAGAGGAATGTACAATCACTTACCGATTTGATTAAGAAGAGATTGGATGGAAGAAGAGTGCCTTGGTAATTTTGGCTATCAAAAGGGAAATAAACAATAGATGAAAATCTTGATCAAACAAAAGAGCAAGAAAGTGCACAATTGTGCTAGGGGAATTCGACCAAAGTAAAAAGAAAGAAGAAAATATGGTCACCAAGGCTTGTAATTTTGGCACAAAGCAAAGGAAAAGAAAAGAATTTGGGAGGAAAAACAATGCACTATTGTGCTACTATGATTTGGCAAGGAGGGTTGCAAAATTGAGAGAAATGGCACAAAGTTGTCAAAAGGATTTTTGGCCAAAACAAAGCTAAGACTTTACCAAATGCCAAATAAAATTTCAGCCACCTAACTACTCCAAAAACCGTCCACATGCACCCCCCAGGTTAAGAGTTTGGCCACCCAAGCTTTCCAAAACATCATCCATGGAATAAGCCTCATGTCCCCCTTTCTTTCCTATTTCTCTTGATTCCTTTCCCCAACTTCAACCTTGCCTTTTTCTCTTAGCCATCTTGCCAAAAATAAGAAGTCCACCTTACCATAAATAACTCTTGACCGACACTTAAGGAAAGCATGCAAAAATAATCAAAATTTGCACACAATGGGATTTGAACCTCTTCCCTCAAGGTACTTCACTTGATGCCATAATCTCTTTACCAATAGCTCATTTATGCAAGCTATTTACTCATAAATTTCCATATGTCTTGAAGCTACTTACCATCTCTCCTTAAAGTGCTAAAATACCAATTTTTTCCTAAAGCCCAATTAAACCCGAGACTTCATAAAAACCTCGTAACCTTCCAAATTCACTTAACTAATAAGTCCAATTTGCAATAACACCATTCTCATATTCTCGAAGATTTTAAACACTCTTAAGCCCAAGGCCCAATGGGCCCAATCCTACTAGGCCCAATTTCGGGATGTTACACTAAGTGTGCGATACTATCGTAGCTTCGGCTAATTAAATGGCACCAAGTGTGCGAATCCATCGAACAGTATAAGAGGATTAAACGAATTATGGCTTCTTGCATTGAGTGGTAAATGTGATAAATAAATATGAGATGGTACATGTATGTACGAAACCTATGTGGTTGATGATATCATGTATGATTTAGATGGATGATTATGTGAATGATTGATGAAGAGAATTGGTTTAAAAGGCATTATGAATGCTTATGCATAAATCTATAGATGTGGTATGAAAGTGAGTAATGGACATGAGTGAGATTAAATGATAATACAAATTGATCAATGTGTTAGTTAATTTTACATATTGAACTTGAATTGTTGAATTAATTGTGTTATACCACGAACTTACTAAGCTTTTAAGCTTACTGTATGAAGTTTTTCTCTGTTTTACAATGTCATTAATGGTAACTCGCATCCGGGGATCGTTAGCGACTCAATCACACTATTGGCCATCTATTTTGGTACTTTTGGAAGTTGTATATTTGGTATATGGCATGTATAGGCTAGTGCTTATGGAATGTTTTTGAGATGTATAGTTCTTTCCATGTGATATGGCTTGATAGTTAAATGACTTTTGTATGTGTTTTGGATATGTGAAAATGATAGTTATAAGGTGAATATGTGATGTTGTGTGAATGATCATTTTGGTATGTTTTGGTGATATGTAAGTGGTATGTTTCATGCTTGAATTGGTTGATGGGAATGATGATTAAAATGTATGTTTTGGATACATTTGAGATATGAATTTGGTATGGCTTGATGCTTGTAGGAGTGACCCAAAATTTGGGTGGCAATTTGCCCTTGCAAATGGCCTAAATTTGCCCACACGGTTAAACGACCGTTTCTCTTAAGGTTACATTTCGAAACAAGTCAGACTCGCACATGGGCCAGACATACGGGCGTGTAACATGCCGTGTGAATTAAGTCAGTGTTGCCTACGGGTCAAGCACACGGGCGTGTCTTCGGCCGTGTGGACAAGTCAGTATCTATGCCCTGTTTTGCCATGGCTTGGACACACAGGTGTGTCTGATGTCGTGCGAGGCACAGGGCCTACCCATACGGGCGTGTGACCTTTGTAACTTTGAAAAATGTTTTGAGTTTTGCAAAAATTTTGTACGTACTCGATTTAGACCCTATCCCTTCCTAATGCATGATTAAGGTCTCGTAGACCTTTTAAATGGACTCTATGCATATAATTTGCTATGATATGATGATGATGTATTTAAGTTTGAGAAATGGTCGTAAATGTTCCGTTTTGTCAGGTAATGCTTCTTAACCCTAGACCGGCGATGGTTACGGGTTACGGGTGTTACATTACCCAAGCACAATCGTAAGCCATGGACATAGTTGATGTTAATTCATGTTTAATTTGATGGTCATATTTTGTTAACATATGATGGATGGTTTTATTTTGTTGGATGTATTTCGATGATGGATTGCTTAATTGATGGTTGCATTTTGATGGACACTTTATTGATGTTTGAATTTTGATGGATGGTTCAATTTATGGACAACAAAAAAAATATTTTCCATTCCATTCAATTCAGTCATTCTTAACAACTAATGGAAATACATGAACAACATTTCACCATCCAGAAGCAAGATAACCAAAAAAGTCATTCATGATACAATTAACAACAACTTATAAGCAACTATTAATTTATTGTTCCTAGACATTTTATCCTTATACAATTTTATCTTTTCTTCCAAACAAGTTACCCTCGATCACATTTTTCGCATTTCGTCAATATTGAGCTCATCATTCTCTAGTCTTAATCTCCTATTCTCTGTCAATAACATCTTATTTTCTAGCATTATTTCAACAATTCTGCACCCTTCTTCTTTTACAGTTGAGTCCGTCCCCTCACTGTCACCTTCAACCCAAAATCACATCCCCCGGTCTTCATTTTACACATACGACAAAAAACAAATAGAATATTAAAAAATGGCAGTATACAACACTTCTTTGCAAATTGCAATGACAGATCAAAACACTAAACCCTAATTTACCTCTTTGAACTTCGAACACCCAAAGAATTGTCTCCATTTGTTCTTTGGAGTATTAGCGTTGCAAACAGGTGCCTTTAAATCGCAATGGCAGTACACAACACTTCTCTGCGCACTTGATTTTCTGTTCATAGAAGAAGACATGGTGGAGATGTGAAAGAGATGGAAAACGAAAAAGAGGAAAGAAAACACGAGAATGAAAGAAAGGGAAATTCAAGAGAAAACCAAAGCTGGAGAAAAGAAAGATATGCAAGATGCAAGATGTTGAAAACTGTTGAAGAAACAAAAGAAAAGAAAATGGCAGATTAGACGATGCAGAGAGAAAACGAAAGAAAAAGAAATGTTGAAGAATATGGTGAATAATGATGGAAAAATTAATGAAATATAACTTTAAAGGAAAAAAATATTTAAATAAAAAAAAGCCAAAGGGGTTGGGTCAATAGTTGAAAAAAAAAAACAAGTCAAATGGGGTTCCCAGATTACGACACGTGGTGGCGCGTGATTGGTCAGCACTACCACGTCAGCAAAACTTAAACGGCATTAGGCTCAGGTACCAAACTAGTGGACAGAAAAAAAGTTCGGGTACCAATCTGGAACAAAAAAATCATATATACTAATTTGAGAGAACTGGACAAGTTCAAATATTAATTTTATATTTAACCCAAAATAAAAATAATATTTACAACTTAAATTCTGAATTTGTTTTAATTTATAACTTGTAAATTGCAATGGTCATTTGTATTATCATAAATATATGCAATTTTAGCATGATCTCGATAGAAAATTGTACTATAAACACTTAATAAAATAAGAAATATTATCTTTTTATTTACAAATAAAATTAATAAATATAGAGAAATTATTAAAACGCAATACAAAATTTTAAAAATTGATATATTTTATAATTTAAAAATCTTTTTATTTTTATTATATTTGACATATTTTTTAAAAAATAAAATTCTGGTTTTAATTAAGTTAAAAATCCTAGCAAGATTTCTAACTATTTTGTTTTACATTTTACATTTTTTAAATCCTAAAAATTTAATTGAATTTTGCTCATCCAAAATTTTTAAATTAATAATGTTATTAACAAAAAAAAATCAACATTTTAAATTGAATAAATGTAATTAACAATAAAAATATTAAAGATTAAAATGTAATTTCACAGAAATGATAGTTTAAAATGAAATAAAATTAAAGGATAAATATTAAAATTATACATAAATTTTGATTTAATGTGTAATTTTATATATGAACTTTGATTTTGTGCAATTTTATACATGAAATTTGAACTTATCCAATTCTCACAAATTATTAGTATAACATCATTTTATGTCTATATATTAAATACACAAATAATTATATTTATCCAATATAAAAATTAATTGACGTATTTATTTCTTTAAATGTATATGATTGCTGAGGTCGTGTGACCCTAGTTTTATATTTTTGCTACACTTTTTTAAAATGTTTCAAATTAGTCCTTGTTTTGTTCTGAATTGTTTTAGAGCTTTCGTAAGCTCGATTTAACCCCAATAATGTATGAATAACATGCTTTTGATTATATGATTGATGAATGATTATTGTTTAGAGAAAACTTGAATTGATATAGCATGATTTTGTTCTGTTATGTGTTGTAGCATCTCGTAACCCTAATCCGGTGACAAAGATGAGTGAGGGGTGTTACATTTAGTGGTAGTTGAATCAAAATTAAATTCTCATATATGCATTTGAACTAGATTTGCTCATGGGTCGGGCCGCCTAGCTTGACTCAAAGGCCCGCCCGAAAAGTGGGAGGATTTGGATAAAAATATATGCCTGAAAAATGGGCTTAGATAAAAAACAAAGCCCATTTAGAAAACGGGCCAGGCCTCGGGTAAAGCTTTTTTCAGCCCGGCCTAGCCCTAATATGTAAAAAGAAACTGCACTTTTTTTTGCTGTTTTTTACTCTCTTTTTTTCCCTTTTTTTACTATTTTGCTATCATTTCACCTATCTTAATGTTATTTAAGTGTATATATATATATATTTTTTTTTTAAAAAAAAAATTATTTTCAATTTGTAAGGAAAATATTTATTTTAATGTTTTTAGTATTTTTGATGTATTATATATTTTTTTTAAAATTATATAAAGAAATAATACAGGCCGGGTTAGGTTGGGCCTGGGTTTTAACATTTTTATCAGGACCGGGCTTGGACAAAAGTTTAGGACCATTTTTTGGGCTGAACCTAGCAAATAGGCCTAAAATTTTAGTTGGGCCCATCCCGAACTCATCCCGGTCCATGTCTAATTTGATCTACCTCAAAGTTTCATGTATATAATTGCACAAAAATAAAAGTTTATATATCAAATTGCACATTGAATAAAAGTTCATGTCTAAAATAAATAGTAACTATTTTCATCCATTCCAAAAAAAAATACTTTTTATAGTTTAAATTTATTGTATTTATTTCAAAAATTATTTCTATTAATCATTAATTTAATAATAAATTTAAATCAATTAAATAATTTATTCAACTTTAAATTAAATTTATTTTAAAATTAAGAACTGAAAAAGATTGTGGATGTTAACAGTGAAACCGAAAAAGGATAAGTAAAAATGACAAATAAATTGAATTAAAAATGATATGATTCAAAATAATCTATGTATTAAATTAAACATAAAAATTCCATAATCCAAAAAAGTAGAGCATATGGTTTTTTTTGAAAAGGACTCCAACTTAAAATTATCGAAAATCATACCAAAATAGTATATCGCCTAACTGACAAAATAACCCAACATTAAAGTAGAAATTGACGGACCCAAAATGGATCCAAGCCGTCCAATTCTGTAGTCATATCCAAAGTACCCAAATTGGCACGAATGTAGTTGATGGGGAGATTTATTTTCTGAAAAAAATGTGTTTCTTTAATCAAAAGGGGCTTTAATAATTTTCGGTTGTAATCACTTTCCACATGGAGCTTAGTTGTTAGATTCAATTTCCAGAGTTTATAGATAAAAGTAAAAGTAAACAACAACAAAAATGTTCTTATATCTTTATTTAAGTTTACGTTTTAGTAATCCATATTTCACAATTTGATTATTGAATCGTTCAAAGGTTAAAAGGTCAAAAACAGTTTAATATTATTAATAACTTAAATTTTAAGATAAACTAATTTTTAATTGGCATTTCAGACCAGCAAGGTTTTTAAATTTACTTTTTCCCCCATGAAACACACGATTTTTAGTGAAGCTATTTTGTCCGACTCATTTGTGAGCCAGAAGTAAAATTATTTCAATAAAGAGACTAATTGAATATGAAATTAGATGAAATCCAAAAATAATATCAAGTTTTCTAACAAACAACAGAGTAGATGGTGAATATTATTGAATACAATGTGTGGCACAACGAAGAGCCGTTTACTGCCTTCAAATGCTTGGCTACCATGGGGAAGGGAAAGCAAGGAAACAATAAAACTTGTCAAAAAGATAGGTACTAAAGAATCAAACCGACATTGACGCGCTTCGATAACCTCTGCATGCATCATTTATGCCACTGCAGGCATGTCCTTGAGCCATGCATCAAGTGGCTTGCCAATTGAGTACACTATGAAACCAATCTCCCTCAGCTGGTCCACGTTCACAATGTTCCGGCCATCAAAGACAAAAGCTGGCTTTTGCATGTTGTCATATATCTTCTTGAAGTCAAGATTCTTGAATTCATCCCACTCAGTTAGAATACATATTCCATGAGCATCCTTTGTAGCTTCATAAGCATCCCACACACACGTGACTTGCTTCACAGTTGTGGGACTCATGGGCTGCAAGTGAAGGGGATGATCCCAGTCAAATTTTTTCATGGTAAGGTCCCTTTGGATCTGGTCCACAGTGACCTGTGGATCGAATATGCTCAACCGAGCTTTATCTCCCAATAGCCCCTTGCATACATCAATGGCTGGGGTCTCCCTAGTATCACCAGTATCCTTCTTGAAAGCAAACCCTAAAATAGCAATCTTCTTGTTTGAAACGGTGTTAAACATTGATGACACAACGCGGTTAACGAAACGGTTTTTCTGGTAGTCATTGATTTTAATGACTTGTTTCCAATACTCAGCTACCTCAGGAAGGCCATTGCACTCACAGATGTAAACTAGATTCAGAATGTCCTTTTGGAAACAGGATCCGCCGAAACCAACGCTGGCATTCAAGAATTTGGGTCCAATCCTTGTATCCTTACCAACAGCATATGACACTTGTGTAACATCAGCCCCAGTCGCCTCACAAAGTGCAGACATGGCGTTTACAGAAGAGATCCTCTGAGCCAAGAAAGCATTGGCAGCAAGCTTGGAAAGCTCTGCAGACCAAAGATTAGTTGTGAGAATTCGGTCTTCCGGTACCCAATGAGCGTAAACATCCTTCAATGCTTGGACAGCTTTGTTGCCTTCTGGGGTCTCCCGACCTCCAATGAGAACACGGTCAGGGTTAAAAAGATCTTGAATAGCAGTTCCCTCGGCAAGAAACTCTGGGTTCGAAAGAA
The DNA here is from genome assembly GCA_005393395.2 of Gossypium australe. Lineage (NCBI taxonomy): Eukaryota > Viridiplantae > Streptophyta > Magnoliopsida > Malvales > Malvaceae > Gossypium > Gossypium australe. The sequence goes on along the minus strand of CM016625.1, from coordinate 76,802,116 downwards.
TTTGGAATTTGATTCCCTTGCTATTGTGGGTGAGAATCTTTTCGATTGCCTCAGCAGTTTTGACAGGGACTGTTGATTTCTCGACCACAATCTTATCAGATTTCGATACATCAGCAATCATTCGAGCAGCACTTTCCCAATATGTAAGATCTGCAGCCTTGCCAGCTCCAAGCCCTCGAGTCTTGGTCGGAGTGTTGACGGAAACAAAGACTATATCAGCCTCACGCACATGTTTCTCTACATCAGTGCTGAAGAAAAGGTTCTTTCCACGACACTGCTTCACAACAGCATCAAGACCAGGCTCATAGATTGGAAGCTGGTCACTATTCCATGCATTAATACGAGGCACAGAGATATCCACAACAGCCACTTCAATAGATGGGCATTTAAGTGCAATCACAGCCATTGTAGGCCCACCAACATAACCAGCTCCAATGCAACAGATCTTCACCATTTTCGTTTTTTAGACCACAACCTAAACAAAGAGGAGTATTCAAATATCAGATAGAAAAAAAAAATAGAGAAAAACATCCTCAAATCTAAGGCATCCAAGCACCGACAACTATTCTAATTACATAGTTACTTACATATGAACTAAAGGATAATAAAATGATAGATCCAGAATTCAAAAGCCAAGCTGATGAAGTCTAAAAAATTCAAATCAGATCCATTGGAAATTAGCTTGATTCAAAGTTCTAGTTCATGTTTCATAACCAAAATATTAACACACTTTAATGGAAAACGAAAAGAGACAACTTGGCAAACAGATCTGCTTTATTAAACAATCAAAAGGAACTCATTTTCAAAAAAAATGGACTAATCGTTTTGATTCATGAAAAAAGAACTCGTAAAAAGGAAGAATTTTTTAATCCTGTCGAATAGAGACTCAGATCAAGGAGCTACCACTCGAAGAAATTCAAATTTTCAAGTGTCTAGTTGACCATCAAAATAACATTTTCATACAGAAACAAAAACTACCCATTTTAATACACGAAAAATCAACGCGAAAAAAGTAAAGAAAATTTGAATATTGTCAAATGGACAGGCAGATCAAGAACAAACAACTTTGTAAAGCTCATATTTTCAAGCCGAAAAAAAAGAAGCAACAAAAACGCTAATCACGACATGAAGGAAACCCAAATAACTAAAGAGAAAACTCAAAGAAAATGGATTGAAAATGGAATAATTTGTATTAATTTACCTCAAAACTTGCTCCTCAAATAGAGACAATAAGTTCAGAGCAACAGAAGAAGAGGGCAGCTTCGCTTTAACGATATAAAATTCAGAAGAGCGGGTTGTTGTTTTATACTAATTCTCTTCCAATTTTATCCTTTACATTTTTTCGAGAATTCCGGTTTTTGGCAATAAGGAATAATGGGTGAACATGTAAAGTGATTACCGACTGAAATTCTTGTCAACGGGAAGGAAATTACAAAATTGGCCATTGGTTAAGAATACTATACATACTAGAATTTGGCTCACAATGTGATATTGAATTATTAAATGTTATAGACGATAATGTAATTATTAAATAAGTAAATTTAGATCTTAAAAATTATAACTGAATTTAAATTTATAGTTAAATAAATATAATAATTATACAAATATTAAATGATTTGAGACATGACACATGCAAAAAATAATTAAAATAAAGCATGACATGAAAAATATGATAAATGTTACATGAATGCATAAATGTGTTAAAATTTTATATAAAATAAATTATTAACGTGTCAAATATTATATAAGCATTAATATCTTAAACAAAATTATAACTAATTGTACACAACACATAATTGAAAAAAATATTTAACACAACATCAATTAGAGTTGACAGTATTGAGGCAATTTTTTGAGCAATGCCACGAGCAATGCCAACTCCACTTGGCATTGCACAAGTAAGATAAACTTGCCTTATTTGAAGTTGACAATCTTTCAGAATAAAACATTTAGAACATGATATTTTCTAATATTTTGGACATATGTTGGTCCATCTTTGAAGGTCAATTAATATGGAGAAACATATCTTACAGATTGGATTGAATTAGATCAAACAGTTGGATCTACTAGTTTAAAGAGATTGGGTCAAATAACTTGGAAACTTACCATGAAGATTTGAGATTTATCATGGACCTTATTAGGATGTTGCTTATTCTTCTTTAACTACTACTTTGATACTGTGATTGATTGCAATATATCTAGTATGTTAGTAAGTCAAAATGTTATTATATTCTTGAGACTTGTAAAGTTTTGTATTGAAAGTTTAGCACTTAATTTATTCATTAGGAATTAATTATTGTGAGTGAATTTATAACTAAAAAAGTGAGTCACTTACTCCACAAACTAATTTTTCAATGTGAAAACTTAGAGGAGAGTGATCTAGATATTAGGTGCAAAAGTGAGGTTGGTATACTAGGGTGCGATAAGACTTAAATCAATGATTGTACGAGATTAAAAGATAGTTGATTATCTCTTTAGGCAAGGCCTAGCTAATGTAGGAAATCAAATTGTGTAAGCAAGTGCATTGAGTTCATTGTTTTACTTCCACAGTACCACTAACAATTGCCACTGCTCTGTTATTCTTGCAACTATCAAATTTATTCTTTCAAATTGGTATTTGAGCTTTTGGCTTGACACAACAAGTGGTATTCCTAGTGTTGACATTTTCTTGAAAAGGAAGGATCATTTGTGTTTGGTCCCCTATTGTTGGATTTTTCCAACTATGCTTGTTAAAAGGTCGGGATAAAAGTATTCATCAATCAATGGATGAAAAGTCTTGGCATGTCATTCTTGTTGTATGGGAGCCTTCTGCAACTGAGACAGTTGGAGTAAAACCCAAAGTTTGAACTTACATGGACCACAGAGGAAGAGAAGCTGGCTAGAGCTAATTCTAAGGCATCAAATGCAATATTTTATGGTGAGTATTGATAGGAATTTAAAAGGATATCCAAGTATAATATTGCCAAGGAGGCTTAGTGTAACTTCCCAAAATAGGGCTTAAAAGTTTAAGCCTGGCCAATAGAGGTCGCCAGTGGTTTTGGAGAAGCAGGGTTCGCCAGTGGATTTGGCAAACTGTGATCGCTAGTAGGCCTGGCGAGCTAGAGTTCACCAAAAGGCTTGGTGAGCTAGTATACGCCAGCAAGTTTGGCAAGATGGTATACTCTAGCAAGACTGACGTGATGGTGTACGTCAGTAGGATTGGCGAGCTAGTGTTTGATAGTTGGTCTTGCAAGTTGGTGTTCGCCAGTAGGCTTGGCAAAGTAATGATCGCCAATAGGCCTAGCGAAGTAAGGATCGCTATTAGGCCTGGCGAACTGGGGTCGCCAGTGCGCTTGACAAATTGTAATAGTTATTTTGGGCTGAGAGTCAAAAGTAAGAGTAGCTGAAGGGTATACCACAATTAAGAAGTCAACTTATTTTTCAATAGAGTCAAAAGATTTAAATATTACAGAAAGTTCCAAATCATATATTAAAAAATTGAAAATTGAATTTTTTTTTTTATTTAATAAGAAAATGATTGATACAAATTGAAAATATATCCATGAAAGTGAAAACATGTATCATTGATACAAACTGAAATTGAAAATATATACAAATTGAAAATGATTGATCTGAAACTTTGAAAACTGAAATTTTATTTAATGATTGACATAAAATTTGTTTTTGCTTTGATGTTCAGTTTTGTGAGTAGTGTTGTCAATTACAAATTAACATACGAATCTCTTACAAGCATAATGATAAGTTTTACAAGATATTCTAAAATAAGGGCAAGAGAATTCTAAGAAAATAAGTTCAAAGAAGCATCAAATCTACAATTGAAGAGATGTGAATTTTGTATCAATGAGTGATGAATAATTAAACATTTTATTAAAATCAAGTACATGTTGAAAGAAATTAAATAAGGAGTAGAAAGAGTTTCGATATCTTAAACAATTTAATAATTCAAAAAGTTGGGTTAAATAGCTATGTGGAGTGTGCCTCGTATTTACAAATCAACGTTGCATCGAGGAAAAGTCGACGTCCCAACGATGCGACACTTGACATCCCGACAAAAAGAAAACGATGTCTCGACGAGGGACATATGACGTTGCAACGTGATGATATGTTTCCTAATTCAACCGGGTTTTCTTCTCCTAGTTAAACTTTACTATTGTTTCCCAGTTAAGCTCTTATCAGTCTAGGGTTATTTTAGTCGTGTTTAACCTACGAATTTAGCCTATAAAATGGGTTGTTATAACCTAAATTAATCATATTCATCATATTTGAGATTGAGAGAGTTTTGTGAGTTTAGGGAATTCCAATTTTTAGTGTAAGTGCTTTGTTTTTTCGGGATTTAGGGTTGTTTGTTGAGATTATCTTCATATTGTACTCTTTCGATTTTTGTTCATTTAGTGAAGTCTCATTTGCCCGTGGTTTGTTTTCCTCTTCTTTGGAGAAAGTTTTCCATGTAAATATTTGTGTGTTTGATCTTCTCTACTTTTACTTTTTTTTCTCGTTTCATATACGAGTTGACCCCCAACAAACTGGTATCAAAGCTTGGTTTGGATTTCGCAATCAACATGTTCAAAGATGACAATAAAGTTAGATATTGAGAGGTTCAACGGCTACACAAATTTCAGTTTATGACAAGTTCAAATGATGGCAGTTCTAGTTCAAAATGGCCTGAAAAAAGCCGTTACTAGGAAAAAGCTCGAAAATCTAGATCAGTTAGAATGGGATGAGCTTGATAAGAAGACCTTGTCTGAAATTCAGTTGTGCCTCACGAACGATGTGTTGCAAGAGATGCTTTCAGAGAAAACAACAATAATCTTATAGAGGAAGCTAAAAACCCTATATATGACAAAGTCTCTAGCTAATAGTTTGGTGTTGAAGCAACGTCTGTATACATTCCGTATGGGAGAAGATGAGTCCATTAGAGCTCACATTAGTGAGTTTGTTTCTCTATTGAATGATTTGAAGAACGTCAAGGTTCAGATTGACAACGAAGATCAAGCTATGCTACTATTGTGCTCTTTTCCCCTTCATATAAGTCTTTCAGGGAAACCCTAATTTATGGTAGAGATTGTAAGAGTATGCCCAAAGATCAATCATGAGATGGTTGTAATAACATACTTAATTTACCATGTTTATTAATATAAAGCGTTGTCATTATTATTTCAGTTTTTCTTTCTGTGTGTATAGATAAACTGTTTTATAATAATGTCCTGAGAATAATATGATTATTCTTAAAAGATCCTTAGTCGAGTATTATTGTTGACTAGGACAATAATAATGCATTAAGACTAACATGTAGTTGATTGATGATAAAGAGTTGTCATTGATATGGAGTGTCAAAATCAATGCATGAATATGTGTGTTAGAGAACAACATATTAGATTGACCCGCTATGAGTATGTTTCTTGGATTATTATGTAATTGTCACAACATTACTCATAGTGATTAATATGTATATGATCCTCAGACTTGAGATCATTATTATCCCAGCATCGTGAGTTGTATATTTTGATACAGTCAAACGTACACCGTAACAGGTTGTTCTATAAAGGCTGATGTTGGATATACCACAATCTATGTAGAGGGATATGGTTGATCAATAAAGGATAAGTCCCTCCTACATAATAGGAGTAATATCTTAGGCCACTTGATTGAGTGAGACTAGAAATGCATGGCCATGCTCAAATAAGTTGATATGAGATGTCATACTAATTTGTATATCATAGTCTACTCAAGATATCAAGAAACATGGGATGGACTATGCAAGTGTGACTATCCCATAACTTGTATCCATTCCAGAGATAAAGGACTTAAGGATTAATGCATGAAAGGTTAATCACGAAAGGTTATGTCGAATCATGACTTCTTGTAACTTAGGTAGCAATGATGCATTGCCAGATGCCACTCATTGTCTGTGACAATAGAATCGTTCTAGTATTACTGCTAACGTTGCAAGAACCTACAGGGTCACACCCTATGGTTGAAATGAACGGAATAAAATATAGTTGGTATTGTGCTTGGTTGTCACATAAATTAAATTAATTAAAGAATTAATTTAATTGGGCAATCAAATATTGAACATATTATATGTACAAGGATGTTGTACACATAATGATAACATAATTTTATTAATATATGAATTTGATTCATATATAAATTTAAATAAATATAGTTTACCGGAATCCTAATTATAATTAATGTAATTATAATTTTCAGATATAATTAATGTAATTATAATTTTCGGTTAAAAACTTTATTGTATTTATTTAATCTTGTAATACATTCAAGAGATACCAATTATAAAAGGCCCAATTAAGAGGATACCTATTATAAAAGGCCCAATGAGAAAGGCACCCATTATAAAAGGTATTAAAAGGAGACAAAACTCAACATGAAAACCCTAAGTGATTGCTTGTTAGGTCTAGCAGCCGTCAAGCAAATAAGCCTCCAAAACAGTTTTGGAGATTTCTTCCGTTCATAGTCAAACCGGGTGGATTACGTAGAGGCCGACATCGGAAAAGGTTGAGGCTTGATTCGACAGTAGATCAAAACTCTTGTTGCCAAGGCGACGCTGTCTACTCAGATTGAAGTTTTGGTAATTTCAAAACCTTTATTTCACCCCGATTCGTTCCTCACACATGGATCCATGATTTGGATCGTCGGATCTAATTTTATTCTGCTGCGCCATGGGGTACCGGCGTTCCAACAGAGATAAACTCATTTAAGGAAGTGAATAGAAACTTGTTGAGAAAAGGCAAACTCGACAATGAGTTTGGTTCGAGAAGTAGTTCAAGGAATCGAAACCAGGTATGCAACTACTGTAAGAAGAAAGGTTACATTAAGATAGATTGTCTCATTAAGTTCTCCACATATTAGTTAAATTGAATGTGAATTTGTGCGTATGGGGAATGGACCACTCTGTAAGATGATCGGTTTGGACTTGGTGAGTATCCTAAAAAGGTTTAGATAGACCTGTAATGGGCTCAAAAAAGGAGGTATGAGCAAATAGGAGTCAAGGTAGAGATTTGTAGAGTGTGCCTCCTATTTAAGAATTGGCATTGCGAGGAGGAAAAGTCGACGTTCCGACGAAGAGAAAATTGACGTCCCAACGAGGGATATACGACTAATGCGATCTCGTATTCATTTGATGATTCGAGACGCAAGAGTTCTCGATCGAAAATTAAGAAGTGACGAATTAAGTTCTAAGTAAGGTTGAAAACGGAAGTGCTTGGTTTTAGCAAACGGGTTGTGTTTGGTTGGTATGAAAAGTGTACGAGTTAAGTGTAGGCTTAAGGCTGAAGAACGAACCAATATTAAAGGGAATATTGACCCAATTCTTATGTTAGCTCTTAAGGTGTAAATGGAGATGATAACTTGTATCGTGACCCACTATCTATAATGAGATAGGAACCAATAGGTATAGGTCGAACGCCACACTTTGAAGAAGTGATAAGTTCAAAAAGGAATTAGATTGACGCTGCAAGATGTACTTGATAAGTCAATTTGAGTCAAGAAAGAACAAAGAGAGTTGAACACTCACAATAGTTATAAAATTCATCAAAACTCCTTTCTACATGTTTCAAGCCTAGTATTTATAGGCTGTACAAAGACCAGCCGAATAGGCATGTTACATTTAGATTAATTGAGTTGAATGTCTATTGAATTGTCCAACAAATCCCTTGAATACTTTTAGGTGTGGAAGACGCCAACAGCCTTGTCATTTGCAATTCCCAAACAGTCAATTCATTGGACTTTGAAAGTGAGCTGAATGTGTAAGGAGCTAATCGGTTATGAGGGTGTGAACATGAATTGATGCCACCTTGGGAAACTGAATGAGAATCTAGATCTTTAATGCTGCTTATGGTGCATAAAAAGTCTTCAAATGTGAACAGCAAAATTTGGACGTTCCTTTTGGTGTGAACATAGCAACCAACCGATTAGTCAAGTGTGAAAACACTTGATGCCATAGCCTTTCACAAAAAAATTGCTTAGGAGAATGTAATCAGTAGCTCCCATATGCATGAATGTCCTACTGCATATTTCTCCATAAATACAGTCCATTGAATCTTCAATTAAGCATGAATGATCAGCAACCAATGTAAACAGCCTAAAAGACATATTTAAAACTCGGTTAAATGCAATATCAAGACACAATTTAATTTGTAGGAATTTTAGAAACACAATTATGACGTATGAATTAAGACTGAATTAAAACTATATTAATGCTGTACAAAACAGGACATAATAAGACTTTAATAAAAGACACATATTAATGATGTTCAGATTATGACATAATTAAAACTCATATGAATGTTGTTCAAATTATGGCATAATTAAATACCCAAACTATAATAACTAAAATAACTAGAATTGTATTAAAAACTTTATTCCAGCAACCGAAAATCAATAATCTGAAAACAAAAGCTTGGCTTGGAGCAAATTGCATGGGACGCATGGAGTGCATGCCCAAGCTCGATCAATGAGTCCCGCAACAGCTTCTCCCCAAACTTGATCAATGAGACCCAAAATAGCTTCCTTGAACCTCTTTGCTCGAGCACGTGTGTTTGGCCCCATTGGCAGCTTAATTGGATCACTAGCTGTTTTGGATGAGTCCTTGGCCATGATCGCATCAACGGCGTTGCGACGTGAGGACGTGTTTCCTAATTCAACCAGATTTTATTCTCCTAGTTAAACTCTGCTATTGTTTCCCAGTTAAACTCTGGTTAGTCTATGGTTATTTTTGTCACACCTCAAAATAGGGCCTAGGAGTTTTAGAGATATTTTAGGAATTTTAGCCTTAGAGTGTTCGGAATTTTATGACATGATGTAGCAGTAATGTTTTCAATTATGGTTTTTAGAAAATTAAATCAATTTCTGAATATGAAATCTAAATACCTTTAATTTTGTAAAAACGACTGATTTGTAAAAGAGTCAAAACTTAGATTTTTATGAATCAATTTAACTAGATTTTAAAGTTCAAGCTAAAAACCCCTATTTCCCAAATTATTTCACGAAAAAACAACCCCCAAAACTAACGTTTTCTGTAACATCCCGAAATTGGGCCTAGAATAATTGGGCCCAAAGGGGCCTTGGGCGTAGGAATGTTTGAAATTTTCGAGAACATGAGAATGGCGTTATTGCAAATTGGACTTATTAGTTAAGTCAATTTGTTAGGTTACGAGGTTTCTAGGAAGTTTCGGGTTCAAGATGGGTTATAGGAAAAATGTTGTGTTTAAGCATTTAAGGAGAATAGGCTAGTAGCATCAAGACTTAAGGAAATAAGTGTGCATTTTACTAGCACAAGGAGCCTATTGGTAAAGGTGAAAAGTGGTGTGTAGAGTGTACTAATGGTCTGAGGTTCGAATCCCATCTATTGTAAACTTTTGATTAACTTTTGTGCTATTCATCCAAAGTGTCGGTCAAGGCTTTAATATGGCAAGGAAGACTTTTAAATTTTTGGATAGAAGACTAAGGATTATGGTAAGGAGGAAGATAAGGGAAAAAGAAGGAAGGAAATCAAAGAAATGGATAAGATAATGGGACATGTTGGCCCAAAGAGAGGAAGGTGTTTTGGAAAGTTTTGGTTGGCTAATGTTGACCTTATGTTAAGCTATGGACGGTTTTGTTAGGGGGAAGGGAGAGCTGAATTTCTCTTTTCTCTTTAGACCATTTTGTTAGTTTTTGGTGCATGAGAGGTACACTTTTCTCTTTGAACATTTGTGTCTTTTTTTCAAATCCATCTCCCTCTTTGCTTTGGCCGAAATCTCCTAACACATTTGTGCATTCTTTTTCTTTGGTTTGGCCAAAACACCCACCTTTGCTCATCTCCCCTTTGATAGCCGAAACCACCAAAGCACTTTTCTCCATCCATTCTTTTCTTTTGACCATTTCATCAACCTTTTCTTCTTCTTTAATCGACATCACTTTGTGATCACATCTTCTTGTTCGATTTTCTTTCTTCATCATTTCGTTCCCTATCGTGTGGGAAAACCTCTTCTTAATCGAATCGGTAAGTAGTAATTCTCTCTTTGTCAATAACTTTGTTTCATTCGAGTTCTTCCTTAATAAATCGTGTGTTCTTCTTTCTCTCTCTCGTTGGGTCTGAGTTACATTCTTTTCTGTGATATGGCCATCTTTGGGCTTAGGACTTTCAACAAGGTGAAGGAGCACAAGTGATTTGTTTTAACCAAATCGTTATCATCAACTCGTCAAGCAAGTGGGGTAAGAACGTTGTTATAAGATTTGTTTTGGCCAAAGGTGGGATATTTGCTAACAACTCTTTCGCTCACCAAATATTGTTAGGACGGGATTTCAGTAGCCAAAGGGTAGGATCGATTCTTGGTGCACTGAGGGAGATCACATTCGTGGTGTTGAAATCGGTGGATAGCACAACTCGTGAATAAGGTGTGTAATCCCGTACCTTCCGAATACATGTTTGAAATGGTGTGTAATCTCACATCTCTCTGAAAGTTGTATGATATGTTTTGTGATTCGGTCGAAATACCGAAGAAAAACCGAAAACCGACATCCGTGATCACTCGGGAGTGCATATATTCGCAGTGGTAACCGTATTTTAGCAATGAAATAGTTTGGTCAGCAGCAGTGATGTGATTTAGAAAAATCACGAAAAATAGGAGGAAGGGAATTAATAAGTGAGTAAGATATCTAATCAAAGCTTACTGTGTCTATTTTGATATGGAAGAAACGAAGAAGAAAAAGGAATTTTATATTCTAAGATATCTTAAGTTTAGTGAGACTGGTTCTGATTGACTTCGTGGTTCCCAGATCTATCTTGGAAAAATCGTATAAAATTGTACAAAGTGAATTATGAGTTATAATTTATATGTATAGATTCCTTAATGAGCCTATTTTCATTAGAAATAAAGTGGAAGCAGTATATGAAAACCGTACAGTGAGATATTTGAAAATAAGATAAAAGAGGTCAGAATCGTTGGACAGTGAAACAAGGGAAACTTTAAGGAATAAACTGTACTAATTGGTTAAGTATAAAATTCTGGAAAAATTATATTAGAAAGATATACGGGTCTAGTTTCAAGGAAAATTTACAGATCTAGATTTCGAGATTCCTAACTCAAGTTATAGTCAATTTAGTCAATATGAAGCAGATGGACAGTTTCAATGTTTATGCCCCACATTAGTAGTTAAGTCTGGATTGCGAAATTACCGAATTGCGAAAATGCCCTTATGGGCCGAATTGTGAAAATGCCTTAATGGGCCGATTTGATAGATTGCCTTAATGGGCCAATTTGATAGATTGCCTTAATGGGCCGATTTGATAGATTGCCTTAATGGGCCGATTTGATAGATTGTTATAATGGGCCGATATGTAAAGTGTTATAATGGGCCAATTTACCAAAAATGCCCCTATGGGCCAAATTACCAAAATGTCCTTATGGACCAAATTACCGAAATACCCCTATGGGCCAAATGATCGTATTGCTTTATTGGGCTGATTCATAAAAAGTATTCAATAGGTTATATGGATGTTATTTTTATATGGATTTTTTACGATTATGTATGATGCATCTTTACATATTGCATGGAATGGGAAAATTTGAATGAAGAGAAGTATAGACCGGTGGCATTGCCACAAATTTTGATAATGGGTATGTGCCTAACATATGAATTAACGACTCTGTGTCGATCATTTTACCGTATATGAATCTGGTGGCTCAGCCACAAATATTATAAATGGCAACTTGACTACAAATTGGAGAGACTGGCGGGGTGGGTTGACTTGATCCCTACAGGAGAGATTGGCTGGATGGGTTGGGTTCATACATTTACATACATTGCATGCATTTCATTTAATAATGTTCTGTGAATGGGCTTAGGCCCAAGTTTTTGATATACGGGTTCAGGCCCAGTGGACGACAGTAAGGGGATTTCACACTGAGTTCTTGTAACTCACCCCCTTTCTTTCTTAACCCTTGTAGGTAATGCTTGATGATGTGGACTTGGGCTATGGATGACTCGAGGGATGCCATACTTCAAAAATGGTGTTTTATTTTGGAACTTTAGATTTCTATTTTTGTTCATTTTACTATTTTGGGTTTTATGTTGTAATAAGGCCTCTGGAGTATTTTATTATTTGCTTTATGTTTGATATACTTATTATTTTGATTAAATTGTTTTAAATGGGAATTTTCTAAAAACTTAAATAAAGGTTTTCCAAAATCGATTAACAAATGGATTTCAAAATAAACTTTTACAAATATTTTTAACACGGAAATTGTCTTTCGAATTATCAATGAAATTTTCAAAAGACTCGGATTCTCTTTCGAATTTTCAACGTCATTATCAAAAGTCACGGTTTTATAAGATCATTACTTCAAATTTATCGATTTATCAATGAATCTTTGAAGTTAGTAGTATTTTATCAAATATTTCAAATCAAATTTGTTTTTCTTGATTTTAACAAAGCAATACCTATTTTAGTACGAATAAAAAGGGTTTAACATGTTTTGCTCCTGTGACATACCAAATCCGCTCGTAACGCATGGGCCAGGTTTGTGGTGTTACATTTTCCATCCCTGGTTCTCTATTACTATTCCAATCAATTTTAAACTCCAATTCCTAATCTTCTTTTATTTCTGTCACCCTTGAACCATAAACCTCTATAAAAACCAAGAAAATCACCCAAAAACTTCATCATCTACATCATCTTTTCCAAACGTGGGTTTTTTCAGATTTGCGTCAAAGCTCATTTTTCTTCCATTGAAGGTAACCGTTCGACTTTCTATGAGTTTAAATTGATATCTAGTCCCTTAAACTAAATTTGTAGCCATTAAAACGCATGTTTTAAATAAAAGCCAAAAATTGGGTCTTTAATGATAAATTTTGAGATTTTATATAAAAACGTGGCTCCAAAGTGTTTTTCAACTTGTTTGAACATAATTACAGTGTTTCTAAAGTTACTTTGAAGTTTCCTTAAAGATTTCTTGAGTTTTAATGAATTTTTAGAAAATAGCCATAAAACATGTCAAAAAAGTTAATACTATGAATTGAGTATTTTATTGAAGTTTAAAGGTTGAGAATTAGTCGTAGGTGAATTATAAGATGAAAGAAATTGGTTTTAGGCGAAAAGATTAAGTATAGATCGATATATTGAAATTTAAAGTTTGTTATGTTATAAGTTTTGGTTTTAGGCTTATGTTCTTTATTTCTTGTGGTGAGTTCTTAGCTAATTATTGAATGCATTTTTGTGTGAACTGTTGTGTTGAAGTTCCATATTCGATAGGACCTACGAGTAGAGATAAAGGTAAGAAAAAGCTAGTTTGAGCTTTCGGCTTTTCTACGAAAGCGTAATTGGAAAGTGTTTGAAATAATTACTTGTGGACATGATTCAATGCATTATTTGAGAATTTAGTAGTAGCCTAACCACTACTCTAAATTCCAAGTGTAAGCTTCCTCATACCTATGTTATCTTGTGAACAAAGTGCTTATGTGTTTGTGAAAATGTGAATCAAGATGAGATGCTATAACATGTGATATGTGGTTATGATAACTGTTGTGAAAGTGCAAATATGTACATGTTATGTATATGTTAAATGTTAGTGACAGTGTTTTGCTAAAGATGCAAATATATGTGTTTGGCTTCAGATATTTTGGCCTTGTGATCTTGAAATTGTTGGATATAGTTGGCATGCCATAGGATTGAGAGTACCCACCTATATGTATAATGATTTTGGGCATTGAGGCCCTAGGACATGTTGGAGGGATAAGGGAATGTGAGCTAAGCTCCATTCAATGGGACATGTGATTGGAAATAAGGAGAGTGTTAGCTTTATACTTCACTTTTAGGACATGTTTGACTCTATGAGTCTAGGTTTGGTGTGTTGGAGATTCGCGTATCCAATGAGTGATGATAGAACTCACTTTTATGTTTCATAGCTCAATTGCCAAATTATCTTAAAATGTATATATGTGTAACGTGATGTATGCCTAAATGAGTATGTGACCATTATGCAATTTATCTATAAAGATGTTTTGAATATTGTGATATATGCTTGAATGTTAAGTGATTATATGTGTAATTGGATATATGCTTAAAAGTGAATATGTTTACTATGTAAAATAACTAATAATAATGCACGAGTAAGTATATTATGACACTAAAGTTGGAACTATTAAGGCTATGCTATATGGTTGTTTCGTTAATGCTTGATGAACTATTTACATGGTAGTTGTTCTAGGCATTCACTGAGCTTATTAAGCTCACCCACTCCCTTCTTTAACCCTTGCAAATAAATAGTGTCGGTGTGAGAGGTGTGGCCTTTAAGGGAGTGATCCAACCCGATTATTTAGGTTCTATTAGTATGTGTTTATGCTTATTTATGTTTGGAGAATAAAAGAAATGTGATAGGCTAATGTGGTAGACTCGTTATAGCCTTATTGATTTCTAGACATTTTGTTGGTTATTGGTTCGGTTTATCAGGATTACATGTTATTATGCTTGAGTTCATGAACATGAGATGGATTAATGTTACTTGCTCGAACACTATTTTGTGACATTTAACTGTTAATTAGGCCGTTGAATGATTATTTGTTGAAATAATTAATGAATGACGTTTAAGAACTAAACTGAAAAGGTTTAATTGCTTATGTATGTTGCATTTTTAAGGTCTAGAGTAGAGGTATCGATAATCGAGTTTTAAAATCGAGAAATCTGTGTTTTGAAACGTACAGAAAATCAGAATAGAGTTTGGTATCAGTACCTTTGCTCGAGTATCGATACTCAGGGTAAATTTATCGATACTTCATGACATGTATCGATAATTTATGGGACTTTGAGATTTAGTCGAGAGACAGAATGCAAGTTTGGTATAGTTTTTCTAGGTGGTATCGATACCACTTAAAGAAAACATCGATACCTTAGTGTCAGTATCAATACCTATAGATTTGGTTTGAGAATTTTGTTGAATGAACCTTATGCATGTTTTAATATGTTTATAAGACTATTTAATGTAAGTTTAGCTCATGATAATGATAACTAGCTAGTATGATTGACTTAAGACAGATGAGAATAGCAAACTGATGGATGTTTTGTTGGAATGAGTTTTTACTTGTTGGATATGACATGAGACGATGGTGTGGCATCTTGATATTGGAGCTTGGCGAGCAGGCCGAGTATAGGGTGTTGGTTCTCCGGTACCCCATGGCGCAGCAGAATAAAATTAGATCTGACGATCCAAATCATGGATCCATGTGTGAGGAACGAATCGAGGTGAAATAAAGGTTTTGAAATTACCAAAACTTCAATCTGAGTAGACAGCGACGCCTTGGCAACAAGATTTTTGATCTACTGTCGAATCAAGCCTCAACCTTTTCCGATGTCGGCCTCTACGTAATCCACCCGGTTTGACTATGAACGGAAGAAATCTCCAAAACTGTTTTGGAGGCTTATTTGCTTGACGGCTGCTAGACCTAACAAGCAATCACTTAGGGTTTTCATATTGAGTTTTGTCTCCTTTTAATACCTTTTATAATGGGTGCCTTTCTCATTGGGCCTTTTATAATAGGTATCCTCTTAATTGGGCCTTTTATAATTGGTATCTCTTGAATGTATTACAAGATTAAATAAATACAATAAAGTTTTTAACCGAAAATTATAATTACATTAATTATATCTGAAAATTATAATTACATTAATTATAATAAGGATTCCGGTAAACTATATTTATTTAAATTTATATATGAATCAAATTCATATATTAATAAAATTATGTTATCATTATGTGTACAACATCCTTGTACATATAATATGTTCAATATTTTATTGCCCAATTAAATTAATTCTTTAATTAATTTAATTTATGTGACAACCAAGCACAATACCAACTATAATTTATTCCGTTCATTTCAACCATAGGGTGTGACCCTGTAGGTTCTTGCAACGTTAGCAGTAATACTAGAACGATTCTATTGTCACAGACAATGAGTGGCATCTAGCAATGCATCATTGCTACCTAAGTTACAAGAAGTCATGATTCGACATAACCTTTCGTGATTAACCTTTCATGCATTAATCCTTAAGTCCTTTATCTCTGGAACGGATACAAGTCATGGGATAGTCACACTTGCATAGTCCATCCCATGTTTCTTGATATCTTGAGTAGACTATGATATACAAATTAGTATGACATCTCATATCAACTTATTTGAGCATGGCCATGCATTTCTAGTCTCACTCAATCAAGTGGCCTAAGATATTACTCCTATTATGTAGAAGGGACTTATCCTTTATTGATCAACCATATCCCTCTACATAGATTGTGGTATATCCAACATCAGCCTTTATAGAACAACCTGTTACGGTGTACGTTTGACTGTATCAAAATATACAACTCACGATGTTGGGATAATAATGATCTCAAGTCTGAGGATCATATACATATTAATCACTATGAGTAATGTTGTGACAATTACATAATAATCCAAGAAACATACTCATAGCGGGTCAATCCAATATATTGTTCTCTAACACACATATTCATGCATTGATTTTGACACTCCATATCAATGACAACTCTTTATCATCAATCAACTACATGTTAGTCTTAATGCATTATTATTGTCCTAGTCAACAATAATACTCGACTAAGGATCTTTTAAGAATAATCATATTATTCTCAGGACATTATTATAAAATAGTTTATCTATACACACAGAAAGAAAAACTGAAATAATAATGACAACGCTTTATATTAATAAACATGGTAAATTAAGTATGTTATTACAACCATCTCATGATTGATCTTTGGGCATACTCTTACATAGGGTGTTACATTTGGTGGTATCAGAGCTCTAGGTTCAAATAATGCTCGGACCTAGGTGGTTGTTGTGTGGTTAGAGTTTCAAAACTCATGAGTTTAAATTTCCATGTTTTCTTAGAATTGTTAATATAACTCTGTTTGAACTGCATTTGATTGCTTGAAATGTTCTTATTGAATTGTATGTGGGGTAGGAACAGGAACGCATTGCCTTTCCTAAAGTTTGCTTGCAGGAACGAGAGTTGGATCATCTTCTTGCCACTCACACTGTTTGTTTGTTTATTTGTTTGTGTGTATGTTAGATTATTAGATATGCCTCCTAGACGTGTGAATGTGAGAGCTGGTGCTCAAGATTTGTTTATTTGTTTATTTGTGAATGGTTTATGCTATTAGGGAACCCCAGGACCAAGATTCGAACATTGAGATTGCGGGTATTTCTGTCTTATGATCAGTTTCTTTATTCTTGTTAGTAGACTTAGGCACTATGCCTTCATAAATTTTGGGTAACATAACTATTACGTAGAGAATTCTGTTAAGGACTATTGATTTGAGAAAAAAAATGATTATGAGATTTATAGATGAGAGTGTCATGGTGAATAGAGGGAATCGTTGGCAAAATTATTGTATAATAGTTTGTGGTAATGAATAAAATCATTAAGGAAAGTACTAGGATGTTAGAGAGAATAAGAATCAGAATGCGCAGCGAAAGTGTGATGGTTAGTAATAGTATCAATATAGTGTTGACTATTTGATTTGTTTTTAAGGTTCATTTGTAAACTGCAACAAGACATTTTTTTAAAGCATTTGGGTATTTGTACCGCAAAAAAGGAAGTGTAGCTTATCATATGTTTTCAATCCTCAATATTTTGAATTTGTTTCTTTTTATTTTATTATTACATTTTTAGTATATTTGATATATTATAATTTTTAAATTTATTATATAATTCTTATGTAGCGTTGAGTTCTTAAAATAGCAATGAAAGTAATTCCAATAAAAAAGCTTATTATTGTCTTAATCTAATGTAGTGTTATCTTTTGCTATGTTGCTTCTTATTTAAAGGATAACAATATTTCAAGCCGATAAAATGCTACGACCTTATGCTATTAAAGGGAAGAAACGGAAGAATAGAGGCGAGAAATATGATAAAGAAGAACAAGTAGAAGAAGGAGAAGAGAAAGAACCGGCAAAGCGAGCTGCTATTGAAAAGCCAGCAGAGGAAGTCGGAAGTTAAAGAAGAAGAGGAAGGAGGTGAAGCTGGAAAAAATGAACTTGTGGGAATCCCAATTTCTCCTGGTGAGAATAACAAAAATAGGGCCATTTTTGTTCTTGAAAAGGCTTCATCAGAAGTTGCTAAAGTTGGAAAGGTACATGGAACTTGGACTTCGTATTGTGCTTAATGCTTCTGTTACCGTTCACGAGTATGAGCTTTTGTAGTTTTTAATTGATAACTTTCATTAAAGAAGTTTGATTTTCAACTTAATTTATCTTGTTGGTTGTAAAATAATTTTCATTAAAGAAGTTTAATTGAATTAGGTAAGTACGATTGGGTTAGTGAACTGAAAGCCGTAATTGGTTAGATAATAAAATAATTAGGAATTAATTAAATAAAATATTAAAATAATTAGAATTAAAAATTCTAGGCTAAGAAATTAAAATTAGGTGTCTGAGAATTAATTTTGTTAAAATGGATTTTTAAAACAAGTTTTGATTTGGAAATAATTTTGAAATTGATTTTTATTGAAAAGCAAGGACCTATTTGAAAAAGAGAAGAAACTGGAGATGGTTAAATGGGTAATGACTCAATTTTTAAAAATTGGGTGCCTATTTAACAACCCCCACCGTCCCTTCCTTCTCATTTTCATAACTTCTTCAAAATTTTGCCAAACACAAAATCAAAGTTTTTCTTTCAAAATTAGTTCATCTTTTTTTTTTTATTTCTAAGCTTTCCAAACCCAAAATCTCTTTTCGACTTTGAAGAATACTCATGTTTTCATCATCAAATCCTCAAAAAGATCTTCATACGTTTTAGCTCGAATTAGCTTCATAGCTCATCGATTTTGCAAATTTGACGTGATATTCTAACTTTTTATGATTAAACTAAGTGAGTTGTTATTTCAGTTCAAGATTTAAATGATTTAATGAAGATCTCAATATATTACTTGATTTTAAGTTTTCTTTTTTTTTTTGGCCTAAAAATGGTAGATATCATATTTCTTGGCTAATCTTTGGTTCTAAAGTGATTTATAACTTATTTTTATCTAATTAAAATATATTTGATCTTAATTTAACAAATCCTTAATGAATTTAAGCAAATTGAATGTTTTCCCCTTTTAAAAGATCACATAAGCTTGATTTTTCTAGAAAAATTATATCGATGTAATTGGGTAAAATTGATGGTTTACATATGTAATTATATTATATTTGGGATGTATGAAGTTGAAATCCAAGCTTAGAAACAAGATTTGAGTGGTTAAATACCTACTTTGACAAAACTAGTTAAGTTTTTAGTATATAGGTTAAGAGGCTTTGATCTGTGATTTTGGAATGATTTAATGGTGTTTGTTGCTGTTAGTAAAGCCTTTGTAACGTGTTTGATGTGTATGTGAAATGCCAATTCATTTGGGAGCCTCCACAAGTATGGACAAAGGCAAACAAAAGCTTGCTTGAGTATAGTAGTTGAAGCAATAGCTAATGTGAGTGGTTTGATATTCTGCATTTAAACTCATGTACGCAGGCTAAGGTAACACATGAAAACCGCTGTTTATTTGATGTGTGAACCTTCTGTATGTTGGTATGTAAACCTTATTTTATTAACCTATGAACCTTGCTTTTAAATTGTGTATGCTTGTATGTGTGATGTGAGCCTCCATATGCAATCTGTGAACCCTGCTACACAACAGGCGAACTCTGCTTCATAATAGATGAACCATGTTTTATACTATGTAATCCTTAACACCAGTTATATGTGAACCCTCATATACTTCCATGCGAGCTAAGGCTAGGTGTTATGTGAACATATGCCTTGTTAGTATGCGAACCCCTACCCATATATGAGCTATTTATTGTGCGAACCCCTATCCTTATGCGAGCTACCCTTGTAGGAGCTACCCTTGTGCGAGCTACCTAAGGGTGCAAGCTTATAGTGTATTGTGGGAACCCTATAAGACGTGAATTTACGTGCATGGGCGAATCCCAAACAATGTATGCCAGTCGTTCTTTATGCGAACCATAGTGTATGCAAAACCATTCCATTATGCGAACCTATACCTAAATGTGAACCCTTACCATGTGTGAATCTAAACATCATGTATGAACCCTACTAAAGTGTGAATCCCTTATTATTAAGCGAACCCCGAAGTTAAATATGAACCCTTCTTGGTATGATTTGCAAACCCTACTAATAATGATATGCGAACATTAGATACATAATATGTGAGCCTATTTTAAAGACATCCGAACATGCGAGCTTATAGGTGATATGCTATGTGACTGTATGTGATGTGCTAACTTATATTGTGTGATTATGTGTGATATGCGAACCAGTTTTATGTATTGGAAACCTATGTTAAAATGATATGCAAGCCTATACTAGTTTGATATACGATCTATGATTATATGTGTAATATATGATGCATGTAAGCCATATTGTTTTGTGAACCATTGTTGCCAGGCAATTCGAAGTGGTAGGTAATCATTGCCGGGCAACCTGGGGTGGTAGGTAATAATTGCCAAGAAACCCGGGATGACAGAATTGATCCGATAAACCATCATTGTTGGGCGATCTGGGGTGGTAGGTAATTGTTTCTGGGCAATCTAGCATAACATTTGATTTAATAAACCATGATTGTCGGACAATCTGAGGTGGTAGGTCATCATTGCCGGGAAATCCTATATGAAAGATTGAAATATATGAGTCATGATAAGATATGATCTTTTATATTGTATGGACTGTAATTTGATGCAAATTGATATTTTATTTTATTTGCCTATTTTATGTGAAATGCTTATTTTATGATATCTGTTATGTCGTGTGAGTTACTATTTGGTGAAATCTGTAATAATATGTGAACCATTATTGTATGCATTCTTTAACCTAATCGATGGGTTTACTTGTAGTATGCTTGAGTGATCGTTGTTTTGTCGAGTTTTTAATTTATATGAATGAGAATGATCGAACCTAGAAACCAACTCTGACAACGATTTAAGGCAAGTGCACCTATCGAACAGTAGTATAACTTAGGCAAGACCGGATTGTCGAACCCAAAGGAGCTAAAAGTACTAACACTAACTTTCTTTTTATTATCTAGCCTAAAATAAGTGAAGTTGTTATCTAATCTAAATTTAACTAACTACTAAGCTAAAGACTCAAGACAAAAAGAACAATTTGGGGAAATACTGTTGGGAAAACTCAGTTGATTACGACGATACCCTAGGAAGAATCCACCTAGACTTCACTTGTTATCTAACACTGAACCAGATGATTTCTTCACTTGACTTGATCCGTAAGATTCCCTAAGTTATATTAAACCCTCTCTCGAGGCAAATGATGTCTAACCCTAGGTTGATTAATTGAAATCTCTTTCTAATTTAAACCCCTAGAATTGCATTAACTCGATCTATGGACTCCCATATTAGGTTTCACCCTAATCCGGCAAAATCTCATCACCTATCTCTAGGCGCGCGATCAAATCCGCTTAATTATGCTAGATCTACTCTTAAGCAGGGACTTTTGCTCCTCCACCTAAGCATATCCAACTTGAATCAATACCCCGGAAATATTAACACAAGGATTAAGCACACATAATTAAGAACAAATCAAGTATTTATCATATAGTTCAGAAAATAATAACAAGATCCGTCTTAGGTTTCATCCCCTTCAGGTATCTGAAGGGTTTAGTTCATAATAATAAAAGAAAACATCTCAGAAGAAAAGATAAAACAAAACATAAGAAATCCCTAAAACCCCCTGAAGGAATTGAAGGAGAGATATGCCGTCTTGAGTAGAATTTTGGCTTCTTGAGATTGATCAACTGGCTATCTTCAAGTGATTCCCACAAATCTGACCTTTTCGGCTTGGCTCCTTGGCCTAGCTAACCGCCCGTTCTAGCTTCTGCAGAACTCCCCTTCAAGTTGCCCCATTGGGTGTTTATATAGACTTTGAGATGCCTTACTTGGTCCCTAAGTATCCTAATTCAAGTAGAATTCCTACTAAGGAGTTTGAATAGGCTTTGGAATGTGTTTCTTTGCCTCCAAGTATCCAAATCCGAGTAAAACTTCTCTTGGCCGCGGCAGGGACACGACCATAACACACGCCCGTGTAAGTCGTGGCCAGGCCGTGTTCGACCCTGTTGAATGGGGCACGGCAGTGTGGATCATGATTAGGCCGTGTTCTAGTAGATCAATGAGGCACGGCCGTGTGGACTTGCGCCCAGGCTGTGTGGATTTCGTGATATGGCCCATTTACTCTGCTTTGGGCCCATTCTACGTTCTTTTCATCCTCGGGTGCTTTCCTGAGTATAAGACATGAAAAGAAAGGATTAAAAGCACCTTTTTACATGAATCAAGGAATAAATCATCCGAAAATATGCTAAATGTGGGATTAAAATATGTTACTTTTACGGTTTATCACATACCCCCACACTTAAGCTTTTGCTTGTCCTCAAGCAAAATTCTCAACTTACAATAAAACAAACTTCCTCGATTCATAATGTTCATCAATAATGTTTCATCATAATTCAAAGATTATTCATACATGGATAATTCAACTCAAAGAGTCCTAAAGATTCAAACAGTCAAAGTCATAGTTTTTATAGTATGAAAACATAGGTGTTTCCCCTTACCTGAATAATTACCTCTGATTCAAAATCGACAAGAATTGACATCCTCACTAAAGATTCACTCAAATCACTCGAAGTGTTTAAGGTTCAAAATTAAGCACTCAAAAGTCAAACATGAAGAGTTAATCCTATAAGCTTGCATGAAAATAAAACCTCCACCACTATAAAATGAGATGATACACAAATCAAAAGGTCTTTAACAGGGTTGTAACGGGGCTAGGGTTAAAGGTGGGGACAAAGGTTGAATTAGAAGGATAGAGTAGAGATTGACTTGACAAATTACCTAACTAGAAAAATGAACTAATCTTGAATAATTACATCAATTGAAAACTAATAATACGAGCTTTTTCTTCAAGATTTGAAATTTAAACGTGTAAGCTCACTTAATTATAGAACTAATAATGAATATACTTCGTTTTTTTTGAAATAAAAATTCATTACAATAATAAGAAAGAACTTTAACAACTTAAATATAGAACATAGTTAGGTAACTGCTCACAATCACATCTTGACAAAAAGGGTAATCAGAAGAATGGTAATAATAAATACAAAGGGTTTTGGGTTAATATTAGTGGGTGAGTCAACAAAAAGAGTGGTTAGGATCAACGGGGTTCACTAAGGGTTAATTTATGGAGGTAGGCTGTTTAGTGGGGTAAGTGGGTTAAAACCTAGGTGCCTTTATCATCTCGGTATATCAAATCATAGGTGTGGTCTCGACATGTATAATCGATGCAAGTTCTAGAATAACAAATAAATGTTGACACACTCATAATCAATAAAGTGAGCACGAAAAAGAATGTATGCTCTATAAGGCTCAAAAACTCACAGAAATTATGGGTATTTGTTATCAACCTTGTAAATTTCAAATTTCAAGGTAACATTCAGATTCAGGTAGACAACCTAAAAAAATTTTTAAATTTTGAAAAATAGACTTATCATGCTTAATTCTCTAGTATCCTTCAAATTTAATTATCAATGCACAATTATCAATGACTTAATCCAAAACATATCAATAGAAATCATAAATCAAAGGACATTTCGTTCTAATCATAATATGAAAAACTCACTTTAACACAAGATATCATTCAGGGATTTGAGAATAATGAAGAAAGTTAGGCACTTTCTCGAAATAAATATTCACCCCCCACACTTAAGATGTGCATTGCCCTTAATGTACAAAGATAGATAATATCAAAATGATCATAAAATCGTAAGATGGGGAGAGAAGTGAAACTTCCTGGATTTTGGATGAAGTCAATGAAAAGAAATCGGATAGGATTTGAGGTGAATGTGGGGAAGCGTCTTGAACTGTTTGAAATTGAGTCCTCGAAGCAGCCGTCTTGATTTTATTGTATCCTAAGCTAAATCTAAATGGTACGAATAATAAAAAGAAAACAATAAAGAAAATAAAATAAAAACAAAGATAAAGATAAAGATAAAGATAAAGATAAAGATAAAAATAAAAATAAAAATAAAAATAAAAATAAAAATAAAAATAAAAATAAAAATAAAAATAAAATAAAAATAAAAATAAAAATAAAAATAAAAATAAAAGTAAATAATGGAAAATGAAAGAACAAAGATAACGGGAAAAAGAAGGGAAGAAGGGGGTTAAATAGAAATTATGGATCTGGTAGTTGGCCCCGCCCTTGTATCTTTCTGTGGTGGCCACACGGCCACGGCCATGGCCGTGTGGTATGGAAATCTGTACTTTTGTTAGTTCATGGTTAGGTGCTAAAAGGAAAAATAAAAGTAAAAAATAAAAAAAATGTAAAAATTAATGGGGTTAGTGCTCGGGTTGCCTCTCGAGAAGCGCTCGTTTATAGTCTTAAGCTAGACTTTACCTCTCATTCGTATGGTCATGGTGGTTTGAGGAGGTGAAAATCCTTTCTCATGCGATCAATTCGGTTATTGATATAAAATTTAAGTCGAGTAGAGTAGTGTTTACCTTAAAGGTGCTGATTTTGGGACTAGTTACCTCGACTGTTCCATCTGGGGAGATTTTGAGTACCTAATCTCCTATCTTAAGCTGGCTTTTCCCATTATTAAGTTCGTCGTGGAGTCGCCTCATTTTTGCTTCGTGTGTTTTTAATTTCTCTTTGAGGTGTGTCTTCCATTCTTTTAGTTCATCGATCCACAGCCTTCGTTCCTCATAAATTTCTTCTTTATCGCCACAAGGTCTAAGGTCTGGCATCTGCGAAAGAGCTTCAAGAAACGACAAGTTAAAATGAAATTTCTTTGGAAGTTTAAGAGACTTACTGAATTATTCCTTTGTGTGGTCTTTCTTTATTGTATTAGGGTATGGCACAAGAGCTTGGTACTCTGTAATTACCGGGTTTGGTAAATCCTGGCTTACCTCAACCTTACCTTCACTTACCAGAAGCTCTTGCCTTGGGTCAGATTCTACTAACCTTTCACTGTCATGTGCTGTTACGGCTTGAATTTGCTCTTTTGGGTGAGTTTCAGTGTTGCTTGGCAAGCTTTCTTGTGGTTGTTCTAAGATCGGCTTAGCGAGCTGACCTAACTGATCCTCGATCCTTTGAATCGATGCTTCTTGTTTTGTTTCTATATTTCGGTGGCATGTTTCTGTGTTTACTATGAATTTTGCCAGCATCTCTTCAAGGTTTGACTTATCCTCCTGTTGGTGAGGTGGTTGTTGAAAATTTGGGTGAAGTTCCTGTCTTTGGCTACTTTGATCATCCCACGAGAAATTGGGATGGTACTTCCAACCTGCATTATAAGTATTATCATAAAAATTATTTTGAGGTCTAGCATAGTTACCCATATAGTTGACTTGTTCGCTTTCCATGCCATGTCCGTAGAGTGGGTACTCGGGATTCGCCACGCCTCTGTTTGTTTCCCACTGCATAACTGGATATACCTGCGAGGAACCACATAAAATGTCACTCTATCTGATTTGATAGCATGGCTACTGGGTCGAGGGTGTAGATATCGGCTGCTTTTGTTGGCTTTGTCCTCATAACTTGCCACTAATAGTTATTTAGTGCCATCTCTTCTATCTGCCAAAATCAAATAAAAGAAAATTTAGCAAAGTAAAAAAATAAAAATAAATAATAATAATAATGATGAAAATAAATTGCAATAAAAAAAATGGCTAAAGTAATAAAAATAGAGCTTTCTTAATATTTTAGTTCCTCGGCAACGGCGCCAAAAACTTGATCGTTGTTTTGTCGAGTTTTAAATTTATATGAATGAGAATGATCGAACCTGGAAACCAACTCTGACAACGATTTAAGGCAAGTGCACCTATCAAATAGTAGTATAGCTTAGGCAAGACCGGATTGTCGAACCCAAAGGAACTAAAAGTACTAATACTAACTTTCTTTTTATTATCTAGCCTAAAATAAGTGAAGTTGTTATCTAATCTAAATTTAACTAACTATTAAGCTAAAGACTCAAGACAAAAAGAACAATTTGGGGAAATACTATTGGGAAAACTCAGTTGATTGCGCCAATACCCTAGGAAGAATCCACCTAGACTTCACTTGTTATCTAACACTGAACCAGACGATTTCTTCACTTGGCTTGATCCGTAAGATTCCCTAAGTTATATTAAACCCTCTCTCGAGGAGAATGACGTCTAACCCTAGGTTGATTAATTGAAATCTCTTTCTAATTAAAACCCCTAGAATCGCATTAACTCGATCTATGGACTCCTATATTAGGTTTCACCCTAATCCGGCAAAATCTCGTCACCCTATCTCTAGGCGCGATCAACTCCGCTTAATTATGCTAGATCTACTCTTAAGCAGGGACTTTTGCTCCTCCACCTAAGCACATCCAACTTGAATCAATATCCCGAAAATATTAACACAAGAATTAAGCACACATAATTAAGAACAAATCAAGTATTTATCATATAGTTCAGAAAATAATAACAAGATCCGTCTTAGGTTTCATCCCCTTCAGGTATCTGAAGGGTTTAGTTCATAATAATAAAAGAAAACATCTCAGAAGAAAAGATAAAACAAAACATAAGAAATCCCTAAAACCCCCTGAAGGAATTGAAGGAGAGATCTGTCGTCTTGAGTTGAATTCTGGCTTCTTGAGATTGATCAACTGGCTATCTTCGAGTGATTCCCACAAATCTGACCTTTTCAGCTTGGCTCCTTGGCCTAGCTAACCGCCAGTTCTGGCTTCTGCCAAACTCCCCTTCAAGTTGCCCCCTTGGGTGTTTATATGGACTTTGAGATGCCTTACTTGGTCCCTAAGTATCCTAATTCAAGTAGAATCCCTACTAAGGTGTTGGAATAGGCTTTGGAATGTGTTTCTTTGCCTCCAAGTATCCAAATCCGAGTAAAACTTCTCTTGGCCGCGGCAGGGACACGCCCATAACACACGCCCGTGTAAGTCGTGGCCAGGTCGTGTTCGACCCTGTTGAATGGGGCATGGCCGTTTGGATCATGATTAGGCTGTGTTCTAGTAGATCAATGAGGCACGGCCATGTGGACTTGGGCCCAGGCCATGTGGATTCGTGATATGGCCCATTTACTCCGCTTTGGGCCTGTTTTACGTTCTTTTCATCCTCGGGCGCTTTCCTGAGTATAAGACATGAAAAGAAAGGATTAAAAGCACCTTTTTACATGAACCAAGGAATAAATCATCTGAAAATATGCTAAATGTGGGATTAAAATATGTTTCTTTTACGGTTTATCATTGAGCACTCACTGAGCTTCAATAAGCTCACCCACTCTTTTATGACATTGCAATGACTTAGCTTGTGCCGAGGTGGGGAAGTGAGCCACCCAAGTGATCCAAAACGAGGCTATACGTGGGTATGTTGTTGTGTTCCCAAACCCAATGAGGAAGGCAATGTCGGATCAAATTATGGGATTTATATTTAGAACTAGTTATAATTGTTGGGTGGTAATTAGACATTACAGACTCTTTAAATGGTTTGATTTGAAACTTTGATTATCGTTTTGGATAGATGATTAAAAGGTGGATTGTGAATGCTTGATGAGAAGTATGATTAATTGCTTGACTAACTCATAAGTACAGGTTGAAGAGCCGTTGGTCATTGAGGTACGTCTTAGATGTTTTGTGTGTGATTTGGAATGTAATAATGAGTTTAATATGCATGAAATGTAAATTGTTAATTGATTCCGAACTAATTAAATGATAACTTGATGAAGTGTGTGTGATGTTTAAATATATTTTACAAACAAGACTGATATGTATAATTCTACAATACTATTTAAAATCCTTGAGATATGGTGTTTTTATAACATTTTACTATACTACATTTTAGATTTAAGTGTATGTGTTTAAACAAAACGATTTTCCAAGTCCCTACAAATGTAACAGCCCGATTTATGGGCTAGTTGGAGCAGTGGTTTTAGAACCACTAATCCGAGGTCAGAGAAAATTATTTTAATGTTATTTTATGAGTTATAGCATGATTATATAAGTGCATGAAAATTTTGGTGCTTTAATTTTAGCAATTGCATGCTTAATTGCGAAAAAGGACTAAATCGCATAAAGTGCAAAAGTTCTATTTTACAAGCTAAAGGTGTCAAATAGCTAAGGAATATTAATTGGAGGTCCCTAATGTGCAATTAGGCCTTGTTTAGGGTGGTGGCCGGCCATAGGGACAAAGAAAAGACTTTGTCAATTGGTTAAGTGAAAATTTGGTGACTAAATTGATTTTTAATCATAAAATAAAGAAAAAAAAGATATCATCTTTTCTTCTCTTCTCCTCCACCCAAAATTAGCAGCAAAATGAGGGGTTTGAGAGCTCAAAATTTCAGCAAGCTTCTTTGCTTGCAAGTAAGTGATTTTGGTGTCCTTTATTGATGATATTTGTACTTTTGGAACCCTTAAAGGTTAAGCTAGCTAAAGAGGGGACTATTTTGCAAAATGGTTGAAAGTCTAGGGTTTTTCCATGTGAGTAATTATGTTGTTTGCTGCATTTTTATGGAAGAAAATGAGTCTTAGTTGTTAGATAAACAACTTTTGTGAAAGGTGTTTCCATGAAAACACTTAAGAGGACCCCTTTGTAAAGGTTGTAAAATAGGTGCTAAATGTGAGAAATGACGAGTATTGAGAGTTTCTATAAGAGAAATAAATGTTCATCTAGGCTCGTTAAAGGAAGAAATTTGATTAGAATTGATTTACGAGCCTAGGGGTAAAATGGTCATTTTGTGAAAGTCTAAGGGAAAAATGGTAATTTTGCCAAAGTATGATTTTTGAAATGCATTAATTAATGTGATAATTAAATGAGCTAATTTGCTAATATAGATCAAGAAGAACGAGGAATTAACCTTGACCGAGGAAAGGACAAGGTATCGGACTAGATCAACAAATTGGCCTATTTTGAAATCAAGGTAAGTTTGTGTGTAATAAATTTAACATCATGTTATTAAGTTTCTAAATATTTGACATTAGTGATGTTGTATATATATATATATATATATATATATATATATATATGAATTTGAGTAATGATGTTGAATGAGAAAATGATGAGAATTGTGATGTGGAAGTCCCTGTTGGACTTTAATAAATGAGAGAATAATATCATCAAGGCTTGAGATGGGTAAGGTCCCGTATAAGACCATGTTTGGGAAATGGCCTCGGCACCAAATTAAGATTTCGTATAAGACCATATTTGGGATATGGCATTAGTATCGAATATGAGAATCGTATAAGACCATATCCGGGATATGGCATCGATAATCGATATGAGATCCCGTATAAGACCATATCTGGGATATGGCATCTGCATCTCGAGGCGAATCCATGTAAGACCATATCTGGGGTATGGCATTGGTGTCGTATTTATGTGAATGATGATGGTTATGTATCTTCGAGTATTCCCAAGCAATTTAATGGGTAAATAGTTAAGTTTATAATGGAGATGAGATTAGTGTTAAAACTATGTGATGAAGTGATACAGGTACACGTGAATAATTTACGAGAAATGCTTACAATATGAGACATGATATGAAATTGGTAAGAGTAAGCATGACTAAGTCATGGCAATGCGTTTAAGATTTTGTGTTTTATTCAATGCAATGAATGGATGCCATTATGAGCATTTATGTTGTTGTTTATTTCATGCAAACTTACTAAGCTTTATGCTTACCCCTCTCATTTCCCTTTTCCTTGTAGTATTGCCAAGCTAGCTCGGGAATTCGTGTAATAGCCCAATTTTGGGGCTAGTCAGAATAGTGGTTTCGGGACCGCTAATCTAAGGTTGAAGAAAATTATTTTAACATTACTTTATGTGTTATGACATAATGATATAGATGTATGAAAATTTTGGTGCTTTAATTTTAGCAATTGTATGCTTAATTGTGAAAAAGGACTAAATCGCATAAAGTGCGAAAGTTCTATTATACAAGGTAGAGGTGTCTAATAGCCATAAAATATTAAATTGGAGGTGCTTAAAGTGCAATTAGGCCATTAAGTGTGTGTTGGCCAGCCATAGAGACAAAGAGACAAGAGCATTAAATTTTGGTCAAAATTTGGTGAAATTAGGTGACAAAAAAATGAATAAAATAAGCTAAATAGAAGATATATCATCTTTTACTATTCATTATTCTTCTCCACCGAAAATTGAAGGGAAATAAGAGTTTTTGGAGTTTAAACTTTCAGCCAAGCAAATCTCTTGCAAGTAAGTGATTTTAGAGGTTTTTCTTGACAATTTTTGTACTTTTGGAACCCCTAAAGCTTAAGCTAGCTAATGAGGGGTCTATTTTGCAAAATGGTTGAAAGTTTAGGGGCTTTCCATGAGAGTGTTCATGTTGTTTGCTGAGTTTTTATGGAAGAAAATGAATGTTAGTGTGTTAAGGAACAACTTTTGTGAAAGGTGTTACCATGAAAACACCTAAATAGGACTTATTTGTAAAGGTTGTAATTATGTAATAAATGCATGAAATAATTGGTTTTGTGAGTTGTTGTAAGGGAAATAAATGTTTAGCTAGGCTTTTTTAATGAGGAAATGTGATGAAAAATGATTTACGAGCCTATGGGCAAAATCGTAATTTTGCCCAAGTATAAGGGCAAAATGGTATTTTTGCCTAAGTAGAAATTTTGATGTATCATGAATTACAAAGTGATTGAATGAGTGAATTTTATTATTATAGATCAAGAAGAACATGGAAATAACCTTGACTGGGGAAAGGGTAAGGTTACGGATTAAGTCGTCGATTTACACATTTTGCACCGAGGTAAGTTTATGTGTAAATGATACATCTTTAATACATATGTTGTTACTTATTGGTGCATTGTATGAATGAGATCAATTATGATTGAGATTAATTGAAATTGATAGATAGTGAGTAAATTCTCGTATGAACCTCGGAAAAATATGTAAGTGCAAAAAAAATTCCGTAATAATTATTTGGCGGGCTGTGTGTAATACCACCGCAAATATCCTTTTTGGTGAGCTATGTGTGATACCACCTTATTATTTGTTCACGATGGGTTGTGTGCGATACCATCATTTATATTGTCATTTGGTGGGCTATGTGCGAAACCACCATAATTGTTCTTGTTGGTGGGCTATATGCGATACCACCCTATTAATAACTATTGGTGGGCTGTGTGTGAAACCACCGGGTACTTAGTATTATTCCGAGGGGTTCATCGGGAAATTGTATAAGTAAATGTTTCATGTTGCTTTGTGGTGATGAGTGTAGGGAATGTGCACAAGCAAATGTGAGCAATATAATTGTTATATGGTTGGAATGTGGTAAGAGATGAAATGAGTAAGCATTAATATGGAAACGTAAATTGTTCTTGCTTAGTGTGTAATGTTATTGATGGATTAGCATATGTTATGATGATTATTGTTTACATGTAAACTTACTAAGCTTAAAGCTTACTCCCTTTCTTTTCTATTGTTTTATAGTGTCAAAGAGCCTATTCAGGATACAAAGATAATCAGAAGTTCACCCACACTATCAGCTCATCTCGGTATATTTAGTCTTAGCATTTTGAGTAAGGCATGTATAGGGGCTAGACTCAGAGAAATGTCTGGTTATTTTGGCCAACTGTGTTGTCTCCTTCAAAGATGAACTTTTTGTAAATAGCCATAGTTGATGGCTCATTATTATTAATATATGAAAAGATGAGGTTATTCATGATTGTGTATGGTACATGATTGGGTTGTTTGATTAATGGTTGAATGTGGTTTATGTTGTAGGAGTTTGGCTGATAAAAGAGCTTGGCAAATAGCCTTGTTCTTGTCCACACGGGTAGGCACACGGGCATGTGTCTAGGTCGTGTGTGACACTCGGTTAGTCCCATGAGTGTGTGACTAGGTCGTGTGTCCCCTGCATGTTAAAGTTGTAAGTCAGTGTCAACCACGGGCTAGGCACACGGGCGCGTGCCTAGGCCATATGCCTATTATGAGGTTGCTGACATCATAAACAGAATACCCAGGTTTTCACACGTAGGTGAGGACACATGCGTGTCTAGGCCGTATGGAGGACACGGACGTGTGTCCGGCCACGTGAAAACCCCTGTAGGTTCGCAAGGAAAAATTAATTCCACATGGGCTAGGGACATGGGCGTGTGTGACCAGACGGCCTGTCCACACAAGCGTGTGGCCTTGTTAAGGCAAAATTTTTCTAAGTATACAAAAGTTCCAAGTTCGATCCCAAGACCCTCTGTTTGCATGTTTAAGGCCTCGTAGGCCCAGAATAGGGATGTTCTGAATGTGAATGGAAAGTTTTAGGTTGGAACGAAATTTTATAGCCTAAGGCTGTATGTTCAAGTGCGTTAAGTCCGCTAATGCCTCGTACCCGATTCTGGCATTGAATACGAGTAAGGGATGTTACATTTAGTGGTATCAGAGCTATGGTTTAGACGGTTCTCGGACTACCGTAGCTTGTGTAAGAGTCTAGCTATACATGCCATAAACGTATATTAATAGTGTGGTGACTTTTGACAATTCTAAACTTTATTTTTATATAGTAAATGGATCTCGGTCGAGCGGCTACTGATGACACTGCTAGTAACACACCGTCTCCCGCGCAAGGGACAGCGCATGTAGAGTGTAGACCCGAGACTTTGGGTCAAGGAGAAGAGGCCTGGGAAGACTTCTCCAAATAATGAGTAATTGGTACACGGAATATGTACGAGCAAATCTTAATGCTCAACCTCCTCCACCCCCTCCTACACCTCAGCCAGTTCCTGTGGCTCCTCAAGGTATAGATTTGGTGAGAATGACCAAACCCGGTAAATAAGATTCGGAAGCAAGGGGCCGAGGAATTCAGAGCTAATATAGATGATGACCCCGAGAGGGCAGAGTTCTGGCTTGAGAATTCAATGCGAGTATTCGATGAACTCTCCTGCACACTTGAAGAGAGCTTGAAATACGCCGTGTCATTGCTGAAGGACTCGACATATCATTGGTGGAAAACATTGACATCGGTGGTTCCAAGGGAGAGAGTTACGTCGGGCTTCATTTTGGAAGAGTTCCAAAAGAAGTACATAAGTTAGAGATTCATGGATCAGAAATGGAAAAAATTCCTTGAATTGAAGCAAGGCAAAATGACTGTAGCAGAGTATGAGCGCGAGTTTGTTAGGCTCAGCAAGTATGCACAAGAGTGTGTGTCCACAGAAGCTATCTTGTGTAAGAGGTTTGAAGATGGGCTGAATGAGGATATCAGACTTCTAGTTGGGATCCTGGAATTGAAAGAATTTGTGGTGTTGGTTGATAGCGCATGCAAGGCCGAGGTGCTGAATAAGGAAAAGAGAAAAGCCATGAGTGAGGCCCGAGATGCAAGAAAGAGGCCAATGAGTAAATCATACCAAACTCAATCAAAAATGTCCAAGGAAATAAACCTTCGGACGACTATGTTAGTTGGATATTCACACCGAGATCGAGGTAATACATACTCGGGCTCGAGGGTCCAAGCCACCTCGATGGCAAGTGTGGGCAACCCAAAGTCAAATAAACCGGAATGTCCAAATTGTGGTAGGCAACACACTAGGGAGTGTTGGGGGAATAACCGTAATTGTTACAAGTGTGGTTCACCCGATTATTTTATCTAGAATTCTCCTGAGAGGAATAGGAAGGAAAGAAAGCAAGAAATAAGATCAAGCACTGTGTCTTCGAGGGGTAGATCACAAAAGAACCCGGGAGGTGGGACTAGTAGTAGAGGTGCACCCAAAGACTCTGCTGTGAGATCGGAGGGTCAAGCACCTGCAAGGACTTATGCCATTCGCACTCGCGAAGAGGCATCCTCTTTAGATGTGATAACGGGTACTTTTTCTCTTCATGATATCTCTATTGTTGCTTTGATTGATCCGGGGTTTGTCCATTCTTACATTTGCATGAAATTGGCATCTAGCATGAGTTTGATTGTTGAGTCTACGAAATTTGTAGTAAAGGTGTCAAACCCATTAGGAAAAGATGTGCTAGTTAACAAGGTGTGTAGGAATTGTCCTTTGACAATTAGAGGTCATTGTTTTCCGGCAAATCTCATGTTATTGTCGTTTGATGAATTTGACCTGATTCTTGGTATGGATTGGTTAACTACTCATAATGTTTTAGTGAACTGTGGTAGTAGGTTTATTGAATTGAAATGTGTAAATGGAATGTCATTCGGGTTGAATCAGGTAGATCGGATAGTTTGTATGTGATAATTTCTTCTATGGTAGCCGAGAGATACTTGAGAAAAGGATATGAGTCCTATCTCGCCTTTGTGCTGAATACTCAAGAGTTAGAGGTAAAGATTAAATCAGTGCCAGTGGTATGCGAGTATCCAGATGTGTTCTCGGAAGAGTTACCCAGATTGCCTCCAGTTAGAGAGGTCGAGTTTGGGATTGAGTTAGTTCCGGGTACGGCACCTATTTCGGTTGCTCTGTATAGGATGGCACCATTGGAGTTGAAAGAATTGAAGGTTCAGTTGCAAGAATTGACGGATAAGGGTTTCGCAAGACTGAGCTATTCACCGTGGCGTGCTCCAGTACTTTTTGTGAAGAAGAAAGATGGGTCGATGAGATTGTGCATAGACTACAAACAACTCAACAAGGTGACAATGAAGAATAAGTATCCCTTGCCAAGGATAGATGGTTTATTTGACCAATTGAAGGGAGCTACGATATTCTCTAAGATAGACCTAAGGTCTGGCTATTACCAGTTGAGGGTTAAGGAGCAAAATGTGCCAAAAACTGCATTTCAGACAAGGTATGGCCATTATGAGTTTCTTGTCATGCCATTTGGCCTAACAAATGCTCCTGCGATTTTCATGGATTTAATGAACCGCATCTTCCGACCGTATTTGGATAAGTTTGTGGTTGTTTTTATCGATGACATATTAATTTATTCCCGGGACAAGAGTAAGCATGCAGAGCACCTGAGAATTGTTTTGCAGACTTTGAGAGACAAGCAGTTGTATGCTAAATTCAGCAAGAGTGAGTTTTAGCTCCAAGAGGTTGGATTCTTAGGACACATTGTGTCGGGTGATGGCATTAGAGTTGATGCAAGTAAGATCTCGACTATTGTAGAGTGGAAACTGCCAAGGAATGTGTCAGAAATTAGAAGCTTTTTGGGTTTAGCGGGGTACTACAAATCTTTCGTAAATGGGTTGTCCATGATTGCTACCCCGATGACGAAACTGTTGCATAAAGATGTTAAGTTTGAACCAACAAAGTTTCGAGAGATTGAAAGCATTGTTGACTGAGGCATCGATTTTAGTACAACTTGAATCGAGGAAAGAGTTTGTAGTCTACAGTGATGCATCATTAAACCTGTCTTAGTTGTGT
Source organism: Gossypium australe (assembly GCA_005393395.2). NCBI lineage: Eukaryota > Viridiplantae > Streptophyta > Magnoliopsida > Malvales > Malvaceae > Gossypium > Gossypium australe. The sequence continues at coordinate 76,766,747 of CM016625.1, read as the reverse complement.
GTTGATGCAAGAGGGTAAGGTAGTAGCTTACGCCTCCAGACAGCTAAAACCGCATGAGAAGAATTATTCGACTCATGATTTGGAGTTGGTTGCGGTCGTTTTCACTTTAAAGATTTGGCGTCATTATTTATATGGTGAGAAGTGTCGAATCTTCACCAATCATAAGAGTTTGAAGTATTTGATGGACCAAAAGGATTTGAATTTACGACAACAGTAGTGCTTCGAATTATTGAAGGATTACGAGTTAGTAATCGATTACCATCCGGGGAAAGCGAATGTGGTTACGGATGCCTTAAGCTGAAAATCCCTGTATGCTTTAAGATCTATGAGTACGAACTTAGCGTTGTCTGATGATGGTGCTATATTGGCCGAGTTGAGGGCTAGACCGTTATTTATTCAGTAGATATGTGAAGCTCAAAAGAATGATAGTGAGATGCAAGCTAAGAGAGCTCGGTGCGAATCAAGAAATGACTATGATTTTCAGGTGAACTCAAATGGTTGTTTGATGTTTCATGACAGGGCTTGTGTACCTAAGGATGATGAGTTGATTTGGAAAATTTTACATGAAGCGCACAGTGGTTGCTTGTTAGTACATCCGGGCAGTACGAAAATGTACAATGATTTGAAGAAATTGTATTGGTGGCTGGGTATGAAAAGAGACATCTCTGAGTTTGTTACAAAGTGTTTGATCTGTCAACAAGTGAAAGCTGAGCATCAAGTACCTTCGGGACTTCTTCAGCCAGTGATGGTTCCCGAGTGGAAATGAGATCAAATCACCATGGATTTTGTTACGAGGTTACCTATGACTCCGAAAAAGAAAGATGCTGTGTGGGTTATTGTGGATAGATTAACGAAGTAGGCTCACTTTATACCGGTGCGTGTGGATTATTCACTTGATAAGTTGGCCGAGCTATATATTGCTGAGGTGGTGAGATTTCATGGGGTACCTATATCTATTATCTTGGATAGAGATCCGAGATTTACTTTGAGGTTTTGGAAGAAGTTCCAAGAAGCCTTAGGTACAAGATTGAATTTTAGTACTACGTTCCATCCTCAAACCGATGGCCAATTTGAAAGGGTGATTCAAGTTCTTGAGGATATGCTCCGATGCTGTGTGTTAGAGTTCGAAGGTAGTTGGGAAAAATATCTACCTTTGGTTGAGTTTGCCTATAACAACAGTTATCAGTCGAGTATTCGGATGGAACCGTACAAAGCTTTATATGGTCGCAAGTGTCGGACTCCCTCGTATTGGACCGAGCTTAGTGACAAGCAAATTCATGGGGTCATTTGGTTAAAGAGACCGAGGAGAAAGTGAAAGTGATCCGTGATAGTCTGAAAGTTGCTTCGGATTGACAAAAGTCATACGCAGATTTAAAAAGAAAAGAAATCGAGTTTCAAGTGGGTGACAAAGTATTTCTGAAAGTATCCCCGTGGAAGAAAATATTGAGATTTGGTCGAAAGGGCAAATTGAGTCCACGATTCATAGGACCGTATGAGGTTATTAAGAGGTTTGGGATAGCAGCATACCGGTTGGCTTTGCCAGTAGAGTTAGAGAGAATATACAATGTGTTTCATGTGTCGATGTTGCGGTGATATCGTTCCGATCCTTCTCATGTGATCCCTCCAACAAAAATTGAGATACGATCGGACATGACTTATAAAGAGGAACCAATCAAGATTTTGGCCCGAGAGATTAAAGAGTTGAGAAATAAGAGCATAGCCTTAGAGAAAGTGTTATGGCAAAACCACGGTGTGGAAGAGGCTACGTGGGAACCGGAAGAAGCCATGAGAGAACAATACATAAACCTTTTTACCGGGAAGATTTTCGAGGACGAAAATCTCTAAAGGGGGAGAGTTGTAACAGCCCAATTTTGGGGCTAGTCAGAGCAGTGGTTTCGGGACCGCTAATCCGAGGTTGAAGAAAATTATTTTAACATGATTTTATGTGTTATGGCATAATGATATGGGGGTATGAAAATTTTAGTGCTTTAATTTTAACAATTGTATGCTTAATTGTGAAAAAGGACTAAATCCCATATAGTGCGAAAGTTCTATTATACAAGGTAGAGGTGTCTAATAGCCATAGAATATTAAATTGGAGGTTTTTAAAGTGCAATTAGGACATTAAGGGTGTGTTGGCCGGCGATAGTGACAAAGAGACAAGGGCATTAAATTTTGGTCAAATTTTGGTGAAATTAGGTGAAAAAAATGAATAAAATAAGCTAAATAGAAGAGATATCATCTTTTACTATTCATTCTTCTTCTCCACCATAAATTGAAGGGAAATAAGAGTTTTTGGAGTTTAAACTTTCAGCCAAGCAAATGTCTTGCAAGTAAGTGATTTTAGAGGTTTTTCTTGATAATTTTTGTACTTTTGGAACCCCTAAAGCTTAAGCTAGCTAATGAGGGGACTATTTTGCAAAATGGTTGAAATTTTAGGGACTTGCCATGAGAGTGTTCATGTTGTTTTCTGAGTTTTTATGGAAGAAAATGAATGTTATTTTGTTAAGGAACAACTTTTGTGAAATGTTTTACCATGAAAACACCTAAATAGGACTTATTTGTAGAGGTTGTAATTGTGTAATAAATGCATGAAATAATTGGTTTTGTGAGTTGTTGTAAGAGAAATAAATGTTTAACTAGGCTTTTTTAATGAGGAAATGTGATGAAAAACGATTTATGAGCCTAAGGGCAAAATTGTAATTTTGCCAAATTATAAGGGCAAAATGGTCATTTTTGCCTAAGTAGAAATTTTGATGCATCATGAATTACAAAGTGATTGAATGACTGAATTTTATTATTATAGATCAAGAAGAACGTGGAAACAACCTTGACCGGGGAGTAGGTAAGGTTATGGATTAAGTCGTCGATTTACAAATTTTGCACCGAGGTAAGTTTATGTGTAAACGATACATCTTTAATACACATGTTTTTACTTATTGGTGCATTTTATGAATGAGATCAATTATGATTGAGATTAATTGAAATTGATAGACAGTGAGTAAATTCTCGTATGAACCTCGGAATGAATATGTAAGTGCGAAAAAATATCCGTAATAATTATTTGGTGGGCTGTGTGCGATACCACCATAAATATCCTTTTTGGTAGGCTATGTGCGATACCACCTTATTATTTGTTCACGATGGGCTGTGTGCGATACCATCGTTTATATTGTCATTTGGTGGGCTATGTGCGAAACCACCGTAATTATTCTTGTTGGTGGGCTATGTGCGATACCACCTATTAATAACTATTGGTGGGCTATGTGCGAAAGCAAAAGGTACTTAGTATTATTCCGAAGGGTTAATCGGGAAATTGTATAAGTAAATGTTTCATGTTGCTTTGTGGTGATGAGTGCAGGGAGACACGGCCTAAGACACTGGCGTGTGCCCAGGCCGTGTGAAGTCTGCACCTGACATTAGGAATTTAATTAGACACACGAGTCTAAGGACACGGGCGTGTGCCTTGGCCGTGTGACCCTATTGGGATGATGACATCATAAACAGAATGTCAAGGTTTTCACACATGGGCGAAGACAAGGGCATGTCATGGCCGTGTGAGGGACACGGGCTATGGACACGGGTGTGTGTCAAGCCGTGTGAAAACCCCTATAGGTTCGAATTGGAAAATAAATCCACACGGGCGTGGAACACAGGCATGTGATATGCCACACAGGCGTGTCCCACCTTTCACATGGGCGTGTGGCCCTATTTTGTGTCAAATTTTTCTAAGTGTTCAAAAGTTTCCAGTTTGGTCTCGAATCATTCTGGGTGCAAGTTTAGGGTCTCGTAGACCTATAATAAGGACATTATGGTCTTGAATGAAAAGTTTTAATTTGGAATGAAGTTCTTAAGGATTGATATTGTATGATTGAGCAAGTTAAGTACGGTAATGCCTTGTACCCGGTTCAGGTGTTGAATATGGGTAAGAGGTGTTACAACAAATATAGCCTTTTAAAAATATCTTTTTGCGTGCATGTATGTTTAATTGAATTTTTCGAAGTAATTGCGTATTAAATATAAAATTATAAATTTAGTTTTGTTTTTGATTTGATGATCAGAGTAGAGCAACGAAAGTATGACTTTAGGTTATTAAATATACCATGAATAATTGTGTGAGGTGTGTTTGGTAGTTGGTGTGCTTTATGGTGGTTTTAATAGAGAATCACTTCGGTGGCTATGTAACGTTCGAAATTTGGGTTGGACCATCCCAGCCGGGTTTGAGGCGCCACACCGAAGGCTAAAATCCATCGAGAAACACACTTGGGCATTAAGTGCCAAGCTCGTAGGCTTCACATCCTCCCCAAAAACACATTTGAATCACTATAAATATAACTCAATAATCTGCAACAAATGTTGGATTCCAGTACATTCAGTGTATAATAATATATAATTATCTCATCTCATGTCAAACCTGTACAGTGCGTGATATAACCCTACTGGCTTGCCAATCGTATCCTATCTCATGTTCATCTCGACTCGAAACATGTAACAATATATCATTTTTCAATCAAATCATTTTTCTCACCTTTGTATTAATTCCAACATTTAAGTCACCATAGGAAAACAGACTTTTTGCGGCATTTTTTTTAGCCTTGAAAGCGCCGCAAAAAATGCTGCTATAGACGTCGCTAAAATTTGCGGCATTTATTTGAAAAAAACGTTGCTAAAGACTAGGACTTTTGGCGGTGCTTATAATAAAAACGCCGCTAAAAGTGCTGGTCTTTAGTGGTGCTTTTGTAGAAAACGCCGCTAAAAGTCCTGGTCTTTAGCGGCGCTTCTGTAAAAAACGCCGCTAAAAGTCCTTCTCTTTAGCGACGCTTCTTTAGAAAACACCGCTAATTTGAGCAAATTTGCAACATACATTTTTCACCAATATCCCACCCTTCCTGTATGAAATCCAACAAAAAACAGCAAATATAGCATGAAATCTAACCAAAAACAGCAAATATAGCATGAAATCCAACCAAAAACAGCAAATCCAAATGATACAAAATTATACGAAAGATATATGATATATATTATAAATGAAGTATAATTTAAAATTTTTTTACAATAATGTTAAAAGTTATAAGAAAATAAATGTCTAAGATGGCGGCATTTACGACTCCTGGAACATCTTCGTCATAGTCTGAAGCTGTAGCTGGAGTTCATCATACTTTCTGCTCTGCTCTGCTTCCCTCATTGTTGCCTCTGCTTCCCTCACTGCCCTTATTACTACCTCCGCTTTAAGTTGCAGCTGGAGTTCTTCATATTTTCTTTGAACCCTAGCTTCTCTCGATGCTGCCTCTGCTTTAAGTTGTAGTTGAGGTTCTTCATATTTTCTTTGAACCTCAACTTCTCTCGATGTTGCCTCCGCTTTAAGTTGAGAAATTTGCTCAACTGTGCTCGCTTGCATCTGAGCTATCTGGTCTCTTAACCTCTAAACTTCAGCTTGAGCTTGACTCCCGGAAGGCATGTATTGCTGCGAGCTGGATCAAAAATATTGGGTTGAGTTAACACTAGATCCTTGAAATCGAACCCGACCATACCTTTCAGGACCCAAAACTTCATTAATAATTATGTTATCAATGTCCTCAAAATTAATAGAACTATCAGTCAAAGCAATCGCTTCATACTCTGCCTTCTTATCTTTTAGTTTCTCCTAATAAGTCAATTAAAGAGTTAAAAACGAAATATATAATAAAAGGAATGCAACATAACTGAACATTATTTAAAATTACTAAAGACGAATTAAACCATTATAATTAAACATTATAAATATTTATAATAAATAAAATTTTATTAAGTAAATATACCATAATTTCTGCGGCTTCGGATGTCATCGGAGATCCATCTTTCTTCCTATGCTTAATGTCAAAAAGATGAAGGCGTCCAACTTTTTGACCAGACGATGCTTCCTACAATATAGTAGTAAAAATATTATTTAATAGTAGAAAGTCATTAATATTTGACAGAATTAATAAATTCATAATACCTGGGCCTCAGCTACACAAGCAAAACTTCTCGACCTTGCCGTGTGCGTGAATTTTTGTTTTTGCCTGCTGCTTGTTCCAACTCACTCACGGTCCTACATAATGAAATTATTATTACGTATATAGTAAATAACATAAACCGAAAAATTTATAAGAGTTTGGAAGTATGTAATACCTCTCCTTTCTTTGAATTCCAGAATCTAACTGCATCTTCCCATTGGTACCTCAGCATTCTCGGCGGGACATTTTGCAATTTTTCTTCGAGGCTTATGTCTTTCTTAAAATAATCTTTTTTCAAAGTACTTTTATGGTCTCTCCATTTTTACCCAATGCCTTCTTGATATAGGCATCCGAGACCTATAAAGCAAATCTCTCCTAAAAAACACAAGTTTAGAAAGTAAATATAAATGAAACTTAAACCAAAGTATTATAAATTACATTCACGTTTTGTTACCTTAATATTATCGAGAGCTTGATTCTTGTTGCTGTCAGGCATGTGATGCCATGATTCGTAGTTAATGGGCAACATATTACATTTCATGCTATAATGCCCAAATAGCCTGCTCTAAGTCGAGCTTCTGATCCAACAGGCTGACCATGACTGTTTCTACTTACTTTGACACGCTGATAAGATTTAAGTCGTATAAATCTTTAAGTAGCGTACGTCCTCGACCTTTGCATGTCCCACCACTTTCAGCTGGAAAATAATATATTATTATATTGAAATTGAGAAATACGAGCAATAATAAAGTCTATATGCATGTAAAATAAACTTCACATTACTTTGAAATTCTGCAGGCACGTCAACTGTCTTCGGCACATTCAAAGATCCAATAGCTGTCTGCTGTTCACTATTTCCTTCTTCTGAATTTGGAGTATTCTGGACAGTACTTAAATTTCGTAATTTTCTTCTACGCATTTTTCTTGCAACACAGATAAAATAGTTGAAATTTTAGTAACAAATAACAACAATAATAGTACATATAAAATAGTTAAATTATATAACATGACCAATATTAAAATTATAATATTACATATATTTAAAAAATTGTAAAATCTTACTACATTATAATTCGTAAATATCTTCGTCCACGTCCTAACAAACCCATTGAAATTGTGTACTAGTACTAGGGATATTTTCATTTAAGTTTTGTTCTGGAAAAGGAAAAGTTTCTGATCTTTCGATGATGCCATATCTACTTCCATTGCCCATGTCAAATAAGTCTCTAGGGGTGTTTCGGAGTGCAACGTACCAACCCTTATCAGCTGGATCTTTCGAGTAAAAAACTTGCTTCACCTGAGAAGAAAATACATACGGCTCATCTATCAATTGTCCAGTGTGACTCAATCGAGAGAAGTTCACCATTTTAAAACCAAATTGATCTTGTTTAATTCTGCGAGCCGTATAAACATCAGCCCAATCACCTCGAAATAAGACAACTTTCCAATTACCATAATAATCCAACTCAATTATGTCAGTAAGAAGTCCGTAATACTCCACATGTAACGCCCTGAATTTTGGGCCTAGATGAATTGGGCTTTGTGTAACATCCTGAATTATTGGGCCTATGCGTTTGGTGTGGGGATATGTTTAATGTGTTAATTTAAGTGTTAGGGGTCCAAATTGGGCTTAGGATTGGGCTGAAGCCTTAGTTAAATTTTTGTTTGGGCACTATAGGGTTTAAAAGGTGGTATCTGTGTTTAAAATATCAAAATGGGCTTGTGGCCCAGTGGTCAGTGGCGCCACTTAGGGAGCAAGGAGGTGACGCCACATAAGGGAGTAAGGGGCCCAAATTTAAGTTTCATGGAGCCCGATTCTTTTAATTTAAGTTAGCTAATTTTCGACATTAGAGTTAGGTGGAGTGGACGACAACAAGGCTAAAAAACAGGAGGATTTATGTGAATAGGATAATGTAGATATTATAGTTGATAATATGGAAGATAAAAGGAGAAAAGATAGGAGCTATCTGCAAGGCTAGGTGTTGGCCGAAATTCCATCACCTAGAGGAGTGAAGAAATCAGTCTCTTTATGGCAAAGGGGTGCCGAAATTTCCCCTACTATTTGATTAGTTGTTAGTTATCAAGAAGGGTGTTTTCGGTTTTAAGCAGTAGGTACCGAAATCTTCTTTAAATAGAGGGGATATCTCTTCAATTCCGGCATTCGGAACCCTATTCTTTTCTTCTTTCCCTGTGCCAAAATTCTCAGTCTTCCTCTGTAATTTCTTTTCTTTCAATTTCTTCAAAAGCTGAAACCTCCCAATCTTCTCAACATCTTTTCTTTCAAAAGCCGAAACCCTGAACTCTCCTCTCATCTCCATAGCTGAATACTCCCTATTCTTTTTGCCGATTCCTTCAACTAAAAGCCGAAACTACTAGATTTCTTCTTATTATCTTCTCTTCTTGATCTTCTCCTTAAGCCGAGACGGACTCGAGGGGCCGTCAAGTATTTATATTTCTATAGATTATTTTCGGTTTTTCTTTAAGTTTTTATTTAATTTTGGGAATTTTTATGTAATAAGGCCCCATAGTTTCTATTCACCTAAGTAGTTTTTAATATTTGCAACTTATGAAATTAGGAAAAAGGTTTAATTATACGAAACAATAATAATACAAGTTTTTTTTCCCAAACGTCATTTATAATTCAAATATTGTCTAATTAACTTACAATTTCCAAAACCAACAAAGCAAAAGTTTTCAATGTACAACCCGTAGCATACCAAATCCGGTCGAAACGTATGGGCCGGGTTTGGGGTGTTACATTTTGGTATCAGAGCCCAGTTCAAAACTCGGGCTGTGAAATGGGCCTAGTAATGTTTTGTAAAGTTGATGTGAATTTGGAAAAAAAAATTTTGGATGAAGATATGGTCTTCGAGTCTACCGGCACCCGATCCACGTAGGTAAGTATTCTAAACTCTTGATATGATATGTATGTTGGGTTTGATGGGCTTATTGGACGTAGACTAGTATGATAGTGTTAATGGACCTTAGGCCTAGACTAAACAACTCCTTAAATTCATAAAACTTAATCTAACTAAACAAACCTGTGAACAAATCGCTGGGTTAGGGTGTGGCAACAGGCATGCGCATGTCTAGGATTGGATTCAGGGAGAGCTTGGTACTTAAGCAGTCCTAGTGACTCACCTCCTCTTTTCTGGAATCCTACCTGGAGCGTAGTGACTGTTCACCTTAGCCACGAGGATTTGTTGACGGGCCAAAATCTATAACTAAAACCCGAAAGGGACCAACCACCCTATTTCACAACTAAAATACCCCCAAGTTTTGTATAATTTTCAAAATACACTTGATTTGTGAAAATTTCCAGAATACCCCAGAATTGTAAAACTACCAAAATTTGTGAAAATTACCGAAACACTTCGGTTGGCAAAATTTTCAAAATACCCTTGGTTTGTGAAAATTTCCAAACAACCGTGATTTTATAAAATACCCATGTTTTGCAAATTTACCCGGAACCCCCTAGATTTACGTTTGCAAAATTAAATTTTCCAAAGTACCCCTGCTTCAAAAAACAACAACAACAACAACAACAACAACATCATCATCAAAATATCTCTATTTTGAAAAAACAAACTTGTTTTCCAAAATACCCTTGCTTTATATAAAAAAAAAGAAAAAAATGTACCAAAGTACTTCTAATTCAAAGAAAATCACCAAGATACTTTATTTTGAAAAATACCCTGTAGGGCAAAACTACGGAAAAACCCCTGGGTAGTGAAATGATGAAGATACCTTTATGTGATGAATGTGAGTTCATGGATGTTATATGTATGTTGATGTGTGATGGTTGAATGTATGTGGTTTCTAGAATTAGGAGATAAACTTGAGACTGAAACTGTAGATAGGTTCGAATTTGAAAGAACCACTCTTAAAACTACTTTCCATAAGATTGTTCGTGGTTAATCAGTGAAAGAAATTAATAAAATTTCTAATTCAAATAATACGAGAATCAACGATGAGCACTAGAAGAGGAAGAAGAGGCCGTGGAAGTGTTAGGACTGATGTGCTGACTCAGCTAGTTAGGGAGGTACTGAAGGAGGTTAAAGAAATTGGTGAAACACTTCGATTTGGGTGCATAGAATGTAAGAAAAAAAGAGATCGTAGTTTTCTAGGGTTGCAGTCTCGTTCTGTGAAGCATGTTAAGGTACGTCCAAACTTTCGGGTTTGCGAATATTGTAGAAGGCGTCATCTAGGTGAATGTTGGAGGAAATCAGGAACTTGTTTAAGATGCGGGTCTGAGGAGCATAAGGCTTGGGATTGTTCAATCACCATTAAGTCGGGTATGTTTTGTGTGGATGCTATATTTTTGGGTATAGAAACTGTGTGCGTGCGATGTTTATATATTATTAAATTAGAGCGCGCAGCGAAAGCATAGTGGTGAGACTTGGGTAGTACGATTAATAGCTAGTTGGAAATTTCGAGGACGAAATTTCTTTAAGGGGGTAGAACTGTAACATCCTGAATCATTGGGCCTATGCGTTTGGTGTGGGGATATGTTTAATGTGTTAATTTAAGTGTTAGGTGTCCAAATTGGGCTCAGGATTGGGCTGAAGCCTTAGTTAAATTATTGTTTGGGCACTATAGGGTTTAAAAGGTGGTATCTGTGTTTAAAATATCAAAATGGGCTTGTGGCCCAGTGGTCAGTGGTGCCACTTAGGGAGCAAGGAGGTGACGCCACACAAGGGAGTAAGGGGCCCAAATTTAAGTTTCATGGAGCCCGATTCTTTTAATTTAAGTTAGCTAATTTTCGACATTAGGGTTAGGTGGAGTGGACAGCAACAAGGCTAAAAAATAGGAGGATTTATGTGAATAGGATAATGTAGATATTGTAGTTGATAATATGGAAGATAAAAGGAGAAAAGATAGGAGCTATCTGCAAGGCTAGGTGTTGGCCGAAATTCCATCACCTAGAGGAGTGAGGAAATCAGTCTCTTTATGGTAAAGGGGTGCCGAAATTTCCCCTACTATTTGATTAGTTGTTAGTTATCAGGAAGGGAGTTTTCGGTTTTAAGCAGTAGGTGGCGAAATCTTCTTTAAATAGAGGGGATATCTCTTCAATTCCGGCATTCGGAACCCTATTCTTTTCTTCTTTCCCTGTGCCGAAATTCTCAGTCTTCCTCTGCAATTTCTGTAACAGACCAATTTTGACCCTAATCGGAACGGTGGTTCCGGGACCACGAATCCGAGCTTGAGGGATATTATAATATTATGTTTCGTGTTTGTTATGTGTGATTTAGTGAGTGCAAAAATTTCGTAGAAAATTTTTAGCTATCTAAGTGTCTAATTTGCTAAGAAGGCTTAAATTGCAAGAAGGATTAATGTAGTGGGCATTAATGAAAAGGGGGCTAAATGAATTGTCCATAAAACATGGGAATTTGCATGTCAAATTTCCCACATTTGAACAAGGTGGACGGCAAGCATGCATATATGCTCTCTTTTTTATATTTTTGTATGACATTTAGGCATTTTATATTAAGCATGCTATGATTATATACTTTTTAATTGTATATTTTGATTTTTAATAAAATTAAAAGAGGAAGCATGCTATAATCTATGTTGAAAAAGAAAAAAATAAAAACAAAGGAATAATTCTCTTATCCTTCATTCCTTCTTGCCGAAACCACCATCAAGAAGAGAAGGGAAGAGCTTCATCCCCCTATTCGGCCTTGCATGCACTAGGATAGGTAAGAGCTTGATCTTGATTTTGAAAACTCACCTTGATATGGCTTAAAATTCTTAATCTTTTCTTTTGAAACAAGCAAAAAGACTTTGTTAATATGGGTAGGCTTGATGAAATTCGGCCATGGGTGAGGAATGGTGGTTTGGGTTGTCAATAAACTTTGATAATATGAGAGGGAGAAGAAGCTTGAGTTTGTAAGAAAATGGTTTAAATTTAGGCATGGGGATGCCCTTATATTCAGCCGAATGTGAGACCACCTATTTTGAATCCTTTTCCTTGTGTTAATGTTCGGCTATACTTATATTGTATAGTGATTAGACATGGATGGATGGTTTTGCATGGTTGTGTTGGTAGTCTTACATACTATCGAGTTCTTGTGCAAAATTTGAGATTTAAGCTCTCCTTAGATTCGGCCATGACTTAGTTCTAAGGCCTTTTTCATATGTGATGAAAGCATGGTGGCTATGGTTGGTTACATTGTTTGATAGATAGAAAAAAAAAAAGAAAAGAAATGGTGGATACCTTAGCTTGATTTAATAAGTCTTATGAAGTAGAAATTGTTTGCTTAGGATACTAATAGAAAAATCATGTTAAATTTTGGGTTTAAACAAGCTAATATTCGGCTGGAATTAGGATGAATAAGTTGTGGTTATCTAGCTTGTTTCTTGGTCGTATGTTGAAAAAAATGCATGGGTACTTTAAATTGGCATATTCGGCCATAGGAGAGCATGAAATTGAGTTATTGAATTCGGGTACATAGGCACACTTTTATCAAGTTAATATATGGCCATGGATGGCAAGATAAGTTTTAAATTAAAGCACGTTGATGAGATCATTATCAAAGTGTTCCCAAGTATTTTGAATGCACTTGAACAAAGTAGTGCATGAATGCCGAATGCAAATGTTTATGTCTTGCAATTTATTTATCATATAATTTTGCTTTCGAATTGAATGGAAGTGTGGTTTAAATGGGTTTAATTGAACCAATTTAGATCAAGATCAAAAGGAGAAGAAGTTGGAGCGAGGAAAAGCTAAACTAAACGAATAGTTGGAGATTTTGAATCTATTTACTTTTAAGGTAAGTCCTTTAGTTAAATCATGTCAAAGCGTAATTATGGTTATCTTGACTATTAAAAAGTTATGTATGCTAAAGCTAATGTCTAATTTCATCTTGGCCGAATGCATATTGACATATTGGTTGATGATTTAAGTTGAGAATGTGATGGAAATTATTTTGGCTAGTGCAAGGTGAATGAGTAAGTTTTTGAGCTACCTTATATCTAAAGATTCTTTACATATCTAGTGAATGATATAAATTGTATAAACTTGGTATAAAACCATGAGTTGGTCGATTGCGATAGTGATGGATTTGATGGATTTCAAATTTATTAAATGCATTGGTAATAAAGGTATATGATTCGATATGTATAGTGAAAATGTGAAAAGCATGTAAAGACATTTTGACATTCGGGCTTTTATGCCTAGCAAGCCTCGTGCCGGTGTTATCTATCAGGCTTTTACGCCTAGCAGGCCTCGTGCCGGTGTTATCTATCGGGCTTTTGTGCCTAGCAGGCCTCGTGCCGGTGATACCTATCGGGCTTTACGCCTAGCAGGCCTTGCGCCGGTGTTACTTTTCAGGCTTTTACGCCTAGCAGGCTTGATGCCGGTGATGAAATTTACCTAAGAGGAGTTTAATCCTTGTCAAGACAATCTAGAATTGAATTGTCACGAATATGGTTCGGGTAAGTATGTAAGGTATGTTATGTTAAATATTACTTGTGCCAAATTGTCATTGATGAATGTAATTGGACGGAAGTCGAGCTTAGAACATGCTATTATGGGACAATTGATTTGCATGTATGACTGCTATGAAAGTAGGTTTCGAATTATTAATATTTGGCCTTGTGTAAACTATTTACTTAGTTGTTTATGTAGAATGTCATATGTGGACTGTTTTATCGTCATAAATAATTAAATGTTCTAATTTAAATGAGTTGGGACTTACTAAGCTAGAAAGCTTACTCGTTGAGATGTTTCCTCTGTTTTATAGATTAGGAGCAAGCCACAAGCTCACCGGGATCGTTGGAAAGTCGCTCACACTATCAACCTACATTTTGGGTACTCCTTCATTTTGGGTTGGTCTTTAAAAGAAGGCATGTATAGGATAGGCTTGGTTTGTTTTGAGGAAATTTTACGGTTCACATGTAAACCCTAAAGGAATGGCCATGCGAATATGGCTAAATTTCTAGTTAAGTACGTTGTTGTATTGTTGATGTGTATGTTGGCTCCTGATGGCAAGGTTTATGCTTTCTAATCAAAGTTAAATCACTTTGTTAAGGAAATGTTTATATGTGGAATGAATCCTTGAATTAGGAATGTAGGTAGGTTTGGTTAGAAGCTAGTCTTTCATAAATTGCGACAAAACAACTGGTAGTAACAGCAGCGAAGCGAGTTAGAAAAATCACCAAAAATAGGATATATTGAATTTGGAGATGAGTGAATTATGAAATTGAACCTGATTGCGTCTATTTTTATATGGAAGAAATAGAGTAAGCAAAAGATTTTTATATTATGAGATAATTCAGTTTTAGTGAGACCTACTCTGAATGCATTCGTGAGTCACTGTTCTGCTTTGGAAAAATTGTAAAAAATTGTATAAAAATAATTAGGAAGCATGGGTTATATGTGTAAAACCCTTATTGAGTCTATTTTTCATTGGTATAAACTAGAACAGTATATGAAAATTGTGCAATGAGATAACTGCAGTTTTATAGGGACAGGTCAGAACTGTCCAGCAGTGTAATAAGGGTAACTTTGATGAATAAACTGTACTAATTGGCCACATGAAAAATTCTAGAAAAATTATGGTGAATAGATATATGAGTCTACTTTCAAGGAAAATTTACGGATCTGAATTTCGAATTTTGTAACTCGAGTTATAGCCGAATTAGTCGGCACAACGCAGTTTGACAGCTTTAAGATTTTCATGTTCTGAACTAGTAGTCAAGTCTAGTAATGCCTCTTGCTCAACTCCGGCGACGGTACCGGGTACGGGGTGTTACAATTTCTTTTCTTTTGATTTCTTCAAAAGCTGAAACCTCCCAATCTTCTCAACATCTTTTCTTTCAAAAGCCGAAACCCTGAACTCTCCTCTCATCTCCATAGCTGAATACTCCCTATTCTTTTTGTCGATTCCTTCAACTAAAAGCCGAAACTACTTAGATTTCTTCTTATTATCTTCTCTTCTTGACTTCTCAAAAGCTGAAAACTCCTAGGAATTGCCGAATCTTCCCTAGTAAGGTAAGTGTCGACTCTTGTTACTCCTTAAGATCTCTTTCGGTTTTTAGGAGACAAGGCCGAATGGCCACTTGGTTCCTGCGTTTTGCGTGGCATTCCGGGATTTGAAGGAAACCTGTTCGTTTAGATGTAAAAGCTGAAAATCGCTAGTCTCTATTTCGGGATTTCAAGGTAAGGATTTCAATTCTCCTTAAGATGATCAACCGTTTTCTTTTCGTTAGTTGTGCCTTAACCTAATGTTTCATTACTGGATTCTGAACAACACCTTAGGCAGATAGCAGTGGTGTTGACTAAGGATAGCATCGTCTTAGAGGGTATCGTTCTAACGGTAATCAGGTGTGTAGATCTCTAACACACTCTTTAACTGTAATTTATGTGTTATGGGCTAAAAAGCCGGAAAGTGGCTGTGTAGACAGTCGAATAAAATCCTCAAAGGGTTAGACAAGGATGCCAGGTACGTAATCATGGACATCTCTATGTGTATCAAAATATATGAAAGTCTGTATGATGTTTTCTTTGTATGTGTATGCATGGGGTGGGATTGATATGATGAAGGGGAAGAAGGTCGCATAGCGATCGGTGGCTTTGCCATATAGGTCACCTAGTGACCGGTCTTTATGACAGGCAGCTCAGCTGTCAAAATGCTACGATGTATTATTAAGGTCACATAGTGATCGGTGGCTATACCACGTTTAATGATTCCTGAATAACAGGAATAGGCAGTACGGCTGTCGTTATGGTGTGTAGCGGATGGAGGGTTGATTGTAGAAATCCCCAAGGTGTGATGGTTGGTACGGGTTGGTGTGTAGAGGATGGAATTCTAGGATGGGCTGGGCTATTCATCATTTATGGTTTATCATGTAATTATGATTGTTGCCTTTATGTTTGGGCCAGGGCTCATAATGTGTTTGTGAGCCCAAGCCTTTTATGTGTTTTCGGGATTTGCACACTGAGTCTTGGTGACTCACCCTTTATTTTCCTTAACTTTTTAGATGAGCAGTAGATCGTGGAAATGGGAGCCGAGACGGACTCGAGGGGCCATCAAGTCTTTATATTTCTATAAATTATTTTCGGTTTTTCTTTAAGTTTTTATTTAATTTTGGGACTTTTTATGTAATAAGGCCTCATAGTTTATATTCACCTAAGTAGTTTTTAATATTTGCAACTTATGAAATTAGAACAAAGGTTTAATTATACGAAACAATAATAATACAAGTTTTTTTTCCCAAACGTCATTTATTATTCAAATATTGTCTAATTAACTTACGATTTCCAAAACCAACAAAGCAAAAGTTTTCAATGTACAACCCGTAGCATACCAGATCCGGTCGAAATGTATGGGCCGGGTTTGGGGTGTTACACTTTGGGCTTTGGGTCTCATAAATTTTTTTTAGCAAGAAAATAACAAATGACATGTTGGCTTTAAGGGTTTAATAAACTTGGAGTGTCGAGGGGTGTTGGAGAAGTGTTGGGTTCGAACTTTGAGGATAAAGAATTTTTAATTAATTATTAAAGGAATCAGAGCGGTGAGTAGTTGGACTTTTAAATAAAAATAGGGAAAAATGGCATCAAAGAGCCTTGTGGTGGAGTGGCTAAGTGACGCCACTTAGGGTATAGGAAGGTGGCGTTATGGGCTAGCAAGGAGATCCTAGGTTCGAATCCTAGCTTAGTATTGTTTTTAGGAGTTTAATTTTATCCTTCTAGAAGGTTGGAAGTGGTGTGATGATGGACTCTAAGGAGAGTGATCAGAAGAGAAAATTTAGGAAAAGGATTGGGGAGTTATCAGGGAGAAAAACAAGGAGATGAGATGAGGAAGAGTTGGAGCCGATTGGGACTTTGAGGGGTTAGTTTTGTGTATAAATAGGGGGTACCAATTCCCTCTGTGATATTTCGGCAATTGGAATTCCCTTTGTTCTATTTCGGCAACTATAGTGCTCTGCCGAATTCTCCTTCACTTTTTCTGTTCTAAACCTTGCCTCTTCCTTATGTGTTTTCTTTTCTTCTCTCCTAAAGCCTGAAATCGAATATCATTCTCTTCTTTCTCCATTGCTTGTGCAGTCCCACCTTAATCTCAATTGTTGGGGACCAAATATTCGTGACTTCAAAAGCCGAAAACCTTTGCTCTTGGAGCCGATTTCTTCATCGCCCCAAACCTTGTGCCGGATACTCTATTGACCAAATCTCTGTTGTGCTGTCATCATTCCTTTGATTTTTGGTGGATCGGATCTTGGAAAAACCAGAATCAAGCTTGGATCTACAAGTCTCTGCTGAAAAGCTATCCATACATTTCGGCTTTTGGGTAAGTGTTCTTGATTTTGGGATAAGTTGGCCGAATAGTCTATAGTAAGGGAAAGGGTGACTTAAGTGGATACAAGTCACCTGTTATTTTGTCTTTAATGATTAAGATTAATGTAGATCTAGGGGATATTCGTGAGTAGTAGCTAAGGAAGGGCTATTAGGACTGGTGGCACACGGTAAGGTTAAGGTAAAGCTTCGATTTTTGGTAAATATTGTGGTTAAGTGTGTGATTGATTGGAGGTTGGTATTGCTTGTAGGTTCAAGGCTAAGGATAGTGTAACACGTCTCATTTACCAGGTGTGTACATACACTTCACACACGATAAATCGGCAAAAGCCGAAATCTTGAAAAGCCGGAATGCCGAAAAGCCGAAAGGTTGGCGCCGACAATCGCACGAGCATGCGAACATTCGTGTGGGAACACCGATACGACTACCGGGACCAAGAGAGAGATCTCATGGTCTCGGACCACTATTTGGCCAACCGGGCCAGAAGGGGCTAAATGGGCTTGCTAAGCTCGTGGGCCCAAATCGGCAAGAGTTGATATGTGAAATTGAATGATGGATTGATATGGGTGGTTGTATGATTTGATTATGATCGGCCCTAATGTGCTACATATACATGATTGGGCTTAATGGGCTATATGCACGTGATTGGGCTTAGTGGGCCTTATGGGATTTTAGAAATGCATGCTAGGGTTTTAATGGACTCTAGACTTAGTTCTGATGAATTCTTGAGCAACATGAAACTTAATTTAATAATCAAACATGTCTGTAGACAAGCCGCTAGGGTAGAGTGTGGCAATGGACATATGCATGTCTAGGATTTGATCTAGGGAGAGCTTGGTACTTAAGCGGTCCTAGTGACTCACCTCCTCTTCTCTGGGATCCTACCTGGTGCATAGTGTCTGTTCACTTTAGCCAACGAGGACATGTTGACAAGCCAAAAGTTCGTAATTTAAAACCCATACTGTTAAGAATTACTGAAATACACCTGAATTGCAAAATTATCGAAATACCCTTGATTTGTGAAATGACTAAAATACCCCCTATGTGTTGATTGTAAGATTTATGGATGTTACATGTACATTTGCTGCATTCATATGATATTCTGTTTAGGATGCATATGGGTGGGAATTATGGAACGGAGGAAGTATATGAGGATCGCATGGTTGCGTGACCACTGTGGATCCACCGATGGCTTTCTAAGCCTATTATATGATAAGCAGCTTTGCTGCAATGTTTGGTAGTACTGCAACCGGGCTACCCTTGAAGTGTATCGGATGGGTGGGTCGATTTAGAAATCCCCACAGAAGTGTTTCAGTTGACGGAGATGAAGTGTACGGATGGATTATTTGGGGAGGGTTTGTACAGCATTGCATGTATGATATTATTATGTTATTATTATGATATGTATGCTATATGTTTGACGAGGGTCATACACACTGAGTTTTTGAAAACTCACTCCCTCTTTTATTTTTCTCAGGTGATCCTCAGTAGGCAGTTCGAGGGATGGAGGGACTCAAAGGTGGCCAACTAGCAAGACGATTAGACTTGTTTTTCTTATTATCTAAATTCTAGATTTTGGGTTATTTATTTTAAGTTATTTTTATTTCAGATTGTAATAAGGTTTTCCCTCTAGTTGCTATTCCATTACTTCCACTATGCATTGAAATTTTGAAACGGACCTTGGATTTATTTCTTTTAAGCATATTTCAGGTTTCTGAAAATAATTGTGTTTTAAGAACGAGCTTCCGCTGTCAAAGGAATTTTTTTTTACATAGTAACAAGGAAATGGTTTTTTTTTTTTGGATACAACTCATTTTGAAAGCAAACTGGATTTTACTTAACTTTTCTTTAGAAGGGTTTTCAATGAAAATAATGTTTCCACAAAAACACTTAAATGTGACATGCCAGACTCGGGCCTAACTTCTAGGTCGGGTTTGGGGTGTTACACCACATTTCCCTCAACTGAATTACTGTCTGTAGCACTAGCATGACTTGTAATTGAAGAATTAACAAAAATTCCACAATTTTGAGTTCTCCTCAATCTCTCGCGATATTTTGTGTGAAATCTGAATCCATTGATGAGAAAGGCACTGTGTTTTTCCACTATTCTATCTGGACCTTGGGAAAGCCATTTAACTTCGTCATTTACTTCATTCGAACTCCAAACCTATTAAATCAAAAGTAAATTGAGTAATTATAAATGTTATGAGAAAACATTATTATTTGTCAATAAAAGCTTCAATTGCATACCGTTTGGCTTAACCATTCATGAATTGATTCTGTGAACAACTTATTAATTTCTCGTTGTTGTAATCTTCGGGACCGTGAACGAGCTCTCAATATTTGTTTGTACTCACTATGTTAAAAAAAGGTTTACTTTGTTAGAAGATAAACAAATTATAATTGATGAATATTTATCAAATTCTAGAACTTACTTGCGTAATGGTTCCATTGAATCGTGATGAAAAAGAACATATCGATGTGCTTGGACCCACGATCTATCATCTAATTCTGCAATTTTAACTTTGCCGATTGGTTCTCTGTAACTTTGAAATAAATAAGTTCCGGCCAAGTTATGATCTGTGAGCCCAGGATTTCTACTTGGTCTGTTCATTTTTGTTTCAACATCTTCCAAATATCTTGAACAGAAAGTCATACATTCCTCTGCCAAGTAGCCTTCAGCAATTGATCCTTCTGGATAACGCTTATTGCGGCAGTAAGACTTCAATATGGATAGGAACCTAAACACGATATACAACATCATCAAAAGTTGCAACTAAAGGAATTGAGGTGAATGATTTACAAATAAATTAACACCTTTCTATGGGATACATCCATCGATAGAAAACGGGTCCACAAAGTATTGCTTCAGGAGTGAGATGAATTATCAAATGCACCATAATAGTGAAGAAGGAAGGCGGGAAGATCTTCTCCAGATAGCATAAAGTCAATGCGGCTCCATCTTGTAGTGTCTCAAGTTCTTGAACATCCAAAACTTTGCCACAAATGCCTTTCATTATATTGGATAGTTCAATTACATAAGACGTCACCTTTTTCGATATACAACACTGTATAGCAACTGGCAGTAAATCTTGCATCAAGATGTGATAGCCATGTGATTTTAAGGCATATAGTCTTCGATCTTTAAGACTCACACATCGAGATATATTTGATACATATGCATCCGGGACCTTTATATCCTTCAACACCATGAAGAACACTTCTTTCTCTATCTTCGACATTGAAAAAATAGAAGGCAACAACCGATATTTCCTATTCGGAAGTGCTTGGGGATGAAGCTCACGCCGAATTCCCATGTGGACTAAATCAAGTTGACTCTGAAGATTGTCTTTCGATTTTCCATCGACATTCAAAATAGTCCCAATGATGTTCTCGCAGACATTTTTCTCAATGTGCATGACATCAAGATTATGTCGTAAAATGTGATGCTTCGAATAAGGCAACTCAAAAAAAATACTTCTTTTTTTTTCACAAATCCGCCTCATTAGGATCATCCTCTTCATTAGATTCATCCCTTGATCTTCTATTTCTTTGCATGCTGGGCGGTTGATTCATCTTCCCATAAATGAAATTCATATCTTTCAACATGAACAAGATTTCAGATCCACCGGTCTGCGAAGGAGCTTCTCTGAACTCTTCAGTATCGTCAAACAGAGTACTCTGAAATCTAAATCTATGATTTCCTGGTAACCACCGATGATGCCCCATGTAAGAGAACTTCTTCCCATTATATAACCATTGCGAACATGTTTGCGCAGCACAACAAGGACAAGCATAATGTCCCTTGGTACTCCAACCAGATAAATTGGCAGAAGCCGGGAAGTCATTAATAGTCTACATCAAAGTTGCACGTAAATTAAAGTTCTCCTTTTTCAGTACATCATATTTCTCAACACCAGCCCATAATTGTTTTAACTCTTCAATAAGTGGCTGCAAATAAATGTCAATATCATTCCAGGGACCTTTCTCTCCAGGGATAATCATAGATAAGATAAAGGATGATTGTTTCATTCAAATCCATGGAGGAAAATTGTAAGGAACAAGCACCACAGGCCAAGTACTATACGCAGTGCTCATGATTTTGTAAGGATTAAATCCTTCAGATGCTAGCCCAAGCCTAACACTCCGCTTGGAAATTTGGAGTCAAATGATTTCCAAGCTAAAGAATTCGCAGGATGCCTTAACAATCCATCATTGATTCGTCCATCATGGTGCCACGTCATAGACTCGGTTGTCTTCGACAACATGAAAAGCCTTTGAAGCCTTGGTATTAGTGGAAAATACCACAAAATCTTAACTGGCTTCTTCCTTGACTGTGCATCGTTTTCATTCATTTGGGCAACTATGAATTTTGTTGTACCCAAGGCCCAAATCTTTTATCAGTTTCTTCATGTCTTTGCATGATTGAGGGATTTTCACGGGAACATTTCTCTCAAAAACTCTAACAGCATTGTCAAAGAGTTTCCGGTCCACCCTCCCAAACATTTTAAGTGAAAAAGACGAATACAGAAAGACATTTTTGAAAATTTTGATCCCTCATAAAGTTCTTCATTCATTTCACCAAGTAACGTGTAGAACTTCGCTGCTTCTTCATTTGGCTATTCATCAAGTACACTTCTTCCCGTTTTGGTGAAAGTATTTCCACCAAAATTATAATCATCGGATGCAACCAAGTTAGGTGGAAATGATTGCAAACCATCACTGCGCATATTGAATGCATCCCGCAGCATACCTTCCATGTCATCTTCTCTAACACTCTGATTGTAAGCACTATGAGGATAACCCAGATTAATCATTGAAGAGGCTCCACTAGATGCACACTCTCCATGGAAAATCCATTTTTTATAGCCCCGAATAAAGCCATCAAAAATTAGATGTTCGTAGACAACTTCACGATAATGCCAATTGATATTGCCACACTTCTTACACGGGCAAAGAATCATATTCTCTTGGCTTGCATTTCGAAATGCAAAATTTAGAAAAGTTTCTACTCCATTTCGATAGCCGTTGCTGACCCTTGACAAATTCATCCAATTCCTATCCATTTCATATTTGTTGAAGTCTAAAGTTGACAATAAATTACGGTTACGTAGTTGTTAGCTATTGATTTAAATTGGGTCATTGTACTAAAATAGATAATACATACCAAGTTTCAAGTATCTAATGGGTGTAAACTAAATCAAGTAAGTTGCGGGATTTTGAAGTATATATTTACGTATTACGTAAGTTAAGTAAATTATGTAAGTTATGATATGATATATATCTATGAATGTAACATTCTGAAATTCAGAATTTTATGTTTTGAAGTATATCATGCTTTAGGCTAGTTAGAGATGTTAATTGTGTATGACTAGGGGTCCTAAGAAGGCACGAGATTGAGTTGGGCCTTAGCAAAATTTTTGTGTTTAAGCACTTTAAGGAGAGAAGGTAAGTGGCATCAATGCTTAAGGAAATAAGTGTGTATTTTGCTAGCATAAGTGAGCATATGGCAAGGAGGTTGCGGCGTCACATGAAGGGCTTTTGGGGAGGAGTTCGAATCCCACCTAGTGTAAAAATTTTTGATTAAATTTTTGTGCTTCCTTTCCAAGTGTCAGCCATGGTCTTAAATAAGGTAAGGAAGACTTTTTATTGATGGCAAGAAGAATAAGAAAATATGGTAAGGAGGAAAACAAGGGAAAATGAAGGAAAAAAATAAAAGAATAAGGCAAGGGAGGGAACATGTTGGCCGAATATTAGGAGTTGCCATGAGAAAGAATTTTTGGTCAATTCTCATTTTTTTGGTGGAAGGTGTAATCGGTTTTGGTAAAGAGTGGGTGTACCGAATTTTGTTAGGCATTTTGGAGAGTTTTTGGTATCATTTGAAGGCCTTTTCTTTGTTCACTTGGTACCTCTTTTTCCTTGCCTAAAACTGAGACCATTTGGGAGCAATTTTTCTTTCTTCTTTTCATCTTTGCCATAGCTATCTTTATTCCTTTAACATTTTGGTGCTTACCTTCCAATCTTTTCCCTTGGTTACCGAAAAACAAGTCCCTCTTTTTGTTCATCTCCTTCATGGTATTAGCCGAAACTTTGACACTTCTCTTGCCCATCTCTTCTTTTCCTTCCTCACTATTTCTCCAACCTTTCTCTCATTTTCTTTAATCGATTTTACATAGAGGCCGAATCATCCTTGTTCTTTTCTCCAATAGCCGAATCACATAACACTATATCCCTTTTTCTTTTCTTTTTCTTTTGGGTGTTGGGCACTCTCACTTCCTTGACCGAATCGGTGTTATTGAGGGGTTGGCCGAAACTTTCATTTTGTTTTTATTGACTCATTCTTAGTCATAATGCGAATCGATTGAAGTTGAGTTTATCATCGATTAAGGTAAGGTGTTTCTTCATAGTTTATTTCGATATGCTTCATTGTGTGGTGATTCCGTTAAAACAAATCGATGGATTTAACTAAACGGTTATTATAGGGACTAAATCGCTCGTTTCATCCACTCGTTGTTTCTTCGAAAGCAGTGGTAAGCCAAATCCTATTCCAAAACAAATACAGTCTCTCATCGTAACCGAGATCTTTTCAATGGAGGCAAGTGGTAACGATTTGAAAGGAAAAGCGATAGTAGGAGACAAAAGGAGTGGATTTGCAATTCCTACTCCTTAGTTCAAACGAAGTGCGGTATCGACGGTTCGAGATTTTCCACCGGGTTGTGGACCATCATCTAGTGAAAATAGACAAATTGTGGTCGTTCACGATACTAAGGGTAAGCGTTTCAATAGACCGTTTGATTTAGATTTAGATTAATAAAATCTCGTTTGTTGGATTAATCAAGTGTAATGGTGATTTAGGTGCCGATAATCAAGAAGGATTAATCCTTACCATAATCAGGTGTGTAATCTCACACCGAAATCCCGTAGATTCATGATTAGATATCACGTTGGAAAATAGATCGTTATTATTTATATGGCAAAAAATCGTAATATGGCACAAATCGAGAAATTTGCTTAAATTACATTACTTCTATAGATTTGTCAAAATCGGTATTAAAATTGTTAAAATTATGAAAATGCCCCTATGGGCCGAATTGTTGGAATGCTTTAGTGGGCCAAATTACAAAGTTCTATAATTGGCTGATTTACCGTAATAAATTATTAGATTAATAATTGTTGTACATGTATGTGGATATTAGACTTTCTTATGTATGTTGCATGTTACATATCGCATGGGTTGGGAAAAATGTATGAAGAGCAGTGTAGCCTGGTGGCTTTGCCACAAAATATTCATTATAATGTTTATTTATGATTTTTGTGGCTTGGCCACAATAAAATATATGGTAAGTAGCTTGACTGCAAATTTTGGTGTGAGCGGCGAGGTGGGTTGACTTGATCCCCACAGGTGTGATTGGCTGGTCGGGGGTGTGATGGATGGATGGGTTGGGTTGCATACATTTACTTCATTTTTTTATTGATTATGTAAATGGGCTTAAGCCCAAGTTATTGCTAAATGGATTCAGGCCTAGTGGATGATGGTAAGGGGATTATACATTGAGTTCTAGTAACTCACCCCTTTTCCTTAACCCTTGCAGGTAATGCTCAGTGATGTGGACTTGGGCCATGGATGACTAGATGGAGGCCATACTTCAAAAATGGTGTTTTTGAACTTTAGATTTCTATTTACGTTTACTTTATTACTTTTACTATTTTGGGTTTTTAAGTTGTAATAAGGCCTTTGGAATATTTTTTTTTTGCTTTATGTTTGACGTACTTATTATCTTGCTTGATTTATTTTAAATGGGAACTTTCTAAAAATCATAAATAACGGTTTCCAAAATTTATTAACAAAAGGTTTTTTTATAAATATGTACAAATATTTTAACTCGAATTCTCTTTCAAATTACTAACGACATTTTCAAAAGTCACAGTTTTAACGTTCACTACTGCGATTTTTGATTCATCAATCAACCTCTCAAAAATAGTTGTATTTTATCAAATATTTACATCCAAACTTGTTTTCTTAACCATAACCAAATAACACTTATTTTAGTACAAATCACAAGAACTTTTTACGTTTTCCTCATGTGACATGTCAGATCCGGTCGTAACGCATGGGCCGGGTTTGGGGTGTTACATTTTATGGTATCAGAGCCCAGTTGCAAAACTCGGTTGTGGTTTGGGTTCAAAAACGTTTTTTTTCAAAGTTGTTTAAAATTTTAATTTATACATGCATGTTCTAAAGGAAGTATGGCACCACGGGCATCCTGCACCAAGTCAAGTAAGTTTATGTTTTCATTTTATGATTATTGCAATATGACTGTAGAAATACTCTAGAACTTTTAGCTTTAGGAGCTGAAACTATAGAGATTGAGACTTTAGGATACATTTTGCGAAAACGATTTTACTTCCTATACTTCATAAAACATTGTTTAATAAACATTGAATAGTATACTGATTCATAAGACTTGTAATCAGATTAAATCAACATTAGTGAATATGAGTCCTAGAGGACGTGGACACGGTAGACGTGGTCGTGGTAGAGGTCGAGGTGCTAGAGTTGTATCTGAGGCATTGGGACATATGCCGGAAATGGATTCCCCAGCGCCACCAGTGACTGAAGCTGGGTCACATTATCGAATGAGAGAGGACGACGCTCTATCCAAAGTGATGTTGCGAGTTCTGGAAAGGGTTGCTGGGGTGAGAACTGGGTCGGCAGCTCGTAGGTCGATATCGGAACGACTCAGATCAAATGGGGCTGAAGTTTTTAGGGGTATTTCGGGTGTAGCCCCTAGTGTAGCGGAGTACTGGCTTGAGGCGGTGGAGTGGATTATGGACGACCTGGATTGCACCACCGAGCAGAAGCTAAAAGGAATCGTGTCATTGCTAAGAGACGAGGCGTATCAGTGGTGGCTCACTGTTCCGGAAGGCACTCAGGCTGATCGTATTACCTGGGAATTCTTCAAGACCCATTCCAAGGAAAGTATGTCGGGGCTAGCTATGTGGATGCCCGAAGGAAGGAATTCCTGAATCTGGTCCAATGAGATAAATCTGTGGTAGCATACGAGGCAAAATTTCTGCGTCTTAGTCGGTATGCCCGGGGAATAGTGCCGACTGATTATGAACGCTGTGTGCGTTTTGAGGACGGGTTGCGTGATGAGTTACGGGTACTGATAGCCCCACAGAAGGAGAGGAATTTTGCCACACTTGTGGAAAAAGCGAAGATAGCTGAGGAGGTCAAGCTCTCGGAGCGACAAAACTGAGACAAGGATAAGGGCAGGAACAAGAGAGACTCTAGTTACTCAGGTCCTGCTAGAGGGTTTCAGTAAAGGCCCAGGAGTGAGGGGCCAGTTCTAGTGGGTGCTCCTGCTACTACCAATCAGTTACAGCCCTGTGCGGATTGTGGGAAACTTCACTCGGGTGAATGTTGAAAGAGAACCGGTGGTTGTTTCAGATGTGGTTCCAAGGAATATCGATTTAAGGATTGCCCTCGAGAGCCTGCTCAAACTCAAGCGGTTCGTAACATATTTGCATAGCCAGCTAGAGGCGCTCAACAGCCACCAAGAGGCCGTGGGCTAGGTCGAGGTGGTAATAGCGTCGGATGAGGTCAGGGTGCACGTGGGTAGAGGTACCGGTAATAGGGGTAACATAGAGGCAAGACAGCCAGGTTTGGTCTACGCGGTCAGACGTCGAGAGGATGGCGATGCACCTGACTTCATAACCGGTACGTTCTTCATATCTGATGTACCTATTACCGCTTTGATAGATATTGGATCCACCCATTCGTATGTTGCTTGAGTTGTGTCTGGAACTTTGAACATTAGATCTGAGATTACTACTAGAGAAACAACTGTGATTAGCCCTTTAAGACAGTCGGTGGTAGAAAATAAGTTATTTAGGGATGTGCCCTTAGAAGTTCAGGGGGAAATATTTCTGGCGGATTTGATGGAACTGCCATTCGATGAGTTCAATCTTATTTTGGGCATGGACTGGCTGGTTAAGCATTGTGCGAATTTGGACTGTGCTGCAAAGCAGATGGTACTAAGAACTTCAGAGGATAAGGAAGTGATGATGATAGGAGAAAGAAGAAACTATCTGTGTAATGTGGTATCTGCTTTAAAGGCAGAAAAGTTGGTGCGAAAAGGGTGTGGAGCGTTCTTAGCCTTTATCATTGCTTTGGATGCCAAAGAGTTGTCGATTGAGAGTGTTAGAACGGTGAAAGAGTTTTCAGATGTCTTTCTCGAGGAGCTTCCAGGATTACCTCCAGATCGGAAAGTGGATTTTGGTATTGAGTTGTTGCCAGGGACGGCTCCAGTGTCTATTGCTCCTTATAGAATGGCGCCGAAAGAGCTAGCGGAGCTTAAAGCTCAAATTCAGGAGTTGTTGGATCGCAGATTTATTCTGAAACACCCCAAACCCGGCCCACGAGCCTCGACCAGATTTGGTATGTTCCTTAAGAAAAACCGGTTCAAAATTCGTTTGTTCTTTGGAAACTTTAAGTGATTTTGGGAGAAAACTCGAGTTGGGTTGGGCTCAAGTTGAAAACCAAGTTATTCTTTTGAAGTCAGGGTTTTATTAAAACTTTGCTTTTAATATTAAAAGACATGCCAATTTTTTTTTTTTGTTTTAAGGTTTTTACCTTTGAATTGAAAACATTTGAATTTAGATGTCATAATATTGGAAGGTTTATTTTAAGAAAAATTACTTGACTTTAGATTTGATAAAATTGGTATCGTACTGAAATAAATAACATGCATGCATAAAATAGTTCATACTATGGCCTTATTAC
The DNA here is from genome assembly GCA_005393395.2 of Gossypium australe. Classification (NCBI taxonomy): domain Eukaryota; kingdom Viridiplantae; phylum Streptophyta; class Magnoliopsida; order Malvales; family Malvaceae; genus Gossypium; species Gossypium australe. The sequence continues at coordinate 76,738,689 of CM016625.1, read as the reverse complement.
ATCAAAACAAACCCAAATAAATTTAAAGTGCTTAAATAAAATAAAATGTCCAAATAAAAATAATTTCCTTGCTGAGCATGGCCACCACTAAGCTCCTACCAACCCGGTCCATCACTGATCATCACCTAAAAAATGTTCCCACAACGGGGTGAGTCAAACAGACTCAATGTGTACACAAACACTAAGTCCAAACAGATTCAGGCATATCAAATCATACACATATATATCATAATTTACAATTAATGATGCATTCCCGAACCCAAGCCTAGTTACCAACCGCTACACATCACCCGTACCAACCTGCATACCGTGGGGACTACTAAGTCAACCCTCCATCCGCTACACACCATCGAAGGCAGTCGCTGCAGTCGACGTGCTCATCGCCCTTATAAAATTCGTGGCATAGCCACCAGATAATATTTTTGTGTCATGTGACACCACATTCAGACAACGTGACTGAAGTCACCACATTCAGATATCGTGACATAAGTCACCACATTCACTTCCCCTTTCATAATCACCCATATGCCCATGTCATACAAATCATGTATTATCATGCCATGTTCTCTATTCACATTCTTATAGGTTCACATATGTGCCATAACAAATCATGTTATAATCCTAGTAGGAGTAGGAAAACGTACCTGAGTACTTTGTACCATTGCATGGTACCTTAGCCATATTTTTCACATTCTTAATACCACATATATATATATATTAAACATTGCCGTAAATCTTATTAAGAGATAGTGTGGGGTACACACCTGATATACTTAGCAAGTTCACTCCAAATCCCGAAAAGCCCGATCTAAAGCCTTAGATCTCAAATTCCTACATTCGGCCAACATGCAATATTTTAGCTAAAGGCCATTCGGCCAATTAATCAAATCCCGAAACTTACCTTGTTGTCGATTTGCCTCCTAGCCAAATCACGAAACTTGCAAACCTTCCTCCTTGTAATCGGCTAACACTAGATCAATTGATTTGATTAGTTTTCGGCTTTTGAACAATTAAGGAATAGATCTAGGTTCCTAAATAGGACTATGGCCGATTGTTCATAAGTGCTTACCTTACGATTTGAAATCCCGAGAGTAATCTATTGGCTATGAAGTTGTCGAAACCTACAGGGTACATGTTAGATCCACTTCTAACATTTAAATACTGATAAATGGCCCTTGGCCGAACATTTATACTCTTACCTTGATGGATCAAATCCCGAAGATCTCCTTCTTTATAGTCGACTATGGCCAAAATCCCAAAAGAATCCTTCCAAATTTCGGCAAATAAGAATCTTGATGGGATTAGTTCTAGATTTCGACAAATCTAAAAGAAAAGAATAGAAATAAAACTTGATCTTACCCCATACTGAAGAAATCGACAGCTCCTATATCTGACAACACAAAGATTCAGCCTTAAGACTTGGAGAATAGTCGGCTATGGTCACTTGTGTATTTGGCTTCAACAAGATTGAAAAGGGAGGGATATGGGCTTAGAGAGAATCGGCTAAGATGAGTTTTGAGAAAGGGGTATTCGGCTTTTGGTCACTTGAAGAGAAAAGAAGAAGCAGAGAAAGCAAATAGAACTCCTAAGAATTTTCGGCACAAGTGAATAAAGATGAGAAGAGAGGAATTTCGGCACATAAACTCCCTTAGCAAACCGATTGCCTTACTACTCCCCTTCCTAAATTCGGCTAGCATTGAAACATTAGCTACACCTTGCTTTTCTCCTATTTTTCCTCTCCTTTATCCATTCATAAATAGTTAAAATAATCTTTTACTTATCTACCACCTTAGCCGAACTTTTAAAAGGAAATTAGCGTCATCTTATGCTCATCCTTAGTGCCTTGTTGCCGTCCAACTCTCTTGCTACCTGAAGCAAAATAAAACACCTTTATTTGCTTCCTTTGCAACTCGAACCTTGGCCCACTTGCACCTGTTGTGGCGTCACTTACCTAGGCTTTAAGTGGCGCCTTGTAGCCACTTTACCAAGCTCCTTTCCATGTCAAAACTCCCCTATTTATTTTCTTAAGGCCCTATCAGCTTAACTCCCTCTTTTAGAATTAAAATCTAATAATTTCTAAGGCACTTGACTACACACTAAGGTTCACAAAAATCATAAAACACACTTATTATACACATTCACAACATACGAAGGCATGCTTTCACATTCAATTTAGCAATAATGCATAAGCCATAATCCAGGATATTACAGTTCTACCCCCTTAAAATAATTTCGTCCTCGAAATTACCTGGCTGAAATAAGTGAGGGTATTGCTGTCGCATCGCTTCTTCTGGCTCCCACGAAGCTTCTTCCGATCCATGATTTCGCCATAACACTTTAACTAGAGGAACTGACTTCCTTCGCAACACTTTCACATCTCGTTCCAAGATTTGAATCGACTCTTCCTCGTAGGACAAATCTGGCCTTAGCTCCACCTCTTCAACTGGTACCACATGAGATGGATCCGATCGATAACGACGTAGCATGGAAACATGGAACACGTCGTGCATCTGCTTCAACTCCGGTGGAAACTCCAACTGATATGCCACTAGTCCAACTCGCTTCAAAACCTTATAAGGTCCTATAAACCTTGGACTTAACTTCCCTTTCCGACCAAATCTCATCACCTTCTTCCAAGGCGAAACTTTAAGAAACACTTGATCTCCCACATCAAATTCTATTTCCTTTCACTTGAGATTCGCGTACGACTTCTGTCTATCAGATGCTTCCTTTAACTGAGCTCGAATTATCTCAACCTTTTCCTCTGATTCTGCCACTAACTCTGGACCCAAAAATCGACGTTCCCCTAATTCCGTCCAACACGTAGGAGTTCGACACTTCCGTCCATACAGTGCTTCATATGGTGCCATCCGAATGCTAGCTTGATAGCTGTTGTTATAGGCAAACTCAGCTAAAGGCAAATATTCCTCCCAACTTCCTCTAAAATCCATCACACAGCCTCTCAACATATCCTCTAACACTTGGATTACTCGTTCAGATTGCCCGTCTGACTGTGGATGAAAAGCCGTAGTGAAATCCAACTTGGTACCTAAAGCTTGATGTAGCGCCTTCCAAAACCGAGAAGTAAACCTTGGATCCCTATCCGAGATGATTGATACCGGCACTCCATGCAACCTTACAATCTCTGCCACATATAACCTTGCCAACTTCTACAGAGAATAATCAACTCGCACTGGGATGAAATGTGCAGACTTTGTCAAACGATCCACTATTACCCATACTGAGTCCTTCTTAGTAGGCGTAAGGGGAAACCCACTAACGATGTCCATGGTGATTCTCTCCCACTTCCACTGCGGAATCATTATCGGTTGAAGTAATCCTGACGGAACTTGGTGTTCAGCCTTAACTTGCTGACATGTCAAGCATTTGCCAACAAATTCTGTAACTTCCCGCTTAAGTCCAGGCCACCAAAACTGCTCTCTTAGATCTCTGTTCAACTTACTACCTCCAGGATGCATAGCATAAGGGCTACTATGCTATTCTTGAAGAATTCTTTGTCTTAACTCCTGATCCTTAGGCATACAGACCTTACCCTTGAAACACAATACTCCCTCGTCGTTAATACCATAATCTTCCAACTCTCCATTCTGCACTTACTGTAGCTTAGCACTTAAATCATCATCATCCAACTGTCCCTCTCTCACTTCATTTAACCACGTCAGCTTAACCTGCAGCTCTGCCAGTAGACTTCCATCATCATACAGGCTTAGATGTGCAAACATTGCCCTTAAATCCGACACTACTTTCCGACTTAGGGCATCCGCCACTACATTCGCCTTGCCCGGATGATACTCTATCTAACAGTCATAGTCCTTCAGTAATTCAACCCACCTTCGCTGTCTTAGGTTCAACTCTTTCTGAGTCAACAGATACTTAAGACTCTTGTGGTCTGTGTAGATCACTGACTTTTCTCCATAGAGATAGTGCCTCCATACCTTGAGAGCAAAGACCACTGCCGCCAATTCCAAATCATGAGTTGGGTAGTTAACCTCATGTGGCCTTAGTTGCCGAGACGCTTAAGCGACTACTTTCCCATCTTGCATCAATACGCAACCCAAACCTGTATGGGAAGCGTCACAATACACCACAAAATCTTTTCCTACCTCAGGCTGAATCAACATCAGAGCTTCAATTAAGACCCTCTTGAGCTTCTCAAAGCTCTCTTGTTGCTTTTCTGTCCATACAAAAGGCACTTCCTTCCTCAACAACTTCGTCAAAGGTGCGGCTATTGATGAGAACCCTTCTACAAACCTTCTGTAGTAGCCTGCCAATCCCAAGAAGCTACGAACCTCAGCCACCGACTTAGGTGGTTTCCAATCCAACACTGCCTCAATCTTTCTAGGATCCACCCTTATTCCTTTTACAGACACCACATGTCCTAAGAACGCAACTTCCTTAAGCCAAAATTCACACTTGCTGAATTTGGCATAGAGCTTCTTCTCCCTCAACACTTGCAACACCATCCGGAGATGCTCATCATGTTCCTCCTCAGACTTGGAGTATACCAGAATGTCGTCGATAAACACCACGACGAACCTATCCAAGTATGGTTGAAAAACCCGGTTCATCATATCCATGAACGCAGCTGGGGCGTTCGTCAACCCAAACGACATTACTACGAACTCAAAATGCCCATATCTTGTCCGGAAAGCTGTCTTGTGGATATCCACCTCCTTCACTTTAAGCTGATGATATCCAGACCTTAGATCAATCTTTGAGAAAACCGCTGCCCCCTTAAGCTGATCGAACAAGTCGTCAATCCTCGGCAAAGGGTACTTGTTCTTGATAGTCAGCTTATTCAACTGACGATAATCTATGCACATACGCATAGTTCCGTCCTTCTTCTTCACAAACAAGACTGGTGCTCCCCATGGAGACACACTGGGTAGGATAAACCCACGATCAAGCAACTCTTGGATTTGAGCCTTAAGCTCAACCAACTCCTTAGGTGCCATTCTGTACGGGGCAATTGACACAGGAGCTGTTCCAGGCAGCAGTTCAATTCCAAACTCCACTTCCCTATCTGGGGGTATTCCAGGCAATTCCTCCGGAAAGACATCCACAAATTCCCTTACTGTTCGAACTCCACTAACACCTCCTTCCTTCGTATCCAACGTACTAACAAAAGCCAAGAACGCCTTGCATCCTTTCTGAACCATCTTAACAGCCTTTAGCGCTGAAACTACGTTAGACAAGTAGTTTCTTCTTTCTCCGATCATAACCACTTCCTTATCTTCTGGAGTCCTCAACTCCATTCGCTTAGCCGCACAATCCAGTATGGCTCGATGCTCTACTAGCCAGTCCATTCCAAGTATGAGATCAAACTCCCCGAAAGGTAGTTCCATTAAGTCGGCAGGAAATACTACTCCCTGAATTTCTAGAGGTACACTCCGAAAGATCTTGTTCACCACTACAGTTTGGCCTAGCGGGCTTACTACAGTCATCTCCCTATCAGAAAGTTCAGAGGCTATGTCTAGAGTTTCCACTACTCTACATGCAACATACGAATGGGTCAAGCCCACATCAATCAAAGCAAAATAAGGCTTGCCAAAAACAAGGAACGTATCGGTTATAACATCCGGCGCGTCTCCATCTTCCCTACGGCGAACTGCATATACCAAGCCCGGCTGTCTTGCCTCTGTATTACCAGCACCTCTGCCAGATGTTCCACGTCCTCTTCCAGCACCATTACCTCGGCCATTCGGACCACGGCCCCGCTGAGGCTGCTGTCCACCTCTACCAGGCTGATTAACATTCTGAGCTACTGGTCGATTTCCCTCTGGCCTCATAGGACAATCCTTAATCATATGATCCTTTGATCCACACTTAAAGCATCCTCCCGTCTTCTTCCAACACTCTCCTAAGTGATTTTTCCTACACTGATCACAAGTACGATATTGCCCTCCAGTACCAGCTTGCTGACCTCACGGCCCATCAACTCTAGGCCTCTTCTGAATATTCCCAGCTAACCCTGACGGCCCAAATCCTCTTTTCTGCTTATTCCGATCAGAGTGCTACCGTACAGAGTCCTTAATTCCTTCCGCTACCTTAGCTTTCTCTACCAATATAGAAAACTCCCGCTCCTGATGTGGGGCTATCAACAACCTTAGGTCATCTCTTAACCCGTCCTCAAACTGGACACACCGCTCATGCTCCGTAGCCACTACCCCTTGAGCATATCGGCTCAACCTCAAAAATTCAGCTTCGTACTCCGCCACGGACTTGCTCCCTTGAACCAGCCCCAGAAATGCCTTCCTCTGCGCATCAGTGTAACGCGTGCCGACATACTTTTTTTGATACGCTACCTTAACATATTCCCAAGTCAGATCCTCAGCTGTGGCACCATCCCGAACTGTGAGCCACCATTGATACGCTTCATCACGTAGCAGCACCACCATTCCTTTCACTTTCTCCTCAGGGGTCAGATCCAACTCATCCATAATTCGTTCCGTTGCCTCCAACCAATACTCAGCCGTACTGGGTGCCACACCAGACACTCCACGGAACACTTCAGCCCCATTGGCTCGAAGTCGCTCGGGTATAGATTTCTGAGCTCCCATATTTCCACCTGCGCCAGCCACCATCTCCAAAACTCGCAGCACAGCCTACGACACAGCATCATCCCCCGTCTGAGCTTGCTGCTCGACACCAACAGCTGATGGTGGTACCTCATTGTCAGACCCTTGACCCGATCTAACGGGTTCCGACACGGCCATTCTGCCTCTATCGCGTCCTCGCACATTACGACCACGTCCCCTAGAGCTCATATCTACGATCGTGCTTTAATCTGATTAAGAAAGTTTTATGAATTAGCCTTTATTCCACTGATTATTCGCGAAGGAGTTTTATGCAAAGAGTTTAGTAGTAATTCTTTCGATCAATCAAAGTTTCAAGTCTTCTATCCTAATTCAAAGAAAACACATCCATTCCATAATATCTCCCATACTCATTCACTCTTCGTACATTTTTGTCTATTCCTACCCCAATGGTATTTTCGTCATTTGTCTTACAGGGGTATTTTGGTAATAAACCGGGGTCAATTTGAAAAATTCCCAAAGGTATTTTAAAATTTATGAAACTGAAGATTCTTTTTGCGAATTTGTTTTCCAAACCAGTGTTGTTGCAGAAATTTTAGAAATCGGGGGTCATTTTGGTAATTTTGTATAGCAGGGGTAATTTGGTAAATTTCCAAATTAGGGTATCTTGAATTTTTGCAAAATAGGGTTTTGGGATACTTTTGCAAAATCAGAAATTTTTATTGAAATCGAGGGTAATATAGAAATTGTAGAAACCAAGGGCATTTTAGTAATTTTACCACTAGGGGTATTTTAGTAATTTTGTAAATCAGGAATATTTTAGAAAAATTTTATAGAATCGTGTTTGCAAATCAAAGGGTAATTTAAGAATTTTAAAACTAGGGTTTTTATGGAAATACGGCTAGTCCCTTTCGGGTTTTAGTTATTGGGTTTAGCCCGTGAATAAGTCCTCTTGGTTAGGGTGAACCGAAGCTACGCACCAGGTAGGATTCGAGTGGAGAGGAGGTGAGTCACTAGGACTGCTTAAATACCAAGCTCCCACCGAATACCAATCCTAAACATGCGCACAATGGTTGCCACACCCTAACTCGGTGACTTAGTCACAGGTTTGTTTAATTAGGCATTTAAAATTTTATGCAATTGTTGGGGTAAACTAATTCTAGGGTTCAAATACTTATCATTCTAATCTACATTTCATTTCTACCCTTCTACAAGTCATAGTATAATTCACACAAGAGATAGGAGTACTTACCTGGTGGACTTCGGGTCGGAGACTTAGGTGCCATGCCAGAAAACCTGCTTATTTCACAAAATTCTTTTTGGGCTTACTTTGAAAACGTTTTGGGCCTTAATCCCAAGGCTGAGAGTTTAAAAACCTGGCTCTGATACCAAGCTGAAACACCCCAAACCCGACCCACGAGCCTCGACCAGATTTGGTATGTTCCTTAAGAAAAACCGGTTCAAATTCATTTGTTCTTTGGAAACTTTAAGTGATTTTGGGAGAAAACTCGAGTTGGGTTGGGCTCAAGTTGAAAACCAAGTTATTCTTTTGAAGTCAGGGTTTTATTACAACTTTTCTTTTAAGATTAAAAGACATGCCAATTTTTTTTGTTTTAAGGTTTTTACCTTTGAATTGAAAACATTTCAATTTAGATGTCATAATATTGGAAGGTTTATTTTAAGAAAAATTACTTGACTTTAGATTTGATAAAATTTGTATCGTACTGAAATAAATAACATGCATGCATAAAATAGTTCATACTATGGCCTTATTACATCAAAACAAACCCAAATAAATTTAAAGTGCTTAAATAAAAAAATGTCCAAATAAAAATAATTTCCTTGCTGAGCATGGCCACCACTAAGCTCCTACCAACCCGGTCCATCACTGATCATCACCTGAAAAATGTTCCCACAACGGGGTGAGTCAAACAGACTCAATGTGTACACAAACACTAAGTCCAAACAGATTTAGGCTTATCAAATCATACACATATATATCATAATTTACAATTAATGATGCATTCTCGAACCCAAGCCTAGTTACCAACCGCTACACATCACCCGTACCAACCTGCACACCGTGGGGACTACTAAGTCAACCCTCCATCCGCTACACACCATCGAAGGCAGTCGCTGCAGTCGACGTGCTCATCGCCCTTATAAAATTCGTGGCATAGCCACCAGATAATATTTTTGTGTCATGTGACACCACATTCAGATAACGTGACCGAAGTCACCACATTTAGATATCGTGACATAAGTCACCACATTCACTTCCCCTTTCATAATCACCCATATGCCCATGTCATACAAATCATGCATTATCATGCCATGTTCTCTATTCACATTCTTATAGGTTCACATATGTGCCATAACAAATCATGTTATAATCCTAGTAGGAGTAGGAAAACGTACCTGAGTACTTTGTACCATTGCATGGTACCTTAGCCATATTTTTCACATTCTTAATACCACATATATATATTAAACATTGCCGTAAATCTTATTAAGAGATAGTGTGGGGTACACACCTAATATACTTAGCAAGTTCACTCTAAATCCCGAAAAGCCCGATCTAAAGCCTTAGATCTCAAATTCCTACATTCGGCCAACATGCAATATTTTAGCTAAAGGCCATTCGGCCAATTAATCAAATCCCGAAACTTACCTTGTTGCCGATTTGCCTCCTAGCCAAATCCTGAAACTTGCAAACCTTCCTCCTTGTAATCGGCTAACACTAGATCAATTGATTTGATTAGTTTTCGGCTTTTGAACAATTAAGGAATAGATCTAGGTTCCTAAATAGGACTATGGCCGATTGTTCATAAGTGCTTACCTTGCGATTTGATATCCCGAAAGTAATCTCTTGGCTATGAAGTTGTCGAAACCTACAAGGTACATGTTAGATCCACTTCTAACATTTAAATACTGATAAATGGCCCTTGGCCGAACACTTATACCCTTACCTTGATGGATCAAATCCTGAAGATCTCCTATTTTATAGTCGACTATGGCAAAAATCCCGAAAGAATCCTTCCAAATTTCGGCAAATAAGAATCTTGATGGGATTAGTTCTAGATTTCAGCAAATCTAAAAGAAAAGAATAGAAATCAAACTTGATCTTACCCCCTACTGAAGAAATCAACAGCTCCTATATCTGACAACACAAAGATTCGGCCTTGAGACTTGGAGAATAGTCGGCTATGGTCACTTGTGTATTCGGCTTCAACAAGATTGAAAAGGGAGGGATATGAGCTTAGAGAGAATCGGCTAAGATGAGTTTTGAGAAAGGGGTATTCGGCTTTTGGTCACTTGAAGAGAAAAGAAGAAGCAGAGAAAGCAAATAGAACTCCTAAGAATTTTCGGCACAAGTGAATAAAGATGAGAAGAGAGGAATTTCGGCACATAAACTCCCTTAGCAAACCGATTGCCTTACTACTCCCCCTCCTAAATTCGGCTAGCATTGAAACATTAGTTACACCTTACTTTTCTCCTATTTTTCCTCTCCTTTATCCATTCATAAATAGTTAAAATAATCCTTTACTTATCTACCACCTTAGCCGAACTTTTAAAAGGAAATTAGCCTCATCTTATGCTCATCCTTAATGCCTTGTTGCCGTCCAACTCTCTTGCTACCTGACGCAAAATAAAACACCTTTATTTGCTTCCTTTGCAACTCGAACCTTGGCCCACTTGCACCTGTTGTGGCGTCACTTACCTGGGCTTTAAGTGGCGCCTTGTAGCCACTTTACCAAGCTCCTTTCCATGTCAAAACTCTCCTATTTATTTTCTTAAGGCCCTATCAGCTTAACTCCCTCTTTTAGAATTAAAATCTAATAATTTCTAAGGCACTTGACTACACACTAAGGTTCACAAAAATCATAAAACACACTTATAATACACATTCACAACATACGAAGGCATGCTTTCACATTCAATTTAGCAATAATGCATAAGCCATAATCCAGGATATTACATATTCGACCAAGTGTATCACCGTGGGGAGCACCGGTCTTGTTCGTTAAGAAAAAGGACGGGTCGATGCGTATGTGCATCGATTATAGACAGTTGAATAAGTTGATGATCAAGAACAAGTATCCGTTACCGAGGATCGACGATCTGTTCGATCAGCTGCGAGGAGCTTCAATTTTCTAGAAGATAGACTTGAGATCGAGATATCATCAGTTAAAGGTCAAGGAGGCGGATATTCATAAGACTGCGTTTCGAACTCGTTATGGGCATTATGAGTTCTTGGTGATGCCGTTCGGGTTGACATATGCACCAGCTGCATTTATGGACATGATGAACCGAGTCTTCCAACCCTATCTAGACCGGTTTGTGGTTGTGTTCATAGATGACATCTTGGTGTACTCAAAGACTGAAGAGGAGCATGATTCGCATTTACGGGTCGTATTGCTGATATTAAGAGAAAAGCAATTGTATGCCAAATTCAGTAAGTGCGAATTTTGACTGAAGGAGGTGACCTTTTTGGGGCATGTTGTGTCTACCGAAGGAATTAGAGTTGATCCCCGGAAGGTCGAGGCTGTATTTGATTGGAAACCACCGAAGTCAGTGGCAGAAATTCAGAGTTTTCTAGGTTTGGCTAGGTATTACAGGCGTTTCGTTGAGGGGTTTTCGTTGATTGCTGCCCCTTAACTAAACTGTTACGTAAGGGAGTACCGTTTGTGTGTTCAGATAAACAGCAAGAGAGCTTTGAGAAATTGAAGAAGATTCTGACAGAAGCGCCAGTATTGATTCAACCTGAGGCTGGTAAGGAGTTTATTATTTAATGTGATGCGTCACACACGAGCTTGGGTTATGTGCTGATGCAAGGGGGAAAAGTAGTGGCTTATGCATCTCGTTAATTAAGGCCGCATGAGGTAAACTATCCCATACATGATTTGGAGTTAGCTGCAGTGGTGTTTGCTCTGAAGATTTGGAGACACTATCTGTACGAGGAGAAGTCAATTATCTATACGGATCATAAGAGTCTGAAGTACCTCCTTACCCAGAAGGAGTTGAACTTAAGACAGTGGAGGTGGATAGAACTGTTGAAAGATTATGACTTCTCAATCGAGTATCATCCAGGAAAAGCTAACGTAGTGGCAGATGCGTTGAGTCGTAAGGTGATATCGGATTTGAGAGAGATGTTCGCTCATCTCAGTCTTTATGAAGATGGTAGCTTATTAGCCGAACTTCAGGTGAAGCCTGTGTGGGTAAGTCAGATTAAGGAAAAGCAGTTATTAGATGAAGTGTTGGGTTCTCGACTTCAGCAAGTGGAAAGTGGTGAAATAGGGGATTTTGAATTAAATGGTGATGGGGTATTGTGTTTCCGCGGAAGAATTTATATGCCTAGGGATTCAGAATTGAGACAAATGATTCTGCGTGAGGCGCATAGTAGCCCATATGCTATGTACCCCGGGGGAAACAAAATGGACCGAGACCTCTGAGAGCAGTATTGGTGGCCAGGGTTGAAACGGGATGTTACTAAATCCGTGAGCAAGTGCTTGACATGTCAGCAGGTGAAGGCAGAACATCAACTGTCATCAGGGTTGCTACAACTGGTGAAAATTCCATTATGGAAATGGGAAAGGATAACGATGGACTTTGTTAGTGGGTTACCCTTAACGCCTACTAAGAAAGATTCCGTATGGTGATAGTGGATCAGTTAACGAAGACTGCTCATTTCTTGCCTGTTCGTATGGATTATTCGTTGCAGAAGTTGGCCAAGTTGTATGTAGTAGAGATCGTGAGGTTACATGGGGTACCGATGTCTATCATATCAGATAGGGATCCTAGGTTCACATCACGGTTCTGGAAGGCTCTGTATGAAGCTTTGGGTACAAGACTAAATTTCAGCACCGCATTTCATCTGCAGACTGATAGTCAGTCAGAGAGAGTAATCCAGATTCTGGAAGACATGTTAAGGGGTTGTGCGATCGATTTCAGGGGTAGTTGGGAAGATTTTCTACCGTTGGCAGAGTTTGCATACAACAACAGCTATCAATCCAGCATCCAGATGGCACCCTACGAGGCATTGTATGGTCGTAGGTGTCGTACTCCTACTTGCTGGACTGAGCTGGGAGAACGACAGTTATTGGGTCCTGAGTTGATCTCGGAGACGGAGGAAAAAGTTAAGGTAATTTGGGCATGGTTAAAGGAAGCTTCTGACAGACAGAACTCGTACGCGGATCTGAAGCATAAGGAGATAGAATTTGCGGTGGGTGATCAAGTCTTTCTGAAGGTCTCACCTTGGAGAAAGATCTTTAGATTTGGGCAGAAAGGCAAGTTGAGCCCTAGGTTCATCGGACCATACCGTGTACTGAAGCGTGTTGGGCCTGTGGCTTATCAGCTGGAGTTACCTCCAGAGTTAAGTCAGATACATAGCGTATTTCATGTCTCGATGTTAAGGTGTTACCATTCAGATCCTTCTCATGTTGTACCAGTGGAGGAAGTTGAGATAAGACCTGACTTATCTTTTGAAGAGGAGCCGGTACAGATTTTAGATCGGGATGTTAAGGTGCTAAGAAGGAAGACAGTTCCGTTAGTCAAAGTTTTATGGCGTAATCATGGGACAGAGGAAGCTACATGGGAGCCAGAGGACACGATCCGGAAACAATATCCTCATCTCTTCTAATCAGGTAAATTTCGAGGCCGAAATTTCTTTAAAAGGGTAGAATTGTAACATCCTGAAATTCAGAATTTTATGTTTTGAAGTATATCATGCTTTAGGCTAGTTAAAGATGTTAATTGTGTATGATTATGGGTCCTAAGAAGGCACGAGATTGAGTTGGGCCTTAGTAAAATTTTTGTGTTTAAGCACTTTAAGGAGAGAAGGTAAGTGGCATCAATGCTTAAGGAAATAAGTGTGTATTTTGCTAGCATAAGTGAGCATATGGCAAGGAGGTTGTGGCGTCACATGAAGGGCTTTTGGGGAGGAGTTTGAATCCCACCTAGTGCAAAAATTTTTGATTAAATTTTTGTGCTTCCCTTCCAAGTGTCGGCCAAGGTCTTAAATAAGGTAAGGAAGACTTTTTATTGATGGCAAGAAGAATAAGAAAATATGGTAAGGAGAAAAATAAGGGAAAATGAAGGAAAGAAATAAAAGATTAAGGTAAGGGAGGGAACATGTTGGCCGAATATTAGGAGTTGCCATGAGAAAGAATTTTTGGTCAATTCTCATTTTTTTGGTGGAAGGTGTAATCGATTTTGGTAAAGAGTGGGTGTGCTGAATTTTGTTAGGCATTTTGGAGAGTTTTTGGTATCATTTGAAGGCCTTTTCTTTGTTCACTTGGTACCTCTTTTTCCTTGCCTAAAACCAAGACCATTTGGGAGCAATTTTTCTTTCTTCTTTTCATCTTTGCCATAGCTATCTTTATTCTTCTAACATTTTGGTGCTTACCTTCCAATCTTTTCCCTTGGTTACCGAAAAACAAGTCCCTCTTTTTGTTCATCTCCTTCATGGTATTAGCTGAAACTTTGACACTTCTCTTGTCCATCTCTTCTTTTCCTTCCTCACTATTTCTCCAACCTTTCTCTCATTTTCTTTAATCGATTTTACATAGAGGCCGAATCATCCTTGTTCTTTTCTCCAATAGCCGAATCACATAACACTATATCCCTTTTTCTTTTCTTTTTCTTTTGGGTGTTGGGCACTCTCACTTCCTTGACCGAATCGGTGTTATTGAGGGGTTGACCGAAACTTTCATTTTGTTTTTGTTGACTCATTCTTAGTCATAAGTCGAATCGATTGGAGTTGAGTTTATCATCGATTAAGGTAAGGTGTTTCTTCATAGTTTATTTCGATATATTTCATTGTGTGGTGATTCCGCTAAAACGAATCGATAGATTTAACTAAACAGTTATTATAGGGATTAAATAGCTCGTTTCATCCACTCATTGTTTATTCGGAAGAAGTGGTAAGCCAAATCCTATTCCAAAACAAATACATTCTCTCATCATAGTACTTTCTAACCGAGATCTTTTAAATGGAGGCAAGTGGTAACGATTTGAAAGGAAAAGCGATAGTAGGAGACGAAAGGAATGGATTTGCAATCCCTACTCCTAAGTTCAAACGAAGGGCGGTATCGGCGGTTCGAGATTTTCCACCGGGTTGTGGACCATCATCCGGTGAAAATAGACAAATCGTGGTCGTTCACGATACTAAAGGTAAGCGTTTCAATAGATCGTTTGATTTAGATTTAGATTATTAAAATCTCGTTTGTTGGATTAATCGAGTGTAATGGTGATTTAGGTGCCGATGATCAAGAAGGATTAATCCTTACCGTAATCAGGTGTGTAATCTCACACCAAAATCCCGTAGATTCATGATTAGATATCACGTTGGAAAATAGATCGTTATTATTTATATGGCTAAAAATCGTAATATGGCACAAATCGAGAAATTTGCTTAAATTACATTATTTCTATAGATTTGTCAAAATCGGTATTAAAATTGTTAAAATTATGAAAATGCCCCTATGGGCCGAATTACCAAAATGCCCCTATGGGCCGAATTGCTAGAATACTTTAGCGGGTCGAATTACAAAGTTCTATAATTGGCTGATTTACCGTAATAAATTATTGGATTAATGATTGTTGTACATATATGTGGATATTATGCTTTACTATGTATGTTGCATGTTACATATCGTATGGCTTGGGAAAAATGTATGAAGAGCAGTGTAGCCTGGTGGCTTTGCCACAAAATATTCATTATAATGTTTATTTATGATTTCGGTGGCTTGGCCACAATAAAAATATATGGTAAGCATGTAACATCCCGAATTAGGGCCTAGTCGGAACAGTGGTTTCGGGACCACAAATCCGACGTAAGAAAATTTATTTTTATTATATTTTTATGGTCTACAATTTCACGGAACGATTTCGTGAAAATTTCGTTCGAAAATTTTAAAGTGAGGTTCTTAAATGGTAATTAGCCCATTGGTTAAATTTTTGGACAAAAATGGATATGGTATATGTTAGATAAGATATTTTTTTGTAAGGGCATTTTAGTCCGTTTGTAAATTAAATGAATTAAAAACAAAATTAAAATGCCAAATTTGTCCATCTTCTTCATATGGATGAAATTTACGAAGGGAAGACATGGCTAGGGTTTTCTTAACTTTCCAAGCTCATGGTAAGCCCGTTCTAGCCCCGTTTTTCAAGTTATTTACAGTTTTGGAGTCCCGGTAGCTCGATTTAGCTTATGCTACCAATAATTCATGCTAGGGTTCATCTTTGGAAAATTACCCATAGGTGAAAAGTGTGTATTTTGATGTTTTATGGTAGAATATGAAGCTTGAAATTATGTTAAACAACTTTTACTAAGTGATTTTAAGTGAAAACGAGTAAAACGACATAATCGGTAAAAGTACATAATGTCCATAAGTGTATGTTAGAGTAAGAATTTGATGTCTCCATAGAAGGGAAAAATGATCAGCATGTTATAAAACATAATAATAAGGGCTGAAGTTTAATTTTCGAGTATTGGGGCAAAAGTGTAAATATGTAAAAGTTTAGGGGCAAAATTGTAATTTTGCAAAAGTTTGAGTTAGGGACTATTTTGAGTAGTACATTAATTAAATAAGTGAAATGTGATGTTTTAGACCCTGAAAAATGAGATTTGGACCTAGAACGGGAGGAAAATCAAAAATCGAGAAAGTTGGTAAATTACCGTCTCTGGATCCGAGGTAAGTTGGTGTGTAAATAATAATGCAATAATGTCGTAATGTATGTTTGAAACCTAAATTGTGGTATTATATTGATTTTGTTGAATTACATGTTTTGTATATTATGTTGGTGAATTGATTTAATAATAATGTTTATGATAAAAGGTGACATAGGTGACATGGAAAATGGGTCGAAATGTTGTACTTAAAGGTGTTTTCTATGACTATGGTTATTATCTGAAATGGAAAGTTGATATGTAAATAATGCATTTACTTTACTTGTTCAATAATTATTTTGCTAGATATTATGGAAATCATTGGGTGATAACTATAATATGAAAATGTATGGAATGTGAAATTCTCGATTGAACCTTCAGAAAACCGAGAGATACGGACAATATGTAGCTAGGTCACACGAGTGATAAGGGACCTTCACCATGTGCAAAAGAAAGCTACGAGATGGCAAAATTTGATATGTAGCTAGGCCACATGGATGATAAGGGACTTTCACCATGTGTGCAAGAAAGCTACGGGATAATAATTTCATATGTAACTAGGTCACATGTGTAATACTGTGTGTATACCATGTGTACAAGAAAGCCGAGTTATGTGTAGGTGGAGCTATGTGCTGAGACCACCGAGTATCGGGTGTTTTCCAAAGGGGTTCAACGAGATAAATTACTAATGGTGATTGGTACGATCATGTTATGAATAAGTGCAAGAGTGAATATGATCAATTGAGAAATGTGGCAATGTACGTGTGAGCAAGGGTGCATGTGACTATGTGTATATGTGCATAATGTGTTTGATATGTGATACGTGATTGAAATTGTGGTAAGGCTGATATGGTGTGAGCGCCATTATGGGTACTCGTAAATATTGGTGATGATTATTCATTTGTATGGCTAGTATTGAACATGCTTGGTGTTATGTGTACATATATGGAAATAATATAAAGAAAACATGGGAGAGTAAAAGTTTCAGTAAAATAGATTGAAACAACAACAGTTACGTGATTTTGAAAAATCACCATAAATAGTAGAAATTGAATTATATGTTGGATGAGATATTTATTTAAATCTTATTGAGTCTATTTTCATATAAAAGAAACATAGAAAGCAAAGGATTTGTATATTTTGAGATATTTAGATTTTTGTGAGACTAGTTCAGAGTGATTTCGAGATTCCCTGTTCTGACTTGGAAAAATCATTGAAAATTGTGTAAAAATAATTTTGGGACATAATTTATATGTTTAGATTCATTATTGAGTATATTTTTATAAGAAACAAACTAAAACATAATTTGAATTCTGTACAAAAGGATAATTAAATTTTAGCGAATAATGGTCAGAACTATCGGACAGCAGAACAGGGGAGACTTTGAAGAATAAACTGTACTAATTGGCTAAACCAAAAATTCTGAAAATTTTATGATAATAATATATTTGAGTCTAGTTAGGAAAATTATTGGAACTTAATTCAGAGTTTCGTAGCTCAAGATATAAATAATTTAGTGATTATGACTTGAGTAGATAGCTTGAGATGAACATGAATAAAAAGTGGAACTATGTGCAATTATGATTGTATTATCTTGAGAACATATTGTGAAGATTTATAAAAGCCTGTTAATAAATCAATTATTATTTACATACTTACTTACTAATCTTTGTAGCTTACTTCCCTTCATTTCCCATATCTTATAGGGTTGTATGCTAACTCAAGTTGGAGATCGCCGGAGATGTAATCACACTATCAAGCTATCATCGTGGGGTAAAAGTGAATACAAACCTCTTAAGTTTATGGCATGTATAGGGGACTTAGGCATTTGTATATGTTATAATTGGTTTTGCTTAAAATGTTGGCCTTTAATATTTAGCAGTTCATTTTGTATAGCTTGGATGAAATTTTATGACTCAGTTTACTACGTTTACAAGTGTATGTGTTTTGGTAATGCCTCATACCCTATTCCGGCGTTGAATATGGGTAAGGGGTGTTACAAAGCAGCTTGACTGTAAATTTTGGTGTGAGCGGCGGGGTGGGTTAACTTGATCCCCACATGTGTGATTGACTGGTCGGGGGGGTGATGGATGGATGGGTTGGGTTGCATACATTTACTTCATTTTGTTATTGATTATGTAAATGGGCTTAAGTCCAAGTTATTGCTAAATGGATTCAGGCCCAGTGGATGATGGTAAGGGGATTATACACTGAGTTCTAGTAACTCACCCCTTTTCCTTAACCCTTGCAGGTAATGCTCAGTGATGTGGACTTGGGCCATGGATGGCTCGATGGAGGCCATACTTCAGAAATGGTGTTTTTGAACTTTAGATTTCTATTTACGTTTACTTTATTACTTTTACTGTTTTGGATTTTTAAGTTGTAATAAGGCCTCTGGAATATTTTATTTTTGCTTTATGTTTGACGTACTTATTATCTTGCTTGATTTATTTTAAATGGGATGAAACACCCCAAACCCGGCCCACGAGCCTTGACCGGATCTGGTATGTTCTCCGGTGTAAACCGTTTCAAATTCTTTTGTGACTTAGGAAAAACTTGTGTGTTTTGAAAGAAAATTTGTTTTGGATTGGGCTTGAGTTGAAAACGAGTTTATTTGATTAAAAATCCTTTAGCTTTAGGTGACAAAACGTTTAAGGTTGGTTTTGATAATAAATTTACTTAATCTTCCAATTAATAAATATTTGTAACATAATAAATCAAAGTGAAGTAAAGAAATTCAACTATGGCCTATTTACATCAAATAATCCCAAAATTAAAATTTAAAATACTTGAAATAAATAAAAGTCCAAATCGTAAAATTTCTTACTGTGCATGGCCACCTTTAAGCTCCTGCCGACCCGGTCCATTACTGCTCATCACCTGAAAAATATTCCCCAACGGGGTGAGTCAAACAGACTCAATGTGTAACCAACACTAAATCCAAACAAATTCAGGCATATCATGCATTATCATATCACATACATATTCATATAACAGGTAAAATAATGATGCAACCCAAACCCAAACCTAATTAACCATCCGCTACACTCCCCCGTACCAACCTGTACACCGTGGGGACTACTAAGTGGACCCTCCTTCCGCTACACTCCATATCGCGGTCTTAGGTCACCGCATTCGTGGTCTTAGGTCACCACGTTCAGATTACTGTGGTCTTAGGTCACCACATTCAGATTACTGTGGTCTTAGGTCACCGTATTCAGATATCACGGTCTTAGGTCACCGTGTTCGTGGTCTTAGGTCACCACATTCACTTTCCCTTCAAAATAAAACCCAAATGCCCCATATAATAGTAATATGCATAAATATGCCAAAGTTCACATTCTTATTCTTATTCTCATGTTACAATTAACATATTTCATAATCCTAGTAGGAGTAGGAAACATACCTGAGTACTTTGTACCATAACATGGTACCTTAGCTACTTTCATATTCTTAATGCCACATATATTAATTAAACTTAGCCATATAAGGTAGTATGAAATAGTGTGGGGTACACATCTGATTCGCTTAGGGTTTTTCTTACACAATCTTATAGTCACATACATATTAATTATTGCCATAAATATATCAAGAAATAGTGTGAGGTACACACCTGATTCGCTTAATGTTTTTCTTACACATTCTTATAGTCACATACATATTAATTATTGCCATAAATATATCAAGAAATAGTGTGAGGTACACACCTGATTCGCTTAGGGTTTTTCTTACACTTATAGTCACATACATATTAATTATTGCCATAAATATATCAAGAAATAGTGTGAGGTACACACCTGATTTGCTTAGGGTTTCCAATCCAAATCCCGAAAAGCTTGATCTAATGCCTTAGATCTTAGATCTCTACATTTAATCAATCATTCAATACTTAGTAAAGAACCATTCGGCCATAAATCCAAATCCTAGTAGGATTAGTACACTAAAACTTACCTTGCAATTTCCAAATCCCGAAAGTATTCCTTGCCTTATATGTCGGTCGAAATCCCTATAACTTCATGTTAGATCAATTTCTAACATTTATTCATAACAAATAACCCTTAGCCGAAAGTTAAATATGACTTACCTTGTGGATTTTAAATCCCGAAATTCACCGAATAACTAGGGAACACGCGGCCTATGGTATACCTTCGGGAAAAGAACTTCTCCTTCCTTGTAGTTGACACTTAGTAAATCCCGAAAGATCTCTTCAAGGTATTGGCAACAGGAATATTGATGGAATTAGTCCTAGATTTCGACAAATCTAAAAGAAAGGAATAGAAATCAAACTTGTTCTTACCTTTGAAGAAATCGACAGCACCTAAGCTTGAAACCACTTAAGATATTCCGCTATGGCCTTAAAAGGCTTACTTCTGGCTTTTGGAGGGATTAGAAAGAAAAGAGAAGGAAGAATAAAGATGGAGGATTCGGCTAGAACACAAGGTATTTCGGCTTGGCAAAAATTAAAGAAGAAGAAGATTTGGTGAAGAGAATTCGGCAGAGGCTTCCAAAGAACAGAAAAGAATGAATGAAGAATAGCCTTGCTCTTCCTTTTATAGCCAAAATTACTAGGCTAGAGTCCCTTACTTGGCCACCACTCTCATATCTTTATCACTTTATTTAAAAATTAAAGAATAAATCCTCATTTATCTCTTGAAAATAATCTAAAATAAATCCATTATTTATCCCCTTTTTAGCTGAATTTTAAAGAGAATAAAACTCCCCTTTTAAAAGCCTTGTTGCCGTCCACCTCTGTGCTTCTGGAAGCAAAAATAAAATTTCTTTTATTTGCTACCCATGTGACTCGAACTCAGGCCCAACACCCTTGCATGTGGCGCCATTTCCAGAGGCCCTAAGTGATATCTTCAGGCCACTTTTCCAAGCCTGTTTGTGTGTCAAATTCCTCCTATTAATTTTCTTAAGGCCACCTTGCCTTAATTCCCTCTTTTTAAACCTTAAAACTTGACATTTCTTTACATTTCCAAGTTTCCAAAAATTTTCGTTTGCCTCCTTTAAACTTAACATTTCCTTACATTTCCAAGTTTCCTGAAATGTTTACTTTCCTCTTTTGAATCATTTCTAGATCATTTCCTTACATTTCCATACATTTCCATACATTTCCATACATTTCCTTACATCTTAGGGTTCCTAAAACTCCTCAGAACACATCCAACACACCCACTGATCCCACTATCTCATGAATTACGCACGAACGCATAACCCCTAATCCAGGATGTTACATGGGAATTTTCTAAAAATCATAAATAACGGTTTCCAAAATTTATTAACAAAAGGTTTTTTTTATAAATATGTACAAATATTTTAACTCGAATTCTCTTTAAAATTACTAACGACATTTTCAAAGTCACTACCCCGATTTTTGATTCATCAATCAACCTCTCAAAAATAGTTGTATTTTATCAAATATTTACATCCAAAATTGTTTTCTTAACCATAACCAAATAACACTTATTTTAGTATAAATCACAAGAACTTTATACGTTTTCCTCATGTGACATGTCAGATTCGGTCGTAACGCATGGGCCGAGTTTGGGGTGTTACAATGTAAGTTATGTAAGATGTGATATGATATATATTTATGTATTATGTAAGTTATGATATGATATATATTTATGTACGTTATGTATATTATGTAAGTTATGTAAGTCCATAAATATGATAGATATTTATGTTAGTTATTTAAGTTATGTGAGTTATGATATGATATATATTTATGTATTATGTAAGTTTCGTGTGTTGGGAATTATGTGTTAAGAACTGTATTATATAAAAACAATTATATGGGGAAAGGAAATGATCCACTGTCAATAGTTTACTATAAGAAAGTTGGTGATATAACATTAATAAAATTAATATTTTAATCTCTTTACTCTTTTGATTTAACAATTGAAGTCCAATTAATAAGATCGTAGAAAAATTTCTATCAAATTAGGTTATGTTGTGTTTTCAAAATTTATAAAAAAAAAACTCACTTGGCCAATTTTAAAATTGCTTGAAAATCACATAAAAAAAAAGAGAGTAAAAGCTTTCATTTTACTTCTCTGAAATAGTGTTGAAAAAACTTACAATCTCAAATTCAAAATTGAAAACCTTGCAACCCCGTATTAAACATTTTTTATTACTTGTTTGACATTTCACACTT
Organism: Gossypium australe; assembly: GCA_005393395.2. Lineage (NCBI taxonomy): Eukaryota > Viridiplantae > Streptophyta > Magnoliopsida > Malvales > Malvaceae > Gossypium > Gossypium australe. The sequence continues at coordinate 76,716,302 of CM016625.1, read as the reverse complement.
GTAATATTGATCATGTGAGAAAATTTTATTGTTCTAAAAATGATTTATAATCTGATTTAATAGAGATTCTTTAACAATGTTATCCATCGAACTTCAATTATTAAATCAAAAGACTTGTAACATCCTGAAAATGGGCCTATGCATTTTTTATTTAAGTATACGAAATGGCATGTCTTGTGTGTTATGAATGTATTATGAACATTTTTGGAAACTTGGAAATGTAAGAAACGTTAAGTTCAAAAGAGAAAAGTGAACATTTCTGGAAACTTGGAAATGTAAGAAATGTTAAGTTCAAAAGAGGAAAGTGAACATTTCTGGAAACTTGGAAATGTAAGAAATGTTAAGTTCAAAAGAGGAAAGTGAACATTTCTAGAAACTTGGAAATGTAAGAAATGTTAAGTTTAAAGGAGGCAAACGAAAATTTTTGGAAACTTGGAAATGTAAAGAAATGTCAAGTTTTAAAGGTTAAAAAGAGGAAACTAAGGTAGGGTGGCCTTAAGAAAATTAATAGGAGGAATTTGACACACCATCAGGCTTGGAAAATTGGCCTGAAGATATCACTTAAGGCCCAGGTAAGTGACGCCACAAGCTATGCAAGTGGGCCTGAGTTCGAGTCACTTAGGGAGCAAAAATAAAGTTTTTATTTTTGCTACAAGGAGCAGAGAGATGGACGGCTACAAGGCTTTTAAAAGAGGAGTTTTATTCTCTTTAAATTTTGGCTAAATAGGAGATAAGTAATAGATTTATTCTAGATTATTTTCAAGGAGATAATAAGGGATAAATAAAGGATTTATCTATCATTATTTTCAAGAGATAATTGTTGGATTAAATTCTTTTAATTTGAATAAAGTGATAATTCAAGGGATAAAGCTATCAAAATAGAAGAGTGGTGGCCAAGTAAGGGATTCTAAGTTAGTAAATTCGGCTATAAAAGGAAAAGAGAGGCCATTCTGCATTATTTTCTGTTCTTTGGAAGCCTCTGCCGAATTCTCTTCACCAAATCTTCTTCTTCTTTTATTTTTTTGCCAAGCCGAAATACCTTGTGTTCTAGCCGAATCCTCCATATTTATTCTTCCTTCTCTTTTCTTTCTAATCCCTCCAAAAGCCGAAAGTTGTGAGAGCATCATTTAGCCATAGCCGAATCTCTGAAGGTTGAAGTAAAGGTGCAATCGATTTCTCCAAATAAGGGTAAGATCTAGATTCGGTTTCCTTTCTTTCCTTTTTAAGCCTGTTGAAATTCAGGGACTAATCCCTCATATTGTGTTTTGGCCGAAACTATGGAAGGGAATTTCGGGATTTAGGTGGTGTCGATTAGAGAAGGAGTTCTCCGAGATTTCAACATTCAAAGTAAGCGAATATAAGATGCGGCCATACGCCATTCTATAGTGTTTTAATGTTAGATTAAACTCTAACATTTGTCTATAGGGTTTTCGACAGCATTAAGGAAGCAAAGATCAATTTCGGGATTTAAGATTTGGAAGGTAAGCATCTATGTATATTCAGCTAAGGCCTAGATTAGTATTTAGATCTGTTCTTTAAATGTTCAAGAGCCGAAAACTAACCAAGTTAATTGATTCAATGCCTGGCCGAATACAAGGAGGAATAAAGCAAAGATTTCGGGATTTGTTGGTGTCCCAATCGGCAACAAGGTAGGTATTAAGTGTACAAATCCTACTAGGATTTGGTTTTACAGCCGAATAGGCTTTATGCTAATATATTAAGGTTAGCCGAATGTAGGAATTGAGATCTAAGGCAGTAGATCAGATTTCGATATTTCAGTGAAGTTGATAAGCAAATCAGGTGTGTACCCTATCCTAAGTTTTAATATGTTCATGGCTATGTTTTAAATTAAATGTGTTATTAAGAATGCGAAAATATGGCTAAGTACCATGCTATGGTACAAAGTACTTAGGTACGTTTCCTACTCCCAATAGGATTATGAAATATGTTATAAACATGAGAATAATGATAAGAATGTGAACTTTGGCAAGTTAATGCATAATATGATTTGGGCATATGGGTTATTGAAAAGGGGGAAGTGAATGTGGTGACCTAAGACCACGCTATCTGAATGCGGTGACCTAAGACTGCGATATCTGAATGTGGTGACCTAAGACCACAATATCTGAATGTGGTGACCTAAGACCACGAGACTATAAGGGCGATGAGCACGTCGACTGCAGCGACTGCCTTCGATGGAGTGTAGCGGATGGAGGGTTGACTTATTAGTCCCCACGGTGTGCAGGTTGGTACGGGGGAAGTGTAACGGATGGCTATCTAGGTTTGGGTTTGGGTTGCATCATTATTTTTACCTGTTATATGACTATGTATGTGATATGATAATGCATGCCTGAAATGTTGATTCTTAGTGTTGGTTACACATTGAGTCTGTTTGACTCACCCCGTTGTGGGAATTATTTTCAGGTGACGATCAGTAATGGACCGGGTTCGGCAGAAGCTTAGGGATGGCCATGCACAGCAAGAAATTTACAATTTGGACTTTTATTTTATTTTAAGTATTTTAAATTTTAATTTTTGGAATATTTGATGTAATAAGGCCATAGTTGAACTACTTTATTTTTCTTTCTTTTATTTATTATGTTACGAATTTTTAATGGTTATAAGATTAAGTAAATTTGGTTTAAAATAGACTTTAAATATTTTGTCACCTGAAATAAATGGGTTTTCAATATAAAATCGAATTCGTTTTCAACTCAAGCCCAACCCAAAACCATTTTACTTTCAAAACACACAAATTTTTCCTAAGGAACAAAAGAACTTTGAACCGGTTTACATCGAGGAACATACCAGATCCGGTCAAGGCTCGTGGGCCGGGTTTGGGGTGTTTCAAGACTAGAGGGAATAAATTTTTTGATTAAAATTAAAAAGATTAAATTTTAAACTTACCAATAACATATATATTAGAAATATAATTAAACAAAAAAAAATGCGGAATGGTAGGATTAAGATTACATTTTTTTGATTGAATATTAACTCGATTGCATCTTGTAATTACGATAACTTGAAAGATGTTGATTCAAATAGTAATAAAGTAAATCTCATAAAAAGATAATGAGCTTTAAAACTTATGTAAATATTTTGAAAACCTTATAATTAATATTTTACAATATTGTTTCTTTAATTTTTTTTTTTAAACTATGTGAGATAAGATCTTATGTTTTATTTAACATTTAAATTAATAATTTAGTAATTAAAGGACATTATCGATATAAATGTTATAGTTAAAGGACATTATTGATATAAGTATCTTTATGTTTTGAAACTACTACAATTATCTTTCAATGTAAATTTAAGATAACTTTTATTTTAATTACGGAATGCATAAATATAATAAAAGAAATAAAATATGAGAAAGATGAAATTATACCTGTTAACTTGTTATTGGTAAGAGAAAATGTTTGGAGAGAAAGTCAATTATTCAGTAACGGAAGAAATTTCACCTGAAACATATAATAAATTTAATCAAAATTTACAAATATACCAATTGCATAGTTAGGCAACCTACATTTATAACATTCAAGCAACTTAAATTGCATCATTACAAAGACTTATTTTATATCAATTTAACAATACTTATGTTCGTGAGCATTTGGACAGTGTAAACGAATATTCGGACAGCTTACAATGACAACATAATATGTTTTAAAATAACATCAATTGCAATTTTGTTTTCTAACTTATTTCCGTCTGCATTTAATCACCAAAAATGCAGTGAAATAACTAATTTTATACTCATTTGTACACCACAATTTGAAGCACTTAAACACGTCCATTTCAATCATTTGAGCACCTCAATTCCCAGCAATTAAACAGTTCAATTTACATCATTTAAACACCTCAACTTACAACACTTTAACATCCCAATTTACAACATTTAAACACTTCAATTTGCAACATTTTTACACTTCAATTCACAGCATTTAAATACGTCAATTGCAACACTTTAAAACTTCAATTTACAGCATTTAAATTGATCAATTTGCAGCACTTTAAACACCTCAATTAACAACATTTGTACACCTCAATTACAGCAATAAAACATCTTAATTTCCAGCAAATAAATAATTCAAATTGCAGTACCTGAACGGGGCTTCAAAATTAAAAAAAGGAGCAGCAACAGCATCCAAATCTACTTTGCTTGAGCAACAGGATTTTTTTAACTAATTGGACAACAACTAAATCTGAAATAAACAAGTTTAACCATTACAAAACAGTAGCAACCATGAATTTGTAAAGAACAAATGATTCTTTAAAAATTCAATTACAATGTTAATAAAATCAACATAGCACTCCCTCAAATCAATGTCCCTTTCATGTGAAACTGATCATGTATTTCTTCAAGCAGTAATAAGGGGAGAAGATAACAACTCTATGATAGCAACATCACGCTTTGACCTTCATACCTTGATTATACATATCATGAGGTAATCGAACTTAACATGCTCCCTAGGTACTAAAAAAGATGAGTCACTTCACCTATGACACAGAAAAGTATGGGCTACACCAACATAAGCTGTAAATAGTCAGATACTCCTCTTATGGTATAGCAAGCTTTATCGATGTTCAACCAATGAACATTTGGGAATCATATTGAACAATGAAAGATGAAGAAAATCTTCGATAGGACATATTAAAGGTTATCAATTTATCATATTGTCATCTAAGGCACAGTAGAATGCTATAAGAAATAAACCTTGAGAAAGTCATAGAAGATTTTCTAAATAGAAAATAAGTAAAACCAAATTTGTATTAGTAGAAACAAAGAACTTACTGCATCCTAATACTAATAAGGCTCCATGCTCTACAAACCTTAAACTCCTAATTCTGTCACCAAGTTGCTATCAGCAGTAACTCTAAACTTAACAAAAACTAGTAAATTCTTGACAAAAAGAAAAGAAGAAAGCAGCAAAGACAAGCCTAGAACCATGACCTTTATCTGCATTGTATGATATCTATAATATTTCGGCGTTTCCAGATAAGTGGTGGAACCTCAATAGAGGAAGTGAAACTAACCAAATCATTTTAATGTCACCTAAGAATAAAATATTTTGATAGCCAAATTTCGCATATAGATTCAACAACACCCTCCCCTAGTTCTAGTCTACTGGTGACTAGTAACCCACCAGTGAGAGGTCATGCTGACAAAAGAAAGAAAAAAAGAACCCCTTACTTGAGGGAAACTAAATCTAAAGACTCATACAAGTTATATCAAAGTTGCTAATATTCATTACTTGAAACCAAAAAAGAATAAAGAACCAAAAGGTAACATAATTACTAACAAATAGCTGGAAAGAAACACTAGGCAATTCCAACTGGTTAATAACATCAAAAGGCAATTTACTGATAAAATGGACAAATAATGCACCTGGTAACATCGTTTTCTATACATTTAGTTACATTATGAGACATCAGAATAGCAACCTAAGGACAAAAATAGTTACAGGATATATAAACATCAGTTAAAACATAAATCATTTAACTGGGCAAGAAATCCAAGTAAATGAATCTATGCAGAAAATCACATGCAAACAGAAAAAAGGAATGACTGCATTAAAAACTGGCAAATTTTAAGCAAAATTTTTTTAAAAAAAATTGTGTCAAAAACCATCTATCATTGCTTCTATGTAAGATGATACACGCACATTCCAATACAAATTCTCCAATTTTTATACAATGCGAATGACATTTTGCAACCTATACTAACCTTCGTGCCAAAAGGACCAAAAGGGTTGTTCGCATCTTCAAGGATTTTCTTTCCCTATATAAAACAAAACAAAACAAAATAAAAAAAAAATCAGAATGAGAATGAGAAAGCAGTGGCCTAAAACTGAGAGAGCAGTATAGTTATTACAACACTAAAAATGAGCTTACATTTTTTGCTCGTTCTATTTTCTGATAGGAGAACAAATCATGGCTGCCAACAACAAAACTTGAATTCCGATTTCAATGCTGGCGATTTGGGGAAAAATAGTGGGGCTGTTGATTTCGGGTTGAAATTAGGGATTTCAAGGGGAAAAAATAGTAGGAAGAAAAGGTTGGGGAAAAAACCTTAACGTAAAAAGGTTGAAATTCTGCAATTTTTGGCTTCAATTTAGGGATTTCAATAGAATGGGGAAATGAAATTCAAAAGAAGGGGAATTGATTAAGTCAATCGGGTTTAATGGTTGGGGAAAATCGAGGAGAGCAAAACGACGATGTTTTGCCTAAAAAAATTCAAGCTCTGCGGCGTTTTTGAGTAGCGTCGCTATATCCCAACCATTTGCGGCGTTTTTAATAAAACGCCACTAAAAAAATAAACAAATGATGCCTTTTTGATTAATACAAATTAACCTATTGCGGAGTTTCACCAAAAACGCCACTAAAAATTAACCTAGTCAAATTATAATGTTAATTTGTTAATTTGTTGAGTTTCAAATTTATTCTTAATTAGTATAAAATTTAATTTGTTATAAATCAATTTATTCTTTAAAATAAATCTAAAATATTAATTGTATAAGAATTAACATTTGTAATTAATATAAAAAATATTTTTTTCAATTCCAATTCAATTAAAAAAATTCCATTAACAAAACTATAAGAAAAAAAAACAATAAATAATATTATTTTAAACAATAAATATTAACTCTATTTCAATTAAAACTTATTTAATAACACAATGAATAAATAGATCAATTTAATAATACAAAGACTAAAATAGAAATTTATTAGATTTTCACCTTATTTGGTAAGGTAATTCTTTTTTTTTTTTTTGACCGAGTATAAGTATAAAAATAAACATTAAAACTATGACACAATCATAGTTTAAAAAGGCAACATTTTGCAAACTTCTGTAACATATTTGCGGCATTTTTTTTAAAAATGCCACTATAGCATATCCTATTGCGGCGTTTTAGTAAAAACGCCACTAAAACCCCGATAAAACGACTGCATTTTTGGACTTAAAGAACATATTCGCGGCGTTTTTTATGAAAACGCCACTTTTGCTCAATTTTAATTTTTTTCATTTTTAACTTTTTTTTTCTTTCAAAATTTTTGTGCTGAGATTATCATTTTTTGGAATTTTTATTTTTAAAAAATTTTGAATATTAAACTTTTTTAAAAAAATTTTGAATTTTTTTGAAGATTTTTATAATTTTTAAATTAACATATAAAAAACAAACTTTTTATGTCATGTGAATTACCTTGTACGTTTTCACGTCAATATTATTAGAAAAATTAATTTTACAATTACATTCCTATTAAAAATGCGATTTAACCTTTTTTAAAAAGTTGAAGGTTTTGGTTCAAAAAATAAGAATCAAATTGAAAAAATATATATAAATATTGAAACTTAAAATTTAATTACCATGATCAATTCTTTTAGGAATTAAATTGATAGATGGGTATGGCATGGTCTAGTATATTGTTGAAAGGATTTGTTTTTTTCTTTCTTTTTTCATCAACATTATTCTTTTAAGTATGGTCCGCATTAGTTGTTTAGATTTTTATATAAATGGCATTTAATTATATGTATACACCTAAATTTGGATAGCGATTTAATATTGTATAATTGTTGTAACATCCTGAATAATTGGGTCTGTGCATTTTATGTGTTTGACTGCTTAAAATATTAAATTGGGAGTTTGAGATACAAATGGGGCTCAAATTGGGTTGAGGCCTTGTTTTAAATATTTTATTTAGACACTCTAGGGGCTTAAATTAAAGTTTAGTAGTTTAAGTGACATATTGGGCTTGTGGCCCAGCAACTAAGGGCACAGTAAAAGGGAGCTATAGTGGCATCACCTGTGCATGAGGAAGGCCCAAATTTTGGCAGCTTAAAGCCCAAGATTTAGGGCTAAAATTTGGCAATTGCATGAGCAAGGGGGGCGGCACAAGGCTAAATTTTAGGGATTTTATGTGTGTGGATAATAAGCAGATAAAAGCTATTTTTGAGGAGATAATAGATCAAAGATAGGAGCCATCTTTAAGTGTTTAATGTTAGCCGAAACTTTGAGGAATTTGAAAAGAAAGGGGCATTCAGTTTTGGCTTAAGGTGTATGTGCCGAATTTTGCTATTCATTCTTCTCTTTTCTGCCGAAATCTCTGCTAAAGCTCTCATATTTTCTCTGCCAAAATTTCTCCCCTATTCTTTCTCTCTTCTCTTCTTCTTCAGTTAGCCGAATCTTCAAGCCTCTCCTTTCTCTCTTTTCTTTCTAGCCGAAACCATATCAGTTCATCCCTCCGGGATTTTCATAAAAAGCCGAAATCACTAAGATCTTACCTCCTGAAGTTGCCGAATCTTCTTTAATGGAGTCTACTTGTGCCGAAATCTGAAGGAAACAATAGGTAAGTGTTGATTTTGGGATTTCAATGTTCTTTCGGCTTTTCAAAGTCCTTAGCCGAATGGCTATTAGAAACTAATCTCTTATTTCACTCTTATTTTCGGTATTCTGGGATCTGAAGAGGAGTCAATCGTGTAGATCTCTAAGTCATAAGTTTAGTAATACTCGAATCAAGGTATTTCCGGGATTTCAAGGTAAGAAAGTCTATTGATTTTAGTATGTAAAAACGGATAGAACACTAACCATGGCCGATTATAGGAGAAGGCCTATTTTTCATATCTTTCCGGCTTGTTGAGCAAGTTGTAGATCGGTTAAGCAAGAGTATCGGCACTAATCAGGTGTGTAATTCTCTACACCATCTAGATCTGTTTGATTAATATATGATTATATGTCTTATATGTTTTGATAAATGCCGAAATCCCGGCATAATGACGGAAACCCAAAGAGGGTAAAAGCAAATCACCAGCTTAGTGAATGTTCTGATTAAATGATATAAGAATATTGATTTTATGTGATTGCATGGGTTGGGTTTGATGGAAGGAGGAAGTTATATGCTGTAGCGGTTTTTACCGTGATCTGTGTAGCGGTTCTTTACCGTGATCTATTGTAGCGGCTTTTGCCGTGATCTATTGTAGTGGCTATGGCCATGATCTGATGATGAGCAGCACGACTGCCATCAAGGCGTGTAGCGGTATGGGTTGATTGTAGAAATCCCCAATGGTGTGATTGGCTGGTACGGGGGCGTGTAGCGGATGGAAACTTAGGATTTGGGTTGGGCTTTGCATATTATTTTTGCTATGTATATTAATTTTGATTATTCTGTTTTATGGGGCTAAAGCTCAAATCTAATGGTGCATGAGGGTTGCACATTGAGTCTCGCGACTCACCCTTTTATTTTAACAATTTCAGGTGACACTTAGCGCATCGGACCGGGCTGGAGAGGAGAGCAAGGTGGCCATGCAAAAGAGCAATTGGATTCAGCTAAAAGACTTTAGTTTATTAAGTTATATTTTTATTTAATGAGTTTTAAATATGGTTGTAATACGGCCACGGACTACTAGACTATTATTCTTGTTTTGGGTTTTATGTTGGGCTTTTATTACTGGGCTTTTTAAGTTTTATGTTTTGAATTAAGTTAAGACATGTATGAAATTTCAGTCTTTATTTAAAATCCACCAAGATAATTTATAATTTAATATTTTATACTTTAATGAATTCTTAAGTTTTCGGAATAAGGGTTTAAACCTAGTAATTATTTTCCAAAATGCGACATGTTTTACTAAACTTCCTTAAGTGACATACCAGATCCAGTTGTAACGTTTGGGCCGGGTTTGGGGTGTTATAAATTGGTATCAGAGCCCGATTCAAAATTCGGCTCTGGGGGTTTTTGGGCTCAAAACGTTTTCTAAAGATGAGTTTTGAAACATGCATGTTTATAAATGATACAGGTCTGTTAGCTCGGCGTGGCACCTGCATCTCTGGTCCAAGTCCGCTAGGTAAGTATTTTAAACCATTGTGTGATCTATATGTAGGCTTGGTAGGCTTTATGGGACGTAGACTATTTAGATTAGAACTTGATGGACTTTAGGCTTAGCTGAAACACCTCCTTAAAACTCATAAGACTTAATCTCACTAAATAAACCCGTGAACGAGTCGCAAGACTAGGGTGTGGCAATAGGCATACGTATGTCTAGGATTGGATCCGGAAGAGCCTGGTATTTAAGCAGTCCTAGTGACTCACCTCCTCTTCGCTAGAATCCTACCTGGTGCGTAGTGACTGTTCACCTTAACCGAGTTAGGGTGTGGCAATAGACATACGCATGTCTAGGAGTGGATTCAAGGAGAGCTTGGTATTTAAGCAGTCCTGGTGACTCACCTCCTCTTCACTAGAATCTTACCTGGTGCGTAGTGACTATTCACCCTAGTTACGAGGACTTGTTGATGGGCTAAACCTTATGATTAAAACTCCAAGTTTTGTAAAATTTTCAAAATACACTTGATTTATGAAAATTTCCAATCAACCATGAGTTTGTAAAATACCTATGTTTTGAAAATTTACTCAAAAACCTCATATGTACAAGAGAAACCCGAATCATGAAACTAGATTTACCAAAGGTACCCCTGTTTTAACAAAAAAATAAACAACAACAACAACAAACTACCCATGGTTTGTAAAATTACCAAATTACCCTTGTTTTGCGAAATGACCAAAATAACCCTAACTTGTAAAATTACCAAAATACCCCTGGATTTCAAAATTATCGAAATACCCCTGGACTTCAAAATTATCGAAATACCCTTGGACCTCAAAATTACCGAAATACCCCCGGGATTGCAAAATTACCAAAATACCCTTATTTCACAAAATCACCAAGGAACCCTATTTTGAAAATTTTCAAAAATGCCCCTATAGGAAAAATTACGAAAATACCCCTGGGTAGTGAAACAATGCAAACACCCTTACATGATGAATGTAAGTGCTTGGATGCTATTTGTATGTTGATGGTTGAATGTATGTGTTTCCTAGAATTAGAGGATACGGACTTGAAACTGTATTGTGAATGTGAATTCGAAAGAACTACTTTTAAAACTACTATTCATAAGATTGTTCGTGGTTAATCAGTGGAACGGATTAATGATTCATAAAACTCTTAATCAGATAAACGTCGATCGGAAGAATAAGTATAAGAGGTAGAGGACGTTCGTCGCGTGGACGCGGTAGGGGTAGGATCACCTTGTCTGAGCCAGTAAGGTCTGGCCACGGATCAGGAAACGAAATGCCGGATCCTCCAGCTGTGAAGGAGGAATTTCAGGATCAGACTGCCGGAGATGACGCGGTATCACAGGCGATGCTGTGGGTTCTTGAGAGAGTTGCTGGAGTAGGCATGGGCACAGAAGCCCGGAAATTTGTACCGGAACGGCTTAAGGCTAATGGGGCAGAGGTGTTTAGGGGAGTTTCTGGCGTAGCGCCTAACACAGCTGAATATTGGATTGAAGTGACTGAGCGCATAATGGATGATTTGGACTTCACAGTGGAGGAGAAGTAGAAAGGGGTCGTGTCTCTTCTTCGAGACGAGGCCTACCAGTGGTGGATCACGGTGAAAGAGGGTACTACCGCAGACCGAATTGACTAGGACTTCTTTAAGGAGTCATTTCAGGGGAAGTATGTTGGGGCCAACTATATGGATGCACAAAGGAAGGCATTCTTGAACTTGGTGCAGGGAAGTAAGTCTGTGGCTGAATATGAGGTAGAGTTTCTGCGCTTGAGCCGCTACGCTCGAGGAATGGTAGCAACGGAGTATGAACATTGTGTTCGGTTCGAGGATGGGCTGCGGAATGAGTTAAGGGTTCTGATAGCACCGCAGCGAGAGAGGGTTTTTGCTGTTTTGGTAGACAAGGTTAAGATAGCTGAGGAAGTGAAACGGGTCGAGAGACAAGAAAGGGATAAGGATCGGGGTAAGAGTAAGAGAAGTTTTGGGCCATCAAGGGCATCTGGGAATTTTCAGAAGAGGTCTAGGACTGATGGGCCAGCTCGTGCTCCGGCGGGCCAGAATCAAACATGTCCTTCATGTGGGAGGACACATTATGGGGAGTGCAGAATGAAAACCGGTGGATGCTTTAGGTGTGGATCCACAGAACATCTGATTAAGGACTGTCCTCGGATGGATCGGGTACAGCCAACGGGCCGAGGTTCTGATCAGACTAGGAGAGGTGATTAGTCTGGACCAAGGGGTTGTGGTGTAGTCAGAGAGGGAAATGGATCTGGTCGGGGTCGTGGAGCACCTGGTAGAGGTGCAGGTAATGTAGATGCAAGGCAGTCGGGTCTAGTTTATGCAGTTCGTCGACAGGAGGATGGTGACGCACCGGATGTCATAACCGGTACGTTTCTTATTACTGACAACCCTTTTCTTGCCTTGATTGATATTTGGTCAACCCACTCCTATGTTGCATGTTCGATATCTGAGACTCTAAGTATAGACTCTGAAACAACTACTAGGAAGATGACCGTGGTTAATCCCCTAGGGCAATTTAGGGTAGTAGACAAGCTATTTAAGGATGTACCTTTAGAGACTCAAGGGGTAGTGTTTCCGGCACACTTAATGGAATTGCCATTTGGAGAGTTTGATCTTATTCTAGGAATGGATTGGTTAACTAAGCATCATGCTAAGTTAGACTGTGAGACCCAGCGTGTGGTGTTGAGTACCCCGGAAGGCGGGGAGGTGATTGTGTTAGGAGAAAGAAGGGATTACTTATCCAACGTGGTGTCTGAACTGAAGGCTGTTAAGATGATTTGGAAGGGATGCAATGCATTCCTAACTCTTATTAGTGCTTTGGACGTTAAGGAGGTGACGGTCGACAAGGTTAGAACAATAAAGGATTTTGTGGATGTTTTTCCGGAGGAGTTGCCAGGATTACCCCCGGATCGCGAAGTGGAGTTTGGAATAGAACTACTCCCGGGTACGACTCCAGTATCTATCACTCCTTATCGAATGGCGCCGAAGGAGCTGGTGGAGCTCAAAGCTCATATCCAGGAGCTTTTGGATCGAGGATTTATCCGACCGAGTGTGTCTCCATGGGGAGCGCCGGTCCTATTCGTGAAGAAGAGAATGGATTCATGCGTATGTGTGTGGATTATCGTCAACTGAATAAGTTGACGATTAAGAATAAGTACCCATTACCGAGAATCGACGACTTATTCGATCAACTAAAAGGAGCTTCGGTCTTTTCTAAGATTGACCTAAGGTCGAGTTATCATCAGTTAAAGGTGAAGGAAGGGGACATTCATAAGACGGCGTTTCGAACACGCTATGGTCATTATGAGTTCTTGGTAATGCCGTTCAGTTTGACGAACGCGCCAGCAGCATTCATGGATATGATGAACTGGGTATTTCAGCCATACCTTGATCGGTTCGTCGTAGTGTTCATCAACGATATCCTGGTATATTCTAAGTCCGAGGAGGAGCATGATGCACGTCTTCGTGTTGTGTTGCAAATTTTGAGGGAGAAGCAGCTGTACGCAAAGTTTAGTAAGTGTGAGTTCTGGCTGAAGGAAGTAACTTTCTTAGGGCATGTAGTTTCCGCAGAGGGAATTAGGGTAGACCCTCGGAAGGTAGAAGCTGTATTAGATTGGAAACTGCCGAAGTCTGTGGCGGAAATCTGAAGTTTCTTGGGATTGGCAGTGTATTACAGGAGATTTGTTGAGGGGTTCTCTTCAATAGCGGCACCTTTAACTAAGTTGTTAAGGAAGGGAGTATTGTTTGTGTGGACTGACAAACAGCAGGAGAGTTTTGAGAAGCTGAAGAAAATCTTGATGGAAGCACCAGTGTTAATTCAGCCAGAGGCGGGAAAGAAATTTACCGTCTATTGTGATGCGTCACACACGGGTTTAGGATGTGTGTTGATGCAAGACGGAAAAGTTGTTGCATATGTGTCTCGACAGTTGCGACCGCATGAATTGAACTACCCTAGGCACGATTTAAAATTGGCAGCGGTAGTGTTTGCTCTAAAGATTTGGAGGCATTACCTGTATGGGGAGAAGTCGGTTATTTACACGGACCATAAGAGTCTGAAGTACCTCCTTACCCAGAAGGAGTTGAATCTGAGGCAGAGAAGGTGGGTCGAGCTATTAAAGGACTATGATTGCTCGATCGAATATCACCCGGGAAAGGCTAACGTGGTGGTAAATGCGCTGAGTAGGAAGGCGATAGCGGATTTGAGGGCGATGTTCACTCATCTTAGCCTGTATGAAGATGGCAGTTTGGTAGCTGAACTTCAAGTAAGACCTTTTTGGACAAGTCAGATCAAAGAGAAGCAACTTTTGGATGATGTTTTGAGTACTCGGATCCGACAAATGTAGAATGTTGAAGGAGGAGATTATAGTTGGAATGGTGATGGAGTTTTGTGTTTCCGTGGGAAAATTTGTATGCCAAAAGATGTGGAGTTAAGGCAGATGATTCTTCGAGAATCGCATAGTAGCCCTTATGCTATGCATCTTGGAGGAGTTAAGATGTATCGGGATTTGCGAAAGCAATTCTGGTGGCCAGGGTTGAAGCGAGAAGTTACGGAATATGTGGGGAAGTGTTTGACGTGTCAGCAAGTCAAAGCTGAACACCAGTTGCCTTCAAGATTGTTGCAGCCTGTGAAGATTCCCCAATGGAAATGGGAAAGAATCACGATGGATTTCGTTAGTGGGTTACCCCTTACGCCCACTAAGAAGGACTCGATTTGGGTAGTGGTGGATCGGTTGATGAAGTCTGCTCACTTCATACTGGTTCGAGTGGACTTCTCTCTACAAAAGTTAGCTAAGTTGTACGTGGCTGAGGTTGTAAGATTACATGGTGTACCGGTGTCGATCATATCGGATAGGGACCCTAGGTTCATGTCACGATTTTGGAAGGCTCTTCATCAAGCAATGGGAACAAGGTTAGACTTTACTACCGCTTTTCACCCACAGACTGATGGTCAGTCTGAGAGGGTAATTCAGATCTTGGAGGATATGCTAAGGGGTTGCATCATCGATTTTAGGGGTAGTTGGGAGGAGTATTTACCCTTGGCAGAATTCACATACAATAATAGTTATCAAGCTAGTATTCAGATGGCGCCGTACGAAGCGTTATATGGAAGGAAATGTCGTACTCCTACTTGCTGGACGGAGTTGGGTGAACGTCAGGTGTTGGGTCCTGAGCTAGTTTCAGAAACGGAGGAGAAAGTTAAGTTAATATGGGCTCGATTGAAGGAAGCGTCTGATCGACAGAAGTCTTATGCGGATCTAAAGCAGAAGGAGGTGGAATTTGCAGTAGGAGACCAAGTCTTTTTGAAGGTTTCTCCTTGGAAAAAGGTAATGAAGTTTGGACGGAAGGGTAAGCTGAGTCCTCGATTTATTGGGCCTTATCGGGTGCTAGAGCGTGTGGGCCCAGTGGCTTATCGTTTGGAGTTGCCTCTAGAGTTGGAGCAGATACATGACGTGTTTCATGTCTCGATGTTAAGAAGATATCATTTTGATCCATCGCATGTGGTGCCGGTGGAAGAGATTGAAGTAAATTCAGATTTATCCTTTGAGGAGGAACCAGTGCAAATCTTGGATCGAGACATAAAAGTGCTAAGAAGGAAGTCTGTCCCTTTGGTCAAAGTTTTGTGGTGAAATCACGACGCAGAAGAGGCGATGTGAGAGCCAGAGGATGTTATGCGACAGCAGTATCCCCATCTCTTTTGATCAGGTAAATTTCGAGGACGAAATTTATTTTAAGGGGGTAGAACTGTAACATCCTGAATAATTGGGTCTGTGCATTTTATGTGTTTGACTGCTTAAAATATTAAATTGGGAGTTTGAGATACAAATGGGGCTCAAATTGGGTTGAGGCCTTATTTTAAATATTTTATTTAGACACTCTAGGGGCTTAAATTAAAGTTTAGTAGTTTAAGTGACATATTGGGCTTGTGGCCCAGCAACTAAGGGCACAGTAAAGGGGAGCTATAGTGGCGTCACCTGTGCATGAGGAAGGCCCAAATTTTGGCAGCTTAAAGCCCAAGATTTAGGGCTAAAATTTGGCAATTGCATGAGCAAGAGAGGGCGGCACAAGGCTAAATTTTAGGGATTTTATGTGTATGGATAATAAGCAGATAAAAGCTATTTTTGAGGAGATAATAGATCAAAGATAGGAGCCATCTTTAAGTGTTTAATGTTAGCCGAAACTTTGAGGAATTTGAAAAGAAAGGGGCATTCGGTTTTGGCTTAAGGTGTATGTGTCGAATTTTTCTATTCATTCTTCTCTTTTCTGCCGAAATCTCTGCTAAAGCTCTCATATTTTCTCTGCCGAAATTTCTTCCCTATTCTTTCTCTCTTCTCTTCTTCTTCAGTTAGCCGAATTGTAGCACCCCTAAACCCGGCCTACAAGCCCTGACCGGATCTGGTATGTTACTGCGGAAGAACGGTTGAAAATCTTTTTGACTTTAGAATAAAACATGTAAATTTGTTAACTTTTGAAAACCATGTCCATTTAAAATTATACTTAAACTTTGTTATTATAAAATGTCCAAATTAAAACTTTAATGTATATGCTTTGAGTAAATAGGTGGCTAAAAATAAAATCATCTTCACATAGTAATTTAATTAAATCAAGCCCATAATAAAATAATACCAAAAATAACATCAAGGCCCTTATTACAACCCAATATTTAAACAAAATACTTAATTTCAAAAATGCATAAAATAATCAAAATCTCTTCTTTTGCATGGCCACCTTGTATCCACTCCAACCCGGTCCAAGCTCATGAATGACCTGAAATGGTTGAGAAAATTTGGGTGAGTCCACAGACTCAGTGCATAATCATTACACATGTTTCCACACGTATGGGCTTAACCCATACCCACACAGTCCATACCAATAGATATGCAAAATGTATCCCAGCCCAATCCTAAGTCCATCCGTTACACCAACCTTAGCAGACTCCCTGCCTAAGGCCGTGGCTAATCCACCGATCACAACCGAGTGATCCCACATATCCTACCTCGGCAGACCTGCTGCACAAGGCCGTGGCTGAGCCACCGATCACATTGTGATCCTCAAATCCTACCTTGGCAGACTTGCTGCTCAAAGCCGTGGCAGAGCCACCGATCACGTAAGTGATCCCAATAGTAATCCGTCCACGGTGATGCACTCAGCTATCAACCGCCGAGATGGGCACCTAGCCAACATCTCCCTTGATGAAGCACACAGCTAATCATCAAGCGCTAATGTAGCACGAGGCTAACATTAGACCACGTACATAATATGTACACCCCGTCCTTCCTTGATCAAAACCAATCCCCATGCACATATGTTAATGTATCATGTCAAATCAACATATAGAGTGAGTATAATCACATGCTCATTACCATATCAAACAGGCGCCATAAATAATTTAATATCACAATTTACTAACCTGTTAACCGATTATCCCAAACATGGGTATCCACCACTTTAGCCTTTATTGTCGGCTACCACACATCATACACAAGTATATACATCAATACACAAATAACAGGAGAAACAGTGGGATAATTACGCACCTGATTAGCACAGTTGACTAAACCCCGAAATCACACGTGGCTCCTAAAAGTCTCAAGTCTCCAGATCTCGGTAGATCACTACTACAAATGCTGACTATACGCCGCCTAAAAAGGTTCTGCCTTCCCTACAATCGGCCAAAACTAAACAACATAATCATTCTAATCAACCTCTAAGGGTATAACCGTAATTTTACCTACCAAGGTTATTTTCGTAATTTACCCACCAAGGGTATTTTCGTAATTTACAACTGTAATGGCCTTTCTGAAGGCCTAATGTCGCCACTAGCGACTCAGCTACCATTTTCGGTCGTACCGGACGATTGGGCCTAAAACTCGATTTCGGCCCATCCGGGCCCACATGCTCGTGTGGCCCACCTAGCACAAATCTAGCCACGTATATAAGTTCCACCTAGTCTAATACTAACCAATCATACAATTTACTCATATGGGCCCACGGGCCCATTGGGCCCACTTCGGCCCATCGAGGCCCAAGCAGCCCCAACCCACGAGAATACTACTGATGGCCTCAACTATCGCGTCGAAGCCCCACACGTGCGCTCGCACGCTCGTGTGGCTACTAATGCCGTGTAACTGGCATTTCGGCATTTTGCCGCTCTACAACTAGAGTAGAGAGAGTTACACACCTGATAGGACTCTGGGGCTAATCCGCGCTCCGATCACTCTTGTGCCCAAACGCCCTCCAAGATGTGTTTACTCTCCTCCTAGGATGCTCCTTATATAGCTAGCTCTTCACCTTCATTCTTTGTGTCTTTCCGATGTGGGATCCCTTCGTCAGTAGAGTTTAAATTCAACTGAAACTCTTGCCGTCCAATCCGCAAAATAAATACTCCCTTGCTTCTCATGAGATTCGAACCTAGGCTCCCCTGGAACATAATCCATGCCGCTAACCACTTGTCCACAAGCTCCTCTTGTGTCTTAAACCATGCGCAACTAAATATAAACTATGGGCCAAATTCTAAGGTCCAAGCAAAAAGAAACCAAAATGCAAAGGCCAAGACTTGAACCTTGGACTTCCTTCCTTCCTTGTGGCGTCACTTTGCCACTACACCACACACTCCACTTGTGTCATTTTCCTCCATATTTTATTCTTAAGGCCTATCTGCCAACTTCCAGGGTTTTTTCACCTAAAACCAAAATTTCCCCAAAGCCAATATTTGATCCCGGGACTTCATAGAAGCCCTCTAACCTTCCAAAATCACTTATCCAATAGGTCTAACTTGCATTTAAGCCGATCTCTTATTCTCCAAAAATTTAAACGCTACTACGCCTAAGGCCCATTGGGCTCAATTCTCCTAGGCCCAATTTTGGGATGTTACAAATCTACCCTCCTTAAAGAAATTTCGTCCTCGAAATTTCCAACTAACTAATAGTCGCACATCCTAACCTACCACACTACGCTCTTGCTGCACACTCTGATCTTAATAAAACTAATATACTTCTAACTAGAATTTAAAACTCCTACCCATACTCAAAAACACCTAGCAATTAAACTAGACGAATATTTCATACGTTCCCAACTCTATGTCTAATGTCTTGACTTATCTGGTTTAAAAGTTTTAGGCATTAGAAATTTTGTTCCTCTATTTATCCACGAGCAAATTTTATGAATAGAAGTTCCGGAAGTGGTTCTTTCGATCACACAAAGTTTCATCTCAAGTTCTCTATTCTAATTCAAACATTCACATTCTTCACTAAAAACACATCCATTCAGTGGTATCTACCACACACATTCACTATTCGGACATTTCTGCCTGTTTTTACCCCAATGTATTTTCGTCATTTGTCCTACGGGGTATTTTGGTAATAACCCGGGGTCAATTGGAAAAATCTTTACAAATTAGAGGCATTTCAAAAAATTGTTAGAACTTAAAGGTATTTTGAAAATTTCCAAATTAAAGATGTCGCTGAAATTTCAGAAATTGGGGGTTATTTTGGTAATTCTGTAAGTCGGGAGTATTCTTGTAAACTTCCAATCTGGATATCTCAATATTTTGCAAAAATAGGATTTTCTGATATTTTGTAAAATAGGAATATTTTAGTAAAAGTCGAGGATCATATGAAAATTTAGAAACCAATGGCATGTAGGAAATTTTATCAACCAGGGGTATTATCGTAAATTTTCACAAACCAGGGTATCTTAATATTTCAAAACCTCAAGATTTTGATATTTTGTAAAGTAAAAATCATTTTATCAAATGTTGAGGGTGGTACGGTAATTTTGCAATATAGGGGCATTTTTGTAATTTTGCCACTAGGGCATTTTGGGAAATTTTGTAAATCGACAAGTGTCTTTCAAAATCAGATTTAGGGCTTTACAAATCAAAGGGGTAAGTTTGAAAAATTTTAAAACAGAAGGTTTTAAAAACAGCAAGGCTAATTCCCTTTCGGGTTTTAATAACCGGTTTAGCCCATGAACAAGTCCTCTTTGTTAAGGTGAACCGTAGCTACGCACCAGGTAGGATTCAAGTAAAGAGGAGGTGAGTCGCTAGGACTGCTTAAATACCAAGCTCTTACTGAATGCCACTCCTAGACATGCGTACAGTGGTTACCACACCTTAACTCGGCGACTTACTTCACATGTTTGTTTAATAACCTTAAGTTTTATGCATATGTTTGAGTAAACTAACCCTAGGGTCCAATAGCCTTAATATTCTAATCTACGAGCCCAATCTAAGCCCATAATAGATCACACCAACAAATCATTTTAAAAGCTAGAAGTACTTACCTGGTGGACTTCGGGTCGGAGGTACAGGTGCCATGCCAGTATAACCTGAAAACTTTTTATTTTCAAAAAATCCATTTTGAAAACTGTTTCGGGCCCAAAAACCCTCAAAGCCGAGTTTTGAACTTGGCTCTGATACCAATTTGTAGCACCCCCAAACCCGGCCCACAAGCCCTGACCGGATCTGGTATGTTACTGCAGAAGAACGGTTGAAAATCTTTTTGACTTTAGAATAAAACATGTAAATTTGTTAACTTTTGAAAACCATGTCCATTTAAAATTATACTTAAACTTTGTTATTATAAAATGTCCAAATTAAAACTTTAATGTATATGCTTTGAGTAAATAGGTGGCTAAAAATAAAATCATCTTCACATAGTAATTTAATTAAATCAAGCCCATAATAAAATAATACCAAAAATAACATCAAGGCCCTTATTACAACCCAATATTTAAACAAAATACTTAATTTCAAAAATGCATAAAATAATCAAAATCTCTTCTTTTGCATGGCCACCTTGTATCCACTCCAACCCGGTCCAAGCTCATGAATGACCTGAAATGGTTGAGAAAATTTGGGTGAGTCCACAGACTCAGTGCATAATCATTACACATGTTTCCACACGTATGGGCTTAACCCATACCCACACAGTCCATACCAATAGATATGCAAAATGTATCCCAGCCCAATCCTAAGTCCATCCGTTACACCAACCTTAGCAGACTCCCTGCCTAAGGCCGTGGCTAATCCACCGATCACAACCGAGTGATCCCACATATCCTACCTCGGCAGACCTGCTGCACAAGGCCGTGGCTGAGCCACCGATCACATCGTGATCCTCAAATCCTACCTTGGCAGACTTGCTGCTCAAAGCCGTGGCAGAGCCACCGATCACGTAAGTGATCCCAATAGTAATCCGTCCACGGTGATGCACTCAGCTATCAACCGTCGAGATGGGCACCTAGCCAACATCTCCCTTGATGAAGCACACAGCTAATCATCAAGCGCTAATGTAGCACGAGGCTAACATTAGACCACGTACATAATATGTACACCCCGTCCTTCCTTGATCAAAACCAATCCCCATGCACATATGTTAATGTATCATGTCAAATCAACATATAGAGTGAGTATAATCACATGCTCATTACCATATCAAACAGGCGCCATAAATAATTTAATATCACAATTTACTAACCTGTTAACCGATTATCCCAAACATGGGTATCCACCACTTTAGCCTTTATTGTCGGCTACCACACATCATACACAAGTATATACATCAATACACAAATAACAGGAGAAACAGTGCGATAATTACGCACCTGATTAGCACAGTTGACTAAACCCCGAAATCACACGTGGCTCCTAAAAGTCTCAAGTCTCCAGATCTCGGTAGATCACTACTACAAATGCTGACTATACGCCGCCTAAAAAGGTTCTGCCTTCCCTACAATCGGCCAAAACTAAACAACATAATCATTCTAATCAACCTCTAAGGGTATAACCGTAATTTTACCTACCAAGGTTATTTTCGTAATTTACCCACCAAGGGTATTTTCGTAATTTACAACTGTAATGGCCTTTCTGAAGGCCTAATGTCGCCACTAGCGACTCAGCTACCATTTTCGGTCGTACCGGACGATTGGGCCTAAAACTCGATTTCGGCCCATCCGGGCCCACATGCTCGTGTGGCCCACCTAGCACAAATCTAGCCACGTATATAAGTTCCACCTAGTCTAATACTAACCAATCATATAATTTACTCATATGGGCCCACGGGCCCATTGGGCCCACTTCGGCCCATCGAGGCCCAAGCAGCCCCAACCCACGAGAATACTACTGATGGCCTCAACTATCGCGTCGAAGCCCCACACGTGCGCTCGCACGCTCGTGTGGCTACTAATGCCGTGTAACCGGCATTTCGGCATTTTGCCGCTCTACAACTAGAGTAGAGAGAGTTACACACCTGATAGGACTCTGGGGCTAATCCGCGCTCCGATCACTCTTGTGCCCAAACGCCCTCCAAGATGTGTTTACTCTCCTCCTAGGATGCTCCTTATATAGCTAGCTCTTCACCTTCATTCTTTGTGTCTTTCCGATGTGGGATCCCTTCGTCAGTAGAGTTTAAATTCAACTGAAACTCTTGCCGTCCAATCCGCAAAATAAATACTCCCTTGCTTCTCATGAGATTCGAACCTAGGCTCCCCTGGAACATAATCCATGCCGCTAACCACTTGTCCACAAGCTCCTCTTGTGTCTTAAACCATGCGCAACTAAATATAAACTATGGGCCAAATTCTAAGGTCCAAGCAAAAAGAAACCAAAATGCAAAGGCCAAGACTTGAACCTTGGACTTCCTTCCTTCCTTGTGGCGTCACTTTGCCACTACACCACACACTCCACTTGTGTCATTTTCCTCCATATTTTATTCTTAAGGCCTATCTGCCAACTTCCAGGGTTTTTTCACCTAAAACCAAAATTTCCCCAAAGCCAATATTTGATCCCGGGACTTCATAGAAGCCCTCTAACCTTCCAAAATCACTTATCCAATAGGTCTAACTTGCATTTAAGCCGATCTCTTATTCTCCAAAAATTTAAACGCTACTACGCCTAAGGCCCATTGGGCTCAATTCTCCTAGGCCCAATTTTGGGATGTTACACGAATCTTCAAGCCTCTCCTTGCTCTCTTTTCTTTCTAGCCGAAACCATATCAGTTCATCCCTCCGGAATTTTCATAAAAAGCCGAAATCACTAAGATCTTACCTCCTGAAGTTGCCGAATCTTCTTTAATGGAGTCTTCTTGTGCCGAAATCTGAAGGAAACAATAGGTAAGTGTTGATTTCGGGATTTCAATGTTCTTTCGGCTTTTCAAAGTCCTTAGCCGAATGGCTATTAGAAACTAATCTCTTATTTCACTCTTATTTTCGGCATTCTGGGATCTGAAGAGGAGTCAATCGTGTAGATCTCTAAGTCATAAGTTTAGTAATACTCAAATCAAGGTATTTCCGGGATTTCAAGGTAAGAAAGTCTATTGATTTTAGTATGTAAAAACGGATAGAACACTAACCATGGCCGATTATAGGAGAAGGCCTATTTTTCATATCTTTCCGGCTTGTTGAGCAAGTTGTAGATCGGTTAAGCAAGAGTATCGACACTAATCAGGTGTGTAATTCTCTACACCATCTAGATCTGTTTGATTAATATATGATTATATGTCTTATATGTTTTGATAAATGCCGAAATCCTGGCATAATGACGGAAACCCAAAGAGGGTAAAAGCAAATCACCAGGTTAGTGAATGTTCTGATTAAATGATATAAGAATATTGATTTTATGTGATTGCATGGGTTGGGTTTGATGAAAGGAGGAAGTTATATGCTGTAGCGGTTTTTACCGTGATCTGTGTAGCGGTTCTTTACCGTGATCTATTGTAGCGGCTTTTGCCGTGATCTATTGTAGTGGCTATGGCCATGATCTGATGATGAGCAGCACGACTGCCATCAAGGCGTGTAGCGGTATGGGTTGATTGTAGAAATCCCCAATGGTGTGATTGGCTGGTACGGGGGCGTGTAGCGGATGGAAACTTAGGATTTGGGTTGGGCTTTGCTTATTATTTTTGCTATGTATATTAATTTTGATTATTCTATTTTATGGGGCTAAAGCCCAAATCTAATGGTGCATGAGGGTTGCACACTGAGTCTCGCGACTCACCCTTTTATTTTAACAATTTCAGGTGACACTTAGCGCATCGGACCGGGCTGGAGAGGAGAGCAAGGTGGCCATGCAAAAGAGCAATTGGATTCAGCTAAAAGACTTTAGTTTATTAAGTTATATTTTTATTTAATGGGTTTTAAATATGGTTGTAATAAGGCCACGGACCACTAGACTATTATTCTTATTTTGGGTTTTATGTTGGGCTTTTATTACTGGGTTTTTTAAGTCTTATGTTTTCAATTAAGTTAAGACATGTATGAAATTTCAGTCTTTATTTAAAATCCACCAAGATAATTTATAATTTAATATTTTATACTTTAATGAATTCTTAAGTTTTCGGAATAAGGGTTTAAACCTAGTAATTGTTTTTCAAAATGCGACATGTTTTACTAAACTTCCTTAAGTGACATACCAGATCCGGTTGTAACGTTTGGGCCGGGTTTAGGGTGTTACAATTATAAACGTGAAATTCTAATTGTGGTTTAAATGTATAGTTCAAACTTTAATTTTGATTTAATCATACACATTTTAAAAAATAAATACATCAATATATTTTTATATTGAATAAATATAAATATTTATGTATGCAATATATAAATATAAAATGATATTAATTATATCAATAATTGGGTTAATATTTTACAAGATCTAGATCAAATTAAATTTCATGTATACAATTGAACATTAAACCATTGTTCATGTATGCTTTTAGGATTTAACCCATTTTGATATATATTTTTTAAAATAATAATGTATATTTATATTTTTTAGATATATTCTAAAAAATCCTAAATTAAACCTTAAACCCTAAACTCTAAACCCTAAAAATAGAAATGTTGTAGTGAACCACCAAACCCCTAAAAATAGAGCAAAAAGTCAGTTTTTATGCTCAAAATCCAACCCCAATAAACCCTAAACCCTAAACCACAAACCCTAAACTCTAAATCATAAACCCTAAACTATAATCATAAACCATATTTTTGGGAATTCGTGTGGCCAATGTTAGTGTACTACAAAACATGTATTTTATGTTCTTGTATTAAATAATATGGGTGTAGTACAAAATGGCATGAATACCAGTAAAATCCAAATGTTCTTTAGTTTTCAAATAGTATCCTTAAACCTTAAACCCCAAACCCAAACTTTAAAACATAAACTCTTAACCCAAAATAATAAACATTATACCATAAACCCTAAAACTCTAAACCATAGACATTAAATCTTAAATTATAAATCCTAAACCTTAAAATAAAATAACTTTTTTGCGGCGTTTTTATCAAAAATGCCACTAAAGCTCCACAATAAACGAAGTCGTTTTGCTCAACATTTTGTGGCATTTTTCCAAAAGCGTCGCTAATGCTCGATCTATAGCGGCGTTTTCTTGAAAGCGCTGCTAATGCCACTAAAGCTTAAGGTAAAACGATGCGTTTTGATTAACATTGTTGCGGCATTTTTAAAAGGCGCTGCTAATTCTCGATCTATTACGGCATTTTTAGAGAAGCGCCGCTAAAGCTCGAGCATTTGCTGCGCTTCTCTCAAAAACGCTACTAATGCTGATCTTTTGCTGTGTTTTTATCAAAAACGCCACTATACCTCTAACCTTTTGCGGCGTTTGTTATTTAGCACCGCTAATGTCAAACTTTTGCAGCGTTTTTAGTCTAAACGCCGCTAAAAATGCAGCTAAAAGTGTGTTTTGCTGTAGTGAGTTTAAATCCGAACATTCCAAATATACAGTTAAAACATAACTATTACAAAAATATAAGGAACTACACCATATGAACTTACCAGGGAGAAATGTCAAGGACTAATATGTTTTTTTTTTCCTTTTCCTTGGTTATCTATTGGTTGATCCTTTTCTTGATCTATACAGTAGTTCGTTTGAATTTATTAGGTCTAAATACCTTATAACATTTAATTTAATGCATATGACCTCCTATTATCATTTTTCACAATTTCCTAAAGTTTTGTATTTTATGCAATTTAGCCCCTAAAACCATAACAAGCTTATTTTTCATAGTTAAGCCTAAAACCTTAAAGCCGAATTCATTCCCATCCCTTTATAGTTCACAAGTAATGAAATTTACAAGAGTTTCATGTCAAATTCAACATATTATCATTTTAGTCCCTAAATTCAAAACTATCTAAGTTCACTTTACAAAATAGTCCTATGTCATGATAAAGCTTCAAACTTAACCATTAACATTTAAAAAGCTTTAAAAACAACAATAATAACTTTTTAAAACTTT
The DNA here is from genome assembly GCA_005393395.2 of Gossypium australe. Taxonomy (NCBI): domain Eukaryota; kingdom Viridiplantae; phylum Streptophyta; class Magnoliopsida; order Malvales; family Malvaceae; genus Gossypium; species Gossypium australe. Next base: position 76,690,204 of record CM016625.1, on the reverse strand, counting down.
GAAGTATTACAAAATAAACCATGGACTAGCTAGATTAAGCTACAACGATATCAAAAACATAAAATTTACGAAAAACAAGCTTAAAAATCACTTACATGCAAGAACATATGCTTGGCCGAATGCTCCAAGGTTAAAAAATGGTGTTTTTGAGTAGAATGAACAAGAAATGAAGAAGATGACCTATGTTTCTTTATGTTTTAATATTATTAATACTTTTAACATTATTTTAATAAACATTTTAATTATAAAACTCAAATAACTAAATACATAACCATCCACTAGCTTTAAAAATGGCTTAATTGCCTTAAAGAACCTCAAACCATGATTAATTAAGCTTTTTATCAAATAAAAACCAATATCGATTAACCTTTTACAATTTTTTGATTTAGTCCTTATACCTTAATTGACTATCAAAACATTAAAATTATTAGACCAATCTTTAATACGACACTCTAAAGACTTCAGAAATATTAAATAAATAATATTTACGGGCTCACGTCGGAATTGTGGTCTCAAAACCACTGTTTTTGACACCACTGAAAATGAGTTGTTATATAAATAGCATCTAATCACATTTATTGTATTTACATATATCATTATTTAAATACTAATGATACTAACCTCCTCCTCCGTCCAACCTCCCTTAGTTGACCTTCTAGTAGGACCTGAAGTCCTCTTAAAAGAACAAAATAAGTCTAATTAGAAAAAAAATATATGATGAAATATATACACATTGATATTCATAATTGATATAAAAAGAGTTAAAATAAGAGAAAATTAAAATACCCTTGAACAGATACTATCTTTTGAACTGCATCAATGGTTGTGGTATTATCGTCAGTACCAACTTGTTCCATGCTTTAAAATACACTAGTAAAGAAAAAAAAAACTTTTTTAAAACCTTAAACGAAGCCTTAACCAGCAAGGTACAGCCAAAAATCCCTTTTTTTTTCTTAAAAAAACCCCAAAACTAGAGCTTTGATGTTAATTAAATCCAGTGTAACATAAAAAAGGGTTTTCTTTTTTTTTTTTTTGAAAAGAAATTTTCTTAGTCTCCTCTAAACAAGTTTTAACTTTCTTAAAAAAATATTTGAAATAATCAATTAAATGCAATAATTTAAAAAAGGTGGAAATTGAATAGATTAATAGATAAATATAAGAATAGAAGGATAAGTAGTAGAGCTGTCAAGAGTTATCTTTTTATTTTATCAGAGAGTGTAGTGGGAAAGTGAGTGATGATAAGTTGGAAATAATAAGAATATATATATGATTTAATTAGAAAGATTTAATTTTTAAAACAAATTTATTCTCAAATTTAAATAGCATATATTTTAGAAAAAACTTTAAAATTTTATTTAAAAATAAGTTCTTAAACCATCCTAATAAAACATTCAGTCCTAAAATCTATTGAGGCCTGGCTCAAACCCGGCCCAACCCATGATCACCTCTACTCTTGGTGTAGACAGAGGCCACTAAAAGTCTTTGTAAAAACATGTTGAAGAGCCCATAAGCCCTATAGAAAGGTTTGAAAGCTTGTAGACTCTAGCAAAATGTTTTAGAAACTCTAGAATTCTCTAAGATTGTATATACTTGTATAGCTTATTTAAGAGTCATAAATTTGATCCTAAGTTTGTATTGTTTGTAACCATTAGATGGAGAGGGATTGGCCTATAAATAAGTACATACTTTAAAGAATAGAGGTGAGAAGTATGATAAAGAAGAACAAGAACATGAAAAGCAAGTAGAAGAAGAAGAGAAAGAACCAACAAAGCTAGCTACTATTGAAAAGCCAACAGAAGAAGTTGAAGTTAAAGAAGAAGAGGAATAAGGTGAAGTTGGAATAGATGAACTTATGGGAACCATAATTTCCCCAGTGATAAAAAGAATAACAAAATTGTTTTTATCATTTGGAGCAATTGTGATTCCCAAAAGTTCTTAAGAAGGCTTTATTGGAAGTTGCTAAAGTTGGAAAGGTATATAGAGCTTGGACTTCGTATTGTGCTTAATGCTTCTATTAACATTTACGAGTATGAGTTTTTTTAGTTTTTAATTGATAATTTCATTAAAGAAGTTTAGTTTTCATGTAACATCCCAAAAATTAGAGGTTGTAAATTTTTGCATAATTTCATGTTGTGCTTGCTCAGCTGGTTATTTGAGTGTTTTGGGGGGTTCTAGGGAAGACTGGGTTCAAGTCTGAGCCTTGGAAAAAATTTAATTTTTGGCCCTTAAAAGGAGAAGGTTGGTTGAAGTTGGACTTAAGTAAATTTGTGTGTGTTTTACTAACACAAGTTGAGCCTGTGGCAAGGTGGCTATGGCGTTATTAGGAAGGCAAGAGGGGAGGGGTTTGAATCCCACAGATTGCAATTGGAGGCTTTTATTTTGTGAACAGAGAGTGGAGGAAGCAGAGTTTGAATCAAACTCTTCAAGGGGAGTTGGAGACTTGGTCAACAAGTTTGAATGGGGGCTAGGAGTGATTCAAGGAGAAGATAGTGGAGAAAATCAAGGAATGGAGGAGAGTGGGAGAGTTGGCCGAATGTGGGAGTGTGCCTAAGGGGGAGATTTCGGCTAGGGGGTAGCATTTGGAAGAATTTCCGGCAGCTTGAGTGTGAGTGCAAACCGAAAGTCTCTTTGTGTAGTGCGACTCCTCCTTTTGTTCTTTTCGAGATTTTTCCTTAGAAGCATTTCTACACCTTTCTTTCTCTTCTCCTTCTTACCTTTCGTGCATTCTTTCTTTTTTACTAATAGCCTAAACACTTGGTTGGCCGAATCTTCTTCTTCCCATCTCTCTTCATATTTCATCTATTTTTTTCTTTTCCTCTAGGTCGTATAGCCACACTTCTTCCTATTCAGTTTTCCTTTAGCCGAACATGTAACACCCCAAACCCGGTCTATGCGTTTAGACAAGATTTGGTTTGTCACACAAATCAAACATTCGTTTATTCTCAATGGTTAAAATAGAAAAACTTTTTGAAAATAGAGTTTAATAAAATTAAATTCGAGGATTCGTAAATTTTTGGCTTAAGAGAAATACTTGTTTTGAAAACTTATCGTCAAAATATAAATATCAAATTCTTAAGATAGTTTAAAAGAACTTTGAAAGGATTTAAAATAATTAAAGTGTCCAGAAATTTTGTTATAAAACCAATGTTCTTAAGAAAACTTAACATATTTAAGATAAAACCATATTAAAAGTTTGATAATAAGATTCAAAACCATCCACACAATAAATCCATATAAAAAAAAACATAATAAGAGGCCTTATTACATAAAACCCATAACAGAAATTTAAAATAATAACTTAAGTAAAGTCATAGTTTATAAAAACCCAAGTTTGTAGTATGGCCTCCACCAAGTCATCTCCGGCCCAAGTCCACGTCAATTTCCATTACCTGAAATGGTTAATAAAAAATTGGGTGAGTTACAAAGAACTCAGTGTGCAACTCACTTACCACCATTATTGGGCCAGATCGTCAAGATCTCATGCTGGGCTTGAGCCCATTTACAGAATTCAATAATATAACATAATGTAAATTAAAATAAATTAAAATGCATGTAAGATGAGTTTCCCAACCAAGCCTAATATCCATCCGCTAACACCCCCGTACCAACCAACACACCTGTGGGGATCAAGTCAACCCACCCCGCCAAACACACCAATTATAGGCTTTAAGCCTTTAAATAATTTTGTAGTGCACTACCGAACTAGATTGTGACATTGTCACCGAACTAGAGGCATTTAGCCGAAATTTGTGGCAAAGCCACCGAACTAGAGGCATTGAGCCATATTGTGGTAGAGCCACCGAACTAGAGGCATTGAGCCATATTTGTGGCAACTGGCCATTCTTCTCTTCATATATCCCACCCCATGCAATTATGCGTGTATAACAAAATATAGTCATATAACAAATTTTCAATTATTCCATATCATCGGTGGGTTTATCATTAAACATTTTATTAGGCCCATATAAATAATAATTTAGCAACTAGCCCATTTAACAGTTTAGTGAACTTTTGGCCCATATATCGAACTAGAGTATTTTGGCCCAATTTATCGAACTAGAGTATTTTGGCCCAATTTATCGAACTAGAGTATTTTGACCCAATTTATCGAGCTAGAGTATTTTGGTCCAATTTATCGAACTAGAGTATTTTGGCCCAATTTATCGAACTAGAGTATTTTGGCCCAATTTATCGAACTAGAGTATTTTGGCCCAATTTATCAAACTAGAGTATTTTTCGAATTTTTCTCGGTTTTAACCGTTTTCATGCATTTACTCAAAAATATGAATTACTACGTATTTTTTTCCCGTTTTTACTATTTTTACGATTTTAGCACAGTACTCACAACTTGATGTCTAACCCGAAAATGAGTGTGAAGTTACACACCTGGTTATTGAGAGAACTACACTTTCCCGCTCTTCAACACCTATACGTATCGCGATAATTAGAACACTATAATCTAATAATAAAATCGGTCTAAATATAGCGATCTAGAATTTACCCTCGGATTTCCGTAGTACTTCTACTTGCGATTTCTCCCCGATTGATGGTTCGCTAACCGAATCGAATCCACGAACGAATAATGGTTCGGGAGTACGAACGACTTCGAACAGTTGATTTTCCTCGGTTGAACGTCCGCAACCCGTGGAAAATCCCAGATTCCCGAAATAGTCCTTTGCTTGTACTTAGGGGGAATAACAGAACCTCCCCTCTTCCAAAGACTAAACACCGCCCTTTTCTTCCCTATTTTGAATGTCTTCAAAGACAAAGATCGTTACTTCAATCTAAAATAATTTCAAAATAATACCAAGGTCTTAAAGATGTGATTTCCTTACCACAAAAAAAAATCGATTCCAACGATTTGTGTCACCCACGACTTCTTGATTTCCAAACTTCCGTTATCGCACTAAGGTATAACAAAATAAACGTTAATAGAATGAACGTTTATTTTGATCTAATAAAGCCTTCAAACCATCATCAATATTCGGCCATAACCACTATTAACTAATCGAAACGAAAAGAATCTCTTACCTATTTTCCACGTCGAAAAGAAAGGATTTGAGAATGGGGTTTGCTTGATGAACGATTCGGCTATGAAGAATCAAAGAAAAAGAGAAAATGGTTCGGTTAAGGTACACTAATATTCGGCCATTGGAGAAAAAGAAAGAAATTATGAGTGAAAAGAAAGAAAAAGAGAGAAGAACAATGATGATATTGTTTTGATTTTCAAAGAGAATGGAGAAGAAAAGAATGAAAGAGATGAGCTTTAAGATAGGTGTATATTCGGCAATGGTAAAAAGAAAAGAAAAGAAAAGCCTTTTTTGGCAAAATCGGCACAAAGAGAAAGGCACAAAATTGACACTAAAGTGAAAAGGAAAATAACCAATTGATCAAAAGAATCAAGGCTTACCAAATGCACAAATTCGGCCAAGGGAGAGAGGTTGAGAGAATTTGCAAAACTATGCCAAAAACTAAGAAAATGACCAAAACAAAAGACTAAAATTCCTAGCCAAACTTTCACCAAAAATTTGGCTCCCCCCTAGCCATATTGCCGTCCATATGCTTGGTCTATAGGCCAAGATATTGTTTCCATAAACAATTCCTTGATTCTTGCCTCATATCTTTACAACTTTCCTTATTTTCTTGATTCCCTTCCTTAAGTTAACAATTTCCTTATTCCTTTGATATTCTAACCAAAAATAACAAGTCAACACCTACCATATAAGCTCTTGGCCGACACTTGCTATATATGTGCAGAAAAATTCAAAATAAAATTCACCTAGATGCTAAACAAGGGATTCGAACCTTCTCCCTCATGCTTAAACCCATGCGCCATCACCACTTGGCCATTAACTCATCTTATGCTTCACTTTGACACTTAAATTAATTTATGTGTCATAGCCACTTAATCCACTTCCATAATTTCTCAAAATTAATATTATTCCATCCCAATAAATTCTAATTCTTCTTCAGGACTATACTAAACACAAAAATAAATAAAGAAATTCCACCTTCTAGAATAATTATTCAAAGCACACAATGAAAATAATTTACTCAAATTTTCAGGGTGTTACAACTCTACCCCCCTAAAAGAAAATTTCGTCCTCGAAATTTACCTGGCTGAAAAAGGTGAGGGTATTGTTGCCGAATTGCATCCTCAGGCTCCCACGTAGCTTCCTCCACTCCGTGATTACGCCATAACACTTTGACCAACGGCACAGTCTTCCTTCTTAGCACCTTAACATCTCGGTCTAAGATTTCCACTGGTTCCTCCTCAAAAGACAAGTCCGAATTCAACTCCACTTCTTCTACCGGTACTATGTGCGAAGGATCCGATCTATAGCGCCTCAGCATGGAAACATGAAAAACATTATGAATTTGGCTCAATTCTGGAGGTAATTCAATCTGATAGGCCACTGGACCAACTCGCTTCACCACACGATATGGTCCAATGTATCTGCCCTTCTTCCTGAATCTAAAAATCTTCTTCCAAGGTGAGACCGTCAAGAAAACTTGATCTCCTACGAGATACTCGATATCCTTACGCTTCAGATCCGCATACGACTTCTGTCTATCCGAAGCTTCCTTTAACCGTGCTCGAATAACTTTCACTTTTTCTTCCGTTTCAGAAATCATCTCAGGACCTAACATCTGCCGATCGCCCAACTCAGTCCAACAAATAGGAGAACGACATCTACGACCATACAATGCCTCGTAGGGTGCCATCTGAATGCTAGACTGGTAGCTGTTGTTATACGCAAATTCTGCCAACAGTAGAAAATCCTCCCAACTACCCTTAAAATCAATCACACATCCCCTTAACATGTCTTCCAGAATCTGAATCACTCTCTCCGACTAACCATCTGACTGAGGATGAAAAGCCGTACTGAAGTTTAGCTTTGTTCCCAGAGCTTCATGCAAAGCTTTCCAAAATCGAGATGTAAACCTAGGATCCCGATCCGATATAATCGACACGAGTACCCCATGCAACCTCACGATTTCAGATACATACAGCTTCGCCAACTTCTGCAACGAGTAATCCGTACGCACTGGTAGAAAATGAGCAGTCTTCGTCAAATGATCAACAATTACCCAAACAGAGTTTTTCTTAGTAGGTGTTAAAGGTAACCCACTAACAAAATCCATTGTTATCCGCTCCCATTTCCAAAGAGGAATCTTTACCGGTTGTAAAAGTCCTGACGGCAATTGATGCTCCGCTTTCACTTGCTGACAAGTTAGACATTTTCCCACAATTTCTGAAATCTCACGTTTCAACCCAGGCCACCAATACTGTTCACGAAGATCCCGATACATCTTATTTCCTCCGGGGTGCATAGCATAAGGGCTACTATGCGCCTCCCTCAAAATCATTTGCCTCAGATCTGAGTCCTTAGGCATACAGACCCTTCCACGAAAACACAACACACCTTCCGGGTTTATTCCAAAATCCTCTATTTCACCATTTTTAACTTGCTGAAGTAAAAGTCCCAACTTCTCATCTAATATCTGTTTTTCCTTGATTTGATCCAACCATAGAGGCTTCACCTGAAGTTCCGCTATCAGACTACCATCATCATACAAACTCAAATGGGCAAACATAGCTCTCAAATCAGATACCACCTTACGACTTAATGCGTCCGCCACCACATTAGTCTTTCCAGGATGATACTCAATTGAGAAATCATAGTCCTTTAACAGCTCCACCCATCTTCGTTGTCTCAAGTTTAATTCCTTCTGAGTAAAAAGATACTTAAGACTCTTGTGATCCGTATAGATGATAGACTTTTCACCATAGAGGTAATGCCTCCAAATCTTTAAGGCAAACACCACTGCTGCTAACTCCAAATCATGAGTAGGGTAGTTTACTTCGTGCGGTCTCAACTAACGAGAAGCATAAGCTACCACTTTCCCACTTTGCATCAATACGCAACCTAAACCCGTATGTGACGCATCACAATAAACTGTAAACTCTTTTCCAGCCTCAGGTTGAATCAATACAGGCGCTTCCGTTAAAACCTTCTTCAATCTCTCGAAACTTTCTTGCTGTTTGTCGGTCCATACAAACGGCACTCCCTTCCGCAAAAGCTTAGTTAGGGGTGCAGCAATCAACGAGAACCCCTCAACAAAGCGTCTATAGTAACCAGCCAAACCTAAGAAACTCCGAATCTCAGCTACCGACTTTGGTGGTTTCCAATCCAATACAGCTTCAATCTTCCGAGAATCCACCCTTATTCCTTCGGCTGATACCACATGACCCAAGAAAGTCACTTCTCTTAACCAAAATTCACATTTACTGAATTTGGCATACAACTGATTATCTCGAAGCACTTGCAATACAATCCGCAAATGCGAGTCATGCTCTTCTTCACTCCTCGAATAAACCAGAATATCATCTATGAATACCACCACAAACCGGTCTAAAAATGGTTGAAAGACCCGGTTCATCATATCCATAAATGCAGCTGGTGCATTGGTCAACCCAAACGGCATCACCAAAAATTCATAGTGTCCGTAACGGGTTCGAAATGCCGTCTTGTGAACATCCGCTCCTTTCACCTTAAGCTGGTGGTAACCCGACCTTAAATCAATTTTGGAGAAAACTGAAGCTCCCTTCAATTGATCAAATAGGTCATCAATCCTCGGCAGAGGGTACCGATTCTTGATTGTCAGCTTATTCAATTGCCTGTAATCGATACACATACGCATCGACCCATCCTTCTTCTTAACAAACAAAACCGGTGCTCCCCACGGAGACACACTCGGTCGAATAAAACCCCGATCTAGCAGTTCTTGAATTTGGGCCTTAAGCTCCGACAACTCCTTCGGTGCCATTCTATAAGGAGCAATGGACACTGGAGCAGTTCCGGGCAAAAGCTCAATACCAAATTCCACTTCCCGATCTGGAGGTACACCAGGAAGTTCTTCGGGAAAAACATCAGGGAACTCCTTCACAGTTCTCACATCTTCCACTGACAGCTCTTTGGCATCTAAAGCACTAATAAATGCTAAAAATGCTCCGTACCCTTTTCGCACCAACTTCACCACCTTTAAAGCAGAAATCACGTTTGCCAAGTAATTTCTCCGCTCGCCTATCATAACTATCTCCTTGTCCTCCACAGTTCTTATCGACATTCGCTTTTCAGCACAGTCCCATTGCGCCCGATGTTTAACCAACCAATCCATGCCTAGAATGATATCAAATTCGCCAAATGGCAATTCCATCAAATTTTCCAGGAATGTTTCTCCTTAAATTACTAAGGGCACGTCTCTAAATAGTTTATTAACCAACACCGTCTGTCCTAAGGGACTAATTACCTTCATCTCACTATCGGAAATTTCATATTCTAATTTCAAATTTCCAGTTATGGTGCTAGCAACGTACGAATGAGTAGAACCAATATCAATCAAGGCAATAACGGGTACATCAGAGATGAAGAACGTACCAGTTATCACATCAGGTGCATTGCCATCCTCACGGCGTCTGACTGCATACACCAGTCCTGGCTGTCTTGTATCCGCGTTGCCTCTAGGACCATTGCCTCGACCCGCTGCACCTTGACCACGTCCAGCCCCATTACCACCACGACCCGGTCCACGACCTCTCGGTGGTTGCTGAGCTCCTCTTGCCGGTGGTGCATCAGTAGTACGAACTTCTTGAGTTGTATCCATACGTCGAGGGCAACTCCTATATTGATGATCTGTCGATCCACATTTATAGCAAGCACCCGTTTTTCTCCAACATTCTCCCGAATGCCTTTTCCCACAATCAGCACAATCTCGACTCTGATTAACAGCTACAGGTGTTCTTCCTTGGGCTGGTTCCCCATTCCGAGGCCTCTTCGGAAACCTTTTTGAAGAACCCGAATTCTTCAGATCTCTCTTGCTTCGAACTTGCTCCCGATTTTGACGTTCCGAGTTCTTAACCTCTTCGGCTATCTTGGCCTTCTCCACGAGCGTGGCAAAAGTTCTAACTTGCTGTGGGGCTATCAGAACCCGCAACTCATCTTTCAAGCCATCCTCAAAGTGCACACAACGCTCATGATCCGTTGCCACTATCGTTCGAGCATAGCGACTCAAACGTAAGAACTCAGCCTCATATGCTGCCACCGTCTTATTTCCTTGCACCAGGTTCAAGAATTCCTTCCTTCGGGCATCCACATAGCTTGTTCCTACATATTTCCCTTGAAAGGAAGCCTTGAAAAATTCCCAATTAATTAATGCAGTATCAGTGCCTTCTCGGACAGTAAGCCACCATTGGTATGCTTCATCCCTTAACAAAGATATCGCTCCTCTTAGTTTTTGCTCCATCGTGCATTCAAGATCGTCCATAATTCGTTCCACTGCCTCAAGCCAATATTCAGCGACATTGGGAGCTACACCAGGGACACCTCTGAAAACCTCAGCTCCACTGGATTTCAATCGCTCCGATATCGACCCACGAGCTGTTGGCCCAGTTCTGGATCCAGCGACCCTTTTAAGTACTCGCAGCATTGCTCGTGTCACAGCATTATCCTTTTCCATATGGTCGTGCGATCCCGTCTCACTCTCAAGTGACGCAGGTGCATCCATTTCCGGCATATGACCCGGTGCTTCAGTTGTGCCCCTAACACCTCGTCCTCTACCACGGCCACGTCTACCGCGTCCACGACCACGTACTCTAGTGCTCATAGCGACTAATTCGATTTGATCTGATTAAGAGTTTTATGAATCAAAATAATATTTCAGTTGTTTATTAACGATGTCTTATGATATGAAAGAGATAGAGTTGTTTTCGCAACCATATCCTATTGTCTCAATCTCTACAGTTTTCAACACCTAAAACTAGAAGTTCTAGAGTGTTTCTTATAATCATATCATAATCATAACAGACAATCAATATTCAGATACTTACTTGACTTGGCGCGGGATGCTCATGGTGCCATACTACCTTTAAATCAAAAAGTCTAGAAATTTAAATTATTTTTCAAACAGATTTCATTGTCGAACCCAAACCACAGCCGAGTTTTGAACTGGGCTCTGATACCACTAAATGTAACACCCCAAACCCGGTCTATGCGTTTAGACAAGATTTGGTTTGTCACACAAATCAAACATTCGTTTATTCTCAATGGTTAAAATAGAAAAACTTTTTGAAAATAGAGTTTAAAAAAATTAAATTCGAGGATTTGTAAATTTTTGGCTTAAGAGAAATACTTGTTTTGAAAACTTGTCGTCAAAATATAAATATCAAATTATTAAGATAGTTTAAAAGAACTTTGAAAGGATTTAAAATAATTAAAGTGTCCAGAAATTTTGTTATAAAACCAATGTTCTTAAGAAAACTTAACATATTTAAGATAAAACCATATTAAAAGTTTGATAATAAGATTCAAAACCATCCACACAATAAATCCATATAAAAAAAAACATAATAAGAGGCCTTATTACATAAAACCCATAACAGAAATTTAAAATAATAACTTAAGTAAAGTCATAGTTTATAAAAACCCAAGTTTGTAGTATGGCCTCCACCAAGTCATCTCCGGCCCAAGTCCACGTCAATTTCCATTACCTGAAATGGTTAATAAAAAATTGGGTGAGTTACAAAGAACTCAGTGTGCAACTCACTTACCACCATTATTGGGCCAGATCGTCAAGATCTCATGCTGGGCTTGAGCCCATTTACAGAATTCAATAATATAACATAATGTAAATTAAAAGAAATTAAAATGCATGTAAGATGAGTTTCCCAACCAAGCCTAATATCCATCCGCTAACACCCCCGTACCAACCAACACACCTGTGGGGATCAAGTCAACCCACCCCGCCAAACACACCAATTATAGGCTTTAAGCCTTTAAATAATTTTGTAGTGCACTACCGAACTAGATTGTGACATTGTCACCGAACTAGAGGCATTTAGCCGAAATTTGTGGCAAAGCCACCGAACTAGAGGCATTGAGCCATATTGTGGCAGAGCCACCGAACTAGAGGCATTGAGCCATATTTGTGGCAACTGGCCATTCTTCTCTTCATATATCCCACCCCATGCAATTATGCGTGTATAACAAAATATAGTCATATAACAAATTTTCAATTATTCCATATCATCGGTGGGTTTATCATTAAACATTTTATTAGGCCCATATAAATAATAATTTAGCAACTAGCCCATTTAACAGTTTAGTGAACTTTTGGCCCATATATCGAACTAGAGTATTTTGGCCCAATTTATCGAACTAGAGTATTTTGGCCCAATTTATCGAACTAGAGTATTTTGACCCAATTTATCGAACTAGAGTATTTTGGCCCAATTTATCGAACTAGAGTATTTTGGCCCAATTTATCGAACTAGAGTATTTTGGCCCAATTTATCGAACTAGAGTATTTTGGCCCAATTTATCGAACTAGAGTATTTTTCGAATTTTTCTCGGTTTTAACCGTTTTCATGCATTTACTCAAAAATATGAATTACTACGTATTTTTTTCCCATTTTTACTATTTTTACGATTTTAGCACAGTACTCACAACTTGATGTCTAACCCGAAAATGAGTGTGAAGTTACACACCTGGTTATTGAGAGAACTACACTTTCCCGCTCTTCAACACCTATACGTATCGCGATAATTAGAACACTATAATCTAATAATAAAATTGGTCTAAATATAGCGATCTAGAATTTACCCTCGGATTTCCGTAGTACTTCTACTTGCGATTTCTCCCCGATTGATGGTTCGCTAACCGAATCGAATCCACGAACGAATAATGGTTCGGGAGTACGAACGACTTCGAACAGTTGATTTTCCTCGGTTGAACGTTTGCAACCCGGTGGAAAATCCCGGATTCCCGAAATAGTCCTTTGTTTGTACTTAGGGGGAATAACAGAACCTCCCCTCTTCCGAAGACTAAACACCGCCCTTTTCTTCCCTATTTTGAATGTCTTCAAAGACAAAGATCGTTACTTCAATCTAAAATAATTTCAAAATAATACCAAGGTCTTAAAGATGTGATTTCCTTACCACAAAAAAAATCGATTCCAACGATTTGTGTCACCCACGACTTCTTGATTTCCAAACTTCCGTTATCGCACTAAGGTATAACAAAATAAACGTTAATAGAATGAACATTTATTTTGATCTAATAAAGCCTTCAAACCATCATCAATATTCGACCATAACCACTATTAACTAATCGAAACGAAAAGAATCTCTTACCTATTTTCCACGTCGAAAAGAAAGGATTTGAGAATGGGGTTTGCTTGATGAACGATTCGGCTATGAAGAATCAAAGAAAACGAGAAAATGGTTCGGTTAAGGTACACTAATATTCGGCCATTGGAGAAAAAGAAAGAAATTATGAGTGAAAAGAAAGAAAAAGAGAGAAGAACAATGATGATATTGTTTTGATTTTCAAAGAGAATGGAGAAGAAAAGAATGAAAGAGATGAGCTTTAATATAGGTGTATATTCGGCAATGGTAAAAAGAAAAGAAAAGAAAAGCCTTTTTTGGCAAAATCGGCACAAAGAGAAAGGCACAAAATTGACACTAAAGTGAAAATGAAAATAACCAATTGATCAAAAGAATCAAGGCTTACCAAATGCACAAATTCGGCCAAGGGAGAGAGGTTGAGAGAATTTGCAAAACTATGCCAAAAACTAAGAAAATGACCAAAACAAAAGACTAAAATTATTTTAAGGAGGGTAGAATTGTAACACCCTGGTTTTAGGGGTTGGATTTCTGGTGCTTAGCTCGGGTGTTGGCACACTTCAGTGTGTGTTCGGGTAAGTTTTAGGGGTCCTGAGAACCCTAGGTGATGGTAGAACGCTTTGGAAAATTTTTAGTTTTAGGGGTTAAAAAGGGGAGCTTGGCGAGGGGTGTCTTAAGAGAATTATTTGGGAGTTTATGTCACAAAAGATGGGCTGGTGGAGTGGCAAGGGAGACGCCACTAAGAGCTTGGGGAGGTGACGTCTCAGGTGCAAGGGAAGGGGGCCAGTGTTCGATTCGCAAGGGTAGCAGGGGGCTTTGTTTTTGCGTCATCTAGGTAGAGTGTTGGACGGTTTTGGGAGGCTTAAAAGATGGGCAAAGACTTGGTCAATTTTTTTTTTTTGAATTTGGCTAGATAGGTTTGACTTTTTCAAACTTTTAAAATGGATGGAGGGGAGGTGTTTTAGGAGTGATTTTAGGATTTTTTTTGGGAGCTTGGGGCTTGGCCGAATGCTATATAAAGGGAGGGGGTGGTGCTCATTTTTCATTCACCATTTGCTTTCTCCCTTAGCAAAAAGTTCTTCCCTTTATTTTTATTTATTCTTCCCTTCTCCATTGCCGAAAGTTAGTCCAAGCAAACCCCTTTTCCATCCTATTTCCTTGTAGCCGAAAGTAGCAGAGGGCTTAACCTTTTATGAACCTATATCCCTCTCCCTTCTCACCTTTTTAGACCTTGCTTAACCCGTAACCATCCATAGAAAACTACCATTGCTGAATATCCCAAACACTGTTTAAGAGCCTTGCCGAATCACTCATTCTCACATTTCTCTTCACTTTGGTTACAAGTCCCTGAGCCGAACCTTACTTCCTTGGTGGTGGTCGTTTCTAGCTGGAGCAATAGGGAGTGGTTAGCAAGGTCGTTTAGTCAGCAGTTGCAGTGGCATAGAGTAGCGTTCGGGATTCAAGTTGAGTTGGTAAGAGATATTTATTTAGATTAAATGCTTAAGTGGTGTTTTGGAGGTTAACCTGTTTACCTGATTAAGCTTTTTGATGGAGGCCACAACCAGTCAAAGTGGGCAAGGGAAGGTCCCTATCCCGAAGTTCAAGAAAAGAGCGGTTTCAGCAGTTCGGGATTGGCCACCGGGGTGTGGGCCAGCGGCAGGAGATAGCTATAGGCAGATAGCGGTAGTCTCGCTAGTCGATAGCGTTGGGATCGAGGGTTTAGAGCTCCAGGTTATAAGGTGTGTAGTTAAACCATTGTTTCCGGGATTTGAGTATATCTGCTTATGTTGTATGATGCTAATAAGTGCAGTTAAATGTGAAAATGGTACCCTTAAGGGGTATGAAGATGATCAGGTTAGTAGCAAAGTTTGTAAATATGATCACTGATTTTATTATGTGAGTATGCCTATGATTGTGTTTAATATGTACATGCACCACCTTATCATCATTTTATGTTACATGTGCATGGGCGGGTTATGAAAAGAAGGTACGGGTGTACTTCGAGTACGAGGTTGATGTCAGCTTTGTGCTACATCGTGGATTGGCGCTGACTGAGGTCGCGTTGTGGATCTTTGCGATTTAGTTCGCGTGGTTACCTTGATTGATATCGGCTTATGCCATATCGTGGCTTGATGGATTGCTATGTGCTCCATCGTGGTTTGATGTTAGCTATACGCTACATCGTGGATGGCATTGGTTGCCTTTTTGGAGGGAAAAGGAGAGGGTGACTCGATAGTCCCCTGGTGTGTGGTAGGCTGGATCAGGGGGTGTGTAGCGGATGGACCCTAGGCTTGGGTTGGGTTTCATGATTGCATTATTCCGTTTATGAAATAATATGAAAATGGGCCAAGCCCAATGAATAGGTATGTTTTGGGAACATACGTGGACATGGGCCAAACCCAGTGATCAGTGGACTAATGTGAAAAGGGCCTAGCCCAGTAATTGTTATAATTTGAAGGTGGGCCAAGCCCAGTTTGTGGTAATGTCTAATAATTATACTTGCATGTTGCATTTGATAATTGGGATGTTATGTGGTTAGCATGTGGGTGGATTTCGATGGTTTGGTTACACACTGAGTCTGTATGACTCACCCAACTTTTTAAGCATCGCAGGTGACACGTCGATCGGACCGGGTTGGAGTGGATACATGGTGGCCCATGCAGAAGAAGAGATTAAATGTTTTAAGCTTACTTCAAGTATTTGGGTTCAAATAGAATATGTAATAAAGGCCTTTTGACTCTTATTTATTTTTGTTATGATTTTATTAGTATTTATTATGGTTTGAAGAATTGGAAACACTATGTGAAGATGATTATATTTTCCAACCTACTTATTCAATTTAGCTTGTATATATATTAATCTTTTAGTATGAGTATATTTTAATAACAAAGTTTTGAACATAAGTTTAAATAAACATGGATTTTTCAAAAGTTAGCAAGTTTTACTAAATTTTTCTAAGTTAAATAGATTTTCCACCGACTTTTCCGCACTAACATAACCAGATTCGGTCGTAGTGAATGGGCCGGGTTTGGGGATGTTACAGTTTGGTATCAGAGCCAAGTTCAAAACTCGGCTTTGAGGGTTTTTGGGCCCGAAACAGTTTTCAAAATGGACTTTTTGAAAAAATGGGCTTTTATAAAAAGGTTTTCAGGATATTTTGGCATGGCACCTGTACCTCCGACCCGAAGTCCACCAGGTAAGTACTTCGAACTTTGGAAGTGATTTGTTATTATGAACTGTTATGGGCTTAGTTGGGCTCGTAGTTTAGAATATTAAGGCTATTGGACCCTAGGATTAGTCTACTCAAACACTTGCATAAAACTTAAAGCTCTTAAACAAACCTGTGAAGTAAGTCGCCGAGTTAAGGTGTGGTAACCACTGTACGCATGTCTAGGAGTGGCATTCAGTAAGAGCTTGGTATTTAAGCAGTCCTAGCGACTCACCTCCTCTTTACTCGAATCCTACCTGGTGCGTAGCTACGGTTCACCTTAACCAAGAGGACTTGTTCATAGGCTAAACCGGTTATTAAAACCCGAAAGGGAATTAGCCTTGCGGTTTTCTAAATTCCCTGTTTTTAAATTTTCAAATTTACCCTTCTGGTTTGAGAAACCTTAAATCTGATTTTGAAGGACGTTTTCTTTCGATTTACAAAATTACCAAAATGCCCTTAGTGGCAAAATTACCAAAATGCCCCTGTATTGCAAAATTACTGTACTACCCTCAAATTTTGATAAAATGTTCTTTACCTTGCAAAATACTAAAATCCAAGTTTTCAAAATATTAGGATACTCTAACTTGTGGAAATTTACGAAAATACCCCTGGTTGACAAAATTACCGAAATGCCCTTGGTTTCTAAATTTTCAAATTTCTCTCAACTTCTACTGAAATATTCTTACTTTACTAAATATCAGAAAATTCTATTTTGTAAAATGTTGTGATATCTCGATTTTGAGAATTTACGAAAATGCCCATGATTTCCAAAATTACGAAAATGACCCTACTTTCTGAAATTTTTGCAACACACTTTGTTTGAGAAACAAAATTTTCAAGATGACTCTTGAGCTTTGCAAATTTTGAAACATCTCTAAGTTGGAAAAACTATTTTCAAAATTGACCCTGAGTTATTACCGAAATATCTCTTTAGGAAAAATGACGAAATTACCCCTGGGTAGGAAAAGGAAACTTGATTGCTCGAAAGAACTACTCTCGGAACCTTCATTGCATAAAATTGCTCGTGGATAAAATAGTGAAACAATAATTTCTAATCCATAAAACTTTCTAAACAGATTAAATCGAAGCGCTAGAGATGAGTTCTAGGGGACGCGGTAGAGGTAGAATGACAGCTTCGGAACCAGTAGGGTCTGGCTACGGGTCAGAAAGCGAAGTGCCGCCAGCAGTGGATGTAGAGGAACAAGATCCGATAAGTGAAGAGGGCACAGTGTCGCAGGCTATGTTACGCGTGCTTCAGCAAGTGGCAAGAGCTAGTAGAGGAAATGGAGCTCGGAAGTCAGTGTCCGAGAGACTTAGGTCGAACGGGGCTGAAGTCTTTAGAGGAGTGTCAGGAGTAGCTCCTAACGTAGCAGAGTATTGGCTAGAAGGAGTCGAAAGAATTATGGATGACTTGGATTGTGCCCCAGAGGAAAAGTTGAAAGGTGCTGTTTCGCTACTGCGGGACGAGGCTTATCGATGGTGGCTCACTGTCAAACAAGGTGTACCGGCAGATCGATTGGATTGGGATTACTTTAAGGAAAAGTTTGAAGGAAAATACGTTGGAGCAAGCTACTTAGATGCGCAAAGGAAGGCGTTTCTAAATCTAGTGCAAGGAAATAAGTCGATAGCGGAATACGAAGCAGAATTTGTACGGCTAAGTCAGTATGCTAAGGGAATTGTGGCCACTGACTATGAGAGGTGCGTCCGGTTTGAAGACGGATTGCGAGATGAACTTCGAGTGCTGATCGCTCCGCAGAGGGAAAGAGACTTCGCAGTGCTAGTGGAGAAAGCTCGTATAGCCGAAGAAGTTAAGAGGACGGTAAGGGAAAACCGAGGAAAGAATAGGAACGAGAATAAGAGAAGTGTTGGATGGTCAGCATCGTTTGGAGATGCTCAGAAAAGACCAAGAGTTGGGAATACGGTACATACACCCCTGCCAGTTGCTGAGAATCGGAATTGTCTTTGTGCTCGATGTGGAAGACCTCACACAGGAGAGTGTTGGGGGAATAGTAAAACATGCTTTCGGTGCGGATCTAAGGCACATCTGGTTAAGAACTGTCCTCGATCAATGAGGGGTCATGGTTCAAGCCATGGAGGGAATGGTTCCAGTCAGAATCAACCAAGGAGGTGATATCGGGTAAGCTCCTCTGCTTTGGTGCATGCTCTAATTGCTTTGCTTGCTTGTGGGAATAGCTTTTTCTGAGTTGTTTTGAATTTTGAGTGCGAACTTAGAGACTATGATTGGGAAGTATGTTAGCGCTTTAAGATCAGAGTGCGCAGCCATAGCGTAGCGGGAGGAATTGGACTGTTAGTTTAGACAAGTAATTTCGAGGACGAAATTATTTTAAGGAGGGTAGAATTGTAACACCCTGGTTTTAGGGGTTGGATTTCTGGTGCTTAGCTCGGGTGTTGGCACACTTCAGTGTGTGTTCGGGTAAGTTTTAGGGGTCCTGAGAACCCTAGGTGATGGTAGAACGCTTTGGAAAATTTTTAGTTTTAGGGGTTAAAAAGGGGAGCTTGGCGAGGGGTGTCTTAAGAGAATTATTTGGGAGTTTATGTCACAAAAGATGGGCTGGTGGAGTGGCAAGGGAGACGCCACTAAGAGCTTGGGGAGGTGACGTCTCAGGTGCAAGGGAAGGGGGCCAGTGTTCGATTCGCAAGGGTAGCAGGGGGCTTTGTTTTTGCGTCATCTAGGTAGAGTGTTGGACGGTTTTGGGAGGCTTAAAAGATGGGCAAAGACTTGGTCAATTTTTTTTTTGAATTTGGCTAGATAGGTTTGACTTTTTCAAACTTTTAAAATGGATGGAGGGGAGGTGTTTTAGGAGTGATTTTAGGATTTTTTTTGGGAGCTTGGGGCTTGGCCGAATGCTATATAAAGGGAGGGGGTGGTGCTCATTTTTCATTCACCATTTGCTTTCTCCCTTAGCAAAAAGTTCTTCCCTTTATTTTTATTTATTCTTCCCTTCTCCATTGCCGAAAGTTAGTCCAAGCAAACCCCTTTTCCATCCTATTTCCTTGTAGCCGAAAGTAGCAGAGGGCTTAACCTTTTATGAACCTATATCCCTCTCCCTTCTCACCTTTTTAGACCTTGCTTAACCCGTAACCATCCATAGAAAACTACCATTGCTGAATATCCCAAACACTGTTTAAGAGCCTTGCCGAATCACCCATTCTCACATTTCTCTTCACTTTGGTTACAAGTCCCTGAGCCGAACCTTACTTCCTTGGTGGTGGTCGTTTCTAGCTGGAGCAATAGGGAGTGGTTAGCAAGGTCGTTTAGTCAGCAGTTGCAGTGGCATAGAGTAGCGTTCGGGATTCAAGTTGAGTTGGTAAGAGATATTTATTTAGATTAAATGCTTAAGTGGTGTTTTGGGGGTTAACCTGTTTACCTGATTAAGCTTTTTGATGGAGGCCACAACCAGTCAAAGTGGGCAAGGGAAGGTCCCTATCCCGAAGTTCAAGAAAAGAACGGTTTCAGCAGTTCGGGATTGGCCACCGGGGTGTGGGCCAGCGGCAGGAGATAGCTATAGGCAGATAGCGGTAGTCTCGCTAGTCGATAGCGTTGGGATCGAGGGTTTAGAGCTCCAGGTTATAAGGTGTGTAGTTAAACCATTGTTTCCGGGATTTGAGTATATCTGCTTATGTTGTATGATGCTAATAAGTGCAGTTAAATGTGAAAATGGTACCCTTAAGGGGTATGAAGATGATCAGGTTAGTAGCAAAGTTTGTAAATATGATCACTGATTTTATTATGTGAGTATGCCTATGATTGTGTTTAATATGTACATGCACCACCTTATCATCATTTTATGTTACATGTGCATGGGCGGGTTATGAAAAGAAGGTACGGGTGTACTTCGAGTACGAGGTTGATGTCAGCTTTGTGCTACATCGTGGATTGGCGCTGACTGAGGTCGCGTTGTGGATCTTTGCGATTTAGTTCGCGTGGTTACCTTGATTGATATCGGCTTATGCCATATCGTGGCTTGATGGATTGCTATGTGCTCCATCGTGGTTTGATGTTAGCTATACGCTACATCGTGGATGGCATTGGTTGCCTTTTTGGAGGGAAAAGGAGAGGGTGACTCGATAGTCCCCTGGTGTGTGGTAGGCTGGATCAGGGGGTGTGTAGCGGATGGACCCTAGGCTTGGGTTGGGTTTCATGATTGCATTATTCCGTTTATGAAATAATATGAAAATGGGCCAAGCCCAATGAATAGGTATGTTTTGGGAACATACGTGGACATGGGCCAAACCCAGTGATCAGTGGACTAATGTGAAAAGGGCCTAGCCCAGTAATTGTTATAATTTGAAGGTGGGCCAAGCCCAGTTTGTGGTAATGTCTAATAATTATACTTACATGTTGCATTTGATAATTGGGATGTTATGTGGTTAGCATGTGGGTGGATTTCGATGGTTTGGTTACACACTGAGTCTGTATGACTCACCCAACTTTTTAAGCATCGCAGGTGACACGTCGATCGGACCGAGTTGGAGTGGATACATGGTGGCCCATGCAGAAGAAGAGATTAAATGTTTTAAGCTTACTTCAAGTATTTGGGTTCAAATAGAATATGTAATAAAGGCCTTTTGACTCTTATTTATTTTTGTTATGATTTTATTAGTATTTATTATGGTTTGAAGAATTGGAAACACTATGTGAAGATGATTATATTTTCCAACCTACTTATTCAATTTGGCTTGTATATATATTAATCTTTTAGTATGAGTATATTTTAATAACAAAGTTTTGAACATAAGTTTAAATAAACATGGATTTTTCAAAAGTTAGCAAGTTTTACTAAATTTTTCTAAGTTAAATAGATTTTCCACCGACTTTTCCGCACTAACATAACCAGATTCGGTCGTAGTGAATGGGCCGGGTTTGGGGATGTTACAGAATTTTTGGTTAACATTCATCTTTTGGTATAGGTGATGCACGGTGTTGGGGGGGAAAACTTGCTAGCCGAATTTCCTATAGTCTTTTGGCAAATTTTGGTGCATGAGAGGTTGTATTCTTTTTAGTATTTTGGTGTTTTCTCTTCCCAGTTGTTTTCTTTTGTTTTGGCCGAAATATCTAGCCATTGTTCATCTTGTTCCCTTGTTGTGCCGTAACCTTTAATGCATCATTGTTCATTCTTCCTTGGTTGCCGAAATACTCACATCTTTTGGTTTATTTCTCTTTTGGTGATTGGTTGAAACCCCTAAACACCTCTTGTCCATCTTCTCTTTTCTTTTTGATTATTTCTTCAACCTTTCTTTCACTTCTTAAAACAACATTACATTGTGACCGAATTATCTTTATTCATTTCTCTCCATAGCCGAACCTATTAGCATCCTACCTCCTCTCTATTCCTTTTTCTTTCGTGTTGGGCACTATCTTCTTGACCGAATCGGTAAGTAATCCTCTTCTTTTCAATTTCTTATCTTCATACTGAATGTGTACCCTTGTCATAGGATGGTTTTTCTTAACCGAAAACATCACTTTCTTCTACTCTCTCAAAACGTGATCATTTTTCCTTTCGTAATGTTCTAGTGAGTGGCCGAATATCACATTCTTGCCGATTCCTTTCTAGTCTTAAGTCCAATCGGTGAAAGTTGGATCTACTATTGTCAAGGTAAGGGATTTCTGTAAAGCTCATCTCGATATCTCTCAATACTTGGTTATTCCGTTAAAACGGAATGATGGATTTGTCTAATCGGTTGTTGTAGGGACTAAATCGCCCGTTTTTATTCACTTGTTGATCCTACAGAAATAGGGGTAAGCCGAACCTTTTCCTAAGACAATCGTTTCATATCATCGTAATATCGTTTTGATTAAGACTTTTTCAATAGAGGCAAGTGGTAACGATTTGAAAGGAAAAGCAATAGGAGGAGACAAAAGGAGTGGATTTGCATTTCCTACTCCTAAGTTCAAACGAATGGCGGTATCGGCAGTTCGAGATTTTCCACCGAGTTGTGGACCATCATCCGGTGAAAATAAACAAATCGTCGTCGTTCACGATACTAAGGGTAAACATTTCAATAGATCGCTTGATTTAGATTTAGATTAATAAAATCTCGTTTGTTAGATTAATCGAGCATAATGGTGATTTAGGTGCCGACGATCAAGAAGGTTTAATCCTTACCGTAATCAGGTGTGTAATCTCATACCGAAATCGATCTATGTAGCTTAAGGACTTAATAACGGTAAAATGGTATGTATCGAGCGATTTGCTTAATCATCGTAAATACTAAGATTTGTCAAAATCGGAGTTAATATGTAAAATTACAAAAATACCCCTATGGGCCGATTTATGAAATTGCCTTTATGGGCCAAATTACGAAAATACCCTTAATGGGCCGTTTTATCAAAATTGCCTTGACGAGCCGAATTACTTAAATGCCTTTAAAGTGTTGATTTAGAAAATGCCCCTATGGGTCGAATTACGAAAATGCCCCTATGGGCCGATTTACCAAAATACCCCTAAAGGATGATTTGCTAGAATGCCTTAGTGGGCCGAATTACAAAGTATTATAATGGGCCAATTCACCGTAATAATTACTAGATTAATGGTTGTTATTTTTATATGTGAACACTTTATTATGTATGTTACACTCTCATATTTTGCATGGGATGTGAAAAATGTATGAAGAGTAGTGTAGCCTGGTGGCATTGCCACAAAATATTCATTATAATGTTTACTTATGATTTCAGTGGCTTGGCCACAATAAAAATATATGATTAGCAGCTTGACTGCAAATTTGGTGTCAGCGGCGGGGTGGGTTGACTTGATCCCCACAGGTGTGATTGGCTGGTCGGGGGTGTGATGGATGGATGGGTTGGGTTGCATACATTTACTTCATTTTGTTATTGATTATGTAAATGGGCTTAAGCCCAAGTTATTGCTAAATGGATTCAGGCCCAGTGGATGACGGTAAGGGAATTATACACAGAGTTCTAGTAACTTACCCCTTTTCCTTAACCCTTGCAGGTAATGCTCAGTGATGTGGACTTGGGCCATGGATGACTCGATGGAGGCCATACTTCAGAAATGGTGTTTTTGAACTTTAGATTTCGATTTACGTTTACTTTATTACTTTTACTATTTTGGGTTTTTAAGTTATAATAAGGCCTCTGGAATATTTTATTTTTGCTTCATGTTTGACGTACTTATTATCTTGTTTGATTTATTTTAAATGGGAATTTTCTAAAAATCATAAATAACGGTTTCAAAAATTGATTAACAAAAGTTTTTTTATAAATATGTACAAATGTTTTAACTCGAATACTCTTTCAAATTTCCAACGACATTTTTAAAAGTCACGGTTTTAATGTTCACTACCTCGATTTATGATTCATCAATCAACCTCTCAAAAATAGTTATATTTTATCAAATATTTACATCCAACCTTGTTTTCTTAACCATAACCAAATAGCACTTATTTTAGTACAAATCACAAGGACTTTATACGTTTTCCTCATGTGACATGTCAGATCCGGTCGTAACGCATGGGCCGGGTTTGGGGTGTTACATTTTATGGTATCAGAGCCCGGTTGTAAAACTCGGCTGTGGCTTGGGTACAAAAGCGCTTTCCAAAACTATTTAAAATTTTAATTTATACATGCATGTTCTAAGGGAGGTATGGCACCACGGCTATCCAGCACCAAGTCAAGTAAGTTTATTATCTCATTTTATGATTATTGCGATATGACTGTAGAAATACTCTAAAACTTTTAGCTTTAGGAGCTGAAACTATAGAGACTGAGACTTTAGGATACATTTTGCGAAAACGACTTTACTTCCTTTACTTCATAAAACATTGTTTAATAAACATTAAGTAGTATACTAATTAATAAGACTTGTAATCAGATTAAATTGACATTAGTGAATATGAGTGCTAGAGGTCGAGGACGTGGTAGAGGCCGAGGTGCTAGAGTTGTATCTGAGGCATCGGGACAAATGCCGAAAATAGATGCATGTGAGTCACCAGTGACTGAAGCAGGGTCACATAAACGTATGAGAGAGGACGACACTCTATCCCAAGCGATGTTGCGAGTTCTGGTGGGTATCTGAGTGACTCAGATCGAATAGGGCTGAAGTTTTTAGGGGTATTTCGGGTGTAGCCCCTAGTGTAGCGGAGTACTGGCTTGAGGTGGTGGAGCGGATTATGGACAACCTAGATTGCACCGCCAAGCAGAAACTGAAGGGGGTTGTGTCATTAGTGAGAGACGAGATGTATCAGTGGTGGCTCACTGTTCGGGAAGGCACTCAGGCTGATCGTATTACTTGGGAATTCTTTAAGACAGCATTCCTAGGAAAGTATATCGGGGCTAGCTATGTGGATGCCCGAAGGAAGGAATTCCTGAATCTGGTCCAAGGAGGTAAATCTGTGGCAGCATACGAGGCAGAATTTCTGTGTCTTAGTCGGTATGCCCGGGGTATAGTGCCGACTGATTACGAACGCTGTGTGCGTTTTGAGGAAGGGTTGCGTGATGAATTGCAGGTACTGATAGCCCCACAGAAGGAGAGAAATTTTGCTACTCTGGTAGAAAAAGCTAAGATTGCTGAGGAGGTTAAACTCTCGGAGCGGCAAAATCGAGACAAGTATAGAGGCATGAACAAGAGAGACTCTGGGTACTCAGGTTCTGCTAGAGGTTTTCAGAAAAGGCCTAAGAGTGTGGGACCAGTTTGAGTAGGTGCTCCAGCTACTACCAATCAGTTACAGCCTTGTGCGGATTGTGGGAAACTTCACTCGGGTGAATGCTGGAAGAGAACCGGTGGTTGTTTCAGATGTGGTTCCAAGGAACATCGATTTAAGGATTGCCCTCGAGAGCCTGCTCAAACTCAGGTGGTTCGTAACAGAGTTGCACAGCCAGCTGGAGGCGCTCAGCAGTCACTGAGAGGCCGTGGGCCAGGTCGAGGTGGTAATGGTGTAGGACGAGGTCAGGGTGCACCGGGTAGAGGTACTGGTAATAGGGGTAACATGGAGGCAAGACAGTCAGGGTTGGTCTATGCGGTCAGACGGGGAGAGGATGATGATGCACTTGACGTCATAACCGGTACATTTTTCATATTTGATGTACCTTTTATCGCTTTGATAGTTATTGGATCCACCCATTCGTATGTTGCTTGTGTCGTGTTTGAAACTCTGAACATTAGATCTGAGATTACTGCTAGAGAAACAACTGTGATTAGCCCTTTAGGACAGTCGGTGGTAGTAAATAAGTTGTTTAGGGATGTGCCCTTAGAAGTTCAAGGGGAGGTATTTCTGGCGGATTTGATGGAACTGCCATTCGGTGAGTTCAATCTTATTTTGGGCATGGACTGGCTGGTTAAGCATCGTGCGAATTTGGACTGTGCTGCAAAGCAGATGATACTAAGAACTTTGGAAGATAAGGAAGTGATGATGATAGGTGAAAGAAGAAACTATCTGTCTAATGTGGTATCTGTTTTAAAGGTAGAAAAATTGGTGCGAAAGGGGTGTGGAGCGTCCTTAGCCTTTATCAGTGCTTTGGATGCCAAAGAGTTGTCAGTTGAGAGTGTTAGAACGGTGAAAGAGTTTTCAGACGTCTTTCCCGAGGAGCTTCCAAGATTGCCTTTGGATCGGGAAGTGGAATTTGGTATTGAGTTATTGCCAAGGATGGCTCCGGTGTCTATTGCTCCTTATAGAATGGCATCGAAGGAGCTAGCAGAGCTTAAAGCTCCAATTCAGGAGTTGTTGGATTGCGGATTTATTCGACCAAGTGTATCACCGTGGGGAGCACCGGTCTTGTTTGTTAAAAAAAAGGATGGGTCGATGCGTATGTGCATCGATTATAGACAATTGAATAAGTTAACGATCAAGAACAAGCATCCGTTACTGAGGATCGCTGATCTGTTCGATCAGTTGCGAGGAGCTTTGGTTTTCTCGAAGATAGACTTGAGATCGAGATATCACCAGTTAAAGGTCAAGGAGGCGGGTATTCATAAGACTGCGTTCCAAACTCGTTATGGGCATTACGAGTTCTTGGTGATGCTGTTCGGGTTGACAAATACACCAGCTGCATTTATGGACATGATGAACCGAGTCTTCCAACCCTATCTAGACCGGTTTGTAGTTGTGTTCGTAGATGGCATCTTGGTGTACTCAAAGACTGAAGAGGAGCATGATTCGCATTTACGAGTCGTATTGCAGATATTAAGGGAGAAGCAATTGTATGCCAAATTCAGTAAGTGCGAATTTTGGCTGAAGGAGGTGACCTTTTTGGGGCATGTTGTGTCTACCGAAGGAATTAGAGTTGATCCTCGGAAGGTCGAGGCTGTATTGGATTGGAAACCGCCGAAGTCAGTGGCAGAAATTCAAAGTTTTCTAGGTTTGGCTGGGTATTACAGGCATTTCGTTGAGGGGTTTTCGTTGATTGCTGCACCCCTAACTAAACTGTTGCATAAGGGAGTACCATTTGTGTGGTCAGATAAACAGCAAGAGAGCTTTGAGAAATTGAAAAAGATTTTGATAGAAGCGCCAGCATTGATTCAACCTGAGGTTGGTAAGGAGTTCATTGTCTATTGTGATGCGTCACACACGGGTTTGGGATGTGTGTTGATGCAAGAGGGGAAAGTGGTGGCTTATGCATTTCGTCAATTAAGGCCGCATGAGATAAACTATCCCACTCATGATTTGGAGTTAGCTGTAGTGGTGTTTGCTCTGAAGATTTGGAGACATTATCTGTACGGGGAGAAGTCGATTATCTATACGGATCATAAGAGTCTGAAGTACCTCCTTACCCAGAAGGAGTTGAACTTAAGACAGCGGAGGTGGATAGAACTGTTGAAAGATTATGACTTCTCAATCGAGTATCATCCAGGAAAAGCTAACGTAGTGGCAGATGCGTTGAGTCGTAAGGTGATATCAGATCTGAGAGCGATGTTCGCTCATCTCAGCCTTTATGAAGATGGTAGCTTGTTAGCTGAACTTCAAGTGAAGCTTGCATGGGTAAGTCAGATTAAGGAAAAGCAATTGTTAGATGGAAGGTTGGGTTTTCGACTTCAGCAAGTGGAAAGCGGTGAGATAGGGGATTTTGAATTAAATGGTGATGGAGTATTGTGTTTCCGCGGAAGAATTTGTATGCCCTGGGATTTAGAATTGAGACAAATGATTCTGCGTGAGGCGCATAGTAGCCCCTATGCTATGCACCCCAGAGGAAATAAGATGTACCGAGACCTCCGTGTGCTGTATTAGTGGTCAGGGTTGAAACGGGAGGTTACTGACTTCGTGAGTAAGTGCTTGACATGTCAGCAGGTAAGGCGAAACATCAACTGCCGTCAGGGTTGCTACAACTGGTGAAAATTCCATTATGGAAATGGGAAAGGATAACAATGGACTTTGTTAGTGGGTTACCCTTATCGCCCACTAAGAAAGATTCAGTATGGGTTATAGTGGATCAGTTAACGAAGACTGCTCATTTCCTACCGGTTCGTACGAATTATTAGTTATAGAAGTTGGCCAAGTTGTATGTAGCAAAGATCGTGCGATTACATGGGGTACCAGTGTCTATTATATCGGACAGGGACCCTAGGTTTACATTGCGGTTTTGGAAGGCTTTACATAAAGCTTTGGGAACAAGGTTAAATTTCCGCACGGCATTTCATCTGCAGACAGATGGTTAGTCGGAGAGAGTAATCCAGATTCTAAAAGACATGTTAAGGGGCTGTGTAATTGACTTCAGAGGTAGTTGGGAAGATTTTCTACCATTGGCAGAGTTTGCATACAACAACAGCTATCAATCCAACATCCAGATGGCACCCTACGAGGCGTTGTATGGTCGTAGGTGTCGTACTCCTACTTGCTGGACTGAGTTAGGAGAGCGACAGCTTTTGGGTCCTGAGTTGATCTTGGAGACGGAGGAAAAAGTCAAGGTAATTCGGACTCAATTAAAAGAAGCTTCGGATAGACAAAAATCGTACGCGGATCTGAAGCGTAAGAATATAGAGTTTCCGGTGGGAGATCAGGTCTTTTTGAATGTCTCACCTTGGAAGAAGATCTTAAGATTTGGGCAGAAAGGGAAATTGAGCCCTAGGTTTATCGGACCATACCGTGTATTGAAGCGTGTTGGGCTTATCAACTTGAGTTACCTCCGGAGTTAAGTCAGATACATAGTGTATTCCATGTCTCTATGTTAAGGCATTGTCGTTCGGATCCGTCTCATGTTGTACCAGTGGAGGAAGTTGAGTTAAGACCTGACTTGTCATTTGATGAAGAGCCAGTGCAGATTTTAGATTAGGATGTTAAGGTGCTGAGGAGGAAGTCGATTCAGTTAGTCAAAGTACTATGGCGTAATCACGGGTCAGAGGAAGCTACATGGGAACCAGAGGACACGATTCGGCAACAATACCCTCATCTCTTTAAATCAGGTAAATTTCGAGGCCAAAATTTTCCTTAAGGGGGTAGAATTGTAACATCCTGAAATTCGGGATTTCATGTTTTACATTATATCATGCGATAGGCTAGTTAAGAATGTTAATTGTGTATGTTTAGGGGTCCTAAGAAGGCTTGGGGTTAAGTTGGGCCTTAGTAAAATTTTTGTGTTTAAGCACTTTAAGGAGAGAAGGTAAGTGGCATAAAGACTTAAGGTAATAAGTGTGTATTTTGCTAGCATAAATGAGCATATGGCAAGGAGGTTGTTACGTCAAGTGGAGAGCATGGAGGGAAGAGGTTCCAATCCCATATATTGTAAATTTTGGGATTTATTTTTGTACTTCTCTTCCAAGTGTCGACCATGGTGATAATTAAGATAAGGAAGACTTTTTATTTTTAGAAAGATAGGAAGACTTTTTATTTTTGGAAAGATGACTAAGGATTATGGTAAGGAGGAAAACAAGGGAAAATGAAGGAAAGAAATCAAAGAAAAGGGATAAGGGAGGGAACATGTTGGCCGAATATTAGGAGTTGCCTTGGGATGGAATTTTTGGTCAACATTCATCTTTTGGTATATGGTGATGCACGATTTTGGGGGGGACTTGCTAGCCAAATTTCCTATAGTCTTTTGGCAAATTTTGGTGCATGAGAGGTTGTATTCTTTTTAGTATTTTGGTGTTTTCTCTTCCCAATTCTTTTCTTTTGTTTTGGCCGAAATATCTAGCCATTGTTCATCTTGTTCCCTTGTTGTGCCGTAACCTTTAATCCATCCTTGTTCATTCTTCTTTGGTTGCCGAAATACTCACATCTTTTGGTTCATTTCTCTTTTGATGATTGGCCGAAACCTCTAAACACCTCTTATCCATCTTCTCTTTTCTTTTTGATTATTTATTCAACCTTTCTTTCACTTCTTAAATCAACATTACATTGTGACCGAATTATCTTTATTCATTTCTCTTCATAGCTGAACCTATTAGCATCCTACCTCCTCTCTATTCCTTTCTCTTTCGTGTTGGGCACTATCTTCTTGACCGAATCGGTAAGTAGTCCTCTTCTTTTCAATTTCTTATCTTCATGCCGGATGTGTGCCCTTGTCATGGGATGGTTTTTCTTAACCGAAAACATCACTTTCTTCTACTCTCTCAAAACGTGATCATTTTTCCTTTTGTAATGTTCTAGTGAGTGGTCGAATATCACATTCTTGTTTTAGATCGTGGTCGTTCACGATACTAAGGGTAAGCGTTTCAATAGATCGCTTGATTTAGATTTAGATTAATAAAATCTCGTTTGTTGGATTAATTGAGTGTAATGGTGATTTAGGTGCCGACGATCAAGAAGGTTTAATCTTTACCGTAATCAGGTGTGTAATCTCATACCGAAATCGATCTATGTAGCTTAAGGACTTAATAACGGTAAAATGGTATGTATCGAGCTATTTGCTTAAACATCATAAATACTAAGATTTGTCAAAATTGGAGTTAATATGTAAAATTATGAAAATGCCCCTATGGGCCGATTTACGAAATTGCCCTTATGGGCTGAATTACGAAAATACCCTTAATGGGCCGTTTTATCAAAATTGCCTTAACGGGCCGAATTGCTTAAATGCTTTTAAAGTGTTGATTTACAAAAATGCCCCTATGGGCCGAATTACCAAAATGCCCCTATGGGCCGATTTACCAAAATGCCCCTATGGGACGATTTGCTGGGCCGATTCACCGTAATAATTACTAGATTAATGGTTGTTATTTTTATATGTGAACACTTTATTATGTATGTTACACTCTCATATTTTGCATGGGATGGGAAAAATGTATGAAGATCAGTGTAGCCTGGTGGCATTGCCACAAAATATTCATTATAATGTTTGCTTATAATTTCGGTGGCTTGGCCACAATAAAAATATATGATTAGCAGCTTGACTGCAAATTTGGTGTGAGCGGCGGGGTGGGTTGACTTGATCCCCACAGGTGTGATTGGCTGGTCGGGGGTGTGATGGATGGATGGGTTGGGTTGCATACATTTACTTCATTTTGTTGTTGATTGTGTAAATGGGCTTAAGCCCAAGTTATTGCTAAATAGATTCAGGCCCAGTGGATGACGGTAAGGGAATTATACACTGAGTTCTAGTAACTCACCCCCCTTCCTTAACCCTTGCAGGTAATGCTCAGTGATGTGGACTTGGGCCATGGATGACTTGATGGAGGCCATACTTCAAAAATGGTGTTTTTGAACTTTAGATTTCGATTTATGTTTACTTTATCACTTTTACTATTTTGGGGTTTTAAGTTGTAATAAGGCCTCTGGAATATTTTATTTTTGCTTTATGTTTGACGTACTTATTATCTTGTTTGATTTATTTTAAATGAGAATTTTCTAAAAATCATAAATAACGATTTCCAAAATTGATTAACAAAAGTTTTTTTATAAATATGTACAAATTTTTTAACTCGAATTCTCTTTCAAATTTCCATCGATATTTTTAAAAGTCACGGTTTTAAGTTCACTACCTCGATTTATGATTCATCAATCAACCTCTCAAAAATAGTTATATTTTATCAAATATTTACATCCAACCTTGTTTTCTTAACCATAACCAAATAACACTTATTTTAGTACAAATCACAAGGACTTTATACGTTTTCCTTATGTGACATGCCAGATCCGGTCGTAACGCATGGACTGGGTTTGGGGTGTTACAATGCTAGTAATTCTTGTAATTCGGTAATAGTTAGATCGTTTGTGATTATTTGAGCAAACTTTGGTTTCTCCTTTTTTCCCTGTGGGGGCTGAATGTTGGATGGTTGCTAACTCTCTCTTTTGTTCTTCATTGTTAAAAACCCGTTTTCATTAGCCAAGGAATAAGGCCGATTACCGTTGCACTGTAGGAGATCGTATCTGGTGGTAACTGAATTTGTTTGAGTAGTATATTTCGATATTATGGATTTTTTAGGGCGTTGAGATTAACTACGGGTCATTGTTATCATAGGTACATCGGGTAGTGTCTCAATCGGCAATCCAAAGCAGGTGTGTAATCTCACACCTATGTTTATTCTGTTAGTGCAATGTTCTGTGAATCGGCAAGAAGCCGAAATATCGAAAAGCCAGAATATCGGCATTTGAGATCACTCGAGCATGCGAGCACTCGTAGAGATAAACCGAGCCACTAGTGTTGGCGATAGACTGTTGGGAGTGTCACGGACTATCTCGTGGGACTAAGGCTGTAATGGGCCTTATAGAGCCGAAGAGGGCTAAGTGGGCCCAACGGGCTAACGGGCCCACAGGGGCAGAATTTATGGTAAGTGCCGGATAATAGATGCGGCTGCGAAGTCTGCAAAACTGTGACCGAAAGTGCGCTGAATGGGCCACCCAAGCGTGTGGGCCCGTTTGGGCCAAAATTGGACTTTAGGCCCAATTGCACCGTTTTGACTAGAAATAGAACCTGTGTCGCCCGAGGCGACAGTCGGCCTCCGGAAGGGCCGTAGTTGAGTAAATTACTGAAATACCTTTAGCGGGTAAATTATCGAAATACCCTTAGTGGGTAAATTACTGAAATACCCTTAGCGCGTAAATTATCGAAATACCCTTAGTGGGTAAATTACCTAAATGCCCTCGATGGGTAAAATTACCAAAATACCCTCGAGGGGTAAAATTACCTTTTTACCCCTAAACGAAAAAATGATCGTTATACCCTTAGTGGTACTTTAAACGTTGGTTATGTGATTTTTTATATATATCTGTATATGATCGTGATACACTGCATACATAACATATTGCATTGGGTTGGGTTTACTAATTGGAGGAAGTACTGTTCTAGTGGCATCACCACATACTGTTCTAGTGGCATCGCCACATTCCGTTACAGTGGCATCGCCACATATTCTTATTTTAGCGGTTCAGCCACGTATACCGTTATTAACAGCTTGGCTGCATTATTGGAGCGTATTGGCTGGGTGGGTTGACATGGTCCCTACATGGAGAGATTGGTTGGTACAGGTGGAGAGTTTGGTTGGAATGGGTTGGGTACATGTTCATTGCATTGATATGTTTATAGGGTTTAGGCCCAGACCGTTACCAAATAGGGCTTAGGCCCAGACTGATACTTTATGGGCTCGGGCCCAGATTATGACTGCAAGAAGGGATTACACACTGAGTTCTCGTAACTCACCCTTTCTTTTAACCGTGCAGGTAATCCCCAGTCTTAGAGGATTTGGAGCTGCGAGGGACTCAAAGGTGGCCACACGATGACACACTTTAAAGTTGAACTTAGCAACTCTATTTTTACTTTATTTTTATTATTGGGTTTATAATTTATGTAACATCCTAGAATTAGGGGTTCTACATTTGGTGCCATTTTATATGCTTGGCTCGAGCCAGAGCCTTGGTAGAATTTTGCTTTTGGGGCATAAGGGGGAGAGCTAGGGGAAGCAGGCCTTAAGGATATTTATTTGTGTTTGATGACACAAGTGGGCATGAGGTGGAGTGGATGTGGCATCACTGGTAGAGCAAGGGGGAAGGAGTTCAAATCCCATCTGCTGCATTATGGAGCTTTGATTTTTGTGCTCAAGAAGGGCAAGAGGTGGCATTCGGCTGGGACTCTACCTAGGTGGTTGTTGAATGGGTCAAAGGTTTTCAAATGGATGAAGGAGAGGAGCTTGGGGAGTTTGAATTGGTCAACCAATTCGAAATAGGAGACGGAGAGTGAATGGAGGAGAAAAACAAGAGATTTGATTGGGTGTGTAGTAAGGGGATTTCAGCATTTGAGGAATTAAGCTAGCAAAAATCGAACCATTTGGTGTTGTGCTGAAATTCTCTAGGCAGTCTTAGTTTTCTTCTACATTTTCGGCAGTTTATACTCAAGATTTTGGGTACCTTTTGGTCACTAATTCTTCTCTTTCGTGAACATTTTATTTGATCTTTGTTGCCTCTCTTCTTGCCGAAACCCTAACTCTCCATTTGTTTCTTTTCTTTTCTCTTTGCAAACATTTTCCTCTTGCCGTGGTGATTACCGAAATACCATAACCGAATCCTCTTCTATTCTTTTCTCTTCTTTTAGCCGAACCCTCCCTCACTCATATCGTCTCTCTTTTCATTTCAATTCTCTTCTTTTTCTTCATTCTTTCTCCATAGCCGAATCTCTGCTTACCATTTTCCTTTCTTTCTATTTTTTTCTTGTGCTAGTCTTGAGCCGAAACCTTCTTGGCATTTGCTGCTTGTGTTGAATCTTCTTGGACTCCTTTCGGCTTCTCTCTGTCTAAGTCGAATATCAAGAAGCAAGGTGCTAGGATTCCTTCGGTTGCCGAAAGTCCCTTTCCAATTGGTTTTACTTGTGTAAGGCCTAATATAAGTACCCTCTCCACTTTGAAGCGTGTTCGTTCCTTCGTAGGAAGCCGGAGTCTTTGTCAGCATTGGCCGAATCTAAGGTATCTTGTCAAGGGGATAGAACCAATCGGTGTTGATTAGTAAGCCAATCTAAGGGGGTAGTGTTAAAGGAGCCTCAGGGGAGTCGACTCGTAGTCTTTGCTCCCAAGTTCAAACGACGTGCGGTGTCGGCCGTTCGAGACTTTCCGCCGGGCTGTGGTAGAGAGCCGACATCCGTTTGGGATAGTCAGATAGTGGTTATTCCCGCTAGTGAGAGTAACGACGATCAGGAGTGTTTAGTCCTTCGCATAATCAGGTGTGTAATTCTCACACCTTTTGTGGTTTGGTAATAAATATGTGTATTGTTTAAAAGATGAAATAACTATAACGGCAGTTGAGTTACCCTAGTGGGTAAGGTTGGAGATACCAGGTTAGTAACCTTTATGACTACGTCATTTAAATAACTTAGCATGAACATATGTATGCTCCGATTGTCCGATGTACATTGATATATGTTTGCATTCATTACATTATGATATTATGTTGCATGGGATTGGGATATGATATTGATGAATAAGGGGCAGTGTATTTCGGTGGCTCTGCCACATATCTCGGTGACCCTGTCACATTATTTCAGTGGCTCTGCCACCTATTTCGGTGACCTTGTCACAATTTCGGCTTTGAGCAGCATAACTGTCAGCATGACTGCCAATGAGGTGTGTAGTGGATGGAGGGTTGATTGTAGAAATCCCCACAGATGTGTTAAGTTGGACACGGAGTGGTGTGTAGCGAATGAAGTACTAGGCTGGGCTGGGTTGCATTGCATTCATTATCTGATATGCCATGTTGTTAGGGCTACGGCCCAATTCGATCTGTATGGGCTTCGGCCAAATTTGTTACCGTGAGGGCTAAGGCCCAATTTTCTTCAGTGGGCTTAGGCCTCGATTTCGTTCGTAAGGGGAATTGCACACTGAGTTCTCGTAACTCACCCCTTTGCTTAATCTTGTAAGTAATCCCTAGCTTGTAGATTTGGAGCCGAGGTGGACTCTGCGGTGGCCATACATTATTTCTTTTGTAAACTCCGTTTTTCTTTATTTAAATTTATTCTTAATTTGGGAATATGTTATGTAATAAGGCCTCCGAATTTTTAATTTGGTTTTTGTTTTAATGCGGTTATCATATATTATGAAATGTTAAAAATGGAGTTTTATTTTAAATGTAAATAACCATTTTCCAAAACACTAACAATCAGTTTACAAGTTATAAACAATAAAACGCGGGATTTTCTTAAAATGCAATAATTGTTTCAAAAATGTCACATCCTGAAATCCACCGATTTTGATCCTCGTAGTATAAAACAAGTTTTCAGTAGTTAGTAATATTCACAACCTTTTGTAAGGAAACCTTAAAAATGAATCTGATTTTCAAAATGAAACCAAAACTCAAAATTTTTAAACAATTGCGAAGCTTCTTTAAACAACCTTTCCATGTGACATACCAGATCCGGTTCGTAACGTCTAGGCCGAGTTTGGGGTGTTACATTTTGTGGTATCAAAGCTTGGTTGCAAAACTCGGCTGTGGAATGGGTTCGAAAACATTTACAAAATTTGTTTGAAATTTGGTTTAGAAAAATATGTCTTTTGGAAGTATGGTACCCGAGTCTCCAGCACCAAATCCATAAGTCTTCTAGCTTTGTTTATTATTATGAAATGATGTTGGAATTAGTGTTATGGTTGCTAGCTATAGGAGTTAAGACCTTAGAGACTGAGACATTAGGAGATTCGATTCATGAAAACAACTACTATACTCACTCTACATAAGACATTGCTAATAAAAATTGAAATGAAATGCTACTTCATAAATTTTTTATTTAGATTAATTCGAGCTAGCAAGCATGAGCGCTAGAGGACGTGGACATGGTGGACGCGACCGGGGTAGAGGCCGAGGTACTGGGGTTGGATCTGAGGCATCCGGGCACATGCCTGAAATGGAAGCACCTGCGTCACCGGTGACCGAGGCGGGGTCCCATGATCGAGCTGAAGGGTACAATTCTTTGTCCCAAGCTATGCTGCGTGTTCTGGAGCCGGTTGCTAGGGCAAGCACTGGATCGGTAGCCCGAAAAATGGGCTGAGATATTTAGGGGTGTTTCTGGCATGGCCCCAAATGTAGCTTAATACTGGTTGAAGGTCGTAGAACGAATCATGGATGATATAGATTGCACAGTGGAAGAGAAATTGAAGGGAGCAGTGTCTCTCCTTCGAGATGAGGCATACCAGTGGGGGCTCACAGTAAGGGAGGGTACTCCAGCGGACCGTATTACCTGGGACTTCTTTAAGACAGCGTTCCAGGGAAAGTATGTTGGGGCGAGTTATGTGGACACCCAGAGGAAAGCATTTCTAAATTTAGTCTAGGGGAATAAATTCGTGGCCGAATATGAGGCAGAATTTCTGCATTTAAGTCGTTATGCCTCAGGAATAGTTGTGACTGACTATGAGCGTTGTGTTCGGTTCGAGGATGGTCTGTGGGACGAGCTGCGGGTACTGATAGCTCCGCAGCGGGAAAGAGATTTTTCTATTCTAGTTGAGAAGGCAAAGATTGTCGAAGAGGTAAAGCGGTCTGAGAGGCAGAATCGGGATAAGGATAGGGGTAAGAATAAGAGGAGTTTTGGGTCGTCAAGGTCTGCTGGGGGATTCCAATAGAGGCCTAGGTTTGATGGGCCGGGCCGAGTTGCGATGCCTGTTGCTGTTGGTCAATCTCGACCGTGTGCTCGGTGTGGAAAAATACATTCGGGGGAGTGTTGGAAAAGAACTGGAGGATGTTTCAAGTGTGGATCTATGGATCATCTGATAAGAGACTGTCCACAAGAGTTAGCTAGGGCGCGGTCGGTAGGTCAAGGATATGTACAATCCGGAAGAGGTGGGCAGCAGCCACCGAGAGGTCGTGGTCCGGTCAGAGGAGGAAATGGATTTGGTCGAGGGCGTGGAGCACCGGGCAGAGGTCCTGTTAGTATAGACCTAGACAGCCTGGATTGGTTTATGAGGCTAGACGTCGAGAGGATGGCGATGCACCGGACATCATAACCGGTACGTTTCTTGTATTTGATACACCTTTTACAGCTTTGATAGATATTGGGTCTACACATTCGTATGTTGCCTGTACTGTATTTGGAACTTTGAGCATTAAATCTAAAATTGCCGCTAGAGAAATATCTGTGGTTAGCCATATAGGACAATCTGTGGTAGTGAACAAGTTGTTTAAGAATGTGCCTTTAGAAGTTCAAAGGGTAGTATTTCTGGCAGACTTGATGGAATTGCCGTTCGGCAAGTTCGATTTGATCTTAGGCATGGACTAGTTAGTTAAGCATCGAGCGAACTTAGATTTGTAACAACCCGAATTTGACCCCAATCAGAACGGTGGTTTCGGGACCACGAATCCGAGTCCGAGAAACTTTTAAATGCTATATTTTGTGCTTATTTATGTGTGAGTGAATGTGTGTGAAAGTTTCGTAGAAAAATTTTATCGTTTAAATGCTTAATTTGGTAAAAAGGACTAAATCGCGTAAAGCATAAAAGTTGCATGCTAAAGTGAAATGTACCAATTTGATTGTGGCTTTTTAAGTGGATGTCCTAAAGGGGCAATTAACCCATAAATCAAGGTAGTCGATGGCATGGGACCACATTAACCTATTGTTATATGTTAGTTTAATTATTATAATAAGGTT
Source organism: Gossypium australe (assembly GCA_005393395.2). NCBI lineage: Eukaryota > Viridiplantae > Streptophyta > Magnoliopsida > Malvales > Malvaceae > Gossypium > Gossypium australe. The sequence goes on along the minus strand of CM016625.1, from coordinate 76,652,349 downwards.
ATATTAGTAATTTACAAATAAAGTTATTATTTGTTTAATAAAACATAAAAAAAAAAAGAGGGCCACTATCATCTTTCTCCCAAGTTGGCCGAATGTTAAGAGAAATAAAGGGTTAGGAAGCTTGAATTTTCGGCATTTCAAATGCTTGATTAAGGTATGTGTGATTTTCGGTTTTAGATAATGTTTACGTTTTTGAGATCGTTGCTTCGTATATTACCCGACCCATGCTTGAATTTTTGAAATTTGTATGTATATAGGATTCGACCATTAACATGTTTAAATGGTTTTGATATTTGATGGTTGTAGATTAAAGATGTGTTAAAGATTTACAAGTTTTGTATTAGGAATTTTGGTGAAATTTTGTATTTAGGGCTAATTTATAATAATAAAATTTTAGAGGGACTTATTTACAAAATAAATGAAATGAGAGGGCTTGTAAAGTCCCTAGGAATATTCGGCCCTTGTATAGCCTTGGAAAATTGTGTGTATTTTGTGTTTTGTGCTATTAGGACTAAATAGCAAAAATGTGAAACCTTAGGGGTAAAATAGTAATTTGCATGTTTATTATTTTGGGACTTAATTGAAGTGATATGTACTTGAATGAGCTGAATTTAATGTGTTTTAGATCAAGAGCAAAGAAAAACAGAATTGGATCGGGGAAAGACGAAGGTTTTCGAATAGCCGATTTACACGGTCTATCGACAGTCAAGGTAAGTTCTTAAGTTAAAGTTCATTAAAGGAATAATTATAAAAGTGTGAAATGAAATTAATTGATTAAATTGAGTAAGATATAGGTGTTAGCCGAATGTGAATGTTCTATATTATGTTTTGCAAGATAATATGAATTAGTATATTTGATTTGACAAGTGAATCGATTTTGTGAATATGAATAGATAGTGATGTATGTGTAAGAAATATAAATTGATGAATTGATTTGATAAACAGTTCTGGCTTATTGCCTAGCAGGCCTCGTGCCGGTGACATATTCGGGCTTATTGCCTAGCAGGCCTCGTGCCGGTGACATATTCGGGCTTATTGCCTAGCAGGCCTCGTGCCGGTGATATATTCGGGCTTATTGCCTAGCAGGCTTAATGCCGGTGTTTTAAGTTACGTACCTTGAGTTTCGTAGGCCTAGGGCCAGTATGTGAAGTTCAGCTAAGATTTAGCAGATGATATACCGGGGAGTGTTAAACTTTGAATTTTATTTATAAAGTAATGAGATCGTGAAATGAATCTAGTAAATTCGATGCTTGAAAGTGAAAGTCTTAATTCGGCAGTGAAGTATGAAATTCAAGTATGTGTACTATGATATGGAGCAAATAAATTAATGGAAGGTAAGTATTTCATGTACTTGGTTGTGACATTTATATGTATATGCAAAGTAATTTGCCATATGGATGCCTGGAAATGCGAAAGCTTGTGCATAATTAAGATGGGTTCTTATAAGTATATTCATTCAATTATTTATGTAGTCACCTATGTATGTAATCGGCAATTAATATTCTAGGTATAGAAGTTAAAATTACAAGTAATTTAAGTATAAGAATTTGTTATATTGAGCTTATGTGTAAGACATAAATGCTTTCAGTTGTGAACTGTTTTAAATCATCGATTAAGACTTACTAAGTTAACAAGCTTACCTTGAGTGTGTTTGATGTTTTGTTTTTTTTTTTTTAGATTTTGGGACAAGCTACGAGCTCGGGAAATAATCCGTCAGCAAGTCTACCGCACTATCAACCTTTTGGTACATCTATAGCTTGGTGTTATTTTGATAAAGGCATGTATAGGGTGTTTAATGTCTTTGTTTGAGTTGAATACTTGGACAATATATGTATTATGGCCATACGAATATGGCTATATTCCTTGTCTATATGGTATTAATGCATGCTTAGTTAATGATCGATTGGAGTATATTATATGTCGTTTTTAATGCAAATGGTGGCATGGATATTAGGTTAGTTTACATTCGGCTATAGTACTTATTCTTATGATAAGTATATTGTAGTTTTGTGGTTAAAAGTTAATCGGTCTAAGATAATGATTATAGTAAGGATAATTTGTGTTAGTGTCTACGGCAGCATTAGTTGCTAGGTTAATGCATATTGATTATAGTTTTTAAGTTGGATATGAAACATTGAAACATGAAATGAATGCGATTTTTGGTATGTATAAATGGTAAAATTGATTATGGTACTAGTCCTAGCTTGTCACGTTTGAGCATGGTTATATTAATTGCATTGGTTATATATATGTATCATGATATACAGGTGACCTCTTGATTGAATTAAAAAGGAAATTATGGAGTTGGTCGATGTTACATATACATGACTTAGATTAACGATTTTTATATGTATGGATATATATATATATATAATATACCATAGCGTGATTTGAGAAATTATGGCGAGTCATGTAATTGGGTATGCATAAGAAATGAATAGGTGACTTTTGATTAACATCTTATGGACGATTCAAATGACTTGGAATGTTAAAGCATGTTTTTTTTAATCTATTTCAAATTAGTATAAATTTGGTGATACATGTCTATAATGATCTAAGTTGAGTCTGTAATGCCTGTAACCCTAATCCGACGTCGGATATGGGTTAGAGGTGTTACATTTAATTGGTATCAGAGCTTACGGTTTAGTCGATTCTAGGACTACCGTAGAGCGTGAGAGTCTAGCTATACATGCCTTTATTGTACGTAATTGATAGTGTGGTGACTTCTGACATTTCGAATTATGTTTTATATAGCAAATGGATTGTGATCCTGATAGAGCTGTAGCGGATGATGTAGAGAGTGTAGCGCCTGACCGTGCACGCGGATCAGCGCCAGTAGACTCTCGACCAGTTTCGGGTAGCCACGAGGGGGAAGCTAAACAAGCCTTCTACCAGATGATGACTGAGTGGTTTACCCAGTTTGTTCAGAATAATCCGGCTAGACAACAACCTCCACCCCCGAATAATCCAACTCCTCTACCACTAGCACCCCCGATGACAGATCCGATAAGATCTAGTAGGCCACCTGTTGATAAAATCAGAAAATATGGGGCCGAAGAATTTAAGGCCAATGATGATGATGATGCAGAGCGAGCCGAATTGTGGCTTGATAACACTATTCGCGTACTTGATGAGTTATCCTGTACCTCAGATGAATGCTTGAAGTGTGCTATATCCCTACTACGGGACACTGCATATCACTGGTGGAATACACTAGTATCAGTGGTTCCGAAAGAAAAAGTAACATGGGAATTCTTCCAGATTGAATTTCGAAAGAAATACATCAGCCAACGATTCATTGATCAAAACGGAAGGAATTTCTCGAACTGAAACAGGGGCGAATGACTGTGATAGAATATGAACGGAAATTTGTCAGACTTAGCAGATATGCTAGAGAGTGTGTTTCTTCTGAAGCCATTATGTGCAGAAGATTTGAAGATGGTCTGAATGAAGATATAAAGCTACTTGTAGGCATTCTGGAGATTAAAGAGTTTGTGGTGCTAGTTGAGTGAGCTTGCAAAGCTGAAGAGCTCGGAAAAGAGAAAAGAAAGGCTGAATCAGAGGCCAGAGATACGAGTAAAAGATCGTTGAGTAAAACTTTCCGATCTGCATCTAAGAAGTTCAGAGGTGACTTTAACCGGCATAAGGCTACTTCTAATCTGTCTAGAAGAGATCGACCTCCAGCGAGTTCTCAAGCCACTTCGATGGCTAGTGTTGGCAATGTTCAACAGGAACGTATTGAATGCAAGCATTGTGGAAAATGGTATTCTGGGAGCTGTAGATTTCGTGACCGGTCTTGTTTTAAATGCGGATCGTCAGATCATTTCATTCGTGAGTGCCCGATGCTAGCTGATCAAAATACGACTCAGAACACTAAAACGAGCAATGCATCTGCAAGAGGTAGACCACCCAGGCATTCAAGAAATGTAGGTGGTAGTCAGAGAGGGACAAGAGACATTACAATTCGGTCTGAGGCTCGAGCACCAACTAGAGCTTATGCTATACGTGCTAGAGAGGATGCTTCTTCCCCTGACGTTATTACCGGTACTTTCACACTTTATGATACTATTGTAATTGCCTTGATTGATCCCGGTTCGACTCATTCGTATGTATGTGAAACTCTTGTGCTTAGTACGACTCTGCCTGTCGAGTCTACTGAGTTTGTGATTCGTGTGTCCAACCCCTTGGGTAGATGTGTACTTGTTGACAAAGTGTGTAAAAGTTGCCCATTGATGATTCGAGATTCTTGTTTTCCGGCCGATTTGATGTTGTTACCCTTTGACGAGTTTGATATAATTCTGGGAATGGATTGGTTAACTTTGCACGATGCGATAGTGAATTGCAAAAGAAAGACCATTGATTTGAGATGTCAGAACGATGAGACCATCCGAGTTGAATCCAGTGATTTAAACGGGTTACCTACAGTAATATCCTAAATGTTAGCCCGTAAATATGTGAGAAAAGGGTGCGAAGCTTACTTGGCTTATGTGCTGGATAATAAAATGTCTGAAAAGCAGATTGAGTCTGTACCAGTTGTGTGTAAATACCCTGAAGTGTTCCCTGATGAATTACCGAGTTTACCACCGATTCGAGAGATTGAATTTGGTATTGAATTAGTACCGGGGACGACTCCAATCTCGATACCTCCGTATCGGATGGCCCCTACTGAGTTGAAAGAGTTGAAAGCACAGTTGCAAGAGTTGACAGATAGGGGTTTTGCACGACCGAGTTTTTCTCCTTGGGGTGCGCCAATTCTGTTCGTGAAAAAGAAAGATGGAACTATTCGAATGTGTATCGATTACCGGAAGCTGAATGGGGTGACTATAAAGAATAAGTACCCGTTACCTCGGATTGATGACTTGTTTGACCAGTTGAAAGCGGCTTCAGTATTTTCAAAGATTGATCTGAGATCGGGTTATTATCAATTGCGAGTCAGAGATACAGATGTGCCAAAGACTGCATTCCGGATGAGGCATGGACATTTTGAGTTTCTGGTTATGCCTTTTGGACTTACTAATGCACCTGCTATTTTTATGGATTTGATGAATCGGGTTTTCAGACAGTATTTGGATCGGTTTATAGTAGTGTTTATTGATGATATACTGATCTACTCCAAAAATGAAATCGAGCATGTCGAACATTTGAGATTGGTGCTACAAACTTTGCGAGATAAACAGTTGTACGCAAAGTTTAGTAAGTGTGAATTCTGGATGAGAGAAGTTAGTTTTTTGGGACACGTTGTTTCAGCATCAGGCATTCGAGTTGACCCAAGCAAAATATCGGCTATTCTTGATTGGAAGCCACCCAGGAATGTTTCTGAAATTTGAAGCTTTTTGGGACTTGCAGGTTATTATCGACGATTTGTGAAAGGTTTTTCTATAATAGCTACCCTGTTAACAAAGCTATTGCAGAAAGACGTCAAGTTTGAATGGTCGGAAAAGTGTCAGAAAAGCTTTGAGCAGTTGAAAGCCCTTTTGACCAAAGCTCCAGTGTTAGTTCAACCTGAATCGGGTAAAGAATTTGTTGTTTATTCTGATCCTTCTTTGAATGGTCTGGGTTGCGTTCTAATGCAGGAAGGCAAAGTCGTAGCCTACGCTTCAAGACAATTGAAGCCGCATGAAAGAAATTACCCAACACACGATTTGGAGCTTGCAGCTATTGTTTTTGCTTTGAAGATATGGCGTCATTACCTATTCGGCGAAAAATGTCATGTTTACTCAGATCATAAAAGTCTGAAGTACTTGATGACTTAGAAAGATTTGAATCTGAGGCAACGTAGATGGTTAGAGCTGTTAAAAGACTATGAGTTGGTGATTGACTACCATCCGGGAAAAGCTAACGTTGTTGCTGATGCTTTAAGTTGAAAATCTCTGTTTGCTCTTCGTGCGTTAAATGCATATATGGTTATGTCTGGTGATAGTTCAATTTTAGCCGAATTAAAAGCAATACTGATGTTTATGCAACAAATTTGTGATGCACAGAGGATAGACAAAGATTTGATTGCTAGACGGGCTCAGTGTAAAAATGACACAGAGACAGAATTTCATATCGATGCTAACGATTGTTTGAATTTCAAAGGTCGATTATGCATTCCGAAAGATGTGGAATTGGTTCAAAGAATATTGGGCGAGGCTCATAATAGTCGACTGTCGATACATCCGGGTAGCACAAAAATGTATAATGATTTGAAACAGTTTTATTGGTGGCCCGGCATGAAACGAGACATATCTGAATTTGTCTCAAAATGTCTCATTTGTCAGCAAGTAAAAGTCAAGCATCAAGTTCCTTCCGGTTTGCTTCAGCCTATCATGATACCGGAGTGGAAATGGGATAAGAATCACTATGGATTTTGTATCCGGCTTGCCTACGACACTGAGTAAGAAATATGCAGTTTGGGTTATAGTAGATCGATTGGCTAAATCAGCTCACTTTGTGCCAGTTTGTACCAATTATTCACTCAATAAGCTTGCTGAATTATATGTATCGCAGATAGTGAGGTTGCATGGTGTGCCAAGTTCCATTGTTTCGGATAGAGACCCAAGGTTCACATCGCGGTTTTGGAAGAAATTGCAAGACGCTTTGGGTACTAGACTCCACTTTAGCACGGCTTTTCACCCACAGACTGACGGTCAGTTTGAGCGAACTATTCAAATACTTAAGGATATGTTGAGATGTTGTGTCCTCGAGTTTGAAGGTACGTGGGAACGATACCTACCTTTGATTGAATTTGCTTACAATAATAGCTTTCAATCCAGTATCAAAATGGAACCTTATGAAGCTTTATACGGTCGCAAGTGTCGAACACCATTATATTGGACTGAGCTCAGTGAGAGCAAGATACACGGGGTCGAGTTGATTAAAGAGACTGAACAGAAAATAGCCACGATCAGAGATAGTTTGAAAGCTGCATCAGATCGTCAAAAGTCTTACGCTGATTTAAAACGTAAAGACATTGAATTTCAGGTTGGTGATCGAGTATTCTTGAAAGTTTCCCCGTGGAAGAAAGTGCTTCGATTTGGTCGGAAAGGCAAGCTTAGCCCGAGATTCATCGGACCTTATGAAATCACTGAACGTATTGGGCCTGTTGCTTATAGACTAAAGTTGCCCTCTGAGTTAGAAAAGATACACGACGTATTTCACGTTTCAATGCTTCATAAATATAGATCAGATCCATCACATGTGATCACTCCGTCAGAGGTTGAGATCCGATCCGATATGACGTACGAAGAAGAACCAATTCGTATCCTAGCTCGGGAAATGAAAGAATTGAGAAACAAAATAATTCCATTAGTGAAAGTATTATGCAATCGGCACGAAGTTGAAGAGGCTACTTGGGAGCCTGAAGATTCAATGAGGCAGCAATATCCGACTTTGTTTAACGGTAAGATTTTCGGGGACGAAAATTTCCTAAGGGGAGGAGAGTTGTAACAACCCAAATTTGACCCTAATTGGAACGGTGGTTTCGGGACCACGAATCCGAGTCCGAGAAACTTTTAAATGCTATATTTTGTGCTTATTAATGTGTGAGTGAATGTGTGTAAAAGTTTCGTGGAAAAATTTTATCGTTTAAATGCTTAATTTGGTAAAAAGGACTAAATCGCATAAAGCGTAAAAGTTGCATGTTAAAGTGAAATGTACCAATTTGATTGTGGCTTTTTAAGTGGATGTCCTAAAGGGGCAATTAACCCATAAATCAATGTAGTGGACGGCATGGGACCATATTAACCTATTGTTATATGTTAGTTTAATTATTATAATAAGGTTATATTAGTAATTTACAAATAAAGTTATTATTTGTTTAATAAAACATAAAAAAAGAGGGCCACTATCATCTTTCTCCCAATGGCCGAATGTTAAGAGAAATAAAGGGTTAGGAAGCTTGAATTTTCGGCATTTCAAATGCTTGATTAAGGTATGTGTGATTTTCGGTTTTAGATAATGTTTACGTTTTTGAGATCGTTGCTTCGTATATTACCCGACCCATGCTTGAATTTTTGAAATTTGTATGTATATAGGATTCGGCCATTAACATGTTTAAATGCTTTTGATATTTGATGGTTGTAGATTAAAGATGTTTTAAAGATTTACAAGTTTTGTATTAGGAATTTTGGTGAAATTTTGTATTTAGGGCTAATTTATAATAATAAAATTTTAGAGGGACTTATTTGTAAAATAAATGAAATGAGAGGGCTTGTAAAGTCCCTAGGAATATTCAGCCCTTGTATAGCCTTGGAAAATTGTGTGTATTTTGTGTTTTGTGCTATTAGGACTAAATAGCAAAAATGTGAAACCTTAGGGGTAAAATAGTAATTTGCATGTTTATGTATTTTGGGACTAAATTGAACTGAAATGTACTTGAATGAGCTGAATTTAATGTGTTTTAGATCAAGAGCAAAGAAAAACGGAATTGGATCGGGGAAAGACGAAGGTTTTCGAATAGCCGATTTATATGGTCTATCGACAGTCGAGGTAAGTTCTTAAGTTAAAGTTCATTAAAGGAATAATTATAAAAGTGTGAAATGAAATTAATTGATTAAATTGAGTAAGATATAGGTGTTAGCCGAATGTGAATGTTCTATATTATGTTTTGCAAGATAATATGAATTAGTATATTTGATTTGACAAGTGAATCGGTTTTGTGAATATGAATAGATAGTGATGTATGTGTAAGAAATATAAATTGATGAATTGATTTGATAAACAGTTCGGGCTTATTGCCTAGCAGGCCTCGTGCCGGTGACATATTCGGGCTTATTGCCTAGCAGGCCTCGTGCCGGTGACATATTCGGGCTTATTGCCTAGCAGGCCTCGTGCCGGTGATATATTCGGGCTTATTGCCTAGCAGGCTTAATGCCGGTGTTTTAAGTTACGTACCTTGAGTTTCGTAGGCCTAGGGCCAGTATGTGAAGTTTAGCTAAGATTTAGCAGATGATATGCCGGTGAGTGTTAAACTTTGAATTTCATTTATAAAGTAATGAGATCGTGAAATGAATCTAGTAAATTCGATGCTTGAAAGTGAAAGTCTTAATTCGGCAGTGAAGTATGAAATTCAAGTATGTGTACTATGATAAGGATCAAATAAATTAATGGAAGGTAAGTATTTCATGTACTTGGTTGTGACATTTATATGTATATGCAAAGTAATTTGCCATATGGATGCTTGGAAATGCGAAAGCTTGTGTATAATTAAGATGGGTTCTTATAAGTATATTCATTCAATTATTTATGTAATCACCTATGTATGTAATCGGCAATTAATATTCTAGGTATAGAAGTTAAAGTTACAAGTAATTTAAGTATAAGAATTTGTTATATTGAGCTTATGTGTAAGACATAAATGCTTTCAGTTGTGAACTATTTTAAATCATCGATTAAGACTTACTAAGTTAACAAGCTTACCTTGAGTGTGTTTGATGTTCTGTTTTTTTTTTTAGATTTTGGGACAAGCTACGAGCTCGGGAAATAATCCGTCAGCAAGTCTACCGCACTATCAACCTTTTGGTACATCTATAGCTTGGTGTTATTTTGATAAAGGCATGTATAGGGTGTTTAATGTCTTTGTTTGAGTTGAATACTTGGACAATATATGTATTATGGCCATACGAATATGGCTATATTCCTTGTCTATATGGTATTAATGAATGCTTGGTTAATGATCGATTGGAGTATATTATATGTCGTTTTTAATGCAAATGGTGGCATGGATATTAGGTTAGTTTACATTCGGCTATAGTACTTATACTTATGATAAGTATATTGTAGTTTTGTGGTTAAAGGTTAATCGGTCTAAGATAATGATTATAGTAAGGATAATTTGTGTTAGTGTCTACGGCAGCATTGAATAGATTAGTTGCTAGGTTAATGCATATTGATTATAGTTTTTAAGTTGGATATGAAACATTGAAACATGAAATGAATGCGATTTTTGGTATGTACTAAATGGTAAAATTGATTATGGTACTAGTCCTAGCTTGTCACGTTTTGAGCATGGTTATATTAATTGCATTGGTTATATATATGTATCATGATATACAGGTGACCTCTTGATTGAATTAAAAAGGAAATTATGGAGTTGGTCGATGTTACATATACATGACTTAGATTAACGATTTTTATATGTATGGATATATATATATATATATATATAATATACCATAGCGTGATTTGAGAAATTATGGCGAGTCATGTAATTGGGTATGCATAAGAAATGAATAGGTGACTTTTGATTAACATCTGGTGGACGATTCAAATGACTTGGAATGTTAAAGCATGGTGTTTTTTAATCTATTTCAAATTAGTATAAATTTGGTGATACATGTCTATAATGATCTAAGTTGAGTCTGTAATGCCTGTAACCCTAATCCGACGTCGGATACGGGTTAGGGGTGTTACAGGATTGCGTTGCTAAGCGTATGGTGTTAAGAACTCCGGAGGATGAGGAAGTAATTGTGATAGAAGAAAGGAGAGATTATCTGTCCCATGTGATTTCGGCACTAAAGGTCGAAAAGATGGTGCGAAATGGGTGCGAGGCATTCCTGGCTTTCGTCAGCTCATCGAATGTTAAGGGATTGTGTGTAGAGGATGTTAGAACAGTGAAAGAGTTCTCGGACGTCTTTCCAGAAGAGCTTCCAGGGTTACCTTCGGATCGCGAGGTGGAATTTGGCATTGAGCTATTGCTAGGAACGGCTCCGGTGTCCATCGCCCCATATAGGATGGGGCCGAAGGAGCTGATAGAACTTAAGGCTCAGATCTAGGAGCTGTTGGACCGTGGTTTTATCTGACCAAGTGTATCTTCGTGGGAAGCGCCGGTGTTGTTCGACAAGAAGAAGGATGGGTCGATGCGAATGTGCATTGACTATAGTCAATTGAAGAAGTTGACAGTCAAGAACAAACACCCGCTACGAAGGATTGATGATCTGTTCGATCAGCTGTGAAGAGCTTCGGTCTTTTTGAAGATAGATTTGAGATCTGGATACCATTAGCTAAAGGTCAAGGAGGCAGATATTCATAAGACTGCGCTCCAAACTCGGTATGGGCATTACGAGTTCCTAGTGATGTTGTTCAGATTAACAAATGCACCAGCTGCTTTTATGGACATGATGAACCGGGTCTTCCAACCCTATTTAGACAGGTTCGTGGTGGTGTTCATAGATGACATCTTAGTGTACTCAAGGACTGAGGAGGAGTATGATTCGCATCTTCGGGTTGTTCTACAGACATTGAGATAGAAGCAACTTTATGCTAAATTCAGTAAGTGCGAGTTTTGGCTGAAGGAAGTGACGTTCTTAGGCCATGTGGTGTCTGCTGAAGGGATTAGAGTTGATCCCCGGAAAGTAGAAGCTGTGTTGGATTGGAAGCAACTGAAGTCAATGTTTGAAATTTGAAGTTTTCTGGGATTGGCTGGGTACTACAGAAGATTCGTTGAAGGGTTTCCGCTGATTGCTGCACCCTTAACCAAGTTATTGCGAAAAGGAGTACCGTTTGTTTGGGCTAATAAGCAACAGGAAAGCTTTGAGAAGCTAAAGAGAATTTTGACTGAGGCACCAGTGTTGATTCAACCTGAGGCTAGGAAGGAGTTTATAGTTTATTATGATGCATCACACACAGGGTTGGGATGCGTGTTAATGCAAGAAGGGAAGGTAGTAGCGTATGCATCTCGTCAACTAAGGCCGTATGAGATGAACTATCCCACTCATGATCTGGAGTTAGCTGCTGTGGTGTTTGCCCTAAAGATATGGATGCATTATCTGTACGGGGAGAAGTCAATTATCTACACCGACCATAAGAGTCTGAAGTATCTCCTTACCCAGAAGAAGTTAAATTTAAGGCAACGGAGGTGGATAGAATTGCTAAAAGACTATGATTGCTCAATCGAAAATCAAGTGGGTAAAGCTAACGTAGTGGCGGATGCGTTGAGTCGTAAAGTGATATCGGATTTGAGAGTAATGTTTGCTCATCTCAGTCTTTATGAAGATGGTGGTCTATTGGCAGAACTTCAGATAAAGCCGACATAGGTAGATCAGATTAAGGAGAAGCAATGGCTGGATGAACTGTTAAGTTCTCGACTTCAGCAGGTGGAAGGTGGTGAGACAGGAGATTTTGGTCTGAACAGTGAGGGGATATTATGTTGTCGTGGAAAGGTTTGTATGCCGAAAGACTCTATGTTGAGGCAGATGATTCTGCGTGAGGTGCATAGTAGTCCTTAAGCTATGCACCCCGGTGGAAGCAAGATGTATCGAGATCTACGGGAACAGTACTGGTGGCCAGGGTTGAAGCGTGAAGTTACCGAGTTTGTGAGTAAGTGTTTGACATGCCAGCAGGTGAAGGCGGAACATCAGTTTCCTTCTGGGTTGCTACAACCGGTGAAGATTCCACTTTGGAAGTGGGAGAGGGTAACGATGGACTTTGTTAGTGGGTTGCCCCTAATGCCTACTAAGAAAGATTCGGTGTGGGTGATTGTTGATCGGTTGACTAAATCTACACACTTCATACCGGTTCGTATCGACTATTCGTTACAGAAGTTAGCCAAGCTGTATGTGGCAGAAATCGTGAGGTTGCATGGGGTACTCGTGTCTATCTTATCAAATAGGGATCCTAGATTTACATCACGGTTTCAGCAAAGCATTCCATCCGCAGACTGATGGTCGGTCGGAACGGGTGATTCAGATTTTGGAAGACATGTTAAGGGGCTGTGTAATCGACTTTAGAGGTAGTTGGGAGGATTTTCTACCATTGGCAGAATTTGCATACAACAATAGCTATCAATCCAGCATTCAGATGGCACCCTACGAGGCGTTGTATAGACGTAGGTGTCGTACCACTACCTGTTGGACAAAATTGGGTGAGCGACAATTGTTGGGGCCGAAATTGATCTCAGAGACTGAGGAAAAGGTTAAGTTGATTCGGGCTTGGTTGAAGGAAGCTTCCTATAGGCAGAAGTCGTATGCAGATCTGAAGCGTAGAGAAATGGAATTTTCAGTGGGGGATTGTGTCTTCTTAAAAGTCTCACCTTGGAAGAAGGTTCTAAGATTCGGACGGAAGGGCAAGTTGAGTCCCAGATTCATTGGGCCTTACCGAGTGGTGAAACGTATGGGACCAGTGGCTTATCAGCTTGAGTTACCTCAAGAGTTGGGTCAGATACATAATGTATTCCACGTTTCGATGCTAAGGCGCTATCGTTCGGATCCATCTCACGTAGTGCCAATGCAAGAAATTGAAGTGAGACCTGACCTGTCTTTTGAAGAGGAGCCAGTGCAGATTCTATATCGGGACATTAAGGTGTTGAGAAGGAAATCTGTAACGTTGGTCAAAGTGTTGTGGCGTAATCACGGTTTAGAGGAAGCCACGTGGGAGCCAGAAGGGGCAATTCAACAGCAATACCATCATCTCTTTTAACCAAGTAAATTTCGAGGCCGAAATTTCTTTTTGGGGGTAAAACTGTAACATCCTAGAATTAGGGGTTCTGCATTTGGTGCCACTTTATGTGCTTGGCTCGTTTATCTTGTTATTTAGGTGTGTTTGGGGGTCCTGGGGAGGCTCGGGTTCGAACCAGAGCCTTGGTAGAATTTTGCTTTTTGGGCATAAGGGGGGAGAGCTAGGGGAAGTAGGCCTTAAGGATATTTATTTGTGTTTGATGACACAAGTGGGCATGAGGTGGAGTGGATGTGGCGTCACTGGTAGAGCAAGGGGAAAGGAATTCGAATCCCATCTGCTGCATTGTGGAGCTTTAATTTTTGTGCTCAATGAGGGGAAGAGGTGGCATTCGGCTGGGACTTTACCTAGGTGGTTGTTGAATGGGTCAAAGGTTTTCAAATGGATGGAGGAGAGGAGCTTAGGGAGTTTGAATTGGTCAACCAATTAGAAATAGGAGATGGAGAGTGAATGGAGGAGAAAAACAAGGGATTTGAGAGGGTGGGTGAGAATTGGTCGAACGTTGGAGAGTTGGGAGGTGAATTTTGGATATTGGGTGTGTAGCAAGGGGATTTCGGCATTTGAGGATTGAGCTAGCAAAAACCGAACCATTTGGTGTTGTGCTCAAATTCTCTAGGCAGTCTTAGTTTTCTTTTACATTTTCGGCAGTTGATACTCAAGATTTCCGGTACCTTTTGGTCACTAATTCTTCTCTTTGGTGAACATTTTATTTGATCTTTGTTGCCTCTCTTCTTGCCGAAATCGCAACTCTCCATTTGTTTCTTTTCTTTTCTCTTTGCAAACATTTTCCTCTTGCCGTGGTGATTGTCGAAATACCATAGCCGAATCCTCTTCTATTCTTTTCTCTTCTTTTAGCCGAACCCTCCCTCACTCATATCACCTCTCTTTTCATTTCAATTCTCTTCCATTGCTACACTCTTTCTCCATAGCCGAATCTCTGCTTGCCATTTTCCTTTCTTTCCATTTCTTTCTTGTGCTAGTCTTGACCCGAAACCTTCTTGGCATTTGCTGCTTATGTCGAATCTTCTTGTACTCCATTCTGCTTCTCTCTGTCTAAGTCGAATATCAAGAAGCAAGGTGCTAGGATTCCTTTGGTTGCCGAAAGTCCCTTTCCAATCGGCTTTACTTGTGTAAGACCGAATATAAGTACCCTCTCCACTTTGAAGTGTGTTCGTTCATTCGTAGGAAGCCAGAGCTTTTGTCAGCATTGGTCGAAACTAAGGCATCTTGCCAATGGGATAGAACCAATCCGCGTTGATTGTTAAGCCAATCTAAGGGGGTAGCGTTAAAGGAGCCTCAGGGGAGTGGACTAGTAGTCTCTGCTCCCAAGTTCAAAAGACGTGCGGTGTCGGAGGTTCAAGACTTTCCACTGGGTTGTGGTAGAGAGCCGACAGCCGTTTGGGATAGGCAGATAGTGGTTATTCCCGCTAGTGAGAGTAACGACGATCAGGAGTGTTTAGTCCTTCGCATAATCAGGTGTGTAATTCTCACACCTTCTTTTGTGGTTTGGTAATAAATATGTGTATTGTTTAAAAGCTGAAATAACTGTAATGGCAGTTGAGTTACCCTAGTGGGTAAGGTTGGAGATACTAGGTTAGTAACCTTTATGACTACGTCATTTAAATAACTTAGCATGAATATATGTTTGCTCCGATTGTCCGATGTACATTGATATATGTTTGCATTCATTATATTATGATATTATGTTGCATGGGATTGGGATATGATATTGATGAATAAGGGGCAGTATATTTCGGTGGCTCTGCCACATATCTCGGTGACCCTGTCACATTATTTCGGTGGCTCTGCCACATATTTCGGTGACCTTGTCACAATTTCGGCTTTGAGCAACATCATTGTCAGCATGACTGCCAATGAGGTGTGTAGCGGATGGAGGGTTGATTGTAGAAATCCCCATAGGTGTGTTAGGTTGGACACGGAGTGGTGTGTAGCGGATGGAGTACTAGGCTGGGCTAGGTTGCATTGCATTCATTATCCGATATGCCATGTTGTTAGGGCTGCGACCCAATTCGATCCGTATGGGCTTCGGCCAAAATTGTTACCGTGAGGGCTAAGGCCCAATTTGCTTCTGTGGGCTTAGGCCCAGATTTCGTTTGTAAGGGGAATTGCACACTGAGTTCTCATAACTCACCCCTCTGCTTAATCTTGCAGGTAATCCCTAGCTTGTAGATTTGGAGTCGAGGTGGACTCTGCGGTGGCCATACGTTATTTCTTTCGTAAACTCTGTTTTTCTTTATTTAAATTTATTCTTAATTTGGGAATATGTTATGTAATAAAGCCTCCGGAATTTTAATTTGGTTTTTGTTTTAATGCGGTTATCATGTATTATGAAATGTTAAAAATGGAGTTTTATTTTAAATGTAAATAACCATTTTCCAAAACACTAACAATCTGTTTACAAGTTATAAACAATAAAACGTGGGATTTTCTTAAAACGCAATAATTGTTTCAAAAATGTCACATCCTGAAATCCACCAATTTCGATCCTCGTAGTATAAAACAAGTTTTTGGTAGTTAGTAATATTCACAACCTTTTGCAATGAAACCTTAAAAACGAATCTAATTTTCAAAATGAAACCAAAACTCAAAATTTTTAAACAATTGCGAAGCTTCTTTAAACAACCTTTCCATGTGACATACCAGATCCGGTCGTAACATCTAGGCCAGGTTTGGGGTGTTACAATTTATGTAACAAGGCCATTGGGATTTTCTTTTTAACTTTTATGTGGTATTTCTTTTAATTACAAACTGCTAATCTATTAAACACGGGTTTTTAAAACAATAACTACTCTTTTCAAAATTTCACGTTTCCGCAATTATTTAAGACAGACTTTTGCAACAAACAAAGTTTTTGAAAATAATGATATTTTTGCAAGAAAACAACTTTGAGAAAATCTTTTTTTTTTATAAGCAACGAAATTCGGGATTTTTAAGTGGTAGGAAGTTTTAAGTTGAGGGAGGGTTTAATGAACGCGCAGTTTTTTTAAATACCCTTTTGATGTGGCATGGCAGATCTGGCCATAACGTCTAGGCCGGGTTTGGGGTGTTACATTTCAACTGTAATTTATCTTGCTGGTTGTAAATTGTTACAAAGTTTCCAACTCTTAACTTGGATGATCATACCAATTTATCTTGCTAGATTTCATCAAGGTCCTTGACTTTCTTCTCCAAATGTTTTATATAATTCACTACTTTGCTCATATAATCCAACATCAGTCGCTTTCCCTAAAAAACACAAAAATGGTAAAACCCTAGGAAATTTAACATAGTTACGTTAAAGGTGTTTTTTTTTGTTTACCTTTATGTATTCGCTAGGGAGAAGTGATCGAAGTGAAGTGTAACACCCCAAACCCGGCCCAAACGTCACGACCAGATCTGGTATGCTACGGGTTAACAGTTGAAAACTTCTCTTTGAAGGGATTTCAAATCTCGGTTTGTTTAAGTGGGTATTTGATAAATACGTGCTATTTGTAGAAAACCTTTGTAGTTTTTTTTTTAATAAACATATCTTTGCGTTAAACGTGTTTGAAATTCCCATTTCATTACTTATAAGAATTAAGTCTTTAAAACAAATTCAAAATATAAACACTAACACATATAAATCGATAACCTAAGCTATGGAGCCTTATTACATAAATGGTCCCAAAATTAAACTTAAAGAAAAAAAACTGAAAATAATTTATGGAAATAAAAACTTGATGGCCCCTCGAGTCCGTCTAGGCTCCCATGTCCACGTTCTACTGCTCATCTGAAAAATTAAGGAAAATAAAGGGTGAGTCACCAAGACTCAGTGTGCAAATCCCGAAAACACATAAAAGGCTTGAGGCCCACAAACACATTATGGGCCTTGGCCCATACACAATGGCAACAAATTATTTACATGCAACATGGCCCAACCCAAACTAAAAATCCATCCTCTACACACCAGCCCGTACCAACCAACACACCTCAGGGATTTCTACAATCAACCCACCAACCGCTACACACCATATCGACAGCCATGCTGCCTATTCCTAACAGTCAGGAATAAATTTAACGTGGCTTAGCCACCGATCACTATTGTGACCTAATTTTATAAATCATGGTTTAACCACCGATCACTAAGTGACCTATTAACATGCTCTTCCCCTTCATCATATCAACCCCATCCCATGCATACATACATGCAGAATCAAAACAATATACTACCTAAAAGTTCACAGTCTATCACGTACATCGATACACATAGAGAAGTTTCTATGATTATGTACCTGGCATCCCTTGCCTACCCTTTTTGGGTAATCAGACTGTCTATACAGCCTTTTTCCGGCTTTTAGCCCATAACATATATTTAGTACAGATTACTATACAGCCTTTTTCCGGCTTTTATCCCATAACGTATATTTAGTACAGATTAATTAGCGTGTTAGAGATCTACACACCTGATTACTGATAAGACGAGACTTTCTATGTCGACACTATCAGAAGCCGATACGACTGCTATCTGTCTAAGGTGTTGTTCTGAAGCCGGTCTACAACCCGGTGGCCAATCCCGAACTGCTGACACTGCTCGTTTCTTAAACTTAGGGATTGGTTTTACAGATCCAATCCCCTCCTTCGCCTGATCGACATGTGATTCCATCAAAAGATCTTATCAGTTGCTACCATCACAACGTATGGTTGTTAATCCATATTATAGGGTTAAGATTACGATAAACGAGCCTAACGAAAATCTAAAGAGAACCCCTTACCTTGAAATACTGAAAGAGATAGAGTTCAGAGACTAGCGATTTCCGGCTTTTAGATCTAGACGATCTACTTTGATTCCCAATGTGTCGCCCCAAAATAAGAACACGAGAACAATTAAAACATTACTCCAAGGGTAATCTTACCACGCCAACTAGCCTTTCGGCTTTGGCCTCTAAAAATCGGAAGAGAAGAAAGAAGAACATAAGAAATTGGCACTTACCTTAACACAGAGAATTCGGCAACTTCTAGGGAATTTCGGCTTTTGAGAAGATCAAAAAGAAAAGATGATCTCAAGAGATCTATGAAGATTCGGCTTTGATGAAGAAATTGGCAAAGAGAAAAGAATAGACAAAGGTATTCGGCTATGGAGATGAAAGCAGAGAAAACAATGGAATTTCGGCTTTTGCCGAAAAGTGGAGATGAGAGAATATGATTAGGAATTTCGACTTTAGCAGAGAATGAGAGAAAAAACCCAAATGCCGAAATTGAAGAAGAGAATAGAAAAATATAACCCTAATGCCGAAAATATAAAGATATTCCCCCTTCCTTAACCTAAATTTCGGCACCTGCCCCCCTAAAAACCGAAAATGCCCCTTTTTAAAACTAAAACTAAGCTACTATTCAAAGGGAATTTCGGCACCCCTTGCCAATACCAAAACCGATTCCCCCTCCCCCTTGGAGTTTGAAATTCGGCCACCATTGTGACCAACAGATAAATCCTAAATTTTCTCCCTTATCTTCATCTGATCACTCATCCTTAAGTGACATGGATAACACCACCTCTTCCTTCCTTTATCTGCCACATTATCAGCCACATTATCCACATTATCCAAACAAATAAATCCTATTTTAAAGCATCCTAGCTGACTCCAACTTTGCTCATTTAAATGCCGAAAATTAACTAACTTTAATTAAAATAACTGAGCTTCATGCGACTCGAACTTGAGCCTCCTCAATTGACGCCACCTCTCTGCTCTCTCTCTCTTAAGCCCTATCCTAACAGGCTTTCCACTAGAGTGTCCAAATAGAAAATTTGATTAAGGCTTCCGCCCAATCCTGAGCCCAAACTGAACCCCTTAAATACTCTAATTAACACATTAAACGTATCAGCCATCAAAATGCAAAGGCCCATTAATTTAGGATGTTACAGTTCTACCCCCTTAAAGAAATTTCGTCCTTGAAATTACTTGGTCAGAATAGATGTGGGTACTGCTGCCGCATCGCCTCCCTCGGGGGTTTTTTTAACACCATACTTTTGGCTGCACAATCTACTTTAGCTCGATACTTCCCCAGCCAATCCATGCCTAAAATTAAATCAAACTCCCCGAATGGTAATTCCATTAGATCCGTCCGGAAAGCTATCCCCTGAACTTCTAAAGGTACTTCCCGGTATAGCCTGTTTACCATCACAGAGTGTCCTAATGGACTAACTACAGTCATCTCCCTAGAGGAAATCTCAGAATCTACGCTTAAAGTTTCAGACACCCTACTAGCAACATATGAATGCGTTGACCCAATGTCAATCAATGCAGTGTAAGGCAAGCCAAAAATTAAAAATGTACCGGTTACGACATCCGGTGCGTCAGCCTCCTCTCGATGTCTGACAGCATAGACTAACCCTGGCTGTCTCGCCTCTGTGTTTCCTGCCCCTTGGCCTGGTGCTCCACGGCCCCGACCGGAAGCGTTACCACCTCTGGCTGGACCACGACCTTTTTGTGGCTGCTAACCTCCTCTTCCCGGCTGTGCATTCCCTTGCCCCATGGCCCCTTCACTGCCCCGTTGCTGCGGGCATTTTCTAACTTGGTGGTCCGTAGATCCACACCTAAAGCACTTCCCACTGCCCGCCCAACACTCACCTTCATGGAATTTACCACATCGAGCACACTTCTATGTCTGACTAGCAGCAGCAAGTCTCTCATCCCGTTTCGGCCCGTCTGACCTAGGTCTTTTCTGAGTTTGCCCAGCTGCCTCTGACGATTCAAAATTCCTCTTACTTCTACCCTTATCTCTATCCCGATTCAGTTTCTCCGTCCGCTTTACCTCCTCAGCTATCTTAGCTTTTTCCACAAGCACAGCAAATTCCCTCTCCCGCTTTGGTGCTATCAATACGCGCAGTTCGTCCCTCACACCATCCTCAAATCAAACACAGCGTTCATGGTCTGTGGCCACCATCCCTCGGGCATAACGGCTAAGACGTAAGAATTCCGCTTCATACGCAGCCACCGACCCACTTCCCTGAATAGGTTTAGAAACGCTCTACGCTGCGTATCCACATAACTAGTCCCAATGTATTTACTCTGAAATGCCATTTTGAAGAAATCCCAGGTGATACGGTCAGCCATCGTACCATCCTTAACCGTAAGCCACCATTGATAAGCTTCGTCCCGCGGGAGAGATATAACCCCTTTTAGTTTTTCTTCTTCCGTAAAATCCAGATCTTCCATTATACGCTCAACCGCCTCCAACCAATACTCGGCTGTACTCGGGGCTATACCAGAAATTCCCCTAAACACTTCTACCCCATTAGCTCTAAGTCGCTCTGACACAGACTTCCGGGCTCCTATGCCCATACCTGCCCCAACAATCCTCTCTAAAACCCTTAACATTGCCTGAGATACAGCATCATCTCCGACCGTCTGATCCTAAAATTCGGCCTCCGCAGCTGGCATCTCATTTCCTGACCCGTGGCCAGATCCTACTGGTTCTGACACAGCCATCCTACCCCTACCACGGCCATGCAGCGGACGTCCACGACCACTTGTACTCATTCTATCGATTCGCGTTTATCTGATTAGAAATTTTATGAATTATTAATTTCTTCCACTAATTAACCACGAACAATCTTATGAACAGTAGTTTTAAGAGTAGTTTTGTCGAATTTGAAATTATACCTACGAGTTTCAGTCTCAAGTTCGTATCTCCTAGTTTTAAGAACCACATACATTCAGCCATCATACATCAACATACAAGCAGCATCCATGACATACATTCATCACCTAAAGGTATTTTCGTCATTTCACTACCCAAGGGTTTTTCCATAGTTTTTTCCTACAGGGTATTTTGTAATTTCCTCAAAATGGGTTATCTTTGTGTTTTCTCTTTTTTTTTTTTTTTTGAAATTGAGATATTTTGATGTTGTTGTGTTTTTTTATAAAGTAGGGGTATTTTGGAAAATTTAATTTTGCAAACCGGGTTAGTTTTGTAAGTCTAGGGGTTTTTCAGGTAAATTTGCAAAGCATGGCTAATTTATAATACTAAGGGTGTTTTGGAAATTTCACAAATTTTGATAGTTTTACAATCCAGGGTATTCCGGGAAATTTCCACAAATCAAGAGTATTTTGGAATTTTTACAAAACTTGTAGTAATTTTGCGAAATAGGGTGGCTGGTCCCTTTCGGGTTTTAGTTATAAATTTTGGCCCGTCAGCAAGTCCTTGTGGCTAAGGTGAACAGTCACTACGCACCAGGTAGGATTCCAGCGAAGAGGAGGTGAGTCACTAGGACTGCTTAAGTACCAAGCTTTCCCTGAATCCAATCCTAGACATGCGTATGCCTGTTGCCACACCCTAACCTAGCGATTTGTTTACGGGTATGTTTGGTTAAATTAAGTCTTATAAAATTAAAGAGTTGTTTTAAACTAGGCCTAAAGTCCATCAATGCCTAACATACTAGTCTACGTCCATCAAGCCCATGAAGCCCAATCATGCATATCATATCAAAAGTTAGAATACTTACCTGCGTGGATCGGGTGCCGGTAGACTCGAAGGCCATATCTTTATCCAAGACAGTTTTCTCAAATTCACATCAAGTTTTCAAAACACTACTAGACCCATTTCACAGCTCGAGTTTTGAACCGGGCTCTGATACCAAAATGTAAACCCCAAACCCAGCCCAAACGTTACGACCAGATCTGGTATGCTACGGGTTAACAGTTGAAAACTTCTCTTTGAAGGGATTTGAAATCTCGATTTGTTTAAGTAGGTATTTAATAAATACGTGCTATTTGTAGAAAACCTTTGTATTTTTTTTAATAAACATATCTTTACGTTAAACATGTTTGAAATTCCCATTTCATTACTTATAAGAATTAAGTCTTTAAAACAAATTCAAAATATAAACATTAACACATATAAATCGATAACCTAAGCTATGGAGCCTTATTACATAAATGGTCCCAAAATTAAACTTAAAGAAAAAAACCGAAAATAATTTATAGAAATAAAAACTTGATGGCCCCTCGAGTCCGCCTCGGCTCCCATGTCCACGTTCTACTGCTCATCTGAAAAATCAAGGAAAATAAAGGGTGAGTCACCAAGACTCAGTGTGCAAATCCCGAAAACACATAAAAGGCTTGAGGCCCACAAACACATTATGGGCCTTTGCCCATACACAATGGCAACAAATTATTTACATGCAACATGGCCCAACCCAACCTAAAAATCCATCCTCTACACACCAGCCCGTACCAACCGCTACACACCATATCGACAGCCATGTTGCCTATTCCTAACAGTCAGGAATAAATTTAACGTGGCTTAGCCACCGATCACTATTGTGACCTAATTTTATAAATCGTGGTTTAACCACCGATCACCAAGTGACCTATTAACATGCTCTTCCCCTTCATCATATCAACCCCATCCCATGCATACATACATGCCTTTAGCCCATAAACATGCTCTTCCCCTTCATCATATCACCGACTGTCTATACAGCCTTTTTTCGGCTTTTAGCCCATAAACATATATTTAGTACAGATTATTATACAGCCTTTTTTCGGCTTTTAGCCCATAACATATATTTGTACAGATTAATTAGCGTGTTAGAGATCTACACACCTGATTACTGACAAGACAAGACTTTCTATGTCGACACTATCAGAAGCCGATATGACTGCTATATGTCTAAGGTGTTGTTTTGAAGCCGGTCCACAACCCGGTGGCCAATCCCGAACTACTGACACTGCTCGTTTCTTAAACTTAGGGATTGGTTTTACAGATCCAATCCCCTCCTTTGCCTGATCGACATGTGATTCCATCAAAAGACCTTATCAGTTGCTACCATCACAATGTATGGTTGTTAATCCATATTATAGGGTTAAGATTACGATAAACGAGCCTAACGAAAATCTAAAGAGAACCCCTTACCTTGAAATCCCGAAAAAGATGGAGTTCAGAGACTAGCGATTTCCAGCTTTTAGATCTAGACGATCTAGTCGCCCTAAAATAAGAACACGAGAACAATTAAAACATTACTCCAAGGGTAATCTTACCACGCCAACTAGCCTTTCGGCTTTGGCCTCTAAAAACCGGAAGAGAAGAAAGAAGAACAGAAGAAATTGGCACTTACCTTAACACAGAGATTCAACAACTTCTAGGGAATTTCGACTTTTAAGAAGATCAAAAAGAAAAGATGATCTCAAGATCTATGAAGATTCGGCTTTGATGAAGAAATCGGCAAAGAGAAAAGAATAGACAAAGGTATTTGGCTATGGAGATGAAAGCAGAGAAAACAATGGAGTTTCGGCTTTTGCCGAAAAGTGGAGATGAGAGAATAAGATTAGGAATTTCGGCTTTAGCAGAGAACGAGAGAAGAGAATGAGAGAAAAAACCCAAATGCCGAAATTGAAGAAGAGAATAGAAAAATATAACCCTAATACCGAAAATATAAAGATATTCCCCATTTTTTAACCTAAATTTCGGCACTTACACCCCTAAAAATCGAAAATGCCCCTTTTTAAAACTAAAACTAGGCTACTATTCAAAGGGAATTTTGGCACCCCTTGCCCATACCAAAACCGATTCCCCCTCCCCCTTGGAGTTTGAAATTCGGCCACCACTGTGACCAACAGATAAATCCTAAATTTTCTCCGTTATCTTCATCTGATCACTCATCCTTAAGTGACATGGATAGCACCACCTCTTCCTTCTTTTATCTGCCATATTATCAGCCATATTATCCACATTATCCAAACAAATAAATCCTATTTTAAAGTATCCTAGCTGACTCCAACTTTGCTCATTTAAATGCCGAAAATTAACTAACTTTAATTAAAATAACTGAGCTTCATGCGACTCGAACTTGAGCCTCCTCAATTGACATCACCTCCCTGCTCTCTCTCTAAGTGGCGCCACTTTGCCACTGGGCCACAAGCCCATTTGTGTCTTAAAACACGGATAACATCTCTTAAGCCCTATCCTAACAGGCTTTCCACTAGAGTGTCCAAACAGAAAATTTGATTAAGGCCTCGGCCGAATCCTGAGCCCAATCTGAACCCCTTAAATACTCTAATTAACCATTAAACGTATCACCCATCAAAATGCAAAGGCCCATTAATTCAGGATGTTACATGAAGCATAAAGGGAAGCCATATATTGCCTCCTTTTTCGTTCAATCTCACTATGTAGCTTTAATTTATTCAATTGATCACTAATAGTGTCGCCTTCCATATGATGGATTTTCCTGCGATGATTTTTCACTGTGGGGTTTGATATTAGAGGTTTGGTTTCCAACACTACAACATGATCAATGATAGAATCTTGTGGGATTTTGTGTTGTTTGGTATGGGAGAAAATTTGGTACAGCAAGTCATTACTTTGTTGTAAAGGAAGAATATTGTTCAATGACAATTATTCAAGAACTAAAGTTTCTTTTTTTTTTTTTTAATTTTGTATGTTGATCACCAAAAGTAATGAAAGAAAAGAAAGAGATATTGATCATTCTTCAATGGAGGAAAAAGAATCTTTTCTGCAAATTATTTTTTCCCCTTAGAATAAACAAAAGCAATTATGGAAAATGACCTCACCGATCATTGTTAATTAAATGGACAAATTTTTTTGTTAGTCCTTATACTATGTGTAAGTTGTGTATTTAGTCCTTATACTCTAAATTTGTGAATTTTAATATTTTTATTTTTTGAATTTTGAATGTAACAACCCATTTTTAATTGTATTAGAAATAGTGGTTTTGAGACCACAATTCTAATGTGTGAGTCCACAAATATTATTTATTTAAGATTTATGAGGTTATTAGAGTGTCGTATTAAAGTTTGGTCCAATAATTTTGAAGTTTGAATAGTTAATTAAGGAAAAATGACTAAATTATAAAAGCTAAAAAAGTTAATCGCTATTAAGTTATATGTTTTAATTGAATATAAAATCATGATTGGAGGGTTTTAAAAGAAAATTAAGCCATTTTTAAAGCTAGTGGTCGATTTGTGCTTAGTAATTGATTTTTACAATTAAAATGATTATTAAAACATAAAGAAATAAAATATCATCATCATATTCATTCTTCTGTTTCCACAAAAAAAAAACCACCATTATAAAAGAAAAGAAAAGCTTCAAGCATCCTTTTACATTTGACCATTGCATGTGAGTTTATTCTAAGCTTGTTTCTTGTAAATTTTATATTTTTGAGATTGTTGTAACTTAGTTTAGCTAATATAGGGACTATTTTAAAAAAAATTTTAAAGGGTTTGAAACTTTTAATTAATGATTTTGAGATGTTATTGAAGTTAAATGATAGATTTATAAGTTTGGTTGTTAAATAGAATTATTTTGTAAATAGATTTTTGTTAGTTTTGAATATAAGGACTAAAATGTTAGTATCATGAAATTGGCATGAATTTCCTATAAATTTAATTGTTTGAGAGCTGTTCAAGGATGATATTGAATTCGAATATAAGGTCTTTGGCTTAATTGTGAAAAATATATAAGTTTTAGTTTTGGGGACTAAATTGAATAAAAGGTAAAAGTTTAGGGAAATATTATAAAATGTTAATAAATGGTCATATGCATATTTTTAGAAAATATAAGGTATTTGGAATTGTTAATTGAGTTAAATTATTATATAGATCAAGAAACGGGTCAACCGGTCGATAAACGCGAAAAAGGAAAAATTATTTAATAGTCCTTGATTTTGTGTTCGTTGCTATTTTGTTTAGATGAATTTGTATTAGGTTCATTTTGATTAATACTTAATTATGTTTATATTATGTATATATATGTGTTGGAATGATTGGTTTGATTAAATATTGAAATTGAGATTAAAGGACTGAATTGTAAAGTATAGTAATTGTATGTGTTTGGAATGAATTGAGAGATGATATGGAATGTTAATTGGCCATGTTGTATATGAGACTATGTTAAAATGATGGAGAGTGTATGGGAATTAAATTAAGGCCAGAGTGAACATAGTGAATGATTAGGATGCAAATGACATGTCATTAAGGTTTATCAGGCACTATGTGTCGATGATTATATGTATCAGGTACTATGTACTAGTGACTATATTATCAGGTATTTTGTATCGGTGTTCATATTATATCAGACACTAGGTGCCAGTGTTTATATTTATCAGGTACTTTGTACTGGTGGTGTATACCATATTGATGGCTGAGATTTAACATTTGTTGCCACAGCTCATGTGAGTCGCATCGAATAATGGTTAATGTCCCAATTTACAGCTCGTGTGAGCAAAGTTATCCCGTGTATTTTACCAACCGCATGTGTGCACTTTAAAAAAAATTATATAACAATTTTTAAAGCCTAATTTTACTGTAAGAGTACAGTGTCAGTTGTAATATTTATAGTTCCGATAACACGAAGTATTCCAAGGGGTCGAGCCCAAAGGAAGAGGCAATTGAGCAATACTTAGCATACATAATAGAGTCTAAGCGGGTACTAATACGATTTTATAGTACATCAATTCAAAAAAAGATGAGTTTGAAAGAAGATTAATTATTCTACTTTAAGGACTAAATTCCAAGAAATGTAAAACTGAGGGACTATCCATTAAATAACTAATGGGGGTTGGTTGAATTCGATGTGGTTCACCAAATCTCGAACTAGGGAAATAAATTACTTAAATTTATCTTCTAATCTCAATTTTACCGACTTATACGAATTAGGTCCAGTTTATCTTTCGATCTTGTCTGTTAATCTGAACTAACAAATAGGTGTGTGACAAGATCACCTTTTGGCCTCACTTTTTCTTGACATTCCCTTAAGGGCATTGTAACGACCCGAATTTGGGCCCAGTAGAATTGGGCCCATTGGGCCTTGGGCGTGAGAGCGTTTAAAATTTTTAAAAACATGAGAACGGTAATAATGCAAGTTGGACCTATTAGGTGAGTGATTTTGAAAGGTTAGAGGGCTTCTATGAAGTCCCGAGGATCAAACTTGGGCTTTAGGAAAATTTTGGTTTTAGGTGAATAAAACCCTGGGAGTTAGTAGGTAGGCTTTAAGAATAAAATGTGGAGAAAAATGACACAAGAGAGCCTGTGGTGGAGTGGTTGTGGCGTCACAGGTATGGCAAGGAGGGCAGAGGTTCAAGTCTCACTGCATGCAAAAGGGGATTATTTATTTCTGTTACTAAGCATGGCCATTTTGTGTACACTGAATTATTATGCCATGACATGATGCATGGGGTTGGGTTACATTAATAGAGGAAGTGTACTGTTACTGGTGGTTTTTCCACACATACTGTTACTGGCAGCTCCGCTGCAATACTGTTACTGGTGGCTCTGCCACATATACTGATACTGGCAACTTTGTTGCGTTTATACTGGCAGCTCGACTGCATTTTTGGAGTGTAGCGGATGGGTAGGTCGATTTAGAAATCCCCACATGGAGTGTAGGGCTGGTACGGGTGGAGTGTAGCGGATGGATTATTAGGTTTGGGTTGGGCTACATACTCTATTTGCATATCTGTTATGAGATCTGTTATTGGTTTGGGCTAGGCCCAATTGATTTTGTTATGGGTTGTGACCCAAATGATATTGTACTGGGCTTGGTGTAACAGTCCGAATTTGACCCTAATCGGAATGGTGGTTTCGGGACCACGAATCCGAGTCTGAAATATATTTAAATGATATATTCTGTGCTTATTATATGTGCTTTAATGTGTGTGAAAGTTTCTTAGAAAAATTAAATCGTTTGTGTGTTTAATTAAACAAAAAGGACTTAATCGCGTAAAAAGTAAAAGTTGCAAACTCTAGTGAAAAGTGCCTATTTGATGATGGCTTTTTAAAATGGGGTATTAAAAGGGCAATTAGCCCAATTTAATAGTTAGTGGGCAGCAAAAGTCAAGTATAACCTTAAGTATTATATGGTTTTTATTTTAGTATAAAGGTTAATTTGGTAAACCAATAATTATTTAATATATATGTTAAATAAAACACAAAAAGATGAACATGCTCACTCATCTTTCTTGATTGAATATTGAAAAAGAAAAGGGGAGCTAGGTTCTTTGAGATTTCGGCAATATTCAAGCCAAATTCAAGGTAAATTCTTAGTTGGTTTTCGTAAATTTTTACATTTTTGAGATCGTTGCTTCGAACGGTAGCTTACCCATGTTGAAATTTTGAATCTAAGCATGTTTGATATTCGTCCATTGATGTGTTCATGTAGTTTTTGATGTTTGATGATTTTATTTTAAAGATATGTTAAAGATTAGTATATTTTGTATTGGAAATTTTGGTGAATTTGAGTATTTTGGGCTAAATTGCAAAAATAATTTTATGAATGGGCTAAAATGCAAAATAAATGAAAGAAATGGACTTGTAGCGTCCCTATGAATATTCGGCCCTTGTATAGTTTAGTGAAATTTGGTGTATTTTGTGTTTTATGCAAATATGACTAAATTGTAAAAATGTGAAACATTAGGGGTAAAATGGTAATTTTCCTGTTTATGCGTTTTGGGACTAAATTGAGATGAAATGTGCTTGAATGAACTGAATTTTAATGTGTTTAGATCAAGAACAAAGAAAAACGGATTTGGATCGGGGAAAGATGAAGGTTATCGAATAGCCGGTCTACGCGGTCCGTCGACAGTCGAGGTAAGTCCTTAAGCAAATATACGTCAAAGAATTATTTAAGAATATAAGAAATGATGAAATTTGAATATTTTGTGCATAAATATGTGAAATGGCCGAGTGTAGGGGTATGATATTGGATTGAATTTTATTTGTTGAAAGTAAGGTGTAATAGTTATGCTTGGTTGTTATGTGAAAGTAATAAGCATTACATAGGTTGTTTGAGATGCTAGTGTTGAGAAATGTGCATTGAACGATTCATTATGTTGTTATTTTGGGATTTGAGCCTATCAGGCCTTGTGCCGGTGATTTAATTCGGGCTTACAGCTTAGCAGGCTTAATCCCGGTGTTTATATTTCGGACCTTTGATCTAGCAGGCTTAATGCCGGTGGGTAATTCAGGCTTGAATGCCTAGCAGGCTAAATGCCGGTGATACGCTATAAACGAAGAATTCGAGAATGAAATGAGGTATGGCATATTAAATGGTATGTGTTAGAAGCTCGGGTAAGAGTTGGCTTATTGTATTAGTAAGAAATGAAGTAGCTCAGTTCATTAAAATTTTACTTAAGTATGGTGTGATGAAGTGAATGATTCATTAAGTATTTTATTTAGTGATGATGATTTTTTTTTATTAACAGATATGAACATTTAATATGTGTGAAGTTGAGATAGGTATATATATCACATAAAAGATTCGGTCATAATGAAAAGATGAATGATAAAAGTGATTGAAAGTATTTGTAATTGAGTTTGATTGACTCAAAACATATGAATAAACATAATGCTCAATGATTTGTTGGTGTATGCGTTTATGATAACCAAGTGCTAATATTTAAGCCAAAGTATTACTAGTATGCGGCTAAGCATAATTTACATGTTGGAATGATTATATTAAATGCCGAAAGCATGGAGATTAATATGTTTAAATGTACGTTTAGTGCATTAATATTGCTTGAGACTTACTAAGCTAGTAAGCTTACCTTGTGTGTTTTAATGTGTTGTTTTATAGATTTTGGGTCAGCTACGGTCTCAAAGGATCTTCGAAGAGGTCAACCACACTATCAACTCTTTTGGTACTTAAATCTAGTTTGATTCGAAAGGCATGTATAAGCTAGGCTATGTCGTTAATTAATGGTATTTGATCTTGTATATATATGTATAGCCTTGCGAAATGGCTATTACTCTTGGCTAAAACTTTACTTATGTGCTAGATAGATTGGTTTGTATAAATGTTCTTGGTTGTGTGCTCTTGTTATGTTTTAAGTTTAGCTTGAAAGTATATATTATGACAGTTATATTGGGAAGATTAGTTGAGTTGATGATGATAGTGAAAATGTTTATGCATGAATATTTGAAATTGAGCACTGGAGTGTTTATTTGAGATCCAAGCATGTGGTCGAAGAATTGTTTATACTTATGCAATTCCGATAGATATATTAGCTCATGTGTTTGGTAGGTTAATAGTATTTCCTTATGATCTTGTATTCAATGTGGCTTTGATTAAATAAATTCGAAAAAGGGGGCTACGTTGTGTATTGTATGCATGTATATTCGGCCACGTTTATGTGCTATAGTCAAACATAGTTAACATGCTCAAAGAACTAGTTGGTTGGGCTTATGTTCGAATTTAGAAATGTGCATAACTATGATTTATATACATGTATATTTATAAATGGCTTGTGAGATTGTTTGAATTTTACTAAGTGCAAGAAACCACCAAACTCGACTTGTGTTAGGTAATAAACATGAAATGTCATAAATGGGACTTTGTATATTCGGCCAAATGCTTAAGTATGTAAGTGATGTGTATTAAGTTGCATGTATTCGTTTATGTGGAATTAGGTTAAAGCTATAAGGATTCAATCTTAATAGGATGTAACTATGTGATGACATTTTAATCATGTTTATATATTCTATTATATATATATATACTTATTGGACACAAATGATTCAATGGTCCAGGTATTATATAAATATTGAAAATAAGACAATTAAGGTTTATAGAATTATAGTATTAGTATGTAATAGTAATGTATACATTGAATAACCAATCATGTTCATCAGTAACTATATTACTTATTTGCATGTCTTAGTTTATTAATATTAGCATGTTTTACACTTAAGTGATTATTTGTTTATGATCGTATCTCTTGTTAAGCATGTCTGATTAAGAATGATTGACTGAATAGGGGTTTTGGCTTTTCTGGTAATGCCCGTAACCCCAATCTGGCGACGGACTCGGGTTAGGGTGTTACATTTGATTGGTATCAGAGCTTACGTTTAGTCGATTCTAGGACTACCGTAGCGCGTGAGAGTCTAGCTATACATGCCTTTATTGTATATACGATAGTGTGGTGACTTCTGACATTCCCAACTATGTTTTATATAGTAAATGGATTCCAATCCTGACAGAGTCGTAGCAGATGATGTAGAGAGTGTAGCACCTGACTGTACACGTGGATCAGTACCACTAGACTCTCGACCAGTTTCGGGTAGCCATGAGGGGGAGGCTAAACAAGCCTTCTACCAGATGATGAATGAATGGTTTACCCGGTTTGTTCAGAATAACTCGGCTGTACAACCACCTCCACCCCCGAATAATTCAACTCCGGTACCTTCAGCACCTCCGATGATAGATCCGATTAGATCTAGTAGGCCTCCTATTGATAATATTAGAAAACATGGGGCCGAAGAATTCAAAGCTAATGATAATGACGATGGGGAGCGGGCTGAGATGTGGCTTGATAACACTATTCGGGTACTTGATGAGCTATCCTGTACCCCAGATGAATGCCTGAAATGTGCTATATCTCTATTACGGGACACTGCATATCACTGGTGGAATACACTAGTATCAGTATTTCCGAAAGAAAAAGTGACGTGGGATTTCTTCCAGACTGAGTTTCGTAAGAAATACATTAGCCAGAGGTTCATCGATCAAAAAAGGAAAGAATTTCTGGAATTAAAATAGGGTCGTATGAATGTGACGGAATACGAACGGAAGTTTGTCAGATTGAGTCGTTATGTCCGAGAGTGTATATCAACTGAAGCCATTATGTGCAAAAGATTTGAAGACGGTCTGAGTGAAGACATAAATTTGCTTGTTGGTATTCTTGAAATCAAAGAGTTTGTGGTATTAGTCGAGCGAGCCTGCAAAGCTTAAGAGCTCGGAAGAGAGAAGAGAAAGGCTGAAATAGAAGCTAGAGACACTTATAAAAGATCATCGAGTAAGACTTTCCATTCAGTGCCTAAGAAGTTCAGAGATGACTCCAGCCGACATAAAGTTACTTCAGACCTGCCTAGACGAGATCGACCTCCAGTGAGTTCCCGAGCTACTTCGATGGCTAGTGTTGGTAATGTTCAGCAGAGTCGGGCTGAGTGCAAACATTGTGGAAAATGGCATTCTGGTAGTTGTAGGTTCCATGATCGATCCTGCTTTAAATGTGGATCGTCAGATCATTTCATCAGAGAGTGCCCAATGTTGGCCGAGCAGAATACGGCTCAGAACACTAAACCGAGTAGCGCACCAGCACGGGGCAGACCACCCAGACATTCAGGCAATACAGGTGGTAGTCAGAGAGGGATGAAGGACACTGCAGTTCGATCAGAGGCTAGAGCTCCAGCTAGAGCTTATGCTGTACGAGCCAGAGAGGATGCTTCTTCCCCAGATGTCATTACCGGTACTTTCACACTTTATGATATTATTGTGATTGCATTGATTGATCCTGGTTTGACTCATTCATATGTGTGTGAAACTCTAGTATCCAGTAAGACTCTGCCAGTTGAGTCTACTGAATTTGTGATCCGTGTGTCCAACCCCTTGGGTCGATGTGTACTTATTGATAAAGTGTGTAAAGGTTGCCCGTTGATGATTCGGGATTCCTGCTTTCCAGCTGACTTAATGTTGCTACCTTTTGACGAGTTCGACATAATTTTGGGAATGGACTAGTTAACTTTGCATGATGCAGTGGTGAATTGCAAAAGAAAGATTATTGATTTGAGATGCCAGAATAGTGAGATTATCTAGGTCGAATCAAATGATCTGAATGGGTTGCCTACAGTAATATCCTCGATGCTAGCTCAAAAGTATGTGAGAAAGGGATGTGAAGCTTACTTGGCTTATGTGTTGGATAATAAAGTGTCTGAAAAACAGATTGAATCTGTACCGGTTGTGTGTGAATACCCAGATGTGTTTCCTGAAGAATTACCGGGTTTACCACCAGCACGAGAGATTGAGTTTGGTATTGAATTAGTACCAGGGACAACTCCGATTTCAATAGCTCCGTATCGGATGGCACTTACGGAGTTGAAAGAGTTGAAAGCACAGTTACAAGAGTTGACAGATAGAGGCTTCACACGACCAAGTTTCTCTCCTTGGGGTGCACCAGTTCTGTTTGTGAAAAAGAAAGACGGACTATGCGAATGTGTATTGATTATCGGCAGCTGAATAAAGTGACAATAAAGAATAAATACTCGTTACCTCGAATTGATGACTTGTTTGATCAGTTGAAAGGGGCTTCAGTGTTTTTGAAGATAGATTTGAGATCGGGCTATTATCAATTGCGAGTCAGAGATTCCGATGTGTCAAAGACTGCATTTCAGACGAGGTACGGACATTTTGAGTTTCTGATTATGCCTTTTGGACTTACTAATGCACCTGCTGTTTTTATGATGAATCTGATGAATCGGGTTTTTAGATAGTTTTTGGATCGGTTTGTAGTAGTGTTTATTGATGATATACTGATCTACTCTAAAGATGAAATCGAGCATGCCGAGCATTTGAGATTAGTGTTACAAACTTTGCTAGATCGACAGTTGTATGCAAAGTTTAGTAACTGTGAGTTCTGGATGAAGGAAGTCAGCTTCCTGGGTCATGTTGTTTCAGCATCAGGTATTCGGGTTGATCCGAACAAAATATCGACTATACTTGATTGGAAGCCACCAAAGAGTGTTACTAAAATTCGAAGCTTTCTTGGACTTGCGGGATACTACAGACGATTCGTCAAAGGTTTTTCCATGATAGCTACACCTTTGACAAAGCTACTATAGAAAGATGTCAAGTTCGAATGGTCGGAAAAGTGTCAGAAAAGCTTCAATCAGTTGAAAGCCTTTTTAACCGAAGCTCCAGTGTTAGCTCAGCCTGAATCAGGTAAAGAATTTATTGTTTTCAGTGATGCTTCTTTAAATGGGTTGGGTTGCGTTTTGATGCAGGAAGGCAAAGTCATAGCCTACGCTTCGAGACAGTTGAAGCCTCACAAAAGAAATTATCCGACTCATGATTTGGAACTAGCAGCCATTGTTTTCGCTTTGAAAATATCGTCATTACGTATTCAGTGAGAAATGTCATATTTACTCAGATCACAAAAGTCTGAAGTATTTGATGACTTAGAAAGATCTGAACTTGAGGCAACACAGATGGTTAGAACTGTTGAAAGACTATGAATTGGTGATTGACTACCATCCAGGGAAAGCTAATGTTGTCGCTGATGCATTAAGTCAAAAATCGTTGTTTGCTCTTCGTGCGTTGAACGCACATATGGTTATGTCTGATGACGGTTCGGTCATAGCCGAGTTGAAAGCAAGACCGATGTTTATTTAGCAAATTTGTGATGCACAAAGAATTGACAAAGACTTGATTGCTAGACGAGTTCAGTGTGAAAATGATACAGAGTCAGAGTTTCGAATTGATGCAAACGATTGTTTGAATTTCAAAGGCCGCATATATGTTCCGAATAATGTGGATTTGATTCAGATGATTTTGAACGAGGCTCATAATAGTCGACTCTCGATACATCCGGGTAGCACAAAAATGTATAATGATTTGAAACAATTCTATTGGTGGCCTGGCTTGAAACGGGATATGTCTGAATTTGTTTCAAAGTGCTTAATTTGTCAGCAAGTAAAAGCTGAGCATCAAGTACCTTCTGGGTTACTTCAGCCGATCATGATACCTGAATGGAAATGGGATAGAATCACTATGGATTTTGTATCCGGTTTGCCTACGACACCGAGCAAGAAAGATGCAGTCTGGGTTATAGTAGATCGATTGACGAAATCAGCTCACTTTGTGCCAGTTCATACAGACTATTCGCTCGATAAACTTGCTGAGTTATATGTATCTCAAATTGTGAGATTACATGGTGTGCCGAGTTCTATTGTTTTAGACAGAGACCCGAGATTCACATCTAGGTTTTGGAAGAAATTGCAGGATGCTTTAGGTACTAAACTTCACTTTAGTACAGCCTTTCATCCGCAGACAGACGGTCAGTCTGAACGAACCATTCAGATACTTGAGGACATGTTGAGATGTTGCGTTCTTGAACTTGAAGGTACGTGGGAAAGATACTTACCTCTGGTTGAATTTGCTTATAATAACAGTTTTCAATTCAGTATCAAAATGGCACCATACGAGGCTCTTTATGGTCGCAAGTGTCGTACACCGTTGTATTGGACTGAACTCAGTGAAAACAAGATACACGGGGTTGATCTGATTAAAGAGACTGAACAGAAAGTGGCTGTGATCAGGGATACTTTGAAAGCTGCTTCGGATCGTCAAAAGTCTTACGCTGATTTGAAACGTAAAGACATTGAGTTTCAAATCGGAGACCGAGTATTCTTGAAAGTTTCTCCATGGAAGAAGGTACTTTGATTTGGTCGGAAGGGCAAACTAAGTCTGAGGTTCATCGGACCGTATGAAATCATCAAACGTATTGGGCCTGTTGCTTATAGATTGAAGTTGCCCTCTGAATTAGAAAAGATACACAACGTATTCCACGTTTCGATGCTTCATAAATATAGATCAGATCTGTCACATGTGATAGCTCCAGCTGAGATTGAAATTCGATCCTATATGACGTATGAGGAAGAACCGATCCGTATTTTAGCTCGAGAAATGAAAGGTTGAGAAACAAGAGAATTCCATTAGTGAAAGTACTATGGAATAGGCACGGAGTTGAAGAGGCTACGTGGGAGCCTGAGGATTCAATGAGGCAACAATATCCGACTTTGTTTAACGGTAAGATTTTCGGGGACGAAAATCCCTAAGGGGGAGAGTTGTAACAGTCTGAATTTGACCCTAATCGGAACGGTGGTTTCGGGACCACGAATCCGAGTCTGAAATATATTTAAATGATATATTATGTGCTTATTATATGTGCTTTAATGTGTGTGGAAGTTTCGTAGAAAAATTAAATCGTTTGTGTGTTTAATTAAACAAAAAGTTGCAAACTCTAGTGAAAAGTGCCTATTTGATGATGGCTTTTTAAAATGGGGTATTAAAAGGGCAATTAGCCCAATTTAATAGTTAGTGGGCGGCAAAAGTCAAGTATAACCTTAAGTATTATATGGTTTTTATTTTAGTATAAAGGTTAATTTGGTAAACCAATAATTATTTAATATATATGTTAAATAAAACACAAAAAGATGAACATGCTCACTCATCTTTCTTGACCGAATATTGAAAAAGAAAAGGGGAGCTAGGTTCTTTGAGATTTCGGCAATATTCAAGCCAAATTCAAGGTAAATTCTTAGTCGGTTTTCGTAAATTTTTACGTTTTTGAGATCGTTGCTTCGAACGGTAGCTTACCAATGTTGAAATTTTTGAATCTAAGCATGTTTGATATTCGTCCATTGATGTGTTCATGTAGTTTTTGATGTTTGATGATTTTATTTTAAAGATATGTTAAAGATTAGTATATTTTGTATTGGAAATTTTGGTGAATTTGAGTATTTTGGGCTAAATTACAAAAAATAATTTTATGAGGGGGCTAAAATGCAAAATAAATGAAAGAAATGGACTTGTAGGGTCCCTATGAATATTCGGCCCTTGTATAGTTTAGTGAAATTTGGTGTATTTTGTGTTTTATGCAAATAGGGCTAAATTGTAAAAATTTGAAACATTAGGGGTAAAATGGTAATTTACCTATTTATGTGTTTTGGGACTAAATTGAGATGAAATGTGCTTGAATGAGCTGAATTTTAATGTGTTTAGATCAAGAACAAAGAAAAATGGATTTGGATTGGGGAAAGACGAAGGTTATCGAATAGTCGGTCTACGCGGTCCGTCGACAGTCGAGGTAAGTCCTTAAGCAAATATACATCAAAGAATTATTTAAGAATATAAGAAATGATGAAATTTGAATATTTTGTGCATAAATATGTGAAATGAACGAATGTAGGGGAATGAAATTGGATTGAATTTTATTTGTTGAAAGTAAGGTGTAATAGATATGCTTGGTTGTTATGTGAAAGTGATAAGCAGTACATAGGTTGTTTGAGATGCTAGTGTTGAGAAATGTGCATTGAACGATTCATTATGTTGTTATTTTGGGCTTTGAGCCTAGCAGGCCTTGTGCCGGTGATTTAATTCGGGCTTACAGCCTAGCAGGCTTAATGCCGATGTTTATATTTTGAACCTTTGGTCTAGCAGGCTTAATGCCGGTGGGTAATTTAGGCTTGAATGCCTAGCAGGCTAAATGCCGGTGATATGCTACAAACGAAGAATTCGAGAATGAAATGAGGTATGGCATATTAAATGATATGTGTTAGAAGCTCGGGTAAGAGTTGGCTTATTGTATTAGTAAGAAATGAAGTAGCTCAGTTCATTAAAATTTTACTTAAGTATGGTGTGATGAAGTGAATGATTCATTAAGTATTTTATATAGTGATGATGATTTTTTTTATTAACAGGTATGAACATTTAATATGTGTGAAGTTGAGATAGGTATATATATCACATAGAAGATTCGTTCATAATGAAAAGATGAATGATAAAAGTGATTGAAAGTATTTGTGATTGAGTTTGATTGACTCAAAACATATGAATAAACATAATGCTCAATGATTTGTTGGTGTATGCGTTTATCATAACCAAGTGCTAATATTTAAGCCAAAGTATTACTAGTATGCGGCTAAGCATAATTTACATGTTGGAATGATTACATTAAATGCCGAAAGCATGGAGATTAATATGTTTAAATGTACGTTTATTGCATTAATATTTGCTTGAGACTTACTAAGCTAGTAAGCTTACCTTGTGTGTTTTAATGTGTTGTTTTATAGATTTTGGGTCAGCTACGGTCTCAAAGGATCTTCGGAGAGGTCAACCACACTATCAACTCTTTTGGTACTTAAATCTAGTTTGATTCGAAAGGCATGTATAAGCTAGGCTATGTCGTTAATTAATGGTATTTGATCTTGTATATATGTATAGCCTTGCGAAATGGCTATTACTCTTGGCTAAAACTTTACTTATGTGCTAGATAGATTGGTTTGTATAAATGTTCTTGGTTGTGTGCTCTTGTTATGTTTTAAGTTTAGCTTGAAAGTATATATTATGACAGTTATATTGGGAAGACTAGTTGAGTTGATGATGATAGTGAAAATGTTTATGCATGAATATTTGAAATTGAGCACTGGAGTGTTTATTTGAGATCCAAGCATGTGGTCGAAGAATTGATTATACTTATGCAATTCTGATAGATATATTAGCTCATGTGTTTGGTAGGTTAATAGTATTTCCTTATGATCTTGTATTCAATGTGGCTTTGATTAAATAAATTCGAAAAAGGGCGCTACGTTGTGTATTGTATGCATGTATATTCGGCCAAGTTTATGTGCTATAGTCAAACGTAGTTAACATGCTCAAAGAACTAGTTGGTTGGGCTTATGTTCGAATTTAGAAATGTGCATAACTATGATTTATATACATGTATATTTATAAATGGCTTGTGAGATTGTTTGAATTTTACTAAGTGCAAGAAACCACCAAACTCGACTTGTGTTAGGTAATAAACATGAAATGTCATAAATGGGACTTTGTATATTCGGCCAAATGCTTAAGTATGTAAGTGATGTGTATTAAGTTGCATGTATTCGTCTATGTGGAATTAGGTTAAAGCTATAAGGATTCGGTCTTAATAGGATGTAATTATGTGATGACATTTTGATCATGTTTATATGTTTTATTATAT
The DNA here is from genome assembly GCA_005393395.2 of Gossypium australe. NCBI lineage: Eukaryota > Viridiplantae > Streptophyta > Magnoliopsida > Malvales > Malvaceae > Gossypium > Gossypium australe. The sequence goes on along the minus strand of CM016625.1, from coordinate 76,613,384 downwards.
ATATATACTTATTGGACACAAATGATTCAATGGTTCAGGTATTATATAAATATTGAAAATAAGACAATTAAGGTTTATAGAATTATAGTATTAGTATGTAATAGTAATGTATACATTGAATAACCAATCATGTTCATCAGTAACTATATTACTTATTTGCATGTCTTAGTTTATTAATATTAGCGTGTTTTACACTTAAGTGATTATTTGTTTATGATCGTATCTCTTGTTAAGCATGTTTGATTAAGAATGATTGACTGAATAGGGGTTTTGGCTTTTCTGGTAATGCCCGTAACCCTAATCTGGCGACGGACTCGGATTAGGGTGTTACACTTGGCCCACATATGCTCTGATCTGTACTGTACTGTTACTGTTAAAGGGCTTTGGCCCATACTACTTTGGGTTCTGTTTCGGTATACTGACTGTTACTCTAGAAAGGGGATTACACACTAAGTTTTCATAAACTCACCCCGTTTTTAACTGTGCAGGTAATCCCCAGCCTTAGACAGTTCGAAGCTGCGAGGGACTCGGAGAAGACCACACACTGCTTATGTTTTCCTTTTTGATTATCTACTTTGAAATATTTTGATTTGGGTTGTAATAAGGCCTTTTAAAGTTTTCGCACTTTAAATTTTAGATCGGTTTTATTTTAATTAATATCTGTTAGAAGTAAATCACAGCTTTCCGAAATGTTAGCTGTTTTAAAACAACACTACGTTTTAGCAACATTTATTTTAAAATGGTTTTACGATTTAATCTTTTCGTAAATCAATTACTTTCAAAATTGGCTTCTGCAACTCAAAAAAAAGTGTTTGGGGAATAAAACTAACGTAACTAGGATTTTACTTAAGCTTTTAAACAAGAAGGGTTTTCAATGAAAACATGGTTTTCGAAAAACACTTCAATGTAACACCCCAAACCCGGCCTAAGCATACCTTGGTGGGCATTTGGGCATAGGAGCATTCGTAGCACGGATTAGCTTCAGACTCCTATCAGGTGTGTATTTCGCCCCTACTCTAGCTATAGAGCGGCAAATGTCGAAATGCCGGTCACACGACGATGGTAGCCACATGAGTGCGCGAGCGCACGTGTGGGAGCTTCGACGCGATAGTCGAGGCCACCATGAGTATATTCTTGTGGGTTGATGTTGTTTGGGCCACGATGGGCCGAACAGGGCCAAGTAGGCCCATATGAATAAGTTGTATGATTGTGTAGTAGATGTTGGATTAGACTATGAATCTCATATCTGTGGCTAGATTTGGGCTAAATGGGCCACACGAGTGTATGGGCTCATTTGGGGCCGAGAATGGGCCCTAGGCCCATTCGCATCGTTATCTCTGTTTAGAATACATTGATTTATGAAATTTCTGAAATACCTTTAGTTTATAAAATTACTAAAATACCCCATGTTTGTGAAATTACCGAAATACCCCCAGTTTACAAAATTATCGAAATACCCCTGGTTTGTAAAATTATCGAATACCCCCAGTTTGTAAAATTACCGAAATACCCCCGATTTGCAAAACTACCGAAATACCTTTGGTTTACAAAATTACTGAAATACCCCCGGTTTGCAAAATTATTGAAATAGCCCCGATTTACGAAATTACCGAAATACCCCCGATTTGTGAAATTACTGAAACACCCCTGGTTTGCGAAATTATCGAAATACCCTTAGTTTACAAAATTACTGAAATACCCCCGGTTTGCAAAATTTCCAAAATACCCCTAGTTTGCGAAATTACCGAAATACCACCGGTTTGTGAAATTATCAAAATACCCTCAGTTTGTGAAATTATCAAAATACATCCAGTTTACAAAATTACCAAAATACCCCTAATTTGTGAAATTATCGAAATACCCTCAGATTGTAAAATTACTAAAATACCCTCGATGGGTAAAATCACCGAATTACCCTTGGAGGGTAGAATTACCGAAATACCCCTGAGGGGTAAGATTACCGAAATACCCTTATAGGGTAAATGACTATTTTCCCCTTGTAGGTAAATGACTGATTTAGACTGTGAATTTGACTAAGTTGACTGTGATTGTATAATTGTGTTTTAACTGACTTGACTGTGGACGTGTGTCTGATTTGCTGTTAATATGTGTTGAAATGACTGTTACTAAGCATGGCCATTTTGCATACACTGAATTATTATGCCATGACATGATGCATGGGGTTGGGTTATATTAATGGAGGAAGTGTACTGTTACTAGTGGCTTTGCTACACATACTATTACTGGCAGCTCCGCTGCAATACTGTTACTGGTGGCTCTACCACATATACTGATACTAGCAGCTTTGCTGCGTTTATACTGGCAGCTCGACTACATTTTTGGAGTGTAGCGGATGGGTGGGTCGATTTAGAAATCCCCACATGGAGTGTAGGGCTGGTACGGGTGGAGTGTAGCGGATGGATTATTAGGTTTAGGTTGGGTTGCATACTCTATTTGCATATCTATTATGAGATCTGTTATTGGTTTGGGCTAGGCCCAATTGATTCTGTTATGGGTTGTGACCCAAATGATATTGTACTGGGCTTGGCCCACGTATGCTCTGATCTGTACTGTACTGTTACTGTTAAAGGGCTTTTGCCCAAACTACTTCGAGTTCTGTTTCGGTATTCTGACTGTTACTCTAGAAAGGGGATTACACACTGAGTTTTCATAAACTCACCCCATTTTTAACTGTACAGGTAATCCCCAGCCTTAAACGGTTCGTAGCTGCGAGGGACTCGGAGAAGACCACACACTGCTTATGTTTTCCGTTTTGTTTGTCTACTTTGAAATATTTTGATTTGGGTTGTAATAAGGCCTTTTAAAGTTTTTGCACTTTAAATTTTAGATAGGTTTTATTTTAATTAATATATGTTAGAAGTAAATCACAGCTTTCCGAAATGTTAACTATTTTAAAACAACACTACGTTTTCGCAACATTTATTTTAAAATGGTTTTACAATTTAATCTTTTCGTAAATCAATTACTTTCAAAATTGGCTTCCGCAACTCAAAAAAAATGTTTTGGGAATAAAACTAACGTAACTAGGATTTTACTTAAGCTTTTAAACAAGAAGGGTTTTCAATGAAAACATGGTTTTCGAAAAACACTTCAATGTGACTTGCCAGATTCAGGCCTAACTTCTAAGCCGGGTTTGGGGTGTTACAGGCATCACTACCTAAGTTCTAAGTTCTATCAAAATTAGTCCAATTTGTTACAATATAGTCCTTTGTTTGAAGATTTTAGTTTACCCACATCTCCATCAACCAACCTCCTTAAAGGTTTAACTATACATGCCAAAAGTGAAGAAAATAAACATAATAATAGAAAAGAAGGCAACCATGAAAGTAAATTTTAAGAAAAATATAAAATTTGAGATTTTTATACAAGAAAATTTTAAATAGCATGAAACCAAAAACATTTAACAAGAAAATCTATAGTAGGAAACATAAAAGGAACAAACTTTAACAGATTTAAAGTAAAATAAATTGAAATACATTATTAAAGCTTAAAAAGTCTTGAAAGAAAAGCATAGGGGCTAACCTTAGCTACAGTGTTAACTAACTTAACTAACACTAAGAACAATAAGAACAAGAAGTAAATGCAGAGAAATAAACTCTAATCTAATGTAGAATAAGAGAAAAATAAAAACCTTAGAAAAGTACTGAGAAAAGCTAAAGAAAACCTAGAGAAAACTAAACCTAAAACTAAGCTAATGTGTGTCTCTTTGCTCCTCTACAATTTTTGGCTATTTTGAAGTGTATTCTGATGACTTTTCGATGCCAAAAATGACCCTACACAGGCCTTGAGTGATTGGTTGGCCTGGTAGACAAAGGCTGCCTTTTTTGTCCTAGCTTGTCCCCTTGATTAAGGTGATATCACGATACCTAGAAGAGGATATCACAATATCTCAAGCAGTCTTGAAACTTGGGGCCTTCCTTTGGAGATGGATATCGCCACCCAGAGGGGATATCACGATACTTGTAACATTCTACAAATCGAGAGGTAGTAGAATCGAGTTTGGGAATCGAGAGAGAGTAGTCATGCCCTAATTTTTTAGATTATCTATGCATTTTTAGGAATAAATGTAGGAATAAATGAGGTATTGGTTTATTGGATAAGTGTTAGTGAAACGTTCCTTGAAACCCAAGTTCAAATCCCTTCTTTCTCACCATTTTTATTATTTTGTTAATTTTGCCTCAAACCCTAGTATGTGACACGCCTCGTTTTTAAAATTAACGTTGGAAAATTATTTCAAAAATAAGGAACTAGCCTAGTGGTTAATTTATAAATGCAAAAGAATGAAATTTAATTGAAATCTATGTTTGAATCATTTCCCATGCAAAATAATTATTTTTTACAAAATCCCTTATTTTTAATCTGTGTGCCATCCATACCCTTGTAACCATAGGTATAAATGTTAATTTTGCACAAAATAATCAGCATTTATTCTATTTCTAATCACCCTAGCCATTCCTCCCCTCTCATTTCCTCTTTTCTCTTCAAATTTCTTTCTTTCTCCATAGTTGTCGTCACTATAACACCTAGTTTTACCATCTCTTTCTTTTTCTTTTTGCCTCAAGATTTGTGAACATATTCTCCATCATATTGCTGTCATTTTTCCCCATTAAAATAATCCCCAAATCTAAAATCTTGAACTACAAGATCTATCACGAATATTGCCAAGAAAGTGCCATTGTCGTTTCTCTCAACTAGCTTGTGTAATATCTCTCCTTTCTTTAATTTCTTGATTAATATTTTCAATTAAAAACCTAAATTTCTAGATTTTGAATTTGGAGGAATTTTAAATATTTTAAAGGTATTTTTCCAGCTTTTTAATGGATCTCAAAATTGATTTTAAATCAGCCCCAATTTTGGCCACCACGAGTGGTGGTGCGTGAGCCTATGTGCAAGAAAGGAGGTTGTTTTGTTTCTAAATTCTTGCCCATTTTTTTCAGCATTAATTTGAGTTCTTGAATCCTACTAATCATCCTTTAATCACATATAAATTATGGAAAAAGGTTCTTGGTCAATTGGCCATTCGGATCTCACAAATCGGGAAGCGTAAATGCTATTAAATGTAAACTAGTTTGTTGTTCCGACATAGTTGCTGGGTAAAGGTTATGGATTGATTAAATGATGGATATTAATCAATATTAGCTACTTATTTTCCTGTATGTAATTGTTAGGTGTTGACCCGAACACCCCAAATCAAGAGTAAAGCTGAAAGACGTTTGCGTATACGATTCACATCAAAAAAGTGTAAGAAATCTAACTAGTTTGGATTCAGAAAATAGTGGTAATTGTGGAAATTGGATTAAACCCATAAGTGGGTGTTTAGGGGTTGTATAATAGGTGTAATTAATTTAATTTATAATTATTTTTAATTTAGGTTCATTTTAAGGTTTATTAAGGAAATCGAAAGATTCGATAATCTGTTGAAAAAAAAAAGCATAAAATAAGGTATGGGTACTAAACTCTTATGTATATTTGATGAATTAAATTGCTAGTTAGACTGGCTTAGTAGCCAAATAATTAGTTTTGTAAGTGGTTGAACCAGGTACGTTTCGAGCCCTAAAAGATTGATGTGTTAGCAAAGTTGCTAGTTTAACAGTGTGTCTATGTGATTGGAATTGTGATGCATGATTGTGTTATATGGTATGAGATTGCTTGTTTGAATAGCATGATTTGCTAAAATATTGTGTTTATGCATGATATAATTGCATGAGATATTGGCTATGATGTATTTTGAAAAGGTTGTCATATGTGTACAATGAAATTCGTAAAGTATGTGAAATTGAATGATATTGATTACACCATCATAATGGTAGTTTGAAAGCTGGAACATTGTTTCCATTTATTGAAAGTAATTGATTATTAAGGACGTGTTAAACATGTAAAATAAATGTGAAAAGTATTGAATTATGGTTATATATAAGTTTGCATGACATATTGCATATGCCTTGGGATGGGATATATTGTGGTTAACAGAGGAGTTCCGTGGAGTACCGGCGGCATATTAAGTTCGTATTTATACATAGTTAGTGCACTGCACTTAGAGTACACGAGGGGAACGATTATTTATTGCATTTTTACTAGCAGCTCATCTGCATTATTACTGGCAGAATTTTTTGCATATTGTTATTGGTGGTTTTAACCACAACGGGCTTAAGCCCATAATGTTTTGGAGTTCGGATGACTGGTTCTGGGGAACTCGTGGTGTGTAGCGGATGGTATGTGTAGGAACCGTTTTGCATTTCATCATGCTCATGACATATTCAAATGTTATTGATTTATGATTTTATTGTAATGTGTTGTATTGATGGTATCGAAATTAATGATTGTTACTCGAATGGATAATGACCCATGCTCATACACCATTTGACATCAATTTATTAATGGCTATGTAATGATATGAAATTCCAATGATGGTTTTGTGTTCTTCTATTAATACTAACATGTTTAACTATATTTGATATTATGTTTGTTTAAATAATTGTTCGACTCACACTGAGCTTTCATAAGCTCACCCCTTTAGTGTTGAACTTTTTAGATAAACCTCTAAATTAGGATCGAACTTGACATTCAGAGAATCACTTCAAACATCAAACTATTTTGAAACAAGTATTTTCAATAAGTTAATTATTTGTTTTTGGAATGTGATTTTTAATGTCTTGGGTTTGTGGCTTGCTAACTTTTCTTTTGGGATTTTTGCATGCATGGATTACTCAAGCATAATAACCAAAAAATGCATGATATCGGGCTTAAGTAAAATTTGGCATTATTCGCTAATTTTTGCTGCATTGCAAATGAATCATTGTTCCAAAATGACTTGAAAAATAGTCTTTCTGCTACATTAGTTTAACACTGAGTTTTAACAAAGAAGAGTGACAAGCAAATGGTTTTTCTAAAACAACACTATCAACAATAAAATGAATATTAGGTACAATTAAACTAATAAATCAATGTTTTGAATTAACATAAAAGTACAACTACAATTTTCCTCTAAAATGAGTTTATTTAAAGTCTTCAATATTAACGTCAGTTAGCTTAACCATCTCGGTGGCTAATGTAACCTTCTCAATTTAGCCCTAACGTCTAGGCTGGGTTTGGGAGGTTACAGTTAGATGTAGCCTTTTCAATCTAGCCTTAACGTCTAGGCCGGGTTTGGGAGGTTACAATACCACTGAAGGGACTCCTTGGTCTTCTACACTATCGGAGGTATCGCGATTCTAGGGGTTGGATATCGTGATACCCTTGCCTTAGATGTTGTTTTCACTCGTTTTCGCCCTCTGACACGTCCTTACAACACTTAAACACACATTAGGCCTCCAAATGGCACTATAAGCCAAATTGGATAAAAAAATGAAACGAAAATGAGACCTTTTCACTTATTACCCGAAAATATGAAACTAACAAAAAACTATGCATTACTCAAGCATGGATTACTCAAGCATAATAACCGAAAAATGCATGATATCGTGCTTAAGTAAAATTTGGCATTATTCCCTAATTTTTGCTGCATTGCAAATGAATCATTGTTCCAAAATGACTTGAAAAATAGTCTTTCTGCTACATTAGTTTAACATTGAGTTTTAACAAAGAAGAGCGACAAGCAAATGGTTATTCTAAAACAACACTATCAACAATAAAATGGATATTAGGTACAATTAAACTAATAAATGAATGTTTTGAATTAACATAAAAGTACAACTACAATTTTCCTCTAAAATGAGTTTATTTAAGGTCTTCAATATTAACGTCAGTTAGCTTAACCATCTCGGTGGCTAATGTAACCTTCTCAATTTAACCCTAACGTCTAGGCTGGGTTTGGGAGGTTACAGTTAGATGTAGCCTTCTCAATCTAGCCCTAACGTCTAGGCCGGGTTTGGGAGGTTACAATACCACTGAAGAGACTCCTTGGTCTTCTACACTATCGGAGGTATCGCGATTCCAGGGGTTGGATATCGTGATACTCTTGCCTTAGATGTTGTTTTCGCTCGTTTTTGCCCTCCAACACGTCCTTACAACACTTAAACACACATTAGGCCTCCAAATGGCACTATAAGCCAAATTGGATAATAAAATGAAACGAAAATGAGACATTTTCACTTATTACCCGAAAATATGAAACTAACAAAAAACTATGCTAAAACCTTTATTTAGCTCAAGAAAAAGCTCCTTAAGTGTGTCGAAAAAGCCTAATTTGCCACATCGATTTGTGGCAAATCAACTCCCCCACACTCAAGTCTTTTCTTATCCTCAAGCAAGCACACAAAAAAAGCAAAAAGATGACCCCGCTAATCTATCTAACTTTTGATCAATGAATGGCAATGGGAAATGGTCCTTCCTGGTTGCTTTGTTAAGCTTTCAGTAGTCCATGCAAACTCTCCATCCCATGACAATACGAGTTGGAATGAACTATTATTATCATTGCTAACCATAGTAACTCCCTATTTCTTAGGTACACATTGAACAGGGCTCACCCACGAACTGTCAGAAATAGGGTTTATTATTCCAGCATCAATGTAACATCCCTAACCCGTGTCCGTCGCCGAAGTAGGGTTATGAGGTATTACCGATCAATACATTTAATTTAACATATATAACCCATACATTTATGCATTCATATTCAAATACCATACAACACAATCATCTTGTCCCTTTATAAGGTCTACAAAGCCTTAAACATGCTTTAGAAGTGGTTCGGGACTAAACTGATAACATATGAAAATTTTGGAAACCTAGAAAAATTTCAACATTTCATAGGTCACACGCCCGTGTGAACAGACCGTGTGCCTCACACGGCTCCAGACACGCCCGTGTCTCAGACCGTGTGAAAATAGGGCATACATACTAACTTGTATCACATGGCCGAGGACACGCCCGTGCGAAAACTGGAGAGTATACTGACTTGGGTCGCACGGCCAACCACACGCCCGTGTGTCTAGCCCATGTACCCTTCAAAATGGCCACGCACGACCATGTACCAGACCGTGTCAAAATTGTAGGGTATACTAACTTATGCGACACAGCCAAGTCATATGCCTGTATGCTCGGCCTTGTGCCATTTAGAGGGGTATACTGACTTGTGCCACACGGCCAGTCACAGCACGTGTGTGAGACCGTGTGGAGCATACTGACTACAATTTAATTTCCAACCCTTGGGAACACACGACTGTACAACATAACCGTGTGTCGCACACGGCTGAGATGCAAGCCCATGTCTCTGCCCGTGTGGATAAAAATAGGCCTTTTGTTTAGCCATTTTGCCACCCTATTTTAACATGCATACACAAGCATAAATTACAACATTTCACAACTCAATTGGCAACCAAAACATAATATCTCATACACATATTAATCCCATTTCAACATGGAATTCAAATGCATAATAAATCGCATACATTTTCCATTCATAACCCTACCATATAACAAGACACATTTGCATATTTCCATTCCATCTACTACTTGTCAAACATACCAAAACATAGCATCAAGTTTAGCCAAATCCCATGGCTCAACTTCTCCACAATATGTACCAAAATCATAATCTCAAGTAACCATAACTATCACCTTTAAAACTAGCCTATACATGCCATATTTACATATATCCACATGTTCAAAAGTACCAATCGACAATTGGATAGTGTGATGTGTAACTCTGACTTGTCTGAAACGAGCGAGCTAACGAACCTCTATAAAACATAGAAAAGGAAACAGAGTAAGCTTTATAGATTAGTAAGCCCGTATAATTCAAAATTAAACTTACCATTTATAACATTTTACTTTCAATCAAATAAACATCAATTCATTCGTATAAACAGTACTTTACCATATCACGATATTTATGCCCGTTGAACCTATTATAATCTCAAGGGATACTCGGGTGATATACAGTACATATAAATTAGTAATTCGTCAATTCCTTATCATTTACCGCTCTTTCGAGCTATGAACAGTAAGCTCTTCCTGAGCTAATGGACAGTAAGCTCTATGAGTTGAAACGGTAAGCTCTAACGAGCTGAAAACAGTAAGCTCTTATGAGCTGATATATCGGTAAGCTCATACAAGCTGTGGTGAGTCCACAACAAATGCAGGAGCTCGACCAAAATGGTAACCCTAGTGACATGTCACTCGTATCCTACGAATTCATACAGTTCAAACGGGGCTCGATAATAATCAGTCTATATCAATTAAGCATTTATATTCCAAGTGTATGAAATACTCAATTATAAACATACATTTCAATTAATTACAAGTATTTAAAAGTTCGATTCTAATTATACGAACTTACCCGTATTGCTCGGATAAAAACTATCAGCTATTCGTTAATCTTGCCTTTTCCCGATCTAAACTTGATCTCGGCTTTTCTTGATCTATATATTATCAAATTCAATACATTCAGCATTCAATCTATTCAATTTAGTCCATAATTCATATTTTGGAAAATTTACACATTTGCCTCTATACTTTTATATTATTTACAATTTAGTCCTTATCACATAAAATTGGAAATTCATGCAATTTAGTACCAACCCATGCCTAGCCAATTTCCATAGGGACTCCTAGTAGCCCATATCTTTCATTATTTCACACTTTTAACCACCACATTTTACATTTTCATAATTTAATCCCTATTTTGCATTTTTGTCAAAAATCACTTTACAAAACTAGTTTAACTATTAACAATTAATCAAAATCCATCATCAACCATCCAATTACTCAAACATTCAACAATGGCAACATGAAAAATCTTTAACAATTTCAAAATCTAAGGTACGGGCTAGCTAGAATACGAAGCAACGATCCCAAAAACATAGAAATCATTAAAACTGAATCAAAATCACTTACCAATTCAATTTCCAAATGACCGAACCCTAGGAAGAAAAAGTTTTCTTCTTTCTCTTCTTTAAAATCGGTTAAGTAAAGATGATAATGAGAAAATAGGTTTTTGTTTTATCAATATTAACCTTAATTACTAATTTACCTTTATAAACTTTAAAAATATTGAAAATTACCATCATCCACTAACCATAAATGGTCTATTTACCTCTTAAGGACCTTTACTTTAACTTTCTATAACTGTTTGACACTTTTAGCTAATAGAACACAAGTTTTACGCTTTACGCGATTTAGTCCTTTTTACCGAATTAAGCATTCAAACAATAAAATTTCTTTGCAAAACTTTCACCCAATAATACTATCATGTTGTAAACTTCAATAAAATAATAAAATAAATATAGTTTGTGGTCCCAAAACCACTGTGTAACACCCCAAACCGGTCAACACACCACGACCGAATCTAGCATGTCACAGAGGAAAAACGTTTTGAAGAAAATCAAGTTACCGATTAAATTTTGTGGAAAACTCTTTGTTGCTCTATGTTTGTAGAAATTAGGTGCATGATTAGTTAAAAACCGATAGTTTACTTTGAAATCCTGGGAATAAATCTTTAAAACTTAGTTGTCGATCTATAGATTTAGAAAACTTGTGTATCATTTACAAAAAACCCGAATTATTCTTTCTTAGTTATTTCAAAATCAGTTGAATTAAATGTGGAAAACTTAAGTTTGAAATCCATTTGAGTTTTTGTTGTTATCAATTGATTTGTATTACCCGATGGTAAAGTTTTGAAAACCATTGCGTTTTGTAGTTTAGAAAACCTTGGGCTTAAATTGCTAAATTAATCAAGTGATCTACTTAACCATGTTTAATATAAATCCAAAGCATATAAATAATTCAAAAAATGTAATTTAAATGGCCTTATTACAACCCAAAATAAAAACGAAACCGAATTTAGATAAAATAAAGTACCCAAACCAAAGTCCATGTAGAACCGAATTTATTTAATGCATGGCCACCTCGAGTCCACCCGGCTCCTCATCCGCGACCTATGAATCACTTGAAAAGATAAGGGAGAAGTTGAGTCACCAAGACTCAGTGCATAATCCCCCTCCCGGTTAATGCAACATACTTACACAAATCATCACCAAGCAATATATATAATGCACCCAAACCTAGCCATCCGTAACTCCGTTTCTAACCCGTGTGGTACCAAACCACTGGTGGTGCCAAACCACTGGTGACCCAAAGTCACGATATCCAATAATAATATGGTGCCAAACCACTGGTGACCCAAAGTCACGAATAATCCATCTGTGGGGCCAACCCACATTGTGATACCAAATCACTGGCGACAATCCCGTCATATCAAATGTGGGGCCAACCCACTGTGGTGCTAAGCCACTGGGACGAGTCGCTATGAGGTGCCAAACCTCTGGTGACCCAAAGTCACAAAATACCAATAATCCAAGTGTGGGGCCAACCCACATGTGATACCAAATCACTAGCGATGATCCCGATATGTCAACTGTGGGGCCAACCCACTGTGGTGCTAAGCCACTGGGACAAGTCACTATGAGGTGCCAAACCTCTGATGACCCAAAGTCACAAAATAATCTGTGGTACCAAACCACTGGAGGTGCCAAACCTCTGGTGTCCCAAAGACACGGATATCAAACTTCCCCCTCTTCTCATATCACCCATAACAATGCATCACATGTACAAATCATGCCATCATGCCTTAGTACGAAACATATAGCCAATATATCATAGATCATGTATCATGCATCATACAGCAAAATCATATCAAAACGGACTTACCCGAATCCTTGCTCATACCCATAAGGTATCATATCAATATCTATACTATTTCGGCTTTTAACAAGTTTAGGTTATTAGCATATATACTAAGTTATGAAGTGTGTAAGTTACACACCTGTTACTAACGCATGCACTAAATACCGAAGAGCCGATCTACTGCACTAGATCCCTTGATCCTTTCTGCCTTACGAAAACAAATCACAACACCAAAGTATGCGAGACTAATCCTCCTCCTACATTCAGCCAACAACAAACCTTAGTCTCAATAGCCTTCGGCTTTTCAACCACTTATAGAATGATTAAACTATTATAGATCCTTACCACAGCCTTAATGAATCGCTTGATGGAGAATGAATGGCCCAGATCCACTGCTTCCAAAGTCCCGAAGAGCCTAGAGGAAATCGGTTTCCAAAGGTGATTAGAAATATTGATAACAAATGCCGAAATTCGGCTTTTGCACCCACCAGAGTCTACAGAGAGGAGTGAAAAAGAAATAAAGAAATTCGGCCAAGACACTTGCCCTTCTTCAAAACCGATTAGAGAAGAACCCAAAGATGATCCACCCTTGTTGATATTTGGCCAAAATAAGACAAGAAGAAAACAAGGAGATTTCGGCACAGAGTATGGTTGATAGAAGAGAAAAGCAATCAATATTCGGCTAACACAAAAAAGAAAAGAAAAGGAAGAGATATGAATGGTGTTCGGCCTAAGGGGTTTCGGCAAAAAGAAAGTGAAGATGAAGATGTGGTTTGAGCAGTTATGAAAAGAAAGAGAAAGAGAGATGGGAGAAAGAGAGGTTCGGCCAAACACTTGAGAGGAAGAAAAGAAAAAGAAGAGAAGAGGGTTACTTTCGGCTTCAAAGAGAATAAAAGATGAGAGGGAGTTCAAGTGGAGATTCGGCCAATTGCCTAAGGAAGAAATTGACAACCTCCTATGGTCTTTCGGCTTTTACTTCAACAAAAAATGCACTATGGAAAAATCGGCACACTAAAAAAAAAGGTTTTTAGGCTTGATACACCAAGCACACTAGGACCTAGGCCAGCCGAAATAGCACCACAAGGCACCTAAGGAAATTCGACACTCTCCTCCCTTTAGCTTCTAAAACCGAACACTCCTCTGCCAACAAGAGTTTAAAATTCAGCCACTTCCTCAAACTCCTCCTGGCCACTAATTCAAATGAATTTGAATTCCACAAGTTCCTTATTTTTCTCCTTGCCACCCATTCAAATATTTTGACTTAGTCCATGCTTATCTGACAGAGTTTGTGTTGAGCACAACTCTTCCCCCTTGGCGTCAAAATAATAAGTAGAAAAGTGAGATTTCTGCTGCTCGAACCTGAGCTCTTCCTTCCCGGCATGTGGTGTCAATCACAAGGCTCTAAGTGGTGCCTCCTTGCCACTTTACCAAGCCCAATCTTATGCTAAAATCCCCCACGAATTACACTTAACCCCTAGCTCCTTCAGCTCCCTTTACTTAAAGCTTAAAAACAAAAATTTCCTGCAACTCAGGCCTACTCTAGACTTATAATTAGATCTTAAAACACCACAAATAATAACACAAAAGTCCAAACTCATGCAAAACAATTCAATCACAAATAACCCCTATTTCAGGATATTACAATTCTACCCCCTTAAAATAATTTCGGCCTCGAAATTACCTGGTCAAAAGAGTTGAGGGTATTGCTGTCGCATCACATCCTCGGGTTCCCACGTAGCTTCTTCCACGCCGTGATTTCGCCATAATACTTTAACCAATGGAACGGACTTCTTACGCAAAACTTTCACATCTCGATCCAGAATCTGTACTGGTTCCTCTTCCATAGTCAAATCTGGGCTTACCTCAATCTCCTCCACTGCTACAACATGCGATGGATCTGAACGATAACGCCTAAGCATGGATACATGGAATACATCGTGAATCTGACTCAGCTCTGCTGGCAACTCGAGCTGGTAGGCTACTGGTCCCACTCGTCTCAACACCTTATACGGCCCAATAAACCTTGGACTTAACTTGCCTTTCCTTCCAAATCTCAACACTTTCGTCCATGGCGAGACCTTCAAAAAGACCTTGTCACCCACGGCAAACTCTATATCCCTCCGTTTGAGATCGGCATATGACTTCTGCCTGTCCGAAGCTTCCTTCAAACGAGCCTGAATTAATTTAACCTTATCCTCAGTCTCTGCAACCAACTCTGGTCCCAACATCTGATGCTCGCCCAGCTCTATCCGGCATGTAGGTGTGCGACACTTTCTACCATACAACGCCTCATATGGTGCCATCTTGATGCTTGCCTGGTAACTATTGTTGTATGTGAACTCAGCTAATGGTAGAAATTCTTCCCAGCTGCCTCTGAAGTCCAAAACACACCCTCTCAGCATATCCTCTAAAATCTGTATAACCCTTTCCGACTGCCCGTCAGACTGCAGATGAAATGCCGTACTAAAATCCAATCGCGTACCCAAAGCCTGATGCAACGCTTTCCAAAACCTTAACTTAAATCTGGGATCCCTATCCGAGATGATCGACACTGGCACACCGTGCAACCTCACTATCTCAGTCACATACAACTTAGCTAACTTCTGAAGCGAGTAATCAACCCTTACCGGTATAAAATGAGCTGATTTTGTCAGACGATCCACAATTACCCAGACTGAGTACTTCTTACTAGGCGTAAGGGGTAATCCACTGACAAAGTCCATAGTGACCCTTTCCCACTTCCACTGTGGAATCTTCACTGGCTGAAGTAAACCCGACGGTAACTGATGTTCAGCCTTGACCTGCTGACACGTCATACATTTACCCACCAACTCAGTTACTTCCCGCTTTAGACCTGGCCACCAAAACTGCTCTCTTAAATCCCGATACATCTTGCTACCTCTAGGATGCATAGCGTATGGGCTGCTATGTGCGTCCTGAAGAATCCTCTGCCTTAACTCAATATCCCTCGGCATACAAGCTCTCCCTTGGAAACACAATACTCCATCCTTGGATAATCCTCTAAACCACCATTCTGAACTTGCAGCCTCCGAGCATTCAAACCCTCATCCTCTAACTGTTTCTCCCTGATCTGTTCCACCCAAGTTGGCTTAACCTGCAATTATGCCAAAAGACTCCCATCATCATACAAGCTAAGATGGGCAAACATCGCTCTTAAGTCTGATACAACCTTACGGCTCAACGCATCTGCCACTACGTTAGCCTTGCCCGGATGATAATCAATCGAACAGTCGTAGTCCTTCAACAACTCAATCCATCTGCGCTGTCTCAAGTTCAAATCCTTCTAAGTCAGAAGATACTTCAGACTCTTGTGATCCGTGTAGACTATCGAATTCTCTCCGTACAAGTAGTGTCTCCATATTTTCAAAGAAAAAACTACTGCAGCTAATTCCAAGTCATGCGTCGGATAATTAACCTCATGCGGTCTCAGCTGTCGAGATGCATATGCCACTACCTTCCCTTCCTGCATTAGCACACATCCCAAACCAGTACGTGATGCATCGCAATAAACCGTGAATTCCTTTCCTGCCTCAGGCTGAATCAAAATCAGAGCTTTAGTGAGAATCTTCTTCAACTTGTCAAAACTTTCTTGCTGCTTCTCAGTCCACACAAATGGAACTCCTTTCCTCAATAACTTGGTCATTGGTGCTGCGATCAACGAAAACCCCTCTACAAATCTTCGGTAATAACCTGCCAGACCTAGAAAACTCTGAATCTCTGCAACCGACTTAGGTGGTTTCCAGTCCAACACTGCCTCAATCTTGCGAGGATCCACTCTAATCCCCTCAGCTGACACCACGTGACCCAAGAAAGTCACCTCTCTAAGCCAGAACTCGCACTTACTAAACTTGGCAAACAACTGCTTTCCCTCAGGATCTGCAACACTACTCGCAAATGCGCATCATGATCCTCCTCTGACTTTGAGTATACCAAGATATCATCTATAAATACCACGACAAACTGATCCAAAAACTGCTGGAATACCCGGTTCATCATGTCCATAAACGCTACCAGCGCGTTAGTCAACCCAAACGGCATTACCAGAAACTCGTAGTGCCCATACCGAGTACGAAACGCCGTCTTGTGGATATCAGCCTCCTTCACCCTAAGTTGATGATACCTTAACCTTAATTCGATCTTTGAGAAAACTGATGCACCCTTAAGCTGATCAAACAAGTCATCTATCCTCAGCAACGGATACTTGTTCTTGATCGTCAGCTTATTCAACTGGCGGTAGTCTATACACATCCGCATTATACCATCCTTCTTCTTGACAAAAAGTACCGGCGCTCCCCAAGGCGAAACACTTGGTCGGATAAAACCTCGGTCCAACAACTCTTGAATCTGAGCCTTTAATTCCACTAATTCCTTCGGCGCCATCCTATACGGGGCAATAGACACTGGCGCAGTTCCGGGTAACAAATCTATGCCAAATTCGACTTCACGATCCGGAGGCAGTCCCGGAAGTTCCTCTGGAAATACGTCAACAAATTCCTTTACTGTTCGGACATTCTCTACAGTAGACTCCTTAGCCTCCAAAGCACACATATGAACCATAAACGCTTCACAGCCTTTCCTGACCATCTTCTCAGCTTTCAATGCAGATACCACATTAGATAGATAATCTCTTCTATTACCTATCATGACCACCTCTTCACCCTCAGCTGTTCTCAAAACCATGCGCTTAGCCGCACAGTCCAAACTTGCCTGGTATTTCACCAGCCAGTCCATCCCAAGAATCAGATCGAACTCCCCAAACGGCAGTTCCATCAGATCAGCTACAAACACTACCCCTTGGAGTTCTAGGGGTACATCCCTATACAGCTTATTTACTTCTACAGAGTGACCTAGAGAGCTAATTACTGTCATCTCCCTAGAAGTAGTCTTAGAGTCTAAGTTCATGGTCTCTACTATGCTACTAGCAACATACGAATGCGTCGAACCCACATCAATCAAAGCAGTATATGGTAATCCAAAGATTAAGAACGTACCAGTTATGACGTCCAGTGCGTCGCCCTCCTCTCGATGCCTCACTGCATACACCAACCCAGGCTGTCTTACCTCAGTGTTGCCTGCACCTCTGCCTGGCGCTACGCGGCCCCTACCAGAACCATTACTTCCTCGACCATTACCCCGACCCCTCTGCGGTGGCGGTCCCTCATTTCTGAACTGAGCACGGCCCTGACCCTCAGACTGAATCCTGGCTAACTTACGTGGACAGTCCCTCACACGATGATCCAGCGAGCCACACTCAAAGCATCCTTTTACACCAGTCCAACATCCTCCCCAATGCGATTTCCCACAACGGTTACACTGCGCTGGTCCCTGATTAACAGCAACAGACCTTCCAGACTGATTCGGCCCACTCTGCCTAGCCTTTTTCTGAGGATTACTGGCAGCCCCAGATGATCCAAAACCTCTCTTGTGTCTATTCCTATCCATATTCTGCCTCGCAGACTCCTTAACCCCTTCGGCTACCTTAGCCTTTTCTACCAGAACAGCAAACTCACACTCCTGCTGTGGAGCAATTAGCAACCTCAGCTCATCTCTCAAACCGTCCTCAAACCTAACGCACCGCTCATGTTCTGTAGCCACGATACCCCTGGCATATCGCCTCAACCTTAAGAATTCCGCCTCGTATTCTGATATAGACTTACTCCCCTGAACCAACCTCAGAAATGCCTTCCGCTGCGCATCAATATAGCTAGACCCAACATATTTCTTCTGATAAGATGCCTTAAAATAGTCCCAAGTGAGATCCTCCGCTGCAGCACTATCCCGAACCGTGAGCCACCACTGGTATGACTCATCCCGAAGAAGCGACACTATCCCTTTCAGTTTTTCCTCAGCAGTCAGATCTAAATCATCCATGATTCGCTCCGTCACCTCTAACCAATACTCAGCCGTACTGGGAGCCACACCAGAAACACCTCGAAATACCTCGACTCCATTGGCTAGGAGTCGCTCAGGTATAGATTTCCGAGCTCTCGGGCCTCCACCTACTCCAGCTACCCTCTCAAGAACTCGCAGCATCGCCTGTGACACTGCGTCATCCCCCGTCTGATCCTAAAACTCACCACCTACAGCTGGTGGTGGTGCTGGTATCTCATTTTCTGATCCCTGACCAGACCCCACTGGTTCAGACACTGCCATCCTACCCTGACCGCGTCCACGCGTATTACGACCACGTCCTCGAGTGCTCATATCTAAAGTCTCGACTTATCTGATTTAAAAGTTTTATGCATTAGTCATTATTCCACTATCTTTAAAGCACAGTCTTATGAATAATTCTCATTAAGGGGTTTTGTTTTCCGCGAGCCCATAGAGTCCTATAAGTTTCAGTCTCTAGGGTAGTCCACTATCACTAGTCATTCAAAGCTTATAACATCCAAAATCATACAGAATAGTTAGGGGTACTCACCTGGGCGGATGGGTACCGGAGACTCGGTGCCATGCCTTTCAAACCATATACCAAAAACATTTTAGAACCATACTTTAAAACATTTTGGGCCTCGGGCCCACAGTCGAGCCTTTGAACTTAGCTCTAATACCACAATTGTAACACCCCAAACCCGGTCAACACACCACGACCGAATCTGGCATGTCATAGAGGAAAAACGTTTTGAAGAAAATCAAGTTACCGATTAAATTTTGTGGAAAACTCTTTGTTGCTCTATGTTTGTAGAAATCAGGTGCATGATTAGTTAAAAACCGATAGTTTACTTTGAAATCCTGGGAATAAATCTTTAAAACTTAGTTGTCGATCTATAGATTTAGAAAACTTGTGTATCATTTACAAAAAACCCGAATTATTCTTTCTTAGTTATTTCAAAATCAGTTGAATTAAATGTGGAAAACTTAAGTTTGAAATCCATTTGAGTTGTTGTTATCAATTGATTTGTATTACCCGATGGTAAAGTTTTGAAAACCATTGCGTTTTGTAGTTTAGAAAACCTTGGGCTTAAATTGCTAAATTAATCAAGTGATCTACTTAACCATGTTTAATATAAATCCAAAGCATATAAATAATTCAAAAAACGTAATTTAAATGGCCTTATTACAACCCAAAATAAAAACGAAACCGAATTTAGATAAAATAAAGTACCCAAACCAAAGTCCATGTAGAACCGAATTTATTTAATGCATGGCCACCTCGAGTCCACCCGGCTCCTCATCCGCGACCTATGAATCACTTGAAAAGATAAGGGAGAAGGTGAGTCACCAAGACTCAGTGCATAATCCCCCTCCCGGTTAATGCAACATACTTACACAAATCATCACCAAGCAATATATATAATGCACCCAAACCTAGCCATCCGTAACTCCGTTTCTAACCCGTGTGGTACCAAACCACTGGTGGTGCCAAACCACTGGTGACCCAAAGTCACGATATCCAATAATAATATGGTGCCAAACCACTGGTGACCCAAAGTCACGAATAATCCATCTGTGGGGCCAACCCATATTGTGATACCAAATCACTGGTGACAATCCCGTCATATCAAATGTGGGGCCAACCCACTGTGGTGCTAAGCCACTGGGACGAGTCGCTATGAGGTGCCAAACCTCTGGTGACCCAAAGTCACAAAATACCAATAATCCAAGTGTGGGGCCAACCCACATGTGATACCAAATCACTGGCGACGATCCCGATATGTCAATTGTGGGGCCAACCCACTGTGGTGCTAAGCCACTGGGACAAGTCGCTATGAGGTGCCAAACCTCTGGTGACCCAAAGTCACAAAATAATCTGTGGTACCAAACCACTGGAGGTGCCAAACCTCTGGTGTCCCAAAGACACGGATATCAAACTTCCCCCTCCTCTCATATCACCCATAACAATGCATCACATGTACAAATCATGCCATCATGCCTTAGTACGAAACATATAGCCAATATATCATAGATCATGTATCATGCATCATACAGCAAAATCATATCAAAACGGACTTACCCGAATCCTTGCTCATACCCATAAGGTATCATATCAGTATCTACACTATTTCGGCTTTTAACAAGTTTAGGTTATTAGCATATATACTAAGTTATGAAGTGTGTAAGTTACACACCTGTTACTAACGCAAGCACTAAATCTCGAAGAGCTGATCTACTGCACTAGATCCATTGATCCTTTCTGCCTTACGAAAACAAATCACAACACCAAAGTATGCGAGACTAATCCTCCTCCTACATTCGGCCAACAACAAACCTTAGTCTCAATAGCCTTCGGCTTTTCAACCACTTATAGAATGATTAAACTATTATAGATCCTTACCACAGCCTTAATGAATCGCTTGACAGAGAATGAATGGCCCAGATCCACTGCTTCCAAAGTCCCAAAGAGCCTAGGGGAAATCGGTTTCCAAAGGTGATTAGAAATATTGATAACAAATGTCGAAATTCGGCTTTTGCACCCACCAGAGTCGACAGAGAGGAGAGAAAAAGAAATAAAGAAATTCGGCCAAGACACTTACCCTTCTTCAAAACCGATTAGAGAAGAACCCAAAGATGATCCACCCTTGTTGATATTCGTCCAAAATAAGACAAGAAGAAAACAAGGAGATTTCGACACAGAGTATGGTTGATAGAAGAGAAAAGCAATCAATATTCGGATAACACAAAAAAGAAAAGAAAATGAAGAGATATGAATGGTGTTTGACCTAAGGGGTTTCGGCAAAAAGAAAGTGAAGAGGAAGATGTGGTTTGAGCAGTTATGAAAAGAAAGAGAAAGAGAGATGGGAGAAAGAGAGGTTCGGCCAAACACTTGAGAGGAAGAAAAGAAAAAGAAGAGAAGAGGGTTACTTTCGGCTTCAAAGACAATAAAAGATGAGAGGGAGTTCAAGTGGAGATTCGGCCAATTGCCTAAGGAAAATTCAGCCACTTCCTCAAACTCCTCCTGGCCACTAATTCAAATGAATTTGAATTCCACAAGTTCCTTATTTTTCTCCTAGCCACCCATTCAAATATTTTGACTTAGTCCATGCTTATCTGACAGAGTTTGTGCTGAGCACAACTCTTCCCCCTTGGCGTCAAAATAAGAAGCAGAAAGGTGAGATTTATGCTGCTCGAACCTGAGCTCTTCCTTCCCGGCATGTGGCGTCAATCACAAGGCTCTAAGTGGCGCCTCCTTGCCACTTTACCAAGCCTAATCTTGTGCTAAAATCCCCCACGAATTACACTTAACCCCTAGCTCCTTCAGCTCCCTTTACTTAAAGCTTAAAAACAAAAATTTCCTGCAACTCAGGCCTACTCTAGACTTATAACTAGATCTTAAAATACCACAAATAATAACACAACAGTCCAAACTCATGCAAAACAATTCAATCACAAATAACCCTTATTTCAGGATATTACACACTATTCCGATTTGACCCAAAAACGAGTTGTTACAACTCTCCCCCATTAGGGATTTTTGTCCCCGAAAATCTTACCAGTGAATAGGTTAGGGTACTATTTTTGAATAGCTTCCTCGGGTTCGCTCGTAGCTTCCCCGATCTCGTGTTTATGCCAGAGAACCTTTACTAGAGCTATGTGCTTATTTCTCAATTCTTTGATTTCACAAGCTAAAATCCTTATCGGTTATTCGCTATACGTCAAATATGTATGTATCTCAACATTTACCGGAGAAATCACATGTGACGAATCAGATCTATATCGACATAACATAGAAACATGAAAAACATTATGAATCTTTTCAAGTTCGATGGTAAAGCTAGTTGATATGCTACCGGCCCTATTCTTTCAATGATCTCGTAAGGTCCGATAAATTGCATGCTTAACTTCCCTTTACGGCCGAATCGAATAACCTTTTTCCATGGTGACACCTTTAAAAACACTCGGTCCCTGACCTGAAATTCAATTTCTTTACGTTTTACGAGCCAAATGTAGCTTTTAAAATATTTTTGAAATAGTAAATTGTATTTTATAAAGATTTATTTGGTCAAGAAATCGAGAAAAAGAGGTATCGAGATCTCGGTGTTATAAACCGAGTCATAAATATTTTTATGAATATTTACGGAATGTTAATAGGGTAGTATTAAAATTTCGTTAGAAAATTTTGACTTTTGGGTGGTTAATTAAATAACTTAATTGTCAAATGAGGAAGGACCTAAAGTGCAAATAAGCCTAAAGGAGATATTTTGGACGGCAATAGCTGAGAAAAATCAGGAAATGGGTGAAATAAGGGCAAAATTGGAAAATTGCCAAAATTAGCTAAATAAAAATGGGACCAAATTGGAATATCTAGAATTCTCTTCATTTCTCTTCATTTACATCAGCTGAAAAATAGCCATGGAAGAGGGTTCAAGCTGGTTTTCATACTCTAGCTTCATGTAAGTTTAATTCTTACTTTCTCCTTGAAATTTCTATGTTTTTGGACTTTTACAATTAGGTCCAACTTACTATGTCATTAGTTTTTGATTCTATGGCTAATTTTTAAAGTTTCTATGGATTAGTACTGGAAGCATATGATGAATAAACATAGAATTGAAGCTTTAATTTTGATATATGATGATTTTAACAAGTAAAATTGATGGAAATTGGTTTTAGGACCTAATTGTGAAAGAGCTTGGAATTAAGGTCTAATACTAAAGTTCTGATTTTCAAAGGTTATGAAGTAGTTTAAAATGATAGGGAAAAGTATTAAATGAGAAAATTAGCTCAATTGAAGGGTTAATTGAGCAAGGACTGAATTGTATGAATTGTGGAATTTGGGACAAAATAGAAATCAACATGTTACACTAAAGCAGTTTTGGACAGCAGCAGTTGTATAATTTTGAAAAATCACCACAAATGGTAGAAATTGAATTAGAAGTTGAGTGAGATATAGAATTAAAGCTTGTTGAGTCTATTTTCATATAAAAGAAATAGAGAAAGCAAAAGAAGTCTACATATTGAGATATTTAAATATTTGTAAGACTGGTTCAGAATAACTTCGTGATCCCCTGTTCTTACTTTAGAAATTTACTAAACATTGTAAAAAATAATTATGATTTAAAATTTATATTTTTGTATTCCTTAGTGATCATATTTTCATTAGAAATAATCAGAAACACTATATGAAAATCGTACTATGAGATAATTGATTTTTAGTGAAGAGAGGTCAGATCCGTCAGACTGTGTAACAGGGGAGAACTTAAATAATAAACTATACTAATTGGCCACCCCAAAAATTCTAGAAATATTATAGTAAAAAGATATGTGAGTCTAGTTTCAAATAAAATTTATAGATCTTAATTTGAAGTTTTTTAGCTCAAGATAAAAACAATTTAGTGACTATGACACAGATGGACAGCTTGAATATTCACATAAGTAAATAGTGAAAATTATAGATAATGGTACTTACAAGTGTGTTGTTTATACTAAGGATGTGGAATGGAGAGGAGGAGGAGGAAAATATATGAATGACTTATGCATAAATTGAACACATGCCTGATTATAATCGATAAACGTTGAATTAGAAATGATGTAATGTTTTATTTCAAATATTTATTATGAAACTAAGATTATGGTTATGGTATAAAAATCGAATTGTAAATTTGTGTAACTTGAAGTATATTCTTAAATATTTGAAATGTATGTTATTGATGTGAATATAATTTGAATGATCATTGTATGAAGATTGATGAAACATTGGTATATTTGTTAAAAAAAAGGAAGAAATCTCGTTTGAAGGAAAGGAAAATTCGATGGATCTCTGAAAAGGAATTGACGGTAAAAAGGATCTAGCCCGGACGGGTGATCCTATCCTGATATAGCCCTCCCGAAGAATATGTGGAAAATGGATTTAGCCCGGACGGGTAATTCGAATTAGGGTCTGAATTTAGCCTGGATTGGTAATTCAGATCCAAGCTCATTAGAGTAATTGTCGTTGCAGGGGATTTAGCCCGGACTGGTAATCCCGACAATACTCTATGAGTTTATATTACAGGGGATTTAGCCTGGACTGGTAATCCCGCTGTAAAGATGAGGTTCGCGGGAGTGTGCTCTCTAAAATGAAAATGTGCGCACATGAATATGAATTGACGGACCCGGATTTGTACACTAAAGTGTACCTCTGAAAATCCATCGAAATTTCGAGTAATTCAACGGGATAAATATGGAAAAATAACAAGGAAATAGAAATCATGGTATTGATGAACTCATCAATCATGGTATATATTATGTGATATAAGGAAATACGCGTTGATGAGACATGAACATAGAACTTGGTTAATGAATGAGTTCATTTGCGATTATATATTTGTATACCCTTGAGTGTAATATTCGTATGAATTTGTATTCCAAATGAGTTAATGAGAAAAGTTCTAATATGAAATAATTTAAAATTTGAAATGAAATATTATGAAACTGTACTTGAAATACATTGGTATATCTTGTATATGTTATTTGAGTTCATAATGTGGAAAGTAAATGCATGTGGAAATATGAGATTGTGATATATAAAAACATGGAATATGTTTGATAAATGTGTTTATTCATAATTATAGAACTGTACACCTCAACTGTACTATTTGTGTAAAGATAATGATTTCAAATTATCTGTGAGTGTTCTGTACTCTTTGGTAATGCCTCGTAACCCTATTTCGGTGACGGATACAGGTTGGGGTGTTACAAAATCCATTGTAACTCTATCCCACTTCCACTCGAGAATCATCACAGGCTGCAGTAAACCAGGTGGTACTTGATGTTCAGCTTTGACTTGTTGACAGATCAAACATTTAGAAACAAACTTGGAGATATCCCGTTTCATCGTTGCCACCCATAAAACTGTTTCAAATCGTTATACATTTTGGTACTTCTCGGATGAACAAATAAGCAATTATGGTGCACTTCGTGCAAAATCTTCTGAATGAGTTCTGAATTTCTCGGTATGCAAATTCTATTCTGAAACCTTAAACAATCATCGATCCCAATCTAAAACTCTGAATCAGGGATGTTCTTACATTGAATCCGTTTAACTTGCAATTCACGGTCATCTTTTTCAGCTTCATAGATTTGTTGAAGAAATTTTAGTTTAGCTTTTAATTCAGCTAAAATAGATCCATCATCACAAATCATCAATTAGGTGTTCATTGCTCGTAATGCAAACAAAGACTTCCAACTCAGGGCATCAGCAACAACATTAGCTTTTCCCGGGTGATAATCAATCACAAAGTCATAATCTTTCAATAAATCGAGCCATCTTCATTGTCATAGATTCAAATCTTTCCGTGACATCAAATATTTTAAGCTTTTGTGATCCGTATAAATGTGGCATTTCTCACCATATAGGTAGTGTCGCCAAATTTTTGACGCAAATACAATTGCAGCCAACTCTAAGTCATGTGTCGGATAGTTCTTTTCATGTGCTTTCAATTGTCGAGAAGCATAAGCTATAACTTTTCCTTCTTGCATAAGAACACATCCCAGACCGTTTAATGACGCGTTGCTATAAATCACAAATCCCTTCCCTGATTCCGGTTGAACCAATACTAGTGCTTCAGTTAATAGTACTTTCAATTGTTCGAAACTCTGCTAACATTTTTCTGACCATTCGAACTTTACATCTTTTTGAAGTAGTCGTGTCATCGGTGTTGCAATCATCGAGAATCCTTTTACAAATATTCGGTAATAGCCCACTAAACCCAGAAAACTACGAACTTCAGACACATTTCTCGGAGGTTTCCAATCAACAATAGTAGAAATCTTACTCGGGTCAACTTTAATACCATCTGCTGAAACAATATGCCCCAGAAATCCAACCTCTCGAAGCCAAAACTCGCATTTGCTAAACTTTGCAAATAATTTCTTGTCACGTAAAGTTTGTAACACAACTCTCAAGTGCTCAGTATGTCCAGATTCATCTCGCAAATAGATCATAATGTCATCAATGAATACAACAACAAATCTGTCTAAATACAGTTTGAATATTCGGTTCGTCAAGTCCATAAAAACTACTAGAGCATTAGTTAATCCAAAAGGCATAACAAGGAATTCATAATGTCCATACCTAGTTCTGAACGTAGTTTTCAGCACATCCGATTCTTTAACTCGCAACTGATAATAACCCGATCTTAAATCAATCTTTGAAAATACTGTAGCACCTTTTTACTGATCAAATAAATCATCAATCCGTGGTAGAGGGTATTTTTTCTTGATAGTCACTTTTTCAGTTTTCTGTAATCGATACACATTCTCATCGTGCCATCTTTCTTTTTCACAAATAATACCGATGGACCCCAGGGCGAATAACTCGGTCCTGCAAAACCTTTGCCTGTCAATTCTTGCAACTGAGCTTTCAATTCTTTTAATTTTATTGGAGCCTTTCTATATGGAGCTATCGATATCAGTGTTATTCCCGGTACCAATTCAATACCAAATTCAACCTCTCTAATCGGTGGCAACCCCGGTAATTCTTCTGGAAATACATCCGAAAACTCACAAACAACAGGTATATAATCAATCTTTGATTCAGATACCTTAGTATCTAATACATATGCAAGATATGCATCACAGCCCTTTTTCATACATTTCTGAGCTAACATAGACGATATCACAGTAGGTAATTCACTCGAATCATCAGACTCTATCCGAAGAATTTCACCGTTTTGACATTTCAATTCGATAGTCTTCTGTCTACAATTCACAACTGCATCATGCATGGTCAGCCAATCCATACCCAAAATCACATCAAACTCATCAAACGGTAGAAGCATCAAGTCAGCCCGAAAGCAGTAACCCCGAGTCATCAAAGGATAATTCTTACAATTTTATCAACTAACATAGATTTGCCTAAGGGGTTTGATACTTTAATTACAAGCTCTGTAGACTAACATTTAATCTCTTTTTAAATACTAAATTCATACAAATATATGAATGGGTTGATCCAGGATCTATCAACGCAACTATATCAGTATAAAAAAGAGAAAAAGTACCGATAATAACGTCTAGCGATAATGCCTCCTCCTGTGCACGGATAGCATAAGCTCGAGCAGGTGCTCGTGCCTCAGATCTCACAGCAGAATCTCTCGTAGCACCTCGGTTACCACTTGTATTTCTAGTGTTTCAAGGTGGTCTCCCTCTAGTAGCCATATTACTCACTTTTGCTGGCTTATTTCTTTCAGCTATAGAATTTGCTGGACAGTCCCGGAGATAATGATCAAGAGATCCGCATTTAAAACAAGCTCCACTCACTATTCTACATTCACCATAATGTCGCTTGTTGCAATGCTTACATTCAGGTACAACATTTCTAACACTACCCGCACTGGCAACAGATGTCGTCTGAGGTTTAAAGCTGAAAGTTCTTACATCTCTTTCTCTGATTGAAATCCCCATAGAAGCAGTAGAACGAGGATGATATTCTTTAAATTCCTTTGAAGCTGATTGATGTGATTTACCCGCAAATCTTTTTCTAAAGTCTATAGCCTCAGAATCGGATTTTCTTTTCTCTTTGCTAAGCTCTTCAGCTTTGCAGGCTCTGTCAAATAGAACAACGAACTCTTTCAACTCAAGAATCCCCCTAATAGTCTGATTTCTTCATTTAACCCATCTTCAAATCTTTACACATTATAGCCTCAGAAGAAATATATTCACGAGCATATTTCCTTTCTTTCCTAATCAATGAACATTTGGCTGATGTATTTCTTTCTAAATTCAACTTGAAAGAATTCCCAAGTAACTCTTTCTCGAGGAACTACGGATATCAAAGTATTCCACCACTAATACGCGGTGTCTCTCAACAATGATGCAACACATTTTAAACATTCTTCAGGTGTGCATGACAGTTCCTCAAATACTCGAATCGTGTTCTCAAGCCAAAACTCGGCTCTCTCAGGATCATAGCTAACAGTAGTTCTGAAGTCTTGAGCCCCTTGTTTTCGTATCTTATCAATAGGTGGCTTATTCATCCGCAAAAGATCCATACCTTGAGGAACTACAGGGGTCGGTTGGGGAATAGGTGGGGGTGGAGGTTGTTGAGCAGTCAGGTTTGTACGAATGTATTGTGTGAACCATTCGTTCATCATTTGGAGGAAGGTTTCTTTAGCCTCTCCTCCCTGGCTACCCGTTATGGGCCTAGAGTCAGAGTGGCACTGTCCCTTGTATAGGAGCAGGCGCGTTACTCTCGACCTCATCAACTACGGCTCGATCAGGATCCATTGACTATATAAAACACATTTAAAAACGTAAGAAGTCATCACACTATCACATTTTATATATATATGGCATGTATAGCTAAACTCACATACGCAATGTTAGTCCTAGAATCGACTAAACCGTAGCTCTGATACCAATAAATGTAACACCCCTAACCCGTGTCCGTTGCCGGAGTAGGGTTACGAGGTATTACAAATCAATACACATAATTTAACATATATAACCCATACATTTATGCATTCATAATCAAATACCATACTACACAATCATCTTGTCCCTTTATAAAGTCTACGAAGCCTTAAACATGCTTTAGAAGTGGTTCAGGACTAAACCGATAACATATGAAAATTTTGGAAACTTAGAAAAATTTCAACATTTCAGAGGTCGCACTCCCGTGTAAAAAGACTGTGTGAAATCAGGGCATACATGCTGACTTGTATCACACGGCCGAGGACACGTTCGTGTGCCAGGCCGTGCGATAACTGGAGAGTATACCGACTTGGGTCACACGGCCAACCACACGCCCGTGTGTCTAGCCCGTGTACCCTTCGAAATGGCCACAGACGATCGTGTACCAGGCCGTGTCAAAAGTGTAGGGTATATTGACTTATGCAACACGGCCAAGTCACACCCCCGTGTTCTAGGCCGTGTTCCATTTAGGGGGTATACTGACTTGTGCCACACGGCCAATCACACCCCAGTGTGTGAGACCGTGTGGAGCATATTGACTACAATTTAATTCCAACACCAGGGAACACACAGTCGTGCAACATAACCGTGTGTCACACACGGCTGAGACACACGCCTGTGTCTCTGCCTGTGTGGACACAAATAGGCCATTTGTTTAGCCATTTTGCCACAATATTTCGACATGCATACAAAAGCATAAATTACAACATTTCACAACTTCATTGGCAGCCAAAAGATAATATCTCATACACATATTAATCCCATTTCAACATGGAATTCAAATGCATAATAAATCACATACATTTTCCATTCATAACCCTGCCATATAACAAGGCACATTTGCACATTTCAATTCCATCTACTACTTGTCAAACATACCAAAACATAGCATCACGTTTAGCCAAATCCCATGGTTCAACTTATCCTCAATATTTACCAAAATCATAATCTCAAGTAACCATAACTATCACCTTTAAAACTAGCCTATACATGCCATATTTACATATATCCACAAGTTCAAAAGTACCAATTGGCAACTGGATAGTGTGATGTGTCATTCCGACTTGTCTGAAACGAGCGAGCTAACGAACCTCTATAAAACATAGAAAAGGAAACAGAGTAAGCTTTATAGCTTAGTAAGCCCGTATAATTCAGAATTAAACTTACCATTTATCACATTTTACTTTCAATCATATAAACAACAATTCATTCGTATAAACAGTACTTTACCATATCACAGAATTTATGCCCGTTGAACCGATTAGAAACTCGAGGGATACTTGGGTGATATACAGTACATATAAATCAGTAATCTGTCAATTCCTTATCCTTTACCGCTCTTTCGAGCTTTGAACAGTAAGCTCCTCCTAAGCTGATGGACAATAAGCTCTATTGAGTTGAAACGGTAAGCTCTTACGATCTGATATATTGGTAAGCTCATACAAGCTGTGGTGAGTCCGCAACAAATGTAGGAGCTCGACCAAAATGGTAACCCTAGTGACATGTCACTCGTATCCTACGAATTCATACAATTCAAACGGGGCTCGGTAATAATCAGTCTATATCAATTAAGGATTTATATTCCAAGTGTATGAAATACTTAATTATAAACATACATTTCAATTAATTACAAGTATTTAAAAGTTTGATTCTAATTATACGAACTTACCTCGTATTGCTTGGATAAAAACTATCGGCTATTCGTCAATCTTGCCTTTTCCCCGATCTAAACTTGATCTCGACTTTTCTTGATCTATATATTATCAAATTCAATACATTCAGCATTCAATCTATTCAATTTAGTCCATAATTCATATTTTGGAAAATTTACACATTTGCCCCTATACTTTCATATTATTTACAATTTAGTCCTTATCACATAAAATTGGAAATTCATGCAATTTAGTACCAACCCATGCCTAGCCGAATTTCATAGGGACTCCTAGCAGGCCATACCTTTCATTATTTCACACTTTTAACCACCATATTTTACATTTTCACAATTTAATCCCTATTTTGCATTTTTGTCAAAAATCACTTTACAAAACTAGTTTAACTATTAACAATTAATCAAAATCCATCATCAACCATCCAATTACTCAAATATTCAACAATGGCAACATGAAAAATATTTAACAATTTCAAAATCTAAGGTACGGGCTAGTTAGAATACGAAGCAACGATCCCAAAAACATAGAAATCTTTAAAAACCGAATCAAAATCACTTACCAATTTGATTTCCATATGACCGAACCCTTGGAAGCAAAATTTTTCTTCTTTTTCTTCTTCAAAATCGGTTAAGTAAAGATGATAATGAGAAAATAGGTTTTTGTTTCATTAATATTAACATTAATTACTAATTTACCTTTATAACCTTTAAAAATATAAAAAAATTACACCAATTGCCATTCTATCATCATCTTCTAACCATAAATGGTCTATTTACCTCTTAAGGACCTTTACTTTAATGTTCTATAGCTATTTGACCCTTTTAGCTAATATAACACTAGTTTTATGCTTTACGTGATTTAGTCCTTTTTACCAAATTAAGCATTCAAACAGTAAAATTTCTTTACGAAACTTTCACCCAATAATACTATCATGATGTAAACTTCAATAAAATAATAAAATAAATATTTTGACCTCTGATTTGTGGTTCCAAAACTACTGTTTCGATTTTACCCCAAAACGGGCTGTTACAATCAAGCCATTGGATAATCTCATTTTTAACGACTTCCTTCATTATGGGGTTCATTCTTCTCTGCTGCTCAATAGAATTGTCATGGCAATCCTCCAGTAAAATCTTATGCATGCAGATGACCAGACTGATTCCCTTGATATTCGCAGTTACCCATCTCAGTACTTTCTTAGATCTCTTTAAAACATCTAACAATTGAGTCTATTGATCAGGTGTTAATTCTGCAGAGATAACTACTGGCAACGTGTTGTTGTCTCCCAAGTAGGCCTACTTCAAATGTAATTGCAAGGGCTTCAACTCCAAAGTAGGAGGGCCCTCTATAGAAGGTTGAGGAGGTTTAAAAGAATGTTCTGATAAATTTAAAGATTCAAAACCCCTCCGCGTTCCATTTTCAAGTTTCTTAGCCTCCATCAGTTCACTAAATTCTTCAATCAGTTCCTCTTTAGTAAATTGAACTGAGTCTGCTTCAATATCATAATTGTTGGAAAAAAATTCTGCCAATTCTTCCTGCACTGCTGTGTCAATAATCCCAATGGTGTGACAATCTTCATCTTTATCTGCACACTTCATGGCATCAAAAACATTAAAGATTATTTGTTGGTCAGTATCTCTCATTGTTAATTCACCTTTCTGTACATCAATCAATGTTCTACCAGTGGCTAGAAAAGGTCTACCACGAATAAGTGCTACCTCTTTATCAGCTTCACTTTCCAGAATAATATAATCTGCTGGAAAAATAAATTTGTCAACTATTACCAACACATCATTGATTTTACCTTTCAAATATGCATAAGAACGATCAGCTAGCTGCAGCATGACAGTTGTAGGTCTCGCCTTCCTAATTCTCAATTTCATGAAAATAAACATAGGCATTAAATTTATGCTTGCACCTAAATCACATAATGTCTTGCCTACATAATAATTTCTAATTGAGCAAGGAATAGTAAAACTTCCAAGGGTCCTTTAGTTGTAGTGGCAATTTGTTCATCAACATTGCAGCGAACCCTTCAGTGAGATCAACAGTTTCAAATTCCCCTAGTCTGTGCTTCATTGACAATATATCCTTCATGAACTTTACGTAATTGAGAATTTGCTCCAATGCTTCCACCAGTGGTATGTTGATATGAAGTTGCTTCAGGACATCTAAGAATTTTTTAAATTGAAAATCTTACTTCGACTTCTGAAATTGCTGAGGAAAAGATGGTGGTGGCCTTCCTTCAACTTGTTGAGGTTGTTCTGTCGTGGCAATCTTATTGGGAACATGAGTTGAATCTACTTCAACATGTTCTTTTTTCTCTTCTCAATTGTAGATTGCTCCACTACTGGTTTTGAATTCGCCTTATGTGTGAAATCTGAGCTATCTTCTTCAACAACGACATCATTAACAACTCTAGGTAGCGAAGTACTACTTCTGAGTGTAATGGCTTTGTAATGCTCTTTCCCTTGAGATATTGAATTTTCAGTATCACTCGGCAATGCTCCTTACGGTCTTGAACTTAATGCACTGGCAATTTGCCCCACTTGATTTTTTAAAGCCCTTAAAGATACAGCTTGACTCTAGATTATAGCATTGTTCTTGGCCATGTATTCCTTCAATAGAGCTTCCATAGATGAAGATGATGTTGAACTTAATTGAACATTTTGCTGTGGTAAAGGTTGATTGTATCTAGGTGGTGTACTTTTGACATTCTGTCGAACAACATTATTAGAATTTCCCAATCCTTGATTACTCCAACTGAAATTAGGATGTTGTTTCCATCATGGATTGTATGCATTGGAATTCGGTTATTGTTTCGATTGAAATTTCCCATGTAACATACTGAAGCTGGGTTTGCTGGGCATTCATAAAAAACATGATCTTCCCCATAATAAACACATGTTAATTCTACTGCTTTCATTTCCTGCACTACAACTAGTCTCTTCAATGTTCTAATCATATTATTTAGGGATGAGACCTGGACAATTAATGAAGTGGTCGCATCAAGCTCCATAATTCTAGCAACTCTTCTACCAGTACCCACTCTTGTAGTCAGATATTGATAATAATTGTTAGCTATCCTTTCAAGAATTTCATATGCCTCATTGTACGATTAGTCTAGCAAAGTCCCATTGGCAGATGCATCAACTACCACTTGTGTATGTGCATTTAGTCCATTGTAAAACATTTCCATTTGCATCCAATGTTGGAAACCATACATTGGGCATTTTCTAATCAATTCCTTGAATCGCTCCCAAGTTTAATACAATGTCTCATCTTCAAATTGCCAAAAAGATGTAATATCATTCCTTAATTTGGCATTCATATTTGGAGAGTTGTATCGCAAAAAAAAAAAAAAAAAAAACCTTTGCAAAAGTTCATTCCAAGATGCCACCCTTCTTAACAGCAAAGCATTTAACCATGCTCTGGCACGATCTCGCAATGAATAAGGAAATAACTTTAGTCTCAGGGCATCTTCAAGAGCACCTTGTTGCTTAAATGAATCACAGACTTCCAAAAAGCGTCTTAAAAGAAGCCGTGAATCTTCAGTAGGTAATCCACTAAACTTTCTTACTATTTGTAGCATTCGAAACATCATAGGTTTCAACTCGAAATTCAGAGCTTGAATCTGTGGCTTGACAATCCTTGGATTCAAATCATCCAAGATAGGTACTACATGTTCTCTAATGGGTCTGTCTCTATCATCTATCATACCAGGAATATCAGCGTCACTACCATTCAGATGTAATGCATCTTCTTTGTCGGTATCATTTCCAATCTTCACCATCTCTTACAATTCCTTTCTCCTTCTCCTCAAGGTTCTCTCAATTTCAAGATCAAAATAATACTCTTCATTTTCAGGAATACCTCTACTTATAAACTAGCAACAAATCTGAAGAAGAATAAAAAAAATAACTAAGTAAGCTAGAACTAACAAAGTTAAATCGATAATAACAAACCAAAATTCACAAATTTGTTGATCTCAGGCAACGGCGCCAAAAACTTGTCTCGTGTGAATGTGTAATGTGAATGTGTAAGTATGCACATCAAATCAAGTAATAAAATGATAAGTGAGGTCGTCTCCACAGGGATCGAAATAGGTAAAAATATGGTAGAGTTATTACTATAAACTATGTTATTTAAGCTTATGGCAAGGTAAACAGAATAATGATTTGAAGTGAAGTATTAATGTATGAAATTCAAAAAATCAAATAATAAATAAAATGTTGTGGAGATTTCCAAGACAAAGTTGAGTGGATTGATGCTACTGAATGAGAAGGTTGGAGTTACTTGGATTATATCTTAATAACATAATAATGTCATGGAAAAATCTTAACCAAATTACTGCTCAGAGTATAACTACTACATTCTGCTTCTTTCAAGAGCTAGAATTATAGCTATAATTCTAAGTCTTTGTATGTCTACAAGTCTTAAGAATAATACCTAACAATGTTCGTTATTACTCCTACAGATCACAACTCTATGTCTAGAGTGCTACGAGTATTCACTCGAGTACTTGCTCGTATCATTCGATTATGATCCAACTTATTTAAGCTTTTCAAAATTAAATCAAGCCTAAGGATATACCATGCATTCATCTATGTCTAGAGCTTGCATGCATATATTTAAAATAATCCAAACTAAATAAAATAGTAGATCTACTCAAAATATCACCATAACCATTAAAAGTATCAAGATAAATCTAGTAATTCAAACCCAAATGAAATTAGCTCATGGGTTGGGATTTAAAATCCAAAATCAGAATAACATTGAACATAATCATTAATAGTCTAGAAATCACAGAAATTAATTAACAGAATGAAGGTAGAACTGCTGGAATCTTTTGCCAATCTAGCTTTCACTTCGACGCTGCTGAATTGTGTAGGACCCAAGGCTGATTGCTCGTCCCTTTCCTTGCATTTCTGCTCTCCTTTTAAGCTGCTACCTCTCCCCTTTTCTCTAGAATTTTTCACACGAGTTTCTTCGTAGAGAAAACTGCTTTCCCCAAATCCCCTTCCAAAATCCTCGTGCAAAAATCCTCCTCCTAGATTCTTCTCTCTTTCTTCTTTTATAGGGTAGGTCCCCTCTCTAAGCACACACTTTTCTCCCTCTTTTTAAGGTGGATTTATCTAGTACACGTCCAGCTGGTTGAGAATGACGAGGACTGAGTGTTGTGTCAGCATTTTCCTAGAATTGCCATGGTATTTTTGTTGGCAATCCATCCAACCCTTTCACCATGGAAATATTTCACTTCCTTCATTATTTTACTCCTTTTTCATCCTTCCTTTACATGCTGCATAAAACAACCAATTCCCTTTTTCCCAACAGTAAAAGTAACATGATATAACATTTAAGCACAATCCAAGAGCTATTATGCAATGTTCTAAATATAACCTAAAAATGAAAATATATCTACTTAAGTACAGACATTTAATCAAACTTAGAGGTTCAAAATATAACTCTTTCCAAGAGTTATCAGAAGGTAGTCCCTCTCAGCCACCACAGGAAACTGTGTTACTGGAGTGTGAATTGGACACGTGAAAGTTGTCTTCACATCGTTATTCTGTTATTTCTTAACTATTTCTCAGTGAATTGATTTGATGAACACGATGTTGAATGATATTTTGGTTTTGAATTTTATTTGTCAACCCATGAGCTAAATCTCATAGGGTTGGGATTACATGATGAAACCTTTATTTTCTTTAAGTGTTGAAGCATATATCTAAATTAATTTACTGTTTCATTCAATTTTTTTTATCTTTAAATTGTATGCGTGCAATCCCTAGACATAGACGACTGTGCCGCATGCCCATAAACTAATTTAATTCTGAAAAGGTTGGATTAGTTGGATCGAAATTGAATGATATGAGCAAGTACTCGACAAATACTTGTAGTAGACTCTAGATATTGAGCAACGTTCATACAGAAGGAAACAATTCAAGGTATCATATTAAAGGCCTATAGAAACGGGCAAGGTAACTTGAGGTTTTTGCTCTCAAAAGAAACAAACCACTTTAGAACTCTTCTGAATAGAAGATTGATTATGATTTTACCGAAGCATTTCTGACAGTAAGGGTAGACTCTTAGTAATTCCAACTTTCCATATCAACATCGTGTATCCCTTATCCCTTGTTGTAGTATCTTTGCCATTGCATCATTAGTTGTTGTAACATCCTGAATTTTAGGGCCTGTGTATTTTGTGTAATGAATGCTTATATATGTTAAATTGAGAATTGAGGTATTAATTGGGCTCAGGAATGGGCTGAGACCTCAGTTAAAATATTTTGTTTGGGCATTATAAGTTTTAAAGATAGTTACCTATGTTAAAAATATCAAGATTGGGCTTGTGGCCCAGTGGCAAAATGGCGCCACTAAGAGGGAAGGGAGTTGGCGTCACTGGCAAAGGAGGAGGCCCAAGTTTTGGCCACTTGGAGCCCATGTTTTTGGGCCAAATTTGACATTTAAAGAGGAGCTAGGGGGAACGGCACAAGGCTATAATTTAGGAAAATTTTAATGTTTTGTTTTTGTGGATAATAAGCTGATAAAGGAGGGAGGAGTTGAGATAATTAAGTCTCTTTTAGATGAGTTAGTAGATTAAGATAAAGGAGAAAAGATAGGATTTATCTGCAAGGTTAGGTAAGTGCCGAAATTTCTAGGGGGATAGCTAATCAATTCTGGCAATTGAACCCTACTCTTTTCTTCTTTCCTTGTGCCAAAATTTGCTGTATAGTTCTCTTCATATTTTTTCTTTTCTCTGCCGAAACCTCCACTCCATTCTCCCTCTCAACTTTCTTTCTTTTCTTTTTCCCTTTTTGGCCGAACTCTCTGACAATCTCTTCCTCATCTCTTTCAAATATTTTAGCCAAAATCTCTAAGACTTCACTTAATTTCTTTTTATTTTCTTTCTAAGCCAAAGCCGAAACACTCCATTCAGATCTTCTAAAAGCCAAAAATGCATCAGTTCATCTTTTTCGGGATTTCCATAAAAGTCGAAATCCTTAGATCTCATCTCCTGTGTTTGCCGAATTTTCTCTGGGGTATCTGCTTGTGCCGAATCTCGAAGGAAACTAAAGGTAAGTATTGATTCGTAAGATTTTAATCTTTTTCGGCTTTTTAGGGATTCTAGCCGAATGGCTATAAGGAACTAATCTTAAGTTTTTCTCTTATTTGTGGCATTCCGGGATTTGAAGGGGAGTCACTCGCTTAGATCTCTAAGATAGAGTTCAGTAACACTCAAATCGTGTTACTTCCGGGATTTCAAGGTAAGGAGATCTACTAATTTTTAACGTGTAAATTTGGGTATTTATTAACCCTTGGCCGAATGTAGGGGAGCCCAAATCTTCGTATTCTTCCGGCTTTTGAGCAAGGTTTTAGACTAAGGGTTGTAGATCCAGATAGTAAGGATTTAACTAAGGGGGTAAAACTACGCGATATCAGGTGTGTAATACTTCCACACCATTTAGATTGCCTGTTAAAATATGTTATAAATCTGTTATATTCTGATAAATGCCGAAATCCCGGCATCATGTTATAAATCTGTTATATTCTGATAAATGCCGAATTCCCGGCATCATGTTATAAATCTGTTATATTCTGATAAATGCCGAAATCCCGGCATCATGGTTGAAACCCGAAGAGGGTAAAAGTGAATCACCAGGTTAGTGATCTCTGTCATTCCTAAGTGAATGTTCCTGTTAAGGTGACATCTGTGATAAGTATGATGTTTCTGTGATTGCATGGGGTTAGGTTATTGAAAGGGGAAGTGTTCTGTTGTAGCGACTTTTGCCGTGACCTGTTGTAGCGGCTTCTGTCGTGACCTGTTGTAGCGACTTTTGCCGTGACCTGTTGTAGCGGCTTCTGTCGTGACCTATTGTAGTGGCTACGGCCATGATCTGACGATGAGCAGCATGTCTGCCATCAATGGTGTGTAGCGGTGTGGGTTGATTGTAGAAATCCCCAAATGGTGTGACTGGCAGGTAAGGGTGACGTGTAGCGGATGGAAACCTAGGATTTGGGTTGGGCTTTGCATCTTTTCTGATATATTATAATTTTGTTATATGTTCTGTGGGGTTAAGGCCCAAGTCTAATGGTGCATGAGGGTTGCACACGGAGTCTCGCGACTCACCCTATTATTTAACAATTTCAGGTAGCACCTAGTGCATCGGACCGGGCTGGAGAGGAGCGCGAGGTGGCCATGCGAGAGAATACTTGATCCAGCAGAAGATTTTACTTAGAATATTGTTTTTAATATTTTTGATTAAGGGTTTTCAATATCGTTGTAATAAGGCCTTGGGCCACTAGACTATTATTTATGTTTCGGTTTTATGTTGGGCTTTTATTACTGGGCATTTAAATTTTATGTCTAAATTAAGTTAAGACATGTATAAAATTTCGGTTTTTATTTAAAAAAATCACTAAGGTAATTTATAACTTTATATCTTATATGATTTAATAAATTATTAAGTTTTCGGTATAAATATTTAAACCCGATAAATGTTTTTCCAAAGTGCTACGACATGTTTTATAAAAATTTCTTTAGTGACACGCCAGATCCGGTCGAAACGTATGGGCCGGGTTTGGGGTGTTACAAATTGGTATCAGAGCCCGGTTCAAAACTCGGCTCTAGGGGTTTTTGGGCTCAAAACATTTTTTAAAAATGGGTTTTTGAAACATGTATACTTATAAATTATACAGGATGGTTTTCTCGGCATGGCACCTGCGTCTCCGGCCCAAGTCCGCCAGGTAAGTATTCTGAACTCACTATGTGTTAAATATGTATGTGGGCTTGATGGGCTTTATGGGACGTAGACTATTTAGATTAGAACTTGATGGACTTTAGGCTTAGCTGAAATAACTACTTAAATCTCATAAGACTTAATTTCACGAAACAGAACCCGTGAACGAGTCACAAGACTAGGGTGTGGCAACAGGCATGCGCATGTCTAGGATTGGATCCGGAAGAGCTTGGTACTTAAGCAGTCCTAGTGACTCACCTCCTCTTCGCTGGAATCATACCTGGTGCGTAGTGACTGTTCACCCTAGCCACGAGGATTTGTTGACGGGCCAAAATCTATATTTAAAACCCGAAAGGGACCAACCACCTTATTTTTACCAAATTTCTAAAATACCCTTATTTTTGGAAAAAAAATACCAAGATACCCATGATTTGCAAATATACCCCGATTTACAAAGTCAACGAAATTTTTCCTTGAAAAAAAAATCACACAACACACGACAACAACCAAACACGTGAACACTACTATTTTCTTTTGAAATCAAATCCTTCAAGATACCCCTGTTTTCTTTGGAAAAAAATTGAAAATACCCTTGATTTGTGAAAATAACTAAAATTACTAAATTGCCCCTGATTTGTAAAATGACCAAAGTACCCCTAATTTCAAAAATTACCGAAATACCCCATATTGGAAAATTACTGAAATACCCCCAGATTTCAAAATTACCAAAATACCCTTATTTCATGAAATCAACAAGGAACTCTATTTTTGAAAATTACAAAAATACCCCTGTAGGATAAAATTATGAAAAACCCCTGGGTAGTGAAATAACGAAAATACCCCTATGTATTGAATGTGGGTGTATGGATGTTGTCTATATGTTGATTGATGAATGTAGGTTCGTGGATGCTACTTGTATGATGATGTTTGATGATTGAATGTGTGTGCTTCTGTAACATCCTGAAAAGGGCCTATGCATTTTCGGTTTAATTGTACGAAATGACATGTCTTATGTGTTATGAATGTGTTTTGAACGTTTTTGGAAACCTGGAAATGTATGGAAATGTTAAGTGTAAAAAAGAGGAAAGTGAACATTTTTGGAAACTAGGAAATGTAAGGAAATGATTTAAAAATGATTCAAAAGAGGAAAGTAAACATTTCAGGAAACTTGGAAATGTAAGGAAATGTCAGGTTAAAGGAGGGAAATGAACGTTTTTGGAAACTTGGAAATGTAAGGAAATGTCAAGTTTTAATGTTTAAAAAGAGGAAACGAAGGCAAGGTGGCCTTAAGAAAATTAATAGGAGGAATTTGACACACAAACAGGCTTGGAAAAGTGGCCTGAAGATATCACTTAAGGCCCAGGTAGGTGACGCCACCAGCTATGCAAGTGGGCCTGAGTTCGAGTCACTTGGGGAGCAAATAAAAGAAATTTTATTTTGCTACAAGGAGTAGAGAGGTGGACGGCAGAAGGCTATATTTTGGGAGTTTTATTCTCTTCAAAATTCAGCTAAAGGATGGATAAATAATAGATTTATTTTAGATTATTTTCAAGAGATAATTGTTGGATTAAATTCTTTTATTAAGTGCTAATTCAAGGGATAAAGCTATCAAAATAGAAGAGTGATGGCCAAGTAAGGGACTCTA
Organism: Gossypium australe; assembly: GCA_005393395.2. Lineage (NCBI taxonomy): Eukaryota > Viridiplantae > Streptophyta > Magnoliopsida > Malvales > Malvaceae > Gossypium > Gossypium australe. The sequence goes on along the minus strand of CM016625.1, from coordinate 76,572,339 downwards.
GCTAGTAATTTCAGCTACTAGAGGAAAAGAGGCCATTCATTCATCCATTCTCTTGTCTCTCTGCCGAATCCTCCTAGCAAGAATCCTCTCTTCTCTGCTATTTTACCAAAACCGAAATCTCTAGCAAAGCAAGCCGATTTCTTCACCTTTCTTCTCTTCCTCTTCTTTTTCTCTCAATATTCCAAAAGCCGAAAGCAAGTTATTCTAGATCATAGCCGAATGCTTCCCTATCTTTTGGAAGCCGTATATCTTTGAGGATTTTGAGGAGAGTGCTGTCGACTACAACCCTAAAGGTAAGTCTTCGATTGTTGTCCTGCTATTTCTTTTCCCTAAAAGCTGAAATCAAACCTCTAATACTATAATTGATCTTGGCAGAAATTTGGAAGGTTTTCTCCGGGATTTAGTAGTTGTCGACTACAAGGAGAGGTACAACGAAGTTCCGGGATTTCTAAGATTTAAGGTAAGTAAGTATAATATTCGGCCAAAGGCCATGTTTTATGTTTTAATGTTAGATTAAATCTAACATATGGTTATAGGAATTTCGACATCCTTAAGGGAGCAAGGATCAATTTCGGGAATTTCATCACAAGGTAAGTGGATATGTAATCGGCCAAGGCCCTATCTTAGTACTTAGATCTATTTGCTTTAACCGAAAACTAACCAATTCAAGGGATCTAATGACTAGCCGATTTAAAAAGGAAAGAATACGAGTTTCCGGGATTTGAATAGTCATCAAATCGGCATCAAAGGTAAGTTTTAAGAATACAAATCCTACTAGGATTTGGTTTTATAGCCAAATAGGCTTTATGCTAATATATTAAGGTTGGCCGAATGTAGGAATTGAGATCTAAGGCATTAAATCAAGCTTTTCGGGATTTAAGTGAACCGCTAAGCAAATCAGGTGTGTACCCTACCCTAAGTTTTAATATGTTCATGGCTATGTTTTAAATTAAATGTAATATTAAGAATGTGAAAATATGGCTAAGTACCATGCTATGGTACAAAGTACTCAGGTACGTTTCCTACTCCCAATAGGATTATGAAATATGTTATAAACATGAGAATAATGATAAGAATGTGAACTTTGGCATGTTAATGCATAATATGATTTGGGCATATGGGTTATTGAAAAGGGGAAGTGAATGTGGTGACCTAAGACCACGAAATCTGAGTGCGGTGACCTAAGACAGCGATATCTGAATGTGGTGACCTAAGACCACGAATTTTATAAGGGCGATGAGCACGTCGACTGCAGCGACTGCCTTCGATGGAGTGTAGCGGAAGGAGGGTCGGCTTAGTAGTCCCTACGGTGTACAGGTTGGTACGGGGAAGTGTAGCGGATGGCTAATTAGGTTTGGGTTTGGGTTGCATCATTATTTTTACCTGCTATATGAATATGTATGTGATATGATAATGCATGCCTGAAATGTTGATTCTTAGTGTTGGTTACACATTGAGTCTGTTTGACTCACCCCATTGTGGGAACTATTTTCAGGTGACGATCAGTAATGGACCGGGTTCGGCAGAAGCTTAGGGATGGCCATGCACAGCAAGAAATTTACGATTTGGACTTTTATTTTAATTTAAGTATTTTAAATTTTAATTTTTGGGATTATTTGATGTAATAAGGCCATAGTTGAATTTCTTTATTTTTACTTTTATTTGTTATGACTGCGAACTATTATTAATTAATGGATTAAGTAAATTTATTTCAAAACAACCCTAAACGTTTTGTCACCTAAAGTAAAGGATTTTAGTAAAATAAACTTGTTTTCAATTCAAGCCCAACCCAAAACAATCTTTCTTACAAAACACACAAGTTTTCCTAAGTAACAAAAGAATTTTGAACCGGTTTACTTTGAGGAACATACCAGATCCGGGCAAAGCTCGTGGGCCGGGTTTGGGGTGTTTCAGCTTCCTAGAACTAGGAGGTAAACTTGAGACTGAAACTGTAGATAGGTTCGAATTCGAAAGAATCACTCTTAAAACTACTTCTCATAAGATTGCTCGTGGTTAATCAGTGAAAGAAATTAATAATTCATAAAATTTCTAATTCAGATAATACGAGAATCAGCGATGAGTGCTAGAAGAGGAAGAAGAGGCCGCGGCCGAGGCCGTGGAAGTGTTAGGACTGATGTGCTGACTCAGTTAGTTAGAGAGGTACTGAAGGAGGTTAAAGAAATCGGTGAAACACTTCGGGTTGGGTGCGTGGACTGTAAGAAAAAAAGAGATCGTAGTTTTCTAGGGTTGCAGTCTCGTTCTGTGAAGCATGTTAAGGTACGTCCAAACTTCCGGGTTTGTGAATATTGCAGAAGGCGTCATCCGGGTGAATGTTGGAGGAAGTCAGAAACGTGTTTAAGATGCGGGTCTGAGGAGCATAAGGCTCGGAATTGTTCAATCACCATTAAGTCGGGTATGTTTTGTGTGGATGCTATATTTTTGGGTATAGAAACTGTATGCGTGCAATGTTTATATATTATTAAATGAGAGTGCGCAGCGAAAGCATAGTGGTGAGACTTAGGTAGTACGATTACTAGTTAGTTGGAAATTTCGAGGACGAAATTTCTTTAAGGAGGGTAGAACTGTAACATCCTGAATTTTAGGGCCTGTGCATTTTGTGTAATCAATGCTTAAATATGTTAAATTGAGAATTGAGGTATTAATTGGGCTCAGGAATGGGCTGAGACCTCAGTTAAAATATTCTATTTGGGCATTATAAATTTTAAAGATAGTTATCTATGTTAAAAATATCAAGATTGGGCTTATGGCCCAGTGGCAAAATGGCGCCACTAAGAGGGAAGGGAGTTGGCGTCACTGGCAAAGGAGAAGGCCCAAGTTTTGGCCACTTGGAGCCCATGTTTTTGGGCCAAATTCGACATTTAAAGAGGAGCTAGGGGGACAGCACAAGGCTATAATTTAGGAAAATCTTAATGTTTTTTTTTTTTTTTGCGGATAATAAGTTGATAAAGGAGGGAGGAGTTAGAGATAATTAAGTCTCTTTTAGATGAGTTAGTAGATTAAGATAAAGGAGAAAAGATAGGATTTATCTGCAAGGTTAGGTAAGTGCCAAAATTTCTATAAATAGGGGGGATAGCTAATCAATTCTGGCAATTGAACCCTACTCTTTTCTTCTTTCCTTGTGCCAAAATTTGCTGTATAGTTCTCTTCATCTTTTTTTCTTTTCTCTGCCGAAACCTCCACTCCATTCTCCCTCTCAACTTTTTTTCTTTTCTTTTTCCCTTTTTGGCCGAACTCCCTGACAATCTCTTCCTCATCTCTTTCAAATATTTTAGCCAAAATCTCTAAGCCTTCTCTTGATTTCTTTTTACTTTCTTTCTAAGCCAAAGCTGAAACACTCCATCCAGATCTTCTAAAAGCCGAAAACGCATCAGTTCATCTTTTTCGGGATTTCCATAAAAGCCAAAATCCTTAGATCTTATCTCCTATGTTTGCCGAATTTTCTCTGAGGTATCTGCTTGTGCCGAATCTCGAAGGAAACTAAAGGTAAGTATTGATTCGTAAGATTTCAATCTTTTCCAGCTTTTTAGGGATTCTAGCCGAATGGCTATAAGGAACTAATCTTAAGTTTTTCTCTTATTTGCGGCATTCTGGGATTTGAAGGGGAGTCACTCGCTTAGATCTCTAAGATAGAGTTCAGTAACACTCGGATCGTGTTACTTTCGGGATTTCAAGGTAAGGAGATCTATTGATTTTTAACGTGTAAATTTGGGTATTTATTAACCCTTAGCCGAATGTAGGGGAGCCCAAATCTTCGTATTCTTCCGGCTTTTGAGCAAGGTTTTAGACTAAAGGTTGTAGATCCAGATAGTAAGGATTTAACTAAGGAAGTAAAACTACGCGATATCAGGTGTGTAACACTTCCACACCATTTAGATTGCCTGTTAAAATATGTTATAAATCTGTTATATTCTGATAAATGCCGAAATCCCGGTATCATGTTATAAATATGTTATATTCTGATCCTGTTAAAATATGTTATAAATCTGTTATATTCTGATAAATACCAAAATCCCGGCATCATGTTATAAATCTGTTATATTCTGATAAATGCCGAAATCCCAGCATCATGTTATAAATCTGTTATATTCTAATAAATGTTGAAATCCCGGCATCATGGTTGAAACCCGAAGAGGGTAAAAGCGAATCACCAGGTTAGTGATCTCTGTCATTCCTAAGTGAATGTTCCTATTAAGGTGACATCTGTGATAAGTATGTTGTTTCTGTGATTGCATGGGGTTGGGTTATTGAAAGGGGAAGTGTTCTGTTTTAGCGGCTTCTGCCGTGTCCTGTTGTAGCGGCTTCTGCCGTGACCTGTTGTAGCGGCTTTTGCCGTGATCTGTTGTAGTGGCTTCTGTCGTGACCTGTTGTAGTGGCTACGGCCATGATTTGACGATGAGCAGCATGTCTGCCATCAATGGTGTGTAGCGGTGTGGGTTGATTGTAGAAATCCCCAAATGGTGTGACTAGCAGGTAAGGGTGGCGTGTAGTGGATAGAAACCTAGGATTTGGGTTGGGCTTTGCATCTTTTCTGACATATTATAATTTTGTTATATGTTTTGTGGGGTTAAGGCCCAAGTCTAATGGTGCATGAGGGTTGCACACGGAGTCTCGCGACTCACCCTATTATTTAACAATTTCAGGTAGCACCTAGTGCATCGGACTGGGCTGGAGAGGAGCGCAAGGTGGCCATGCGAGAGAATACTTGATCCAGCAGAAGATTTTACTTAGAATATTGTTTTTAATATTTTTGATTAAGGGTTTTCAATATTGTTGTAATAAGGCCTTCGGCCACTAGACTATTATTTATGTTTCGGTTTTATGTTGGGCTTTTATTACTGGGCATTTAAATTTTATGTCTAAATTAAGTTAAGACATGTATAAAATTTCGGTTTTTTTTTTGTAAATTCATCAAGGCATTTTTATTAAATTTACATCTTATATGAATTAATAAATCATTAAGTTTTTCGGTATAAATGTTTAAACCTGATATTTATTTTCCAAAGTGCCACGTCTTTTTATAAAATTTCCTTAGTGACATACCAGATCCGGTTGTAGTGTTGGGCCGGGTTTGGGGTGTTACAGTTGTTTACTTGTTCAATTACATATTATTCATATAATCATTTTTGTAATTTCCATTACATTTTTGCTCTTGCATTAACATAGCATTTTCAATTATTCATCAGTTACACATTTTGTTCACATTAATATTCCTTTTGTTTACCATTGCATTCTTATCATTATTTTGCTATAACATTAATCTAACTTTGTTATAATAACATGACCATTTGTATACCTAATCTTATCCCTGTGGAGACGATCTCACTTATCACTTTATTACTTGATCTGATTTGTATACTTGCACAATTTGCATATTATATTCATACGCGATAGAACCCCAGTTCGCAACTCAGCTGGCAAACACATCTTGTAATAAACCTGGAGAACCCTCCTTACTGCATTTTTTTTCGTATACTGCTTTGTTGAATCCCTGACTAACTTCTTGCTAAATTCTTTTGGCAGACAGCAGTTCGCTGAAACATTGGCGAACCCTCACTTGCGAGGATAAAATTTCTAGGCCTTAACTCGGGATGTTTCAAAAATTGACTTGGATTTGCTTCCCAAAAATGCAATGCTCACAAAAACCTAATTTGCTTCCCAAAAATACAATGCTCGCAAAAACCTAACTTACCAACTATAATGTTTTTAAGAACATCTATGTTGCACAATATTGTTAGACCTTTCTCACTCATATGACCCAAATGCATGTGTGAAAGTTCGGCTGAATCGGAATCGGTGAAGGAAAAATCATATCACATCGTTAGGACGTGGAGAGTGTTCTCATTGGGATATCCTATTGTCGTGACATTAGAGTCTTCCTTGTCTTGACGTAGTGATAATTTTGGTTGTTCTTCGGTAATTACAGCTGCACCAGTTACTATAGACCCTTGTAGAACATATAGACTGCCTTTTTTTTGTCCTCACATCACAACCAGAGCTCTACGAGAGAATTTAAAGCCATTTTATTCAATGACTATCTTGCAACCATTAGAATAAAAAATTCTCAATAAGATGAGATTTTTCTTTAAACTAGGAACGTACCTAACGTCTAATATTGTCTAAATAATTTCATCGTGCATCCTGATTACTATGGTTCCTATGCCAACTATTTTACATGGAGAATTATTACCCATCAGCACAACTCCACCTTCAACTGAACTGTACGTGGAGAACTAGCCCTTGTTGGGACACATGTGATAGGAGCACCCTGAATCTAGGATCCATTCTGAGTGAGATTAGACCTTTCACTCATCGACACCAATAAGAAATCATCACCTCTCTCTTTGGCTACACTAGCATCAGCAACTTTGGCTTTCTGCTTTTCTTTCTTGTCATTTTCGGTATCCCTCTTAATTTTTTTAGAGTTTCCAACATTTTGCCTTAATGTGGCCCACCTTTTTGCAATAACCACAATATTTGTCATGGTTTCTGGATTTGGATCTCGCTTTAGACCTATTACGATCTGTCATTTTAGATTGTTGTCTACCTTTTGCAACTAGAATCAAGGCTTTCCCGTCTGACTTCTTGTTTAGCCTAACTCATTGTTGAGTTTATCCTTTCTCAGCAAATTTACCTTCACGTCCTCAAACAATAGATGATGTCTCCCATTAATCAGAGTTTCTCTAGAAGTTTTATAAGAGGGAAAAAAGCATAACAACAACATAGCTTGATCTTTATCATCAATCTTTACTTCGAGATTCTTTAAATCATTAAGAAAGGTAACAAACTCACTAATATGAGTTTAAACTCACATTTGGCCATTCTATACGAGTAGAGACATTGCTTTAATACTAACATGTTGGCCAATGATTTCGTCATGTACAAGGCTTCCAGTTTCTTCCATAAGGAATATGTTGTTTTCTCCTTGAAAACCTCATGTAACACATTATTTGTTAGGCATAATTGAATTTAGGATAGAGCTTTCTTATCTAACCTATCACATTCTGATTGTTCCATGTCACCTGGTTACCTTTCTGCAAGGTTCCTCTCAAGATCACTCTAGATCAAAATTGTTGACATGCAAACTTTCCATAAACTGAAATTTGCGATGCCGTCGAACTTGTCGATACCAAACATTGGTGCTTCCATCTTTGAACGGGTTGATTGTGGAAATTGAACTAACTCTAATACGAATTTGTTGGGAATAAACTCGTGTATGCAACGGACAAGCAAATAAAATAGAATAGAAAATATCGATCACGTAAAATTTAACGTGGAAAACTCTTGAATAAGGATAAAAAACCACGGGCAAAAGGAGATTTCACTATAATCAATGAGAGTATAAAAGATGGAGAGAATTAAAGGAAAACCCGAAACCCACAAGAAGAACCCTTTGAAACAAAAAACAAAATTCTCTCAATTTAAATATTTTTTTTGTGTTTCTAACTAGAGTAACTGAGGCCTATTTATAGGCTAAAATTCATAGTACAATATGCTAGAATATCCCTAGATCAATTAGAGTGTAAGTGGGAAACTAAAACAGAGTTTAACTGAGAAAAGAAAATTGAAAAACTTGTGGATCACATCGCCACGTCGGGACATGGCCTTCGCGTTGTCAGGATGATGGTTGTCGAGTCGTCAAGACGAGATGTGCTTGCTCGTTACAACGTCAACACAAAAATGTGAGGCATAACTCCACAAGGTTAATATATAATTAACCCACTAAAATGAAGAAAAAATAAATTTCAACAGTTACAAAAACAAATAAATTTAAAAAAAGTACGAAATATTAATTTTTAAAAAATAACCAATTAATATATATTATTCACATAATAATATCAATCAAATGAAAATGAAAAAAATATAGAGAGTTTTTAGAGAAAAAGTTTGTTTTAGGCGTTTAAGTTGGGAGGTTGAGACCTTGTAATAAATAATGTATGTATTAATAAATATTTTTTTCTTTCAAAAGTAAGGTTATTCGTTCAATTAAATTGAATCGAATGAAAAAATTTCAAGTTAATCAAGTTGATGAATCATATTTTATCATCCTAACTCGAATTGAAATTTTCTTAAATTGAATCGAGTGAAATGAAATTCGAATCGAATATATTTGTCTGAGTTAAATTAAAAAAATGACTTCGAATCCTTGTAGCCACTGCCATGCACTGTAGTCAAATTTGTTTGCTGTAATAAAATTTGTTATTAACTTTCATCCCTTCATAATTTATTTATTAATCTTTTATATACAAGTTAGCTTATTTGCTTGCTTAGTTGCTTCAATTATCTTCTAGTTCTTGTTACCATGTATTTTGAAATTAAAAAAATATATTAAATGTAATAAATGAATTTTTTAATAAAAGTTATTTTAAAGATAAAATGTGAATTTGATACTAATAGAAAATTTTAACACGAATATTTTATGTCATCATCATTAATTCAATTTTAACAGAAATTGATAAAGATTCAACATGATTAAACAATTCAATAATATAAATAGTAAAAAATGTGAAAACTAATTCAATAACATACATAGTTGACATAAATTCGAAAACAAAGTTTTTGGGGTTTGTGGGGAAGTAAAAGTTTTGGGGGAAAGCAAAATGAAAACTTGTTTAGGGGTTTGGGGAGAAAGTAAAAAGAAACAAAATTTGGGGGTTTGGGGATGTAAAAGTTTTAAGGGGAAAGTAAAAGGAAAAAAGTTTTGGGAGTTTGGGGGGAAGTAAAAGTTTTTGGGGGGAAGTAAAAGGGTTTGAAATGGGACTGGGGGGAGGAAAGTAAAAGAGTTTGATATTTGGTTATCAAATTATTCGATTAATTTGAATTCAAAAATTTAACTTGATTCGAACTTGAAATTCGAAAAAAAATTTGAGTTGATTTGATTAACTTGATTAATTCAATTCAAATAATTCAAAATTTTAAGTTTTTTTAAAAAATTTTCTAGTTAAATCAAATTTTGGTCACGCCTATTCAAAAGTAATGTAAATTATTTTCTAAATGTTAGAAGATATCATCATCCAAAAAAAAACTATTTAAATATATAAAGGCTATCAATTTTAGTCTAAAATCTATGAAAATACAATTTTTTAAAAAATAAAATAAAATTCATGCAAATACAATTTTTTTTGGATTGAAACAACAAAAGGCGAAGGATCATGGAATTTATTTAGTGAAATCTAAAAATAATTGATACAAAATTTGAACAAATCATATTAATTGAGTTAATACATGCAAATACCTTTATAATTGTGCTCCAAGTAATCAACATGTAAACTTTTATAGAAATATCATCTCTTTAAATTTAGTAATTGAATCACACTTAAATTTCTTGAAAAGTATACATATTTGATGATCTACCTTTACTAATTACAAACCAATTTCAATCTCATATATTGCCACTCAAAATTTGTGGAGTATGCCTCGCATTCCAACATAAACAATGTGTGTGATCTGTCGTAATTTGACATGTCAAATTAAGCTTCTCATTACACTTAACGAACTTGTTTTAGAGAAATTTATATGTTTTTATGCTTTTACTTAGTTTTTGTTTTTAGTTTTAATAAATGAAATATTATGTTTTTATGCTACTTTTGAGACCCAAAATAGTCAAATGCGCCATCAGGAACTTAATGATTGATTGAGTGTTGTAGGGAGTCATCGGATGCCCAAATGTGATTGACAACATCGCCAAGAAAAGGGGAAGCCCAAATGTGAGTGAAAACACCGCTAGAAGAGGGGAATCGTAACATCAAAGCGTGGAAGTCATAACACCTTTGACAAGCTTGAAATGAAGAAGAAAAGGGGTCATCTACAATTGTATCGCGATACCCAACCTTGGGTATCGCAATATCCACCCCAAGAACCTCCCTTGGGTATCATGATACCCCTATTGTATAGGGACAAAAAATGACATTAGGGGTAGATTTTTTCCACACAAAGCACCAATCAAAAGCCAACATTCAAGGGCACTTTAGGCAACATTTTTTTTGTCAAAAATCAGCTATTAAGAGTCACTCTTGGTTGAGGAAAAAAAGGGAGAGGATTTAGTTAGGATTTCTTTCATATTTTGGCTTAGGATTATGGTAGTTTTAGTTGTTTTCTTTATTTTTCTTAGTATTTTTAGCTGTAGAGTTAGGATATTCGTTGTTAGTCTAGCTTAGTTTTATTTGCTCTATTTAATGCTTTAGACAATTTCTAATTTCAACTCACTCTTTAGTTTTAATATAAATCATCTTTATTTCACTTTCCTTTTGTAAAAATTTGTTCTTTAGTGTTAGTTTACACATTGTTGCCATCTTAGTTCACAATTTGTTCTTTAGTTGTTAGTCTAGCATGGTATGTGATTTTGGTCCATTTTTAATAATTTTGATGCTTTTGAGATCGTTACAACTAGGTCCAGCTAGCCCATACCTTTGATTTTGAAGCTGTTAAAGATTTTAAATGTTTCTATTGATGAATCTATGTGATTTTAGTAAAGGATGAATATGAAATGTTGATTGAGATTTAAAAGTATTTTGTTAAGTAATTTTGATGAATTTTCTAATTAGGGGCTAAATTGTTGAAATAGTAAAAGTACAAGAATTTGATGTGAAATTGTTGCAAATATAGGCTATATTGGAAGCTAACAATATTCAGATGTTTTGAAATTTTAATAAAAATGGTTAATTTGCATGTTTTAGGCTTAGGGGTAACTTTGTAAAAATATCAAAAGTGACTAAATTACATAAAATACATTCTTTTACTGTCTAAATTAATAGATTGAATAAAATTATTAATTTAAATCAAGATCGAGTGGAAAATTGAGAATGGAAAATTACCAAAATGCCCTTGTACTTTTTCATTTATGCAATTTAGCCAGGTTAGTTTTGTACGTTTAAATAGTTGTTTTAAATGCTATCATGTTATGTTATCGTATCATGCCTCAATAGAAAAATCTAACGAAGTATCAACGAGCATCGATTAAAGAAAATGGATAGTTTTGACTATCGACTATGAAAAGGGATGGTGATGACCATCAACTATGAAAAGGGATGGTGACGACCATCGAATATAAAAAGGGGTAGTTTCGACTATCGACTATGAAACTGGATGGTGACGACCATCAACTATAAAAAAGGATGGTGATGACCATCGATTGATGAAAAGGGATGGTGACGACCATCGAATATGAAAAGGGATAGTGATGACCATCGAATATAAAAAGGGATTGTTATGACCATCGTTTAGCACACTTGTGAGAGCTTCAGTAAAGGTTTCGGTTGATTTCACTGTGACAAATATGGAAAGGTATGATGTACCAATGATCAAAGTATGAAAATTCATGATTATAAAAAGTATGATTTAAGTGATGCTATGTTTACGTACCATACTTTACCATGTGATGATGTTGCTAAGTTATGTGTTTAATCACTAGCTTGTGACTATGGTAACTGTTATGTTTATGTCTTTTGTGTTATGCAAATGAAATGGTAAGTGTTTAATATGAACTAAGACATGTGTGTATGAAACTAATTAAAATGGTGATACATGGAAAACATGATATGTTATGAAGGATGATAAATCCAATTGGATCATGCTCAAGTATAATGGTTATGTTAAGTTCACATGAATTATATTCAATTATGCTAACATATGTTGTTGTTGGTGCTTAGGCTTGTGCCAAGTTTATGATTAAATTATATCATGTTTAATCTTAATGAAATGCATTGAAATGGTAAGTGCTCAATTGGTAATGTACTTATGTCCATGAAGAGGTGGAATAAATCAAAGTATGTAATTTCTTATGCAATGGTTGACTATGTAGTTGATTCCAAAAAAAGCTATGTTTAAATGCATTAGCTTGTAGTCATGGTTGATGTTATGCTTATAACTTGTGTGTTATGCACATGAAACGGGCGAGGAAAGGTAATGAAACGATAAACTCATAGCTGAAATGAAATTTGGTGAAAAAAGAATGATGAGTTTGAATGGTGTACTATATGTGAGAAATTTACGTATACAATGGATGAATATACCTATATCGTGGATAAATACACTAAGTTAGGAATTGATAGTGTTGTTTAGGCTTAGGATAAGCATTAGGAATGAAATGGAAATAAAGTAAATTGAAAAGTGACAATCTTATAGAAAGGTTGATGATTATTTATCAAGTTCAATAAAACCCTATCATGTGATGAATGATAAATATAGGTGACATTAATGAACTTACTCATTTGTGAGTTTGATGATCATATAGATTTATGAATCTTATGGCATTGGCATAGGATTATGTTTATTCTATAATGTTTATTATTGAAATGAAATGATATGTTTAAAGTTTATACGAGCTTACTAAACATTCATTGCTTACGTAGTTGTTTTTCCTTTACTTTATAAATTATCAAAAGCTCAATCGGGTTAGAAGCTAGTCAGATATCCATCACACTATTCATCAATTTTATCGGTAGATCTTAATGCTTTGGTCATGGTTATAATGGCATGTATAGGTGGAATATGTCTAATGTTTAGTTGATGATATTGGCATGTAATATTGCTTTGAATTTGTGAAACTTATGTTATTTTGATGCCTTGATGGTTGGTGTGCTTTTGGCACTTTGATGTTTAATGGTTGGTGTTTATACGATCAAATTGATGCATGGTTTTTATAGACAAAGTGCTAAGTGTTAGCATGTTTGCAAAATGATCATTTAGGGCATGATTTGATATGAAATTCAGTCAAGTATAATTGATTGAATTATGACCCATTTGGTATGTTTAAATGTGAATTTGGCTTGTTGTCAATTATGGTATAACATGGTATGGAATAAAGCTAGATATATATGGATGAATTATGGTCAAATATATATAAGTTATATATATGTGTATTTAGGATGCATGAAAACAATGGTTCAAATGATAAGTTCTAATGACATGGTATAAGTTAAGTATGATATGTTTTAAAATGGTAGCAAGGTGATCAATTATACGTATGTGTTGTTAAGTTGAGTGCTTGCTTTTAAGGTGTCTTTTGGGCATTTTGGTTGTATGGATAAATACCATACTGATCTAGCTTTATTTTGCATGTTTTAGGTACATTTTTGAATGCTTGAAATAGGTGCAAATGACTTGTATGTATGAACATTTTTTGGGTGAGAGAAATGACTTGAAAATGGCCTATTTCTTGTCCACACGGCCTAAGACACGAGCGTGTGTCTCAGCTGTGTGTGACACACGGCCATGCAACACGGTCGTGTGTCCCCTGTAGGTTTTAATGGTTGCATTTCGAAAGTTACACGGCCTGGCACACGGGCGTGTGGCTTGGCCGTGTAATCCAAGTTAGAGAGTTACACGGGTACAGCCATAGGTTGGGACACGGCCGTGTGTCACTACTTCGAATACCCACACGGCTTGGCCACACAGCCGTGTAACCCCTGCGGGGTAAATTTTTCTATCTTTTTCCATGAAGTTTTAAATGTTTATTATTTAGTCACGAATCGTTTCTAAAGTGTTTCTAAAGCTTCGATGGCTCGAATTGGGACGTTATGCATGTGTTTGATTGGATTTTGCAATGATTATGAAGTGTTGGAAATGAATTAATTGAGTTACGTTTTTTTACGGTAACGCTCTATAACCCTATTCTGGTGACGGATACGGGTTAGGGGTGTTACAGGAAGTGTTGCCTAGTTAGTTTTTGGTGCAGGGACTGGATCGCAAAAACTAGACTAAGTTGAATAAACATTGAAACTTAGGATTAATGACCCTAAAGGAAAATCAAAATAAGCGAGACCGAGAGGAGATCTTATTAGGCACCAATTCTTTAGTCCTGGGTTGCTGGTGAGATTGAGAGATAAACAAAACTAATTTGTCTAATTTGGTAAAGTTGAGACTAAGAGGTAAATTGAAGCTAATTTAAGAGTGTTAATGATTTAGATCCCTAATTTGAGCGTTAATTAACAACATGAAAATCAACCAACCATTGTCTATTATTGAATTTGGTAGTTTTATCTTTTGTATTATTTACAATTTAGTCTTTTTTCTGCTTTAGGTTATTAATTAGTTTAATTCCTCTCAAATTAATGGTTTTTCGTACTATAACAATTAGTAAGCAGCTAATTAGACTCTTTTCTTACTTGCATTTTTTGAATAGAAAACATTAAATCGCTGATCCCTTTGAGTTTGTTCCTTGAAATATTCCAGTGATCAATTGTAACACTACAAATATTACAACTAACCTGTCACATTTGTAGTAAGCCGCGATTTTTATATCTTATTTTAATTTTTGAGTGTCAATTTTTTATCTCTCTCTTATCGAAATGGAGGCGGTCAATGTGACGTCATAACAGAGAGAAGCTCTTATTTTCGACAAGGCTCGACGTCCTAACGTGAAAAAATGATGTAACGCCCCGAATTTGGGCCTAGAAGAATTGGGCCTATTGGGCTTTGGGCTTTGGATTTCAGAAAATTTTTTAAGTGAGCGAGAAAAATGACAATTGGCATGTGGGCTTTGAGGATTAATGAATTTGGAGTGTCTAGGGGTGCTGGAGATGTCCTGGGATCAAGTAAGGGTAAAGGAAAAATTTTGGCTTTAGCCTTAGGGAACAGTGACTTCAGTTAGTAAGCCTTTTTAATAAATGAAGAAGAAATAGGACACAAATGGGCTTGTGGTCCAGTGGTAAATGGGGTCACTTGGGAGCTATAAGGTGGCGTGTTGTAAGCTAAAGAGGTCCAAGGTTCGAGGCTTAGGAGTGGTATTTTGTGGAGTGTTTATTTTACAAAGTGGACGGCCAGAGTTGTGTTAGTTTTGAACCCTTGCGTTGGAGTGTTTGAGTGGTAAGGGGAATTGATAATGGAGGGAAATTCGAATACGACTAAGGTGTTATCAAAGAGAAAAGTTAGGAGCTGAGAAGTGTGAAGAGTTGGTGTCATTTTGGGAAGTGGAGAGTGTATAATTTCAGCTTAGGAGGGTAGATGAGTGCCGTTTTTGGGTCTTTTAGGGGGTATTACGAATTTTCATTGTGGCTTTCGGCATTTGGAGAGTTTTGCAAATAGGCCAGTCTTTCTTTTCTTTACCGAATTCCTTTGAAAGGTTCCTTGGTTTTTCCATTACTTTTCTTTTCTCCCCCTCATTATGTTTCTCCCATTGCCGAATTCTTCCATTACCGAAAAACCATCATTCCTTTTTGCCGAAATCGCTATTGGTGTTGCGTTCTTCTTCTTTCTCTGAAAGCCGAGTACTCCCTTATAATCGAATAGCCATATCTTTTTGTCAATTCCTTGTTATTTTTCCTCCATCATATCGGTTGCTGTTATCTACTCTTAATCAAGTTTTAAAAGCTGGATCTCATTCAGTAGCTATCTAGGCCACGGGATCGAAAGGGGATTTGGTAACTATTCGGTTAACCTCTCTTGTACGTTTTACTAAAAGTCGAGAGGCTATCTAACTATCCTATCGTTAACTCTGTGATAACAAGGATAAGGTTCAACAATCACAAGCGTGGTAGGTAAGGATCATAGCAAGAGGTAAGTGTACTCGTCCCAGTGGTGGTTTAGTAAATGGCTGAATGTATTATGGCTCATAGGGGTGACCTATGTGGAATATGGGTCACTTGATTTTGACGATGTATGTTTGGGTGCAGATCTAGAGGATAATCACAAATAGTAGCTAAGGAAAGGCTACTAGAACATGTAGCACACGGTAAGGTTACGGTGAGGTTTCGGTTTCTGATAAAGTGTACATTAAGTTATGATTAATCGTTAGGTGTTGTCAATTGTAGGTTCGTGATTAAGGGGTTTGCAGCACGCGTGGTTACCAGGTGTGTACAAACATTACACACACGATATCGACAAAGCCGAAAAGCCGAAAGTGGCTAAATGGGCTCGGTGGGCCCTAAGGCTAGGTTTGATGAGTTTGTTTGGTTTGGTGTATGAGTTGAGTCTGTCAAGCATAATACTTGATCTGGAATTGTTTTGGGCCTAACGGGCCATAAGGATGTGATTTGGACCTAATAGGCCGTAAAGATGTAATTTGGGTTTGATGGGCTTTATGGGGACGTAAACAAGTATGTTAGGGTTTATGGACCTAAGGCCTAGTTTAAACAACTCTTAAATTTCATAAGACTTAATCTAATTAAACATGTCCATGAACAAATCGCTGGGTTAGAGTGTGGCAACGGACATACGCATGTCTAGGATTGGATCTAGGGAGAGCTTGGTACTTAAGCGGCCCTAGCGGCCCACCTCCTTTTCTCTGGAATCCTACCTGGTGCATAGTGTCTGTTCACTTTAGCCGCGAGGACTTGTTGGTGGGCCAAAGTTCATAACTAAAACCCGAGAGGGACCAAATACCCTTGTATTTGTAAAATTACTAAAATACCCTTATATTTGTAAAATTACTAAAAAACCCTTATGTTTGTAAAATTACTAAAATACCCTTCTATTTGTAAAATTACTAAAATACCCTTATATTTGTAAAATTACTAAAATACCTTTATGTTTGTAAAATTACCAAAATACCCCTAGATTTGTAAATTACCAAAATACCCCTATTTTGCAAAATTATCAAGATACCCCTATTTTGCCAAATTACCAAAATACCTCTGTAGGGTAGAATTACGAAAATACCCTTGGGTAGTGAAATGACGAAAATATCCCTATGTGACGAATATGAGTTTGTGGATGTTACTTATGTGTTTGATGCATTCATATGATATTCTGCTTAGGATGCATATGGGTGGGAATTATGGTACGGGGGAAGATTTGAGGATCGCATAGTCATATGGCCATGGATCCACCAGTGGCTTTAAGCCCATTAAATGATTAGCAGCTTTGCTGCAACGTTAGGTAGTACCGCAATTGGGCTACCCTTGGTGTGTAGAGGATGGGTGGGTCGATTGAGAAATCCCCACAGGTCTGTATAAGGTTGGAAGGGAATTGGTGTGTGTAGCGGATGGATTATTGGGATGGGTTTTGCATTATCTTGTTTATATATGATACGATATGATATGATATGAGGTCATTGTGGGCTAAGGCCCAAGACCACCGATTTTGATAGGGCTTAGGCCCGATGTGAATATTTGTATGTGATTTGATTGCCAAGGGTTGTATACACTGAGTTTCGAAACTCACACCCTTTTATTTAATGTTTCAAGTGATCCTGAATAGACGGCTCGACATGGGAGAGGACTCGGAGATGGCCACACTACAAGCTGATCAAATGTTTTTAATTTGCTCAAATAAATTTATTTTAAATACGTTGTTCTTCATTGAATTATAATAAGGCCATGTATCTCCTAATAGACTTTATGTTTTGGGTTTTATTATTATTGTTTCAACTATCCGCTTAATAAATTTCATAAAATTTCTAAAGTTAACATGGTTTTCGAAATAACTTAACCTATGAATGTTTTCTAAAATATGGGCTTTTCAACTTAGCTTAACAAGATACAAGGGTTTTGGGCTTTTGGGCCTTAAATTGTTAAATGGTAAAATCGCTTTGAAGTGTGCCTTTAATGTGACATTCCAGACTCAGGCCTAACTTCTAGGCTGGGTTTGGGGTGTTACAAATGACTTGTCTCGACGACGCGATAACGTTTAAATGACGAAGCAACGATGACGTTGCGACGAGTCGATATGCCACGTCACGACTTGGCAACGTGTTCCTTAGTTTTCTCGGCTTTATTCTTTCAGTTAAACACTATTTTAGTTTTCCACTTAAACTCTTATTAGTGTAACACCCCAAACCCGGCCTAGAAGTTAGACCCGAATCTAGCGTGTCACATTGGGGTGCTTTTCGAGAAGCCATGGTTCCAATTGAAAACCTTTCTTGACATTAAAAACTAAAGTCCCAGTTTGCGTTTGTTTATTATTAATCGACATTTATTAAAAAGTTATTACCTTTAAAAAATAAACTTTGTTTGTTGCGGAAGCTTAATTAAAATGACTAACTTATGAAAACGTGATGTTTACGACCTATTTTCGAAAGCGTAGTATTTTGAAAGCAAATATTATTTTGGAAAACCGTGATTCAAAGTTTAGCAGATTTAAAACATAATAAACAAAAAATCCAAAAGTAAATCCAGAATTTAAGAGAGGCCTTATTACAAAATATTAACCCAAGTTAAAAATAAGTAAAATACTAGAGTCCAAAACTACTCATAGTATGGCCACCTCCGAGTCCTCCAGCACGTCGAACCACCTACTGAGGATTTCCTGAGAAAAAATATTAAAAAGAGGGGGTGAGTTTACGAAAACTCAGTGTGCACAACCCTCATCAGTAAGAACATGAATCACAATAGTTCGGGCCGGAGCCCATTTCAGTAATGGTGGCTGTAACACCCCAAACTCGGCCAAAACGTTACGACCGGATCCGGTATGTTACAAGGTGAAGTAAAAACAAAGGCGATGTCTTGAAAACAGCGATTTGATAGTTTAAGAAAATTTCAATTCGTGTTAATCAAATGTTCATGTTGATCAGTGATACTTGAAAGAATACGTGTGCTTTGAGTTACTCGTATTTTGAAAATCCCATTTTTAATTTCGTGTTCAAATTTGCGTAGTGTCAAGTTTTTAATAAACGATAAACAGATAAAATTAAAAGCCAAACATCAATTTAGGAAGGCCTTATTACATCGAAAATCCCCAAATAAAATTTAATTAAAGTATTAAAAGTTTGCAAAAAGAAAAGACTTTATGGCCTCCACGAGTCCGCCTCGGCTCCCAAATCTACGGTCTATTGATTACCTGTAAAGTTAGGAAAAGGGTGAGTCACAGAGACTCAGTGTGTAAAACCATTAAAACACACAACACGGCCCATGGCCTACCATCTCATATTTGGCCCATACATGATATCATACAACTACATGAATGCATCAAGCCCAGCCCAACCTAGCATTTTCCATCCTCTACACGCCATCCCATACCAACCATCACACCGTGGGGATTTCTACAATCAACCCTCCATCCGCTACATGCCGTCTCGACAGTCATGCCGCCGGTTTTAACAACGATCACTATGCGACCTTTAAATCCACTGTGGCTTAGCCACCGATCACTATGTGACCTTATAAATCGTTTGTGGCATAGCCACCGATCACTATGTGACCTCATAAATCATTTGTGGCAGAGCCACCGATCACTATGTGACCTTATCACTTCCCCTTTATCATCATTCCCACATCTCATGCACAACATATATGTCATAATAAATGTAACATGCTATTAACAAGGCACTAAAATATCTCATACATCCAACCTCATATTGAATCATCACAGATACATACCTGGCACTCCCTGCCCTACCCATAAGGGTATTTCGCCTGTATACACAGCCTTCTCCAGCTTTTCAGCCCATGCAATTAATAATACAGCTAAAATAAATAAAGTGTGTGAGGGTTTGCACACCTAGTAACACGCAAAATAATACTTTCTACGTCGACACTATAGATAGCAGAAACAATTGCTATCTGCCTACGACTCTGCTCTGAAGCCGATCCATAACCCGGTGGCCAATCTCAGACTGCTGACACCGCTCGCTTCTTAAACTTAGGGGCTGGGTTTACGGGTCCAACCCGCTCCTTTGCTTGATCGGTATTGGATTCCATCAAAAGATCTTGTCATATGCTATCATAATGAAATATGGTTGTTAAACCACAATATAGGGTTAAGGCAACGAATACGATAACGAGCCTAAACAAAATCTAAAGAGAACACCCTTACCTTAAAATCCCGGAAAGAGAGATAGGGTTCAGAGATTAACAGTTTCCGGCTTAGGGATCTAGATGATTTGAATTTTCTTCAATTCCCGAAATAGCGCCCCAAAGAGAACACAAGAAACAATAAGAATCAAAAATCCAACGATGGCCTTACCAAGCCAATTAGCCATTCGGCTTTGGCTTCCAAAAACTGAAAGAGATAAGAAAGAGTTAAAAGAAGTCGCCACTTACCTTAACACAGGTGATTCGGCTATTGCTTAAAAGAGAATTCGGCACTGATAGGGAAGAAGATGAAAGAGCCTAAAAATAAAATAAAAGAACTACAAATGGGACTTAGGAGTTTTCAGTTTTAGCATATATCAAAAGAAAAGATGAAAAAGAGGCTAGGAAGATTCGGCCTGTAGAAGAAATTAGAGAAGAGAACTATGGACAAGGGACATTCGGCTATAGCATAGAAATGGAGATGAGAATGGGGTTAGGGGTTTCGGCTTTTGAGAAAGAAACAATTGAGAGAAGAAGAATAAAAATGAAAGGAAAATAAATGGTAGGAATGGTAAAGAAGAAGAATTTTCGACAAGACTTGAGTAAGTTCAGCTTTAGCAGAAAATGAAGAAGAGAATGAATGAAAACCTCAAATGCCGAAAATGGGAAGAGAACTCTCACTTGACTATTCAAAATTTTCGGCACTTACCAACCCAAAAGCCGAAAATGCACTCTTTTGAGAAAAAAAAGCCTATGTTTCCAAAGTAGAAATTCGGCACACCCTAACCAAACAAAACCGATTTCCCCCCTCTACTATGAGTTTGAAATTCGACCAACACCAAGCTCACAATGCCCATCCCTTTCTTTTCTCCTCAAATTCCTCCTGATCACCCGTTTGAAATATTTTGAACACTTCAAACTCCACTTTTTCCTCTCTGCCATTCAATCATATTATTTGACTCAGTCCACTTCCTTATCCTGAAGTGTCCCAGTCGAATTTTGCCTCTGCTCTCCCTAACGCCAAAAAGCACTCCCAAAATGAGCTCCTTGTGACTTGAACCTGCTCCCTCTCCTACTCCCTGTGGCGTCACTTACCAGCATCTTAAGTGGCGCCTCCTTGCCACTCTACCACTCATTTTCTTATGTCAACCAAACACCAACATAATCCCTTAAGTCCTATTCCAGCTAGCTCCTCCACTAAAGTTCCTAAAAAGAAAATTTTAGCCAGGGCTCCGGCTTTTCCCCGGGCCTTTCCTAGACTCCCATACACCCTAAACAAACACATTACACAAAGCATACACACAAAAACACATCAAATGCATAGCCCCTAAATCAGGATGTTACAGTGGCAATTGGGCCTTAGCCCATAAAAGCCTCAGCTGGGCCTTAACCCATAAATGTCACAAATCATATTTATATAGGCCTAACCTTCTCAATGTTAAAAGCCACATATGCAATGCATTAATGCCCATACCAACCCTGCACCCCGTCTCCTGTCCAACCCTACACTCCTGTGGGGATTTAATCGACCCACCCATCCCTACACTCCTTATGTAGCATCGGTTGCGGCACTAACTTATCGGTGTAGCATGGCTGCTCGGTGGCTAAAAAGCCTTTGGTGGATCCACAATCGTCAAGCGACCATGCGATCCTATTAGCACTTCCTCCGTATTAATAATCTCATCCCCATACAACATAATAACACATGAATGCAACATAAAATAATAATCATACGATAACAATCATAAATCACATACAAGAACAATCATATAACATGTAGGGGTGTTTTCGTCATTTTACCCTTCAGGGACATATCGATCATTTTACCTATCGAGGGTATTTCAGTAATTTCGCACCTGCGATAGCCTTTCCAAAGGCCTAATGTCGCCTCGAGCGACTCAACTACCATTTCCGGTCGTACTGGACTATTGGGCCTAAAACCTGATTTCGGCCCACACGCTCGTGTGGCCCACCTAACACAAATCTAGCCATGTATATGAGATTCACCTAGTCTAGTTCACTATATACTACACCATCATACATTTTATTCAATTGGGCCCACTTCGGCCCATCGTGGCCCAAGCAGCTTCAACCCACAAGAATACTACTGATGGCATCAATTATCGCGTCGAAGCCCCATACGTGCGCTCGCACGCTCGTGTGGCTACTATTGCCGTGACCGGCACTTCGGCATTTGCCGCTCTACAACTAGAGTAGAGAGAGTTGCACACCTGATAGGAATCTGGTGCTAATCCGCGCTCCGACCACTCTTGTGCCCAAATGCCCTCCAAGGTATCCTTCCTCCTATCATAGAATGCTCTATATATAGCTAGCTTCTCACCTTCCTTCTTTGTATCTTTTCGATGTGGGATCCCTTCGTCAGTAGAGTTTAAATTCAACTCAAACTCTTCCCGTCCAATCCGCAAAATAAATACTCCATTGCTTGTCATGAGATTCGAACCCAGGCTCCCTTGCAACATAATCCACGCCTCTAACCACTTGGCCACAAGCTCCTCTTGCGTCTTAAACCATGCGCAACTAAATTTAAATCTATAGCCAAATTCTAAAGTCCATTTAAAAAGAAAAGTAAAATGCAAGAGCCAAGACTTGAACCTTGGACCTCCTTCCTTCTTTGTGGCGTCACCCCCTTGTCTCTTATGTGGCGTCACTTTGCCACTACACCACACACTCCACTTGTGTCATTTTTCTCCACATTTTATTCTTAAAGCCTACCTACTAACTCCAAGTTTTTTTCCATTTAAAACCAAAATTTCACTAAAGCCAAAGTTTGAACCCGGGACTTCATAGAAGCCCTCTAACCTTCCAAAATCACTCACCTAATAGGTCCAACTTGCATTAAAGCCGTTCTCATGTTCTCAAAAATTTTTAAACGCTCCCGTGCCCAAGGCCCAATGGGCCCAATTCTACTAGGCCCAAATTTGGGGAGTTACTGTAACACCCCAAACCCGGACAAGACATCACGTCTGAATCTGGTATGTTACGGGGAAAAACGTACTTGAGAGGTTTAGATTTTTCGTTTAAAAGCGGGGTGAAAACATAGGGAACTTGAAGAAAATTGGAGTAGACTTGTTTGAAATCAAATGGTGTATTTGAAACTCGGACATTTTTGAAGACTTAACCAAAATGTGTAGTTAAAACGAGTTTATACCATTTAAACTTCAATAGTTTCTTAGTGTTACTTAAAACATTTTTGACTTAGTAGAAAATGGAGTTCGATTTGAGAATCATTTGAATTTGCTTAATATAAAACATTGTGTAATACCCGATGGTATAATTTAAAACACATTGCGTCATAATTTTGAAAACATTGTCTTTCCAAGTTTTAGTAAAATTCATACCAAGTTACTTTGTTAAGGCATATTAAAATCTAACTAAAACATAAACATCATAAAACATAAAATAAAGGCCTTTTACAAATCCAAATTAAAACCCAAATAAAAGTAAATAATCTAAAGTACCCAAATTAAAAAGTCTGAGTAAAACTTTATTCAGCATGGCATGAGCACCCCGAGTCCATCCCGGCTCCATGTCCGCGTCTACGAGTCACCTGAAATGTTAAAGGAGAGGGTGAGTCGAATGACTCAGTGTATAAATCCCGCTCCCGATAACACAACATGCTAACACACATCATACATAGCAACATAATTAATGCAACCCGATCCTAACCATCCGTATCGCCTTTTCTACCCCGTGTGGTACCAAACCACTGGTGGTGCCAAACCACTGGTGACATATAGTCACGATGTGTTACCAAAACACTGGTGTCCCAAAGACACAATATCCGTCAATGTGGTACCAAACCACTGGTGTCCCAAAGACACAATTGTGCTACCAAAGCACTGGTGACCGAAGTCACAAATCCAATGATGATGGGGCCAACCCATCGTGTGATACCAAATCACTAGCAGACGATCCCATATCTCAAGTGGGGCCAACCCACGGTGGTCAAACCACAGGGACAAGTCGCAATGAGGTGCCAAACCTCTGGTGTCCCAAAGACACAATGTGCTACCAAAGCACTGGTGACCGTAGTCACAAATCTGGTGATGGGGCCAACCCATCGTGTGATGCCAAATCACTGGCGTCAATCCCGTATCTCACAAGTGGGGCCAACCCACGGTGGTGTTAACCACAGGGACGAGACGCTGAGGTACCAAACCTCTGGAGGTGCCAAACCTCTGGTGACCCAAAGTCACAAAGTGTGTTACCAAAACACTGGTGCTC
This sequence comes from Gossypium australe, assembly GCA_005393395.2. NCBI lineage: Eukaryota > Viridiplantae > Streptophyta > Magnoliopsida > Malvales > Malvaceae > Gossypium > Gossypium australe. The sequence goes on along the minus strand of CM016625.1, from coordinate 76,548,409 downwards.
GTCAGCACAAAATATCACTGCTCCCTCCACTCGTATCGCCCATCAACATACCATACTCATGTAATCATGCATATCATACAATCATGCATATCATGCTAATATGTCTAATCTCATATCCCATGTCACACATATATCCACAGTCATGGTAACATATAGATCATCATTAAACTCATAATAATAATACTGACTTACCCGAGTCCAGAATCATACCCATTAGGGTATCCTATCAATCATCACTGTTTCATTAATTATCACACAGGTTATCAATCATATTACTAAATAGAAGTGTGTTAGTTTACACACCTGGTAATTACGAGTCTAAAATCCCAACGAAAACGATCTAAGTCCCTCGATTGTCAAGCTCCTATAACATTCAGCCAACATAGAATTAGGCACTAAGACCATTCAGCCAAAGACATATACACTCAAGGGGTTAATGTTGAACCCTTACCTTACTCCTGATTTGGTTTCCTACCAAATCCCGATCCCAACAGTGTTTCTCCCTTAGCAATCGGCTACACCATAAAAGATGAACAGTTAATCCACTTGAATCCTAATCTTATTGAAATCCAAAAGAATAGACTAACAATTAATCTTCTTACCACCACTTATCAAATGGTTAAACCAAGGTAGAAAACTCCACTTGTCTGCTTCAAAGTCCCCGTTGTCCTATGATGCAATCGGTTCCAACAAAAAAAAGATGACACTCATCAATAGTTGTCATGTACGATTCTTAAACAACTTAAATCGATTAAGAAGAAGAAAGAAACTAACTGACCATTCGGCCAAGGCTTACCAATATCCAAAATTCGGCCAAAGGGGAAACTTCTAGGAGAGAAGAGATCTGGCCAAGATGCCAACCCAAAAAGAAAAGAAGGTTCGGCCTCAGTTTATACCACCCACCTATATTCGGTTTTGAATGGAAAAAGGAAAGAAAAGGAGATAGAAGATGGGAATGGAGTTTCGGCAACAATGAATGAGAAAAGAAATTAAAGGTTTGGGATGCAAGTGTTTGTGATTTCGGCACAAGGAAATGGGAAGATGAATGGAGAAAATAATGGAAGGGTTAGGTTTGAAACAGATGAGAGTTTCGGCACAAAAAGAAAGGGGAAGGGAAATGGAGAATTCGGCTTCACAATGAACAAAGAAAAGGAGATGAAGAGGAGAATATTCGGCTACCCAATGAACACCAAAGATCAAAGATATTTCGGCTAGTTTAGGAGTGTGGTATTTCGGTTTTCAAAAGCAAAAAGAATGTGAGCATACTTTTTGAGAAAATCGGCTTCTTTGACAAAAATTGAGAAAACTTTGCTTACCAACAAAAGTGACCGAAAAATGCACCAAAATGCAAGGTACATTCGGCCTTCCCCTCACCCACACTATGCCGTCACTTCCCCCCACTCTAAGCCCCAAAAATTCGGCCATATCCCTCAATGCACTCACATCCACCCATTTCAAAAGAGTGGACCAAGTCTTTCTCCTAAAGTTGCTCTCCACCTTCCATTTGAATGTGAAGACTTGGTCCAAGGTAGAATTTCACTAGCCTTCTACCTCTCCTCCATGCCGTCCCAAAAAGAAGTCAAAATGGGGACTCTGCAGCTCGAACACTGGACCTCCACCACAAGTAGATGACGCCACACCCAGCTCCCCCATGTAGCGCATGCTTTGCCACTAAGCTAGCTCCTTATTTGTGCAATGAAACCACAATTAAGATTCTTAAACCCCAGCTTCCTCAGCTCCCCTGACTTAACACCCAAAAACCAAAATTTTCCCATTCACTCAGGCACATCTTAGCCCACAATTAAGCCCCTAAAACACCGAAATAGCAACACAGCACACCAAACACATGCAATATCAGGCAACAACAAAATAGCCCCCTAACCCGAGATATTACAGTTACAATTAGTGTAGATTATTTTAATATTATTTGACGTGAGAATTTAGCTTATAAATAGGTCCTCTAAAACATTAGAAAGAATAACCCATAACACATTTATGTATTAGCTTTTACAAGCTTTTAATGAATTTTGTGTTTAAATTTTTAGGGTTTTATTTTTGGGTTTTAGGATTTTAGTTTTTATCTCCATCTTTGTACTCTTCTTTTTTTCCAATTTAGTGAAATTATCTTTGTTCGTAATTTTTTCCTTTTTGGAGAGGTTTTTCCACATAAAATATTTGTGTTCAATATTTTCAATTTCTTCATTAGTTTACTTGTTCAATATTTAATCAAGTTTATCCCCCAACAAACTGGTATCAGAGCTAGTTTGATTTCTGCATTCAACCCGTTTAGAGATGGCAGCAGCAAGGACAACTCGATAATGAGTTTGGCTCAAGTAAAAAGTTAGATAGGTAAGCCTCGGTTTTGGTAGCATCAAGGAATCGAGACAAGATATGTCGCTATTGTAAAAAGTTTGGTCAGGTTAAGGCAAATTGTTACAAACTATAAAATAAGAAGGTTGTTGAGAGCAATGAGAAAGAATTAGTTGATGCTAATTTGGCAGATGACAAGGGTGATGATTTCTTATCGGTGTCAATAAGCAAAAGCTCCAAACTTATGTCCGAGTGGATCCTAGATTCGGTATATTCTTTCTACATGTATCCCAACAAGGATTCGTTCTCTACATACGCTTCAGTTGAAGGTGGAGTTGTGCGCATGTGGAATGACTCACCCAATAAGGTAATCAGTGTTGGTACTATTTAGATTAGGATGCACGATGGGACAATCAGGATACCATCAAATGTCAAGCACGTGCCAATTTAAAGAGAAATCTTATCTCTTTGGGAATTTTTGACTTGAAGGGTTGTAAAATTAACATTGAGTCAAACGACATTAAGGTATCTCGTGGGGCTATCGTTTTGATGAAAGGTAGAAAGATTGATAGTCTTTATTTTCTGCAAGAATCAACGGTAACCGGTCAAACAACATGCCCCTCGTCTATTAAGAAGTCGGAGTTGACTCGTTTAAAGTAGAGGCAACTTAGTCATGGAAGGAAAAAGGTATGTGTAACACCCCAAACCTGGCCCAAACGCTACGACCAGATCTGGCATGTTCCGGTTTAATGTTAAAAACATAGTTCCTTATTTGCTTTTAAGAGGGCACGTGTCCCTTTTGAAAATTCTTCGATGACGTGTTGTTTGAAAACTTAACTTTGTTGGTTTGGAAAATCTCAGTTTGATTAATCAAATATTCAATACCTTAGGTTTTCTTTCCAAAACATTTCGTTACGTTAGCGTGTTTGAAATTCCCATTTCATTACTTATAGTAAGTAAGTCTTTGAAAATAAAATTTAAAGTATAAGCATAAACACGTATAAATCAATAACCTAAGCTACAGACTTATTACATAAACAGTCTCGAAATTAAGACTTAAAGAAAAACTGAAAAATAGTTTGTGACAATAAAAGACTTGATGGCCCCTCGAGTCCGCCTCGGCTCCCATGTCCACGATCTACTGCTCATCTAAAAAGTCAGAAAAATAAAAGGGTGAGTCACCAAGACTCAGTGTGCAAATCCCGAAAACACATAAAAGCTTAAGGCCCACAAACACATTATGGGCCCTAGCCCATACACAATGGCAACAAAGTATTTACATGCAACATGGCCCAACCCAACCTAAAAGTCCATCCTCTACACACCAACCCGTACCAGCCATCACACCTCGGGGATTTCTACAATCAACCCACCAACTGCTACACACCAAATCGACAGTCATGCTGCCTGTTCCTTACAATCAGGAATTAATTTAACATGGCTTAGCCACCGATCACTATTGTGACCTAACTTTACAATTCATGGTTTAACCACGGATCACCAAGTGACCTATTAACATGCTCTTCCCCTTCATCATCTTAATCCCATCCCATGCATACATCCATGCAGAATCAAAACCATTAACTACCTAAAAGATCATAGACTATCACATACATCGATACACATAGAGAAGTTTCTATGATTACGTACCTGGCATCCCTTACCTACCCTTTTCGGGTAACACGACTGTTCATATAGCCTTTTTCCGACTTTTAGCCCATAACATACATAGTACAAATTAATTAGTGTGATAGAGATCTACACACCTGATTACAGACAAGACGAGACTTTCTATGTCGACATTATCAGAAGCCGATACGACTGCTATATGTCTAAGGTTTTGTTCTGAAGCCGGTCCATAACCCAGTGGCCAATCCCGAACTGCTGACACTATTCGTTTCTTAAACTTAGGGATTGGTTTTACAGATCCAATCCCCTCCTCCGCCTGGTCAACATGTGATTCCATTAAAAGACCTTATCAGTTGCTACTATAACAACGTATGGATTTTAAGATTACGATAAACGAACCTAACGAAAATCTAAAGAAAACCCCTTACCTTGAAATCCCGAAAGAGATATGGGACTCAGAGACTTGCGATTTCTGGCTTTTGGAATCTAAATGATTCGATCTACTTCGTTTTCCCGGAATGTCACCCCAAGATGTGAACATAAGAACAATCAAAACGTTACTCAGACAACAACCTTGCCACCTCAATTAGCCTTTCGGCTTTAACCTCCGAAGACCGAAAGAGAAAGAAAAAGAACAGGAGAAATCGGCACTTACCTTAACACAGAGAATTTGGCAACTCCTAAGGAATTTCAGCTTTTGAGAAGATCAAACAGAAAAGATGATCTCAAGAGATCTATGAAGATTCGGCTTTGATGAAGAAATCAGAAAAGAGAAGGGAATAGACAAGGGTATTCGACTATGGAGATGAAAGCAGAGAAAATAATGGAATTTCGGCTTTTGCATAAAAGTGGAGATGAGAGAATAGGATTTAGGGATTTCGGCTTAAGCAGAGAATGAGAGAAAAGAATGAGAGGAAAAACCCAAATGTCGAAATTGAAGAAGAGAATAGAAAAATATAACCCTAATGCCGAAAATATAAAGATATTCCCCCTTTCTTAACCTAAATTTCAGCACCTACCCCCCTAAAAACCGAAAATGCCCCTTTTTAAAACTAAAACTAAGCTACTATTCAAAGGGAATTTCGGCACCCCTTGCCCATACCAAAACCGATTCCCCCTCCCCTTGGAGTTTGAAATTCGGCCACCACTGTGACCGACAAATAAATCCTAAATTTTCTCCCTTATCTTTATCTGATCACTCATCCTTAAGTGACATGGATAACACCACCTCTTCCTTCCTTTATCTGCCACATTATCAGCCATATTATCCACATTATCCAAACAAATAAATCCTATTTTAAAGCATCCTAGCTGACTCCAACTCTGCTCATTTAAATGCTAAAAATTAACTAACTTTAATTAAAATAACTGAGCTTCATGCGACTCGAACTTGAGCCTCCTCAGTTGACGCCACCTCCCTGCTCTCTAAGTGGCGCCACTTTGCCACTGGGCCACAAGCCCATTTGTGTCTTAAAACACAGATAACATCTCTTAAGCCCTATCCTAACAGGCTTTCCACTAGAGTGTCCAAACAGAAAATTTGATTAAGGCCTCGGCCCAATCCTGAGCCCAATCTGGACCCTTAAATACTCTAATTAACACATTAAACGTATCACCCATCAAAATGCAAAGGCCCATTAATTCAGGATGTTACAGTATGACCATTTTGAATAAGAGAAATTCTCTTTTGGCTACAGGATTTGGAAAGACAGAGCAATGCATTCATGGAAAGCATACTCAAGCCGGGTTTGATTTGGCAGTGTAGAAGCCAAAGACTAGAAGTATTCTGGTTTCAAAGTTCAGGCACAACTTGGACGCAGTTAATATCCTACAAAGTTTGAGATAGGCTCATAGCGGGCTTTGGTAAAGAAGGCATTGTGGAAATATGAGTCAAGGTGGAGATTTGTAGAGTATGCCTCGCATTTCAGCATAAACAGTGTGTGACGTCGCAACGAAGAGGAGCTTTTCATTTGGACGAGGCTCGATGTCGCAACGAAAAGAAATGGCTCATCAGAAGCAACAACATTGAAATGGTGAAGTAGAGACGATGTTGGGACAAGCCGATATTCCACGTCGCAACGTGGCAATGTGTTTCTTAGTTTTCTTGGCTATACTTCTTTCAGTTAAACACAGTTTTAGTTTTCCACTTAAACTCTGATCTGTGTAGATTATTTAAATATTATTTGACCTATAAATAGGTCTTCTACAACCCTAGAAAGAGTAACCCATAACATATTTAGATATTAGTTTTTACAAGCTTTTAAGGAATTTGTGTTTAAGTTTCGAGGGTTTTGTTTTCAAGTTTTATGGTTTTTGTTTTTTATCTTCATCTTTGTGCTCCTTGTTTTTTTAGCGAAATTATCTTTACCCGTGGTTTTTTATCCTCTTTGGAGGTTTTTTTTCCATATAAAATATTTATGTTCAATCTTTTCAATTCTTTGTTAGTTTACTTATTCCTTACTTAATCGAGTTTATCTCAATAAAATCTTTGAAGAAACTAACTAGATTTTTAGATAAAAATATGTCTAACAAATTTCGTAAATTTAAACAACCTACAATTGCAACTTACTGTGCAGCTGCAATATTAAGAAATTTCAAAAATTGTAGCTTGTTATCCAAAATTGCAGTAAATTAAATAAATTTAATTAATATTCAAAAAAAATCAACCTAAAACATTGAATATTTTTTAAAAGAACATGTACTAAGATAAGTACCGCTTACCGGCCCCAATTGTATATTAACACCCGTGAAAACATTGGAATTCATCTTTAAATATATTCTATTGCGAGTAAAATTTGATTCAATTAAAAAAAATTTCGAGTTATTTAACTTTTTCGAGTCAACTTAAATAAGTAAATCGAATTTTAAGTTTGAGTCGAGTTGAATTTTACAATTCGAATAACTCAAATAATTCAAATAACAAATTGATGTAAATACTTCTTTGGTCCTTGTCAATTCTAAAAACAAGTAAATTGACCTCTCTCTCAACAAAAATTGCAAAATAAATTCAAAATATTTATAAAAATTCTAAATTTTCTATTTTTTTAAATATAATTTTTTTAAAAAAAAATCTAAAGAATATATAAAGAAAGTTAAAAATTTTCTAAAATAATAATTTTTGAGACCTAAATAGTTAATTAATTATTCAAGTTTATCATACTAAAATATCTTATTATTTTTATTATTTTTCTTTGAAAAAGTTTTCAAATATATATAGTTTCAAATGTATGAGCTCTAATATGGAATTAGTTATATTTTAATAAGATTTTAATTTGACATATTTAATTTTTTAATTCAACTCGAATAATTTACTTGATTCGATTCGGTTCGGTTCGACTCTACTCGACTTGAATTTCATTTTACTCGACTCAATGTAAAAAAAATCAAATTAGATTAAAATAATAAATTAAGACTCGTCAACTCAATTAACTCGAAAATATTTTAATCGATTGGATGTAATTTGATGAAACACTCTCCTTACCCTTAGTGATGAAATTACACATTTTAGTGAATTTGGCACTCAAAGCCTTGAGAATGATTCATCTGGCAGCAGAAAAGTGTGTTTAAGAAAAAATGGTCAGTCCTCAACGACCAACTAAATTCTTGTGAAGGTTGGAGAAGGATTTGCAATGGATTGGCATTTGTAACATGGCTAAAGAAAGATGACAAATCTATTAAAATACTGGAAGAAAATTCCATTGCTTGTTTTATACTCAAAGCTTTTAATTAAGGTGATGACTAGTTTGGACCAACTTCTGGTTGTTTAGTGTTTATATTTTTATTTGATAAAAAATTAATTTATTTTTTAATTTCATCTTTTTATAAATATTTTTATAATTCTGTTAGTAATATTTGTTTGAACAGTACAGAGTAATTGCATGACAGTGTAATTATTAAAGTAGTAATCACAAAAAATTGTAGTTCCTTAGACGTGTTTGGCAGGCAAAGTGTAATTACATAGTTACATACTTTATATTCTTTTAAAAATATAACTAGCACGATAAAAAATTTCTAAACAAGTAACAAAAATTAAAATTAAAATCAAAATTAAATCATCATATATATATATATATATATATATTTGTTAGTTCAAAAAAGTAGTTAAAATACGATTACTATTAAAAAAATTAAGAAAAATAAACATCATATACAAATTTATCTAATTGTTCTAGTGTTCCATATTTGTTAGGTTATTCATTCTCTAATATTTAACATATGCTCATTTTCATCAAATGTTAGTCCTTGATTGAATTCATCATCATGATCCGAATCTATATCATTAAGATTATCAAAATCACTTTCTTCAATGTACTCTTCAACATATGGGTTATTCCAAATCCATCTATGAATAAACCTATGAAGTATGCAATATGCTAGTATGACACAACCTTGTTTTTTTTTTTTTATGCTATAGTAATGTAGTGATGTTAATACGAGAAATAATTTTTTAATACAACAAATGACCTCTCAACCACATTTTCGAAGCCTCGAATATCTTAAATTAAATAGTTTGCAAGTTGCTTATGTCTAGCTCCATTCTATAAAATGGTATCATATCCCATGATACAGTGTAATCAAATCTTTTGTATTTGTATAATTAACATCTACCATATAATATTTGGGTTCGCGGTGCAAATAGCATGTAACTTTAATCATAAAAAATTATATAAATTTAATTTGAAAAAAAAGAATTATACTAAGTTATAACTCTTTTTATAATATGTAAATTAAGTTAAAATAATATAAAACTTATAATATATAACATTTATAAAAAAATTTCTTATAAAATGTTTAATACCTTTCATAGCATTTTTTTATAAATAATATAATTTTTTGTCATAATTTCAAAAATTTATTTATTTTACAAATATGTTATGATAAAAAAATCATAACACTTTTAATGAATAAACATATTAATTTATAATATATAGTATGGACACATAAATAAGTTATGTCTATACATCTTTACTATAACTTTTTATAAATAAATATATTATAACACTTTTATAACATGTAACTTTTTTATTATAATATTTTTTCCATAACTTTAAAAATTAGGATTTACTACACATAATTTTTTTATAATATATTGTTTTAAGATTTATATTATAATAAATCATTGGTCATAACTATCTCAAACACTCAAACATATTCATACTTATAATATAAAAATTTATAACTTAAACTTGTATGAAAAATAATTTTTTTTAAAAATTGAATTTAGGTATAATAATTTGCGTAATTAATTTAATTCTCACTCCCCCTAAGAATTGGAAAATGTAATTGGGTTGTTCCAATTACACCCATACCACTAGGGATAGCTTATCCAAATATGTCACCCTTTTGTAATTATAAACAATTACACTCAAATCAAATTATTAAGTGGTTTCTCAATTTATATGAATATTCTGAAAATTACTTATTTCATTCCAAATATGAAAAGAATAAAGAGATGAAAAACAATATTTTATATATTTTATATTTGAAAGCTGAAAAATTTCATTCATAATGATACTAAGAACAATAATATGAGAAATAGGTTTAGGTCAATCTTCAATCTAATTGCTATTTTTTAGATATAATAATTATTAATAAAATAAAAAAAATGATAATTTTTTGAAATTTTTAATAAATCTATATTAATATTAAACTTTTAATTGTGTTGGCTTTATAGGTTAATTGAATATTAATTCAATTAGGAAAAAAAAAAGAAAATCCAGTTAAGATTGTACTAGATAAAGCATACTTTTGATGTAAGTGAAAAATTCTGTAAAAATATATTTACAAAAAATATATACATAAAACATTGATGAAAATTTGATTAAAATGGAGAAGGTTAAAATTTCATTACATACAAATTTCTTTCTAGATATATTCTTGATTTAAAATTTTTTATAAACTTTATATGCAAATATGAAAAAGGAAAAAAAATTCTTTATAGTAATATTTAAAAATATATATGATTTTTAAGCTTTTTGTAACCTCCCCAATCTGATCTAGACAGTAGACTCAAATTCGAGAGATTACATTAACCACCGAAGTGGCTCAGTCCTTATCAAATTCAATTTTCCTTTTAAAACTCAATTTTATACAGGTGATTTATAAATTCTAGTTTAACTTATTAAGAATAGCAACAGAAATATAACATAAGCCGATTTAATAAAATAATCTGGTTTAATCAAATATTAACAAAAAATAATTTAATTTTTATAGCCTATACTGAATGAGATGCATCTAACAATTAAATTAAAACTAAATCCCAAACCATGGTTCATAAATAGAGAAAATGGAAAATTAACTTAACATCCTAAGGAATTATAAATAATGACATTAACAGAAATAAAGATGGAACAAAAGGCGAGACCCTCCAAGCGTCATGTCTGCATCCTAGCTGGAAGGATTATCTGAAAAGATGAAAATTAGGGGGAGTGAGCTATGGAAGCTCAATGTAAGTCCCTTTACAATTAACCAATTCAGTATTCGAACATAAACATTATGCATAGTAGTCAATTTCACATATCAGTCAATCCAATATGGTAAATCGGGCTTGCTACTTAAGCAAGTGAACATAAACATTCAATCATAATTAATCAGACGAATTCAAATACCAAATCATTATACTTTTCACAATAACCATATGCACATTTAACAGGTCAACCGTTTCAATATGTACTTTTTATGAGTATGCAGAATGTGTCATGCAACTATCGTTTAACAATCGATAATCCTACCCTCGAGCACTAAATCACACCAAAATAGGGAGTTCCTAGAACCCCCTCCTCCAAACACATCAAATTGTGAACTTAATACCACAAGCATTCCTTGGGTGCAGATAAAAGCTTTCGTTTGGCTGAGGATCCACAACCGCTCATAGTTAAAAGTTGTCAGAGGGATCGTGGACGCCTAATAACAATAATATTGCAGTTGGAATCTGCCATTCTGTGAGTACACAGTAAGAATGTCACAGTTGGAATCTGCTGAGGCTGTGAGTACACAATGAACATTCATTTAACTGTGGAGTCACGACCACTTGTAGATAATAGTTGTCAGAGGCATCATGCAGCACAGTCAAATTATAGTTGAAATCTGTCGTTCTTTGGGTATACAGTCAATCATTCGTTCATGCAATCAATACGAGCTGCCATTCTTCCTCCTTTCATATCGTCCCCTTATGCATATGCAATGCAATCATTCTTTAATGCATACATTCGTTTAATCATTAATACTTTCAACATTCTATTTCGTTACATGATAATGACATTCACGATTATATCTATCAATCAATAGTTCAATCATTTGGGCATACGATATGTTTATTCGGCATATATAACATTGATAAAATATAAAATCATTCATGGACCAAGGAATCAATCAAAAGAAAATAAGATCATAAATTCATTCATTCATATATTCAATCATTCTAATCCTAGTCCAGGACCTAATTGCATAATCTAGTTCTCTAGATGCCCTTAAAAACTTGCTCAGGGACTGATTTGCATAAAATAATAAACGATAAGGCAAAAATGTAATTTTTTATATTTAGGGGCCACACGGCTATGTGATCAAACCATGTGTGAAGCTCCAGGCCATGTATGAGACAAATGGGTAAAGTGCAAGAGCCACATAGCCATGTGATTAGACCATGTGACAGGGAGACATGGCCGTATGTGAGGCCATGTGATCTACATGGGCAGGCCACACGCCCGTGTGGTAGGCCGTGTGCAACTGGGTAGTTTCAAATTTTGACTTATTTTTTTGTAAAAGAACACACGCCAAACTTTTCTAGGGTCTCAAGCGATTACCCTACATTCAAGCTTGATCCAATCTCCTACAGGGGTCTTTCAATTAATAAAACGCAATAATCAATGGCAGGTTTACAAGATTTGTGGGGGTTTTTGACAAAAACGTTAAAGCTTGATAGCAGATTGAAAGATTTAATGAAAACAACGAAATTCCAAACTTGGCGAGTTTTAATAAATTGAAACGAGAAATCTTACCAAATTTGTGATGAAAATATGGGATGTAATTGGCGGAAAATCAATCAGTAGAAAAACGATTCGAAATCGGGAATAGATTTTTGATTCGGGAACAAAAATATTTATCAACAATTGGAAGAAAATGTTTTTAAAGGAAAAGATGAAGAAGAAAAGGGGAATACATAGAAATAAGGAAGATAATTTCTATTAGGATTTGAAATGGAGTAATTTGAATTCTATTTCTATTTGAATTTTTAAAGAAGGATAATATATTATTTCAAATTAGGATAAGAAGATTAAAAGATTAAAAGATATGGAATTCTATTTTAAAGAAGCATAAGAGATAAATTCTTGTTGGGATTGGATTGGGGTGAATTTCTAAGCTTTTCAAATATTTGGGGTGTCATTGTAATTTTCCAAAGTTGATGGTGTTAATGCAATTTTACCAAAGTTAGGGTACCACTTGTAATTTTCCCACTTTGCCTGAATTTAAAAGGAAAAGGAAAGGAAGAGGCGTGGATCGATCTTAGGCAAGGAGGGTAGAATTGGTAATGATTAACCATTAGGCAAATACCCATTTTATAATCATATTCAACCATAATTAATACATAAGCTACTTTCACATTAGTTCCTTAAGTGCAGAAAAATAGAATGGAGAAGTGAAAAAGATGGGATTTGAACCTAAAAATTTTAAGAAATGTACAAACTACTTAACCATCAAGCCTAAGGTTTATTTCTTGTTTATTTTAGTAACTTAATTATATATATATATTCATTTATGCTTTAACTTACATTTTTTTGTTACCTTACATATTTACATAAATTTTCATTAACTTATTTAACTTTTAGTTTTTAATACTCTCCTGTTTTAGTTTATATACAATAATCAATACTCATAGTCAATACTCACTATTAATATTTTAATTCACTTTTACCATTTTTCCAAAACTTAATTAAAACACACTATTTTAAAATTAGACCTCCTAATCAATTTTCATTTTAGATTAATACAATAACATCTAATTATTCTAACCCCCTAAATGTCGGGGTGCTAACACTTTTTATAACTGAGTTAGTGATAGTTAACTCATGAAACCGACTCACTTCCTCAATATTAGATTCATCCATGCCACAGTTCAAAAATAAATCCATAAAATCTCTGAATAATAAATCATGAAATAATAAATCTAAAATATTTATGTAGAAAAATAGATCTAAGCCGAGCCTTTTGAATGTTGTGTCTGCGTTCTAACCTGGTGGGTTATCTGAAAAGATGGGAAAAAAAAAGCGTGAGCTATAAAGCTTAGTGTGAGTTCCATCATAAGCAAAATTAGTGCAATCAGTCAATAAGTCATAATAAATAATAACACAGAATAATAGCGCGTAACTAACAAATTAAAGTGTCGATTTTCCAGATTAACCATTAATAGTAGCTTAGAATTCATAATGGCAATTTCAGAATATTGGTATTTTAGTTCACTCAACAATTTACACACAAGTATAAATATGTCTTTACAGAAAATCCAGTTTGTATACACATGCTTTATAAATGCCATACAATTTTAATTTAACATAAAAGATCTTACCCTTCCACTACACACAACACTATGAGTTCCCCAAAACTCATCTAACCTTATAACTCCATGTTGTGGATAAACCATTACTGTTTTTCTGTTACTGCCACTTGTTGTGAGTGCAAAACATATTTTTAGATTAAACAAACTGCCACTTGGTTCATGATTGAACCACATAACTTGTTATGAGTGCAAAACATATTTGTAGATTAAACAAATTGCCACTTGGTTCGTAATCGAATTTGTAACATCCCGCCCGACGGTGTCTTAGTATTTGAATACTGTTTGAGAGAATAAGAAGGATACAATGAGTATAGAAGTAAATAGTGTTAAAGCTAGTCTAAAAGATAAGAACTATTTGAATGTGCCTATGTTGGCGAACATTGGGTTAGCATATAGTGAGAAAGAAGTAAGCCCGATAAGGGAGGGTTGCCCCCAAAAGCGTTTGTTAGCGTACTTAGGATTGGAAATTTTCATTATGAGTATTAGGGAAATGAACCCCATGATGTGAGTTTACATCTGCAGTATAGAACACCCTATTATGTTTGCCTTGAGCCAATTAAGTTATAAGGAAATGATAGTTAAGGATTAACTAAATGTGAACCAAACTAGTTAAGAACCAAATGAAAACACATGATTAGTTTCCTTGGAATTTGTAAGATTTGGATAAGACCACCAAATGACTAATGTGACATTTGTCAAGTTCCAATAAGAACTTGGGTTAAGTCAAGAGTTTAAAATAGGTTAAAAGGAAAATATATTTTCTCTCTCTTCTTCTTCAGAGGAAGAGGCTAGATGTAACATCCTAAATTCAGGGGTCTGTGATATTTGTGTAAATTCATGTTAGGGTTGCTTTGCGGGTTGTTTGGGTGTGTTTGGGGGTCCTGGGGAGGCTCGGGTTCAAGCCCAAGCCCTGTGGAATTTTGGTTTTTGGGCACTTTAGTAGGGAGAGCTAGTGGAAGCAGGACTTAAGGTTTAAGTAAATGTGTGGGCTAACACAAAGAGCAAAGTGGCATAGTGGTGTGGCGTCATAAGGGAGGCAGAGAGGGAGAGTGTTCGAATCCCACATGCAGCATATGGAAGTTTTATTTTGTGCTCAAGAAGGAGAAGAGGTGGAGTTGGAGTGGAACTCTACTTGGTGAAGGTTTGAATTGGTCAAAGGTTTGAATGAGTGAAGGGGAGTAAGTGTAGGAGAGAATCGTGGAGTGAATCATGGGATATGGAGAGTGGAGGTGTTTGGCCGAAATTGGGGAAGTGCTTAGGGAGCATATTCGGTCATGTGTGTGTGGGGTGCCGTTTTGCTCTATTCATTTTTTTGGAGAGTAGTGTTGCATTTTTTACGGTGTCATTTCGGGTCTTTTCTACTCATTTTGTGCTATTGCCGAATTCCTCAGTTCATCTTTCTTTTCTCTCATACATTTGGTTTTCACACTTTGGTTGCTTTTGCTTGTTAGTTAATTACCTTGGCCGAAACTCACCCTCCATCTTTCTTCCCATTTGCATCTTTCTTCTACACCATAGCCGAAACCCCTACCCCTTTTCTACCAGACTTCAATTGGCTTACCTATTCCTTCTCTCACTTTTCTCTCTTGTGTTCACCCTAGCCGAAACTCTTCTTTCTTCTTTATTGTTTTTCTACTCTTGTCACCATCAACTGAATTCTCTCTTTTCATCTTTTGAATCGGTTCTATTCTCTTTTGCTAACAGCCGAACATTAGTAGCCAGAAGTTGGGTGTTCTTTTGACCGTCGAACCTACCTTATTATTCGATTCGTCTGTGATCACAAGGTCGCGTCTTTCTCTATCTCTTTTCTCGTCTTTTCTTTCTCTTCTCTCCTCACTATAGTCGCAACACTCACCCTTTTTATCTTTATTTTAATCGTCGTAAACCTCTTTTGTTTTCTTTTGGTAAGGGTAGAATTCTCTAAGGGTGCAATTCGGATCGTGTGGGTTCAAATTGTTTCGGGATATTGTCTTGTTGTGGGCAACTTGGGGATATGGTCGACTAAGGGCGTTGGTTCTCTTATTTTGATTGAAGTCATTAAGGCCGAAAGGCCATTTCTTTTACTATCATCTTGGATAATCATTCTAACGCAATCTTTTCGTTAGAAGTGCGGAACTTTGATCTGTAACACCCCAAACCCGGTCAATACATTACGACCAAATCTGGTATGTTACTGGAAAGGTAGTTTTGAAAATCGTTTAATGGAACATCGTAATTTGAGAAAAACATTTTTTTCTTTTTGTTTGGTAAATCCAAGTTGAGGGTGATTTGATTAAAGTGTATTATATTTTAACCACTGCTTACTAAAATATCAAGAAGTAAAAATCAGG
The DNA here is from genome assembly GCA_005393395.2 of Gossypium australe. Taxonomy (NCBI): domain Eukaryota; kingdom Viridiplantae; phylum Streptophyta; class Magnoliopsida; order Malvales; family Malvaceae; genus Gossypium; species Gossypium australe. The sequence continues at coordinate 76,532,587 of CM016625.1, read as the reverse complement.
TTAAATTCGTAAAACCATACTTAGAAACTTTTGTTGAAAATAGTGTTGAGTAATGTGACTTTTGGAAAAAAAAAAGAAATAATAATATTATTAGTAGTTCTAAGAAAATTCCAAGTTCTAATTACTTATTTCTTCTGATTCGTTTGTTAATATTTGGTAAACCTTGATTTACGTTTTTAAGAAAACCCCATTTTTGACAGTTTAGTTTATAACATAAATAAAATCGGCATCTAAAACCAAACCCAAATTTAAGTTTAAGCGGCCTTATTACATAATAAAATCCAAAATTAAACTAAGTTCAAAATAAAGTAATAAAATTTACGAGAGAAATAGCAACGCATGGCCACCTCGAGTCCACCTAACTCCAAAATCCACGATCTACTAATTACCCGCAGAATTCAGCAGAGGGGTGAGTCACCTAGACTCAGTGTGTAAATCCCCGTAAACGTAAATTGGGCCTCAAGCCCACAGATGCATATTGAGCCTTAGCCCACTCCATATGGCATATATCACATGCATGCAATGCAGCCCAACCCAGTCTAGCTCTCCATCCAAACACTCGTGGCATTATGCCACTGTGATTCTTGACCACCGTGGTCCTAGACCACTTGTGACAAAGTCACTATAGGATATATCGTGGGGCCAACCCACTGTGGTCTTAGACCACCGTGATGATCTCTGATAAATTACGCATACGTAGGGCCAACCCACTGTGGTACTTGACCACCGAGACAAGTCACTGATTAAAACATTCGTGGTTTCAACCACTGTGGTACTTAGACCACTTGTGACAATAGTCACTGATTCTCCCTCCTCCTTTCATTCAATCCCGAGCCCATGCTCTTTACATCGTGCAAAATTTGAATGCAACCATAATCACAATGCGTAACAAATAACTAATTCATACATGCATAACATCGAACATACATACATGCATATAATCAGAAATATCATCATCGAGAACTTACCCGGTGTCTCCAACCTTACCCACAAGGGTATTTCCACTAACATTGCAGTCAATACGGCTTTCAGCCTTCACAGTTAATAATGTAAACAGTAAAGAAATGTGTAGGTAATACACACCTGATAACGCGTAATACTAAGCTTTCTACGTTGACGCTTTCACTAGCAAGGACAACGGCTATTTGCCTATCCCAGGCAGACGTCGACTCTCTACCACAGCCTGGCGGAAAATCCCGAACCGCCGACACCACCCGTCTTTTAAACTTAGGAGCCGCAACTATGGGTTTGCTCCCTTCCTTAGATTGATCGACACTTGCATCCATGGAGAAACTTGATCAATACCATACCATAGCAGAAACAACGATTACCTAACAACGATATCAGAATAAGGTGGCGAATCAACAATGAATAACGAAATGTATAGAACCCAGGGTAACTCATTACCTTTGTACTAACATAAATAAGTAAGACTGCTTGAAAAGAACTTTCGGCAACTTAAGAAGTCTTAGCACTTCTCTTCCTGGTATTCGGCCACTAGCCATGAAGAATGAAAGTACGCGTTATGGAAGAAAGAGTGATCGGTTTGAAGAATATGAGTAAAGGAGATGATGAGAATATCTTACCTTGATCAATGACAAGCCAAACACTTGCAAGTTGGCTTGTGAAACTGGATGGGTCCCAAAGTAACAAGGAGATGCCGATTGAGAAGGGTGCTTGCACTTCAACAGATTCAGCCTTTCCTACAAATAGAAACCAAAAGCAGAAAAAAGAGGGGAGTTAGGGAGTAGAAGAGAATTCGGCTTAGCAAAAGAAAATGATTAGGGAAAAGAAAAGAAAGAAGAAGCAGAAATGGAAACCAAGGTTCGATTATGGTGTTTAAGAGAAGAGAAAAGAAAGTGAAAAAGATTCATCAAGAGAGGTGACTTCAGGGGGTTTCGGCTTGTGAAAAAGGTAGCAAAAGACAATGAAATCGAAATGTGAAGGATGAATGGTGAATGGTAAAGGGTGATTCGGCCAAAGTTGCTAAAGAAGAACAAAAAAGAAGAAAAGATTCGGCAAGAGAGCTTCAATGAGTTTCGGCTAACACATGAAATGGGAGAAAAAGTAGAAAAAGAGAGAAAAGAGAGCTACGGTTCTCTTTGGTAACAACAAAGAAATGAGTTTCGACTAAACACTCCCTGACAGGACACTTGCACCAATCGGCACTATACCACACCCCTATGACCGATTGAACAAAACAAAAGAGAAGAGCCAAGTGCCACAAGCCTTAAGAATTTCGGCACATCACCCAACTAGCACTAAACCAAAAACTCTCCCCCTTCAAGCTCCCCACAACCGGCCATCACATCCACCAACTTGAAATCCCTTGATTCTCTCCTTACTTCACTCTTCAACAACCATTTGAATTGGTTTGACCAATTCAAATATCACCAACACCTCATGGCCACTCGTTTGAATATGTTGACTCATTCAACCATCATCCTTGGAGAGTCATTGCCGAAACCACCTTCTTCCCATCCAGGTGCCAAAAATAAAGCTCCAAAATGAGGCTTGTGGGATTCAAACCTCCTCCCTACTGCTTCCCCCTTGTGACGCCACTTCTCTGCACCCTAAGTGGCGTCTCCTTACCACTTTACCACATCTCTTCTTGTGTCATCAAACATAAGTATTTTTACCTAAGACCTGCCTTTGCTAGCTCCCCCCCTAAAGTGCCTAAAAACAGAATTTTGGCCAAGGCTCAAGCTTAACCCCGAGCCTTCCCGGGACCCCCAAACACACCAAATTAACAAACAGAACATGCCAAACACACAACAACATACAATAATGCATGGCCCTTAATTCCAGGATGTTACATGATCAGTGAAAGGTGGATCGAATACTCTCTTTAGAAGGAATGCTTATATCTATCGGTAAGTTAAGCCTATAGTCCTCTGTATTCACATTTTGGTTTCATTCGATCGGGAAGACTAACTGTTAGCCGATTATTATCTCAGGTGTTTTGAAAGGTGCTGAGTATCGTAACTTGTAAACAGGTGTGTAATCTCACACCCTTCCGAATGCATATGTACAATGTTCTGTGATTCGGTCGAAAGCCGAAAAGCTGGAAACCGACATCTGTGACCACTCGAGTATGCGAACGCTCGTAGTGGTAAATCGAAAGGCGAATAATGACGGTAAGTCGTTGAGAGCGTCACGAGCGCTCTCGCGATATCGAGGCTGTAACGGGCCTAACCGGGCCGAAACGAGCCAAATGGGCCCAATGGGCTATTCGGCCCATTTGGGGCAAAATTGTTAGAAAACTATCGAACGATAGGTTCGATCGCGAAATCGCAAATCTGAGACTAAAATAACGCGAAATGGGCCACACGAACGTATGGGCCCGTTTGGGCCTAAAATGGATTTGGCCCAATAGTTCTGTAGAGACCCAATAAGGGTCCTGTGTCGCTCGAGGTGATAGTAGGCCTTCAAAAAGGCCGTTAAAGGCAAAATTACTGAAATACCCTTGGTGCGTAAATTACTAAAATACCCTCAGTGGGTAAAGTTACTGTTATACCCTTAAGGGTTGATTAGTATGATTGTGTGTATTCTATTTAACTGGTTATGATGGTAAGTTATGTCATACATCATTTTTGATATATGCTTTGCATACATGACATTCTGCATGGGATTAGGATATTGATGATCGGAGGAAGTGTATTCTGGTGGCTATGCCACATTCTGTCTGGTGGCTATGCCACGTATATTCTGTTATTCTTGTGGCTTTGCCACAAATTCTGTAATTAGCAGCTTGTCTGCATTATTGGTGTGTTTTGGCAGGGTGGGTTGACTTGGTCCCCACATGTGTGTTGGGCTGGTACGGGGGTGCGTAGCGGATGGATTACTAGGCTGGGTTGCATATTTTGTTTGCATGATCATGTTTATAGGGCTAAGGCCCAAATTGTTTCTGAATAGAGCTCTGGCCCAGTCTGCTTCTTTATGGGCTTCGGCCCAATCTGCTTCCGTATAGGCTCGGGCCCATTTAATGACCGATTAGGGGATTACACACTGAGTTCTTGTAACTCACCCCGTTGTTTTAACCTTGCAGGTGATCCTCAGCATTAGTGGATTTGGAGCTGTGGAGGACTCTATGGTGGCCATACATCGGGAATATTTATCATGAACTTAGTAAATTTTCGTTTTGCTTTATTTTCGTTGTAACATCCCCAAACCCGGCCCATTCACTACGACCGAATCTGGTTATGTCACTGCGGAAAGACGGTTGAAAAACTTTTTGTCTTAGAATAAAACATTATAGTTTGTCGACTTTTGAAAAACATATCCATTTGAACTTATGAATAAAACTTTATTATTAAAAACATGTTCATTTTAAAACTTTAATACATATAAACTAATTTGAATAAGTCGGGTGCAAACCATAAAATCCTCCACTTAGTAGCGTAAAACATGCCACCATTAAAATAATACCAAATATAATAAAAAAAAGCCTTTATTACAACCCAATACTTAAAATGAAATACTTATCAAAGTCATGCATAAAGTAATTAAACATAATCTTCGGCATGGGCCACCTTGTCCTCTCCGAACCCGATCCAGCTTTATGCCATACCTGAAAAGTTAAAGGAAAAAGGTGAGTCACCATGACTCAGTGTGCAACCCTTTTTCCTGGATTAGTAAAAATATCATACACAATCATAACATGCTTATCATGCATCTAATTAATATGCACCCAACCTAGCCATCCACAACACCTTTCTCTACCCCGTGTGGTACCAAACCACTGGTGGTGCCAAACCACTAGTGACCCAAAGTCACAATAATCATCCATGTGGTGCCAAACCACTGGTGTCCCAAAGACACGATATCCGTCAATGTGGTGCCAAACCACTGGTGTCCCAAAGACACGAATGTGATACCAAATCACTGGTGACCGAGGTCACGAATCAAATGATGGGGCCAACCCATCGTGTGATACCAAATCACTGGCGTCAATCCCTCAATACCGCCTTGTGGGGCCAACCCACTGTGGTGCGAAACCACGGGGACGAGACGCTGAGGTGCCAAACCTCTGGAGGTGCCAAACCTCTGGTGACCCAAAGTCACAAGTTGTGTTACCAAAACACTGGTGCCCGTCGGCACGAATATCACTGCCCCCTCCACTCGTACAACCCACATCAACCATTAATATGCATTTTAACAGAAATTTACCATCATGCTTGTTTAGCAACATACATAAGTTTTATCATCAACCAAGTAATATAGCACATGCCAGATACATCATGCTTACCAAAAGCATCATAACAGGGACTTACCTGACCCCTTGCCTTATACCTTAATGGTATTTAATCCACCTTTTCATAGGTTCAATCAACACACAATATAGTAAGCATATTTATCAATAGAAAAGTGTGTGTAAGTACACACCTGCAAGCCTTAACCGAAGAACCAACTAAGACCCTTGATAACCTCGATAACCTTTGCTCCTAGAATCGACCAAACAAGAGATTAGCATCCTAGGCCATTCGGCCAAAACAGATAACTCAAGGGGCTTACACCTACACCCTTACCACTACTTACTCAACGATCGACCAAAGAACCGAGGCTACGCTTGACTGCTTCGAAATCCTGGATGCCCTATGCCAAAACGATTCCAAACAAATGATCAATACACCACCAAACAAACACCAAAACCAACACTTACCCCTGAAGATGTCGACAGAGAACAGAGGCCCTACCATAAAGCATTCGGCCTTACCTATATACCTTCTCCAAGGTTTGGAAATGAAACCCCAAAAATGAGCCACACCACACCTACTATTCGGCCAAAGAACCAAACTAAAAGGGAAGGGAAGATTCGGCCAACACTATAATCAAAAGAAAGAGAATTCGGCTTTAGGTGTTTCAACACTCCTATGTTCGGCTAGGACCTTTAGAGGGTTGAAATAAAAGGAAAAGTGACCCAAGGAGGAAGAAGAAATCGGCAATGGAGATTAGAAATGAGAGGGAAGGTTCGGCTTAGGCAACAGAGTAAGTTTCGGCTCAGATGAAATGAAGGGAAGCAAAATATGAGAAGAAGGAGATGGGAGAAGGAAAGGTTCGGCCAAATGACAAAAAGGAGGACAAAAGGCAAAACAAAAAGACCAAGGAAGCATTCGGCTACCAAAGAAAAGTAGAAGGGAACCAATCAACTTTCGGCAAAGGTATGTTCGGCTTAGCATAAATGAACAAGGGAAAAAGAGGTTGGAGAGAGCATTTTACCACCCAAGGTTTCGGTTTCAAAAGTAAATAAAATGAGAGAAAGAGTTTGCTTTGAAGAATTCGGCTTTGGTACACACAACTAAGGCTGGCCGAATATGACCCAAAATGCCTAAGAAACAAACGGCATTCTCCCCCCTTAACACCTCCAAAAAATCGGCCACACACCCACCTGAAGATTCCCACAATCGGCCACCACCAACAAGCACTCCAAGCCACTAATTCAAACACATTTAAATTAGTCAAATCCCACCATTCACTCCTTGCCATCCATTCACCCTATTGACTTGGTCCAAGGCAGAGTTTGAACTGCCTACAACCTCTCCTCTCCTTGGCGTCAAAAAGAATACAAAATAGGAGCACTTTGTAGCTTGAACACAGGACCTCTTCCCTTGCAAGTGGCGTCACACTCTCAAGCCCTTAGTGGCGCCTATCCTGCCACTCCACCAGCTCATCTCTTGTGTTAAAATCTACCAAATAATTCTCTTAAGACCCCCAAAAGCCAAGCTCCCTTTTTAACCATGAAAACCAAAAATTTCCTAAGGCCTTTCCTACCTTCCAGGGTTCTCCAAACCCCCCAAAAACTTGCCTAAGCACACAAACAACCTACCAACACCTGAGATATGCACTAGATGCATAACCCCTAAAACCAAGGTGTTACATTCGTTTTATTTTATTTTGGGTTAATATTTTTGTAATAAGGCTGTTGGCTTATTTTCTTTAAGTTTTTTTTAATAACTGTTAAATTTATAAATACGTGGTTTCCTTAAAACGATAATAATTGTTTTCAAAATATCACATCTTCGCAAATTACTGAATCTGATTTCTGCTATAAGCAAAGTTTTCGCAAGTAAAAATAATAACATTTTTGCTAGGAAACCATAAAAGCAAATCTAAATTTCACAAACAACAAAGCTCGGAGTTTCAAAAAGAATACGAAGTTTTTAACGAACGCGCAGTTTTCAAACAACCCTTTTATGTGGCATGCCAGATCTGGTCGTAACGTCTAGGCCGGGTTTGGGGTGTTACACTAGAAGGAATTTAGGGCACTTTGATTTAAATCTGAGGCCCAATGATTAGATGAGGTCAAGGTAGGGTAACACCTGGTATATGGGCGAGCTCTGAAATTTATAAATTAAATGTTATTCGCCCCACTAATGTTATTGGCATGTACGTGGGCACGTAACTAATATTGAAATATGATACAAAATTACCTTAGATAGGAATGAAGCAAAAGAAAAGAAAGCCTGGCAAGGTAATGAGAAGACTCAAATAATAGGGTCACCACCAAGAAGGCATGATGTACCAAGTGCGACTAGTTGAACTATCAACTACGACCTAACGAACAATGGGGGATAAAGTGTTTTTGAAAGTCTCACCATGGAAGAAAATACTCCGATTCAGTTGTAAAGGCAAATTGAGTCCAAGATTCATTGCGCCGTATGAGATTATAGAGCGTATCGGGTCGGTTGCTTACAGATTGTTGTTGCCACCTGAGTTAGAAAAGATCCATAATGTACTCCATGTTTCGATGCTTCAACGATATCGATCTGACCCATCGCATGTAATTTCTCCGTCTGAGATTGAGATTAGATATGATATGACATACGAAGAAGAACTGATTCGGATTTTAGATTGCAAAGTGAAAGAATTGAGAAAAAAGAAAATTTCTTTAGTAAAAGTCTTATAGCATCGACATGGGGTTGAAGAAGCTACGTGGGAGCCCGAAGATGCAATGAGAGAATGTTACCCTAACCTATTCGCCGGTAAGATTTTCGGGGACGAAAATCCCTAAGGGGGGAGAGTTATAATGGTCTGACTTAGACCCTAGTCGGAATAGTGATTTCAGGACCAGATTCAAGTTAGAAAAATATTTTAATATTATTTTATGTCTTTATAGTATGTGAATTTACATGTATGAAATTTCCGTAATTTAATTTGATTGTTTGTGTGATTAATTTGTAAAAAGGACTTAATTGCATAAAAGGTAAAAGTTGTGTTCTAATTAGTTATATGTCAAATTGACATGGCTTATTAAAGATGATATCCTTATGTGGTAATTTTCCCATTAAACATTAGCATGGGCATTAATGGCCTTTATATATATATATATATATATATGTTTTATTTGTTAATTAAAAGGTTAATTTGGTAAATGAATTATTAAAGCTATTATTAATAAAACAAAGGCATAAAAATTAAGCATTATGTGTTCATCTAGCTGAAAATAACAAGAAAAAGAAACCAAGCAAGGTTCGGCCATGGTTTTTCTTTGATTAAGGTATGTTTTTGTTTTGGTTTTTTGATAATTTCTACGTTTTTGTGATCGTTGTTAAGTAATCTATCAAGCCCATGCCTTAATTTTAGAATTTGATGATAATTTTGAGTTATGTCATTGATGATTTTGTAATCTTTGTGATGATAGTTGATGAAATATGAAAGATATGTGATAGATTAACGTGTTTTGTCTTTTGAATTTTTGATGAATTTGACTATTTTGGGCCAAATTGTGAAAATGATATTTTGAAGGACTAAAATGTGAAATAAATGAAATGTATGGACTTATATAAGCTATAGGAAAATTCAGCTATACTAGAGTTTAGTGAAATTATGTGTATTTTGTGAAATAAGGACTAATTTGTGAAAAATATGAAAAGTAAGAGGATACATGAATTAGACATGGTAAAAGATAAATTTGACATGAATTAGACATGGTAAAAGATAAATTTATATGTGTTTATGAGTATATGTGAATTCGAATATTGATGTTAAATTGCTATTGTAAATGTGATAATATTTGAGTTTGCAAGCATATTAAATGTACAATTGGTTAAGATTTGTTTGATTTGGTTAGTTGATTTAATGCAAATGTTTATTTGCTCATTATTTGCTTATGACTTACTATGCTATGTTAGCTTACTTTGTGTGTATGTTTGTTCATTGTTTTATATATTATTAAAGCTATGGGAAGCTCGGCGATCGTCGAGGATCATCACCACACTATCGAGCTATATTTTGGTACCTTTTGAATGTGTACATATTTAAGTATGGCATGTATAGGCTAGAAGTATTAGAATATGTTTTGAGATGTATAAAAATATCCATGTGATATGGCTTGTTAATGAATGTGTTTATAGATGAGTTTTGTTCTTGCTTTATGATGCATAAGTTCGAATGTTTTGATGTGCCCATGAATGACCAAATGAAATGGTCTATGTTGGTAAGTTTATGGTTGATTTGAGAAATTTATATGATAAGAAATGCTAGGATTTGAAATGGTTTTAGATGAGGTATTAATCATATGTTTTAAAGTGAAATCTATGCTTTGGAATTTGTATGTTTGAGTTAGATTTGCATATGAAATGAATAATGATGATAAGAGTTAAAATATGCATGTTTTGGTATGTTTTGGATGCCTTTGGAGTATGAATCTATATTGGTTTGATGCATGTAGGTTTGACCCAAAATTTGGGTGGCAAATTGGCCTTGCAAATGCCCTATGTTTGCCCACAAGGTTGAGCACACGGGCGTGTGTCTCGACCGTGTCCCTCATGGTTGCATTTCGAAGCAAGTCAGGATGTCACACGGGCTGGACACACAGGCGTGTGACTGGCCGTGTGAGCAAGTCAGTAGCCTCCCTAATTTTTACACGGCCTGGCACACGGGCGTGTAACAGCCCGATTTTGGGGCTAGTCGGAATAATGGTTTTGGGACCACTAATCCGAGATTAAGGAAAATTATTTTAGTATTATTTATTGTGTTATGGCGTTAATATATGGCTATATAAAAATTTTGGTGCTTTAATTTTAGCAATTGTATGTTTAATTGTGAAAAAGGACTAAATCGCATAAGTCCGAAAATTTCATTATAAGTGGTAGAGGTGCCTAATAGCCAAAGAATATCAAATTGGAGGTCCTTAAATTGAAATTAAGCCATTGGATGTGTGATGGCCGACCATATAGCTTAGGGGGACAAGAGCATTAATTTTAGTCAAAATTTGGTGACATTAGGTGATAAAAAAATGAATAAAATAAGATAAAAAGATGAGATATCATCTTTTACTATTCCTTCTTCTTCTACCACCAAAAATTGAGAGGAAATAAGGGTTCTTGGAGTTCAAATTTTCAGCAAAACAAATCTCTTGCAAGTAAGTGATTTTGGTGGTTTTATTTGATAATTTTTGTACTTTTGGAGTCCCCAAAGTTTAAGCTAGCTAATGAGGGGACTAATTTGCTAAATGGTTGAAAGTTTAGGGACTTGCCATGAGGGTGTTCATGTTGTTTGATGAGTTTTTATGGAGGAAAATGAATGATAGTGAGTTAAGAAACAACTTTTGTGAGAGGTGTTAGCATGAAAACACCAAAATAGGACTTGAATGCAAAGATTGAAAATGTGTAATAAATGCATGAAATAATTCGAATTATGAGTAGTTGTAAGAGTAATAAATGTTCAGCTAGGCTTGTTTAATGAGAAAACGTGATGAAAAATGATTTACGAGCCTAGGGGCAAAATCATAATTTTGCCATAGTACAAGGGCAAAACGGTCATTTTTGCCTAAGTAGAGATTATGATGTATTATGATTAGAAAATGATTGAATGAGTGAATTTTGTTGTTATAGACCAATAAGAGCGTGGAATCAACCTTGACCGAAGAAAAGGGAAGGTTATGGAATAGACTGTTGATTAACGCGTTTTGTACCGAGGTAAGTTTATGTGTAAACGATGCATCTTAAATACACATGTAATTGCTTATTGGTGCATTGTTTGATTGAGAACACTTACGATTTAAATGGATGGAAATTTGGTAGAAAATGAATAAACTCTGTATGAACGTTGAAATAAATATGTAGGTGTGGAATATTATCCGTAGTAAATAATGGTGGGTTATGTACGATACCACCTTAATTATTTTTGTTGGTGGGCTATGTGTGATACCACCGTATCACTTATTCACGATGGGCTGTGTGTGATACCATCGTTAGTATTATTATTTGGTGGGCTAAGTGCGATACCATCGTAAATATTCTTATTGGTGGGCTATGTGCGATACCATCCTGTTAATAATAAATGGTAGGCTAAATGCGATACCACCGAGTGCTTGGTATTACTAAGAATGGTTTATTGTGTAATTGTGATGTGTTGTTTCATGTGATCATGTGGTGATCAAGTGCAGGGATGTATGTTAAATAATAAGAGCATTTGGTTGTGATATGGTTGGATTGTGGTAAGAGATGAATGAGTAATCATGATCTTGGATGGTGAAATGCTATTTATTGATTAGCACATGTTATGATGTTTATTGTTTACATGTAAACTTACTAAGCTTAAAGCTTACCCCATTTCTTTTCCCTTGTTTCATAGTGACAAAGAGTCGAGTTGGGATACAGAGATAATTGGAAGATCACCCACACTACCAGCTCATCTCGGTATATTTAGAACTAACATTTTGAGTATGGCAATGGCATGTATAGGGGATAGACTAGGTAAGTTGTTTTGTTATTTTGGCCAAATGTGTTGGCTCCTTATAGATGAAATCTTTTGTATATTGCCATAGTAAATGGCTCTTTACTATCAATCAATGGAATGAAAGGTTTTTCATAAGTGTGTAGAGTATATGGTTGGGTTGTTTGGGTATGAATATGCATGAATGAATTGATGGTAGAGGGTGAATTATGCTTGAGTGAGTTAGGGTGATGAAAGAGCTTGGCAAATAGCCTTGCTCTTGTCCACACGAGTAGGCACACGGGGGAGTGTCTAGGCTATATGTGAGCACACGGTCAATTGCATGGGTGTGTAACCAGGCGTGTCCCCTTGCATGTTAGAATTGCAAGTCAGTAAGCTCAGTAGTAAACACACGGGCAGAGACACGGCCGTGTGTCTCAGCCATGTGAGAGGCACGGCCAAAGACATGGGCGTGTGCCCAGGCCGTGTGAAGTCTGCGCCTGAATTTAGGAATTTAATTCGACACACGGTCTAAGGATACGGGCATGTGCCTTGCCCGTGTGACCATAGTGAAGTGATGACGTCATAAACAGAATGCCAAGGTTTTGGCACACGGGCTGAGACACAGGCGTGTCGAGGCCGTGTAAGGGGTTTTAAACTTAGGATCTAAGGGAAAATTAAGACCTTACCATTGAACCAACAAACTCATTCTTGTTACTTACTTAACACAAATAATTTTTAAAGCATTCTGATTCTCTTACCCTATACTTTAAAAAAAATCTAAATTTTATTCTTATTTCTTCTAGCCTTATTTTTTGGATGTGACATGGGCATTGTTGCCAATGTAGGAATACGTGGGTTCGAGTGCCCTGAAACACATTATCCTGTTTGGGAGGGGCTATATGTAGTTTTAGACATTGTGTCAAAATGTACAAATATAATCAAAACTTATAATAAAATTATTCAAAAAAATTAAATTTAATAGTTTTCAAAATAACTCAACACCCATGTCAAATTAACACTTGAGTTTAAATATATTAATTAATTTCACATTTATTCAAATTTAATTATGTATCAAAATTTACTACAAATTATCACTTATATAACAAACGACATCAATGCTAATAATAATGTATGATATAAGATGCAAAATATTAATAAATTTAAATATATAAATACATCAGATTAAAAATATTAAATCTATTCTAATTGTTTATCATTGTATTTTTATTTTTTTTAAGTTGATATAATATCAAGAGTTGACTTGTGACAACAACTTAATTAATGACTTATTAATATATACAAATAATATGAATGAAAAAATTTGTATAAAAATATTAAAATGAAGTTTTAATATTATATCTGGTTACTATTTTAATAATATGAGTAAAAAACTTATTTAACACATATGTTCTACAATAGTTAAACATAAAATAAAAAATAATTAGTACAAATCTAAACATGCAATTAAAAATATGAGTAAAAACTCTTGTAAAAAAATACGACATCGTCAAAATAAGCGAAAAGTTTTCAATCTCTTTGCCACAAATGAGTCATGTAAGTGGCTAAAAGTTACCAATTGTGATTAATTTATAGCTAACCAATTACTAAAACATGTGAAAAAAATAATATTGCAACCAGACATAGCATAATTAAAGTGGTAAAGAAAAGATTTTTTATATGTTAGTAGCATGTGTTTAAATTTCACCACATGCAGGGGTCCTGGCCCCACTAAAATGAAGATTTTCTATTTAGGCCTTTGAATTTTTTTTAAAATTTTAAATTAGCAATGGTAAAATTGTACTTTGGCTCCTTAAAATTATAAAAATTCTATTTAATCCTTTAAAAATTATAAAAATATAGACTATAAAAATTTAAAATTTCATTTGGCCCCCCTAAAAAATTTGTTCTGACTTCGCCCCTAACCACATGCAATTTTTTACCGATTTTATTAAAAATATAAAAGTAAAAAAGTACTCTCATAATAATATAATATATTTGTACATATGAGAATATTTTTATAATTTTCTTAATCAAGTTGGTGATTGGTATCCCGTGACACCCACTAAATCAAGGTTTAAAACTAGCAATATAGGTATACACAAACAATTTGAGTGAAATTTTTTGAGTAATAATATTGAAATTAAACTTTAATTGAAGTGGTAAAGAAAAATATTTTATAGATACTAGTAACATGGGCTCAAATATCATCATATGCAAATATTTTACTGATTTTATTAAAAATAGAAATAGACAAAAGTTCCCTCATATGATATAATTTATTTATGCATGAAAGGTTATTTTAATAATTTTTTTAATTGAGTTGGTGATAGTCTAACTCATTATACCAATTCAATTAAGATTTGAATATTAGTATAAATATACAAATAATGTGGGTGAAAATTTTTGGATAAAAATATTGAAATGTATAAAAATATTAAAATTAAGCTTTGATTGAAGTGGTAAAAAAAAATTATAGATGCCAATTGTATGGATTCAAACACCATATACAAATTTTTTACTAGTTTTATTAAAAATATAAAACTGTAAAAATATTTTTATATAAACAGCAGTGAAACAAATTCATGGAATGTTCTAGAAAATCAACCCAATTCTAAACCCAAAAGAACTCCATTGTAATTTTCCCAAACTATCAAGGGTCTATATGATCTTGTCTTCTCCATTCATAACGGTTATTAATCAAAGCAAATCCCAATTATTTCTCTAAAAATATCATAATCAAACGGTTTATAAATAAATTCCTGATTTTCAAACAGCTAATCCGGCGGCCTCCATTCAACCCCCAAAACTAGCCGTTACGTAGAGCGTCACAAGGCTTCGAACGTTCATTTTTCTTCTTCTTCTTTTTATTGATTTTTATTTTCCTCTCTTTCACCAAAATCGAAGCTCCATTTTTCCATCAACTATAAACCTATACCCAGTTTTTATTTTTCAGTTTTAGTCTATTCCTTGAAAGATTTCTTCAGTTTTTTTGCTCAATGGAGGTTGCAAAGAATTCCAAACTGGGAACTCCTATGAAAGACAGAGAAAGGAATTCTCGATCAAAAACCCCAAAGGGTTCAAAATTTTCTGAGAATTCAAATCCAAATATTTCTGGTTCAACTTCTCCAACAACAAAATCGTCAAAATGCCAGAAATATTCTTCCAAGAATCCAGTTATCTATTCACCAAGTAACAAGCTTAGGGAAAGAAAGTTTGTAGTGGCTAAGAAGAACTCGAAGAAAGTAAGGTCTAATTCGAATCCAACGACGGTTGGGATTAATTGCAAATGTAAAGAGAACCTTGGTGGGAATTCGAAGAAGTGTTTATGTGTTGCTTATGAGAATCTGAGAGCATCTCAAGAAGAGTTTTTCAGGAACAAAGTTGAAACTGAAGCAGAAGAAGAGGGTAAAGAGACGAGAGATTTGATTGAGAATCTTAGAGAAGGGTATGGATCAGATAATCAAGAGATTGAAAACTTGAGTCAACCAGGTAGTTCTACTAAGAGAAGGAGAGATAAGTTGATGGAAGAAGCAAGGAATAGTGTTCCTGAATGTGGAAAGGTTTTGCATTTGGTTAAGGCTTTTGAGAGGCTTCTTTCGATACCGGATTCAAAGGAATCAGATAAGGAGGAAGATGATGAAAAGGAACCAAAAGAAGACAAGAATGATGATGATAACAACAGGAAGAAACCACTGAAATGGGCGTTACCAGGATTGCAAACAATAAACTTGACTGAGGTTGACGCTGAGAATGAAGATGAGACTAAGGATTCTTCATCATCATCTTCTTCTTCTCCTTCATTTTGTCCATCAGATTTTGTTTTTACTGCCGAGAATCTTGGTTTGGATCCATGTTTCTCAGTTTCTTCTTCATGGGATAGCAGCCAAGGAAGGTCAGTGAAGCAACTGAATGATAATTGATTAGTTTACCACCTGCAAACATTTGTTTCTTCTCTGATTCCTGGTTTTCCTTAATTTTGCAGTATTTCAAGTAGGACCTCTAATGGAGGTCGAAGAAGCCGAAGAAATGTAAGTAACCGTTCACTTAAATGATAATATATTTTCACCCTTTTTGTCACACGGAACTTTAAAAGTAGGATTCAGCCATTCAGGGTAAAAAAGCATTTTTTGGACTAGGTAATGTTATAGCAGTTAGTTATAGTAAATATCAGCAAACATTGATCTAAATCAAGGTTAATGCTGAAGTATCAAAGTGCAAAACATAGAACTTAGTCTTTAGTCCTCTCTTATATGGTTATAATTGTTCATAAATATAGATATAATTGTCTATACTTGGGACATGTCACATACCACATATTATAAAAATATGCAAATATAAATGTTTATTTTCTGCATTTTGGCTTATGAATTTTGTATTGCATTTTAGAGCTCTGAGTCTGTTGGGACAATTGGTGGGAGGAGATGGAAAATGCAGCTTAAACCAACTTCCTTAAAACCATTCAAGCTAAGAACTGAGGTACAATTACATCTTTTGGACTTGAGTTTCTATTAAACAGTCTATTGAAGTGATTCTTATATCTACTACATTTACAGCAAAGGGGGAAAGCCAAGGAAGAAGAGTTCATGAAGAAGATTCAAGAAATGATGGTAGAACAAGAGAAGCAGCGGATTCCGATTGCTCAAGGCCTCCCATGGACAACTGATGAACCGGAGGTCTGAACCACTTCTATACACTTCAAATTAATAACAAATTAGTGAGTCTTTCTCATCAATGTAACTGTTTTTAATGCAGATCTTGATCAAACCTCCTGTTAAAGTGAACACAAGACCAGTAGATTTAAGATTGCATAGTGATGTACGAGCGGTGGAGCGCGCGGAGTTTGATCATCAGGTTCTTTTTAATTACTACTGTCTGACTGGTAGTATATATTTTGCTTGTCATTGATGTTTTGAAGTGTTATATAATGTGTTTGAGGCACTAAAATTATGTATTGCTTTTGTGTGAAGGTAGCTGAGAAGATGAGTCTAGTAGAGCAATATAAAATGGAAAGGGAGAGACAGCAAAAGGTAAATGATCTTTAACAAAAATATGCATGATTTAGGTGTTTGTTTAAAGGGAAAGACAATAAATACTTCTAGAGTTTTTTTTTTTTTTCTGTTGCAGATAGCAGAAGAAGAAGAAATAAATACGCTTAGGAAGGAGCTCATTCCAAAAGCACAACCTATGCCTTACTTTGATAGGCCCTTTATTCCTAGAAGGTAAAAGATACTTTGCCTGAGTTTAACATTGCTTTTCATGAACAATTTGGTGACAAAACAAACACTTTTGAGATAAAAATATTATTCAACAATTTAGGTTTTTAAAAAGCATTTTTGAGATAAAAAAATACTTTAAAATTTTTTTTTGTCAAAAGTAAATTTTTAACTTTTGATAAAAAAAATTTTTTTTCTCCCAAAAATACATTTAGAAAACATTGTCAAACTACTAGCTATACTCCGACTCAAGTAGGGGCAAAGAATAGTACTTTAGGGGCTAGAAATAAATAATAATTTTTTAAGATTAAAATATAATTTTATCATTATATGATCTGTCCTATCTTCACCTCTAGACTCGAGGATGAGAGTTAAATGTGGGTTTGACACTATACGGGATTCTGTTTTCCATATTTATTGAGGATCAAACCTCACCTCCCATGACCCGACACCGCTATTCTGGATTATTTTTTTCCATATATTTTGAGGATCAAACCTCATCCCCATGCTCACTTTTTGTTGTTTAAGGTCATCAAAGAATCCAACTATACCGAGGGAGCCAAAGTTCCACATTCCACAGCATAAGAAGATAAAATGCTTCCACATTCCAAGGGAATGAAGCAAGGGAAATATAGGGGTTTTTTTCCTTTTTTTTAAAAAAAAAAAAAAAGTGATTCTTTCATTTGTATTTCATTTACAAAATAATGTCAATCCTTCTCTCCCTCTTTCTAATGAGCAACTAAATTTGTGGCTTTTAATTCTTTAAAAGCCTTGCATAAGAGAGCCACCTGCATTCATTTTTGCTGCACTGTGCTATCACCATCCACTGGGTCGAAAGACTGATTGTTCATTGGATGTGAGAAATAAGTAACATAATCTAAGTATTATGACAACAAAGAAGAGAAAAATAAACAAGGGAAAAGAAAAATGAAGGCGGGCAACTTTGGTTGCTGGCTCTTCCCGTCCATGGAGTCTGCAGTCGACATCTGAAATGAATTAAATCGAATACTGCAAAAAGCTGGCCCAAACTATTGTGTTGTTTCTTGCAAATGAAAACCAAAAGCAATCCCATCCTTTACGGGAAGTAAAGCATATTTGATGGTCAACTATTTACTTGGTTCTAAAGTATCATAGTGAAAGAATTAGTCATTATAGTGATGAATATCACTACTATGGATAAAAATGTTGTAATTTTATCTAGTTTAGTCTAGATAAAAATATTAAAATTCGTACTCAGTCTGGCTCGATCATATTAAATTTTGTGCAATTTAGCAAGTAAATATTTTTACAATAGTAGAAAAATTAATAATAAAATAATAATTATACAATATTTAAAAAATAACAATAAAATAATAATATATAATAATAAAATCATAGCAAAACAATGAAAAATAATAACAAAATAATTTTGTTTTTGCAAATTCAGGCTGGACCCGAAGATTCATTTAAAAAATGGGCATTATTTTATTATCCAAACTTATTTTCCGAACATATATTTTTACACTAAAAAATAGTAATTTAAAAAGTAAATGCAAAAGTATAGAATGTCCTACACCCCCACAAAGAAAAGGTTTACCCACGCTTCTCTCAGTCTCTATCCTGGTGTTATTTGCCATTCAATTTAGCCATGTGACTCTTTTCAATTTGCAAATAACCCATTTGGTGTTTGGGGGTGTGTTTTTTTGTACGTGAATCTACGGAAAAGGGTTTATGAAATGGGTATATTTAGCTTTTGAATTCATGGTGTTTTCAGTTGTTGGAAAACCACATTTCTATCGGCCTGACCTCATGACGGAGTTCCCTAAACAAATGGTTTGTCGGTCTGATTCGTTCTATAGGCCACAACTACTTTCTTCTTCCTAGTCAATTTTGTCCTTCGTTACCATTGCCTCTTTTGATCGGGATTCAAGAAATGCAAGTTTAAAACAAGCCTCCGCTTGCCAACCTTTCCATTTTCAGAAGAGTTCATCTGGATGTTTAAGATTCGTACGTAGGGGTGTTCAAATAGTTAACTGAATTGAACTACTATTAATCAAATTAATCAAACTTTTTAATCTGTTAATCGTTAACCGAACCGAAATATTTCGGTTAATTTGGAAATTTTTCCACATCTTTTTCAATGTTTTGAGTGTATTTTGGATAATATTATGCATTTATTTTAATATTGTTAAAATTATGTGACCCAAATTCTTGTTAAATAAATAAAATTCATTGGCAAAATAGGGAGCCCGAAGCTTGTAGCTTCCACAGATCCTTATTAAGCATAAAATTGGGTTGGGTTTGCAACCGGGGGTGCCACATATCCTTATTAAGCACTAGTGAAATCCGTATAGAAATACATTTCTTCTATTTGATATTGATTAGAATAAGGTATTTCAACCTAACTACACTGCTTCTATTTGACATTGATTAGAATAAGGTTTTTCAACTTATAAATGTAGTCGAAACTTCTCCTGTATCATTTGAATTTAAACATTAGTGAATTTTCTTCTCTTTTGCCCGTGATTTTTCCCCGAAAGTGTTTTCACGTAAAGTCTATGTGTTCTTATTTTCCTTTCTTTTTGCTTTGTAATCGTTCTATATTGTCATTAGGAGTGAGCAAAATTCGTTTCGATTCGAAAAAAATCGAAAAAAATTTTGAATTTCGAATTATTTGAATCGAGTTAATCGAATCAACTCGAATTTTTTTTCGAATTTCGAGTTCGAGTCGAGTTGAATTTTCGAATTCAAATAACTCGAATAATTCGAATAAACTGAATATAAACTATATATTTTTTAATTTTTTTAATAGGCTTTTACTTAATTACTTTTAAATCTTTAACCCAATTACCAATTTCCCCCAAGCTCAAACATTTTATTTTTTCCTACTTCCCCAAGCCCGTTTGCCCATGCCCCAAAGATTTATTTTCCCAAATCCCAATTCCTCCCCCCAAATCACCCCGAGCAAATTCCATCGTCCAAACCCTCATTTATTTTTCTTCTTCTCTCTATTTCCATTCCATTCAAAGTTCAAACCCTAAAATTTATTTTTCTCAAAAAACCCTAAAATAAACACTTCTTCCTTCTTCTTCTTCTTCTTCCTAAAATAAAACCTTCAAACCAAAATCCTTACCTCCAAATCGAGTTGATTTCCTTCTGACCGAAGCAGTCTATTCTCTTCCATTGTAAGCTCGAATTTTTTGCATCTTTAAAGTTTGTCTTGAAATATTTTTGAATTATTGAATGATTTTAGCTTTATTTGCATCTGTTTCGCTCTATTGAATGGTTTTCGCTCTATTTTCCTTTTCCACTTACTTGTTTGCTGTTGTAGAACGGGGCACACTGGCATAGCACAATCATCATCAGGCTAATTTTTTAAATTGAAAGAATTTAACTTATTTTATTTGAGACTTTGAGTGCAGCTGCTAAAAAATAATTAAAAATTATACTTCCCCACTCAAATGAAACATTTAATTACACTATTAAAATAATTAGAAATGAAACCTTTAATTGTTGTTTGTCTTTTTTTTGTTTTGGAAGATGTAAAATTCTTTTTTTATTATTAATAACTAAGCAGGAAGCACAACCTAATATAAATATATAATATTAGTAATAATGTAATATTAATAGAGAAAAAATGATAGCCAATTAATTTCCCAAAGTAATAATGTAATATTAGTAATAATATAATATTATTAATAACATAATATTAATAGAGAAAAAATGCATAAAATGTACTTTTTAAAGGATTTTGCAGCTTGCAATTCGATAAAATAACATTAAATGATGAATAAAACATTGGATTATCATTGTAACATCCTGAAAGTGGGGCTATGCATTTTTGAATTAATTATACGAAATGGCATGTCTTATGTGTTATGAATGTATTATGAACATTTTTGGAAACTTGGAAATGTAAGGAAATGCTTTAGGAATGTAAGTTTCAAAAGAGGAAACTGAACATTTTTGGAAACTTGGAAATGTAAGGAAATGATTTAGAAATGTTAAGTTTAAAGGAGGCATACGAACATTTTTGGAAACTTGGAAATGTAAGGAAATGTCTTAGAAAATGCTAAGTTTTAAAGTTTAAAAGAGGAAACTAAGGCAAGGTGGCCTTAAGAAAATTAATAGAAGAGATTTGACACAAGAACGGGCCTGGAAAAGTGGCAAGGAGGCACCACTTAAAGCCCAGTAAGTGACGCCACACTCAAGGGGGAAGGAGCCTAGGTTCGAGTCATTGAGGAAGCAGAACAAAGCTTTAATTTTTGCGGCACAAGGAGGAGGTAGTGGACGGCACTAAGTAACTCAAGGGAGGAGTTTAATCCTCTTTAAAATTCGGCAAAAGGGTGTGATTAATTGTGGATTAATTCCTTTTATTTTAATGGATAAAAGAAGAAATAATAGAAGGATTATTATTATTAAGCAAAGTGATAAAGG
This sequence comes from Gossypium australe, assembly GCA_005393395.2. Classification (NCBI taxonomy): domain Eukaryota; kingdom Viridiplantae; phylum Streptophyta; class Magnoliopsida; order Malvales; family Malvaceae; genus Gossypium; species Gossypium australe. Next base: position 76,511,297 of record CM016625.1, on the reverse strand, counting down.
ATGGAGTATTATTATTTATTTTAAATAAAAAGATAAAGAGGAAAATAAGGGAGAAGTGATGGCCAAGTAAGGGACTTTAACCTTAGTAATTTCGGCTAAGCTAGTAAAAGGGAGTAACCGAATGTCATTCAATACTTTTGCCTCTCTTTCAAGCACTCTTTTCTCTCCAAGCTATCATCTTCTTCTTCTTTTCTTTTTATCTGCTCTAGCCGAAACTTCCATCTCCCTAGTTCATCTTAGCCGTAAACCCACCCTAAAAAGATTCATACTCTTCCTATTGTGTTCTTTGAGATAGCTGAATACCCTACTTCTATTGGGAGCCATAGCCGATTCTTCCTAAGCCCATACTCTCTCTTTTCTTTTCCCCTGTTGAAGCCGAAACCTCCTAGTATTCATCAGAAGCCGAAATCAATTGAGTAAGATCTAGGCCAAAGCCGAATATTGTTGTGAATTCAAGCCAAGGTGTTGTCGACTACAACATTAGGGGAGGAATTTCGGGATATCAAGTGTTGCCGATTTCAATACTAAAGGTAAGGATGTTATTAACATCGTTTTGGTTCTTTTCTTTAAGCCGAAATTTAGATTCTAATGCCATCCATATCTTTGGCCGACACTTTGAAGGGCCTTTCGGGATTTACTACGTGTCGACTACAAGGAAGGAGAAGTTCTTTTCCCGAAGGTACACCATAGGCCGTGTGTTCCCTAGTTATTCGGTGAGTTTCGGGATTTAAAATCCACAAGGTAAGTATATATATGCAATCGGCCAAGGCTTATTTTAGCACTAGATCTATTTTCTTACATGATTTAAAAGCTGAAAACTAATCTATGAAGGGATTCAATACCAGCCGATTACAAGGAAGGGAGTCTACAACATTCCGGGATTTGATTAGTAAACAAATCGGCAAGGTAAGGATTTAAGTATACAAATCCTATTAGGACATGGATTTATGGCCGAATGGCTCTTTACTAAGTATTAAGTGATTGATCAAATGTAGAGATTTAAGATCTAAGGCATTAGATCAAGCTTTTCGGGATTTGGAGTGAACTTGCTAAAGCGAATCAGGTGTGTACCCCACACTATCTTTAATAAGATTTATGGCAATATTTAATATGTGCAAGTTTATAAGAATATGAATATGGCTAAGGTACCATGCTATGGTACAAAAGTACTCAGGTACGTTTCCTACTTCTACTAGGATTATGAATATATGTTATTTTTAACATGTAAAAAGTGATAAGAATGTGAATTAAGGAATGATATGCATGATATGTATGATAGGGAGCATATGGGATATTATGAAAAGGGGAAGTGAATGTGGTGACCTAAGACCACGATATCTGAATGTGGTGACCTAAGACCACGATATTTGAATGTGGTGACCTAAGACCACGATATCTGAATATGGTGTCTCTTGACACAAAATATGTATCTGGTGGCTATGCCACGAATTTTATAAGGGCGATGAGCACGTCGACTGCAGCGACTGCCTTCGATGGTGTGTAGCGGATGGAGGGTTGACTTAGTAGTCCCCACGGTGTGCAGGATGGTACGGGTGATGTGTAGCGGATGGCATCTAGGTTTGGGTTCGGGATGCATCATTATTTTCTATCTGTTATATGAACATGTATGATAATGTATGGCTGATTTATTGAATTTTAGTGTTGGTTACACATTGAGTCTGTTTGACTCACCCCGTTGGGGAACTTTTTCTTCCAGGTGACGATCAGTGATGGACCGGGCCGGCAGAAGCTTAGGGATGGCCATGCTCAGCAAGAAATTCAGTTTATTTGGACTATTTTATTTTAAGTACTTTGGTTTTAATTATTTTTGGGATTTATTAATGTAATAAGGCCATAGTTGGATTACTTTATTTTACTTTCATTTACTATGTATAAATTTTTATCGAGTAAAGTTTAAGTAAATTTATTTTAAAACAAAGCCTAAACGTTTTGTCACCTAAAGAAAAGGCTTTTAATAATAAAAGTGAACTCGTTTTCAACTCAAGCCCAACCCAAAAGCAATCTTTCTTTCAAAACACACATGTTTTTCCTAAGTAACAAAAGAATTTTGAATCGGTTTACATCGAGGAACATACCAGATCCGGTCAAGGCTCGTGGGCTGGGTTTGGGGTGTTTCAGCTTGGTATCAGAGCCCAGTTTTAAACTCTCGGCCTGGGGTTTAAAGCCCACAATGTTTTAAAATTAAGGCCCAAATGAATTTTGAGAAAGTTTTTAAGCAGGTTTTCTGGCATGGCACCTAAGTCTCCGACCCGTAGTCCACCAGGTAAGTACCCCTAACCTTTATGTAATATATATTGTGATCTGTAGAAGGGTAGAAATAGAATGGAACGTAGATTAGTATGATAGGTACTTGAACTCTAAGGCTAGCTTACCCCAACAGTTACATAAGACTTAAATGCTTAATAAAACAAACCTGTGTCTAAGTCGCCGAGTTAGGGTGTGGCAACCATTGTGCGCATGTCTAGGATTGGATCCGGAAGAGCCTGGTATTTAAGCAGTCCTAGTGACTCACCTCCTCTTCGCAGGAATCCTACCTGGTGCGTAGCTTCGGTTCACCCTAACCAAGAGGACTCAGTCATAGGCTAAACCCCTAACTAAAACCCGAAATGGATTAGCCACATTTTTATGGAAACCCTAGTTTTAAAACTTTTAAAAATTATCCTTTTAAATGTCCAAACTACCCACGGTTTAATTAAAATTTCCTTATTTTATAAAATATTCAAAAACTCTACTTCTGCAAAATATTAAAATACTCCAACTTGGAAAATTTACGAAATTGCCCCTAACTTACAAAATTACCAAAATGACCCTGGTTTTCAAAAATTTTGCAACATCACCGATTTGGAAAACAAATTCTCAAAAAGAACCCTCAAGCTTTATAAATTTTGAAATACCCTTGATTTATTAGGATTTACAAATTCACCCTGGTTTATTACCAAAATACTCCCGAGTTCCAAAATTACCGAAATACCCTCAGATTTCAAAATTTCCAAAAATACCTCGGGAATGCAAAATTACCAAAATACCCTTATTGACAAAATCCACAAGGAACCTTATTTTGAAAAAAATTAATTACGAAAATACCCTTGTAGGGTAAATTATGAAAATACCCCTGGGTAGTGGAAAAACAACAACAATGAAAATTACAACATTTCTCTGAATGAACGAAAGTTCATAATTGATTGATGAATGTATGAATGTAAATACTGTGTGCATGAATGAATACGAAAGAACCACTCCTAAAATTCTTTTCATAAAACTTCTTCGCGGATAATCAGTGAAACAAGAACTAATTCATAAAATTTCTTAATCAGATTAAAGCGCAGTCGTTAGAAATGAGTTCTAGAGGACGTGGTCGTCGTGGACGTGGTCGAGGAAGAATGACTGTCGGAACCCGTTAGATCGGGTCAAGGATCTGATAATGAGATACCACCGCCACCACCCCCAACTGTTAGTGTTGAGCAGCAAGCTCAGACGGGGGATGATGCTGTGTCGCAGGCTGTGCTGCGAGTTTTGGAAATGGTGACTGGAGCAGGTGGAAATATGGGAGCTCGAAAATCTGTACCCAAGTGACTCCGAGCCAATGGGGCTGAGATGTTTCGAGGAGTATCTGGTGTGGTACCCAATACAGCTGAATATTGGTTGGAAGCAACCGAACGAATTATGTATGAGCTCGATCTGACCCCTGAGGAGAAACTAAAAGGAATGGTGGCACTGCTACGCGATGAAGCGTATCAATGGTGGTTAACAGTTCGGGATGGTGCCACAGCTGAGGACCTGACCTGGGAATATGTTAAGGCGGCATATCAGAAAAAGTATGTCGGCACTCGTTATACTGATGAGCAAAGGAAGGCTTTTCTGGGGCTGGTTCAAGGGAACAAGTCAGTAGCAGAGTACGAAGCTGGGTTTCTGAGGTTAAGCCGGTATGCTCGAGGAGTAGTGGCTACTGAACATGAGCGCTGTGTCCGGTTTGAGGACGGATTAAGGGATGATTTGAGGTTGTTAATAGCACCACATCAGGAACGGGAGTTTTCTGCCTTAGTAGAGAAAGCTAAGGTAGCTGAAGGGATTAAGGATTCTGCAAGGCAGCACACTGATCGGAACAGGCCAAAAAGAGGTTTTGGATCGTCTGGATCATCTGGGAATAAGAGGCCTAGAGGTGATGGGCCGCGAGGTCAGCATACTGCTACAGGAGGGCAATATCGTACTTGTGATCAATGTGGGAAGAAACACTTAGGGGAATGTTGGAAAAAGACTGGAGGATGCTTTAGGTGTGGGTCAAAGGACCATATGATTAAGGACTGTCCAATGAGGCCGGAGGGGAATAAACCGGTAGCCCAGAATGTCAATCAGGCTGGTAGAGGTGGTCAGCAGCCTCAGCGAGGTCGTGGTCCGAATGGGCGAGGTAATGGTGCTGGCAGAGGACATGGAGCACAGGGCAGAGGTGCTGCTAATACTGAGGCAAGGCAGCCGGGCTTGGTTTATGCGGTTCACCGGAGGGAGGATGGAGACGCGCCGGATGTTATAACCGGTACGTTCCTTATTTGTGGCAAGTCTTATTATGCCTTAATTGATGTGGGCTCGACCCATTCTTATGTTGCATGTAGTGTAGTCGAGACACTAGGCTTAGACTCTGAACTCTCTGATAGGCAGATGACTGTAGTAAGCCCATTAGGCCAAACAGTAGTGGTGGATAAGATCTTTCGGAGTGTACCTCTAGGGATTCAGGGAGTGAACTTTCGGGCTGATTTAATGGAACTACCCTTTGGAGAGTTTGAACTCATACTTGGTATGGATTGGTTAGTAGAGCACCGGGCTGTGTTGGACTGTGCAGCTAAGCGAATGGAATTAAGGACCCCGGAGGGTGAGGTGGTCATTATGATAGGAGAAAGAAGAAACTACCTGTCTAATGTAGTTTCGGCGTTGAAGGCTGAGAAAATGATTAGAAAAGGGTGCAAGGCATTTCTGGCCTTCGTTAGTGCTGTGGACGCAAAAGAAGGGGGAGTTAGTGGAGTTAGAACGGTAAGGGACTTTGAAGATATGTTCCCAGAGGAATTGCTCGGAATACCCCCAAATAGAGAGGTGGAGTTTGGAATTGACTTGCTGTCGGGAACAGCTCCTGTGTCAATTGCCTCGTATCGAATGGCACCAAAGGAGTTGGTTGAGCTCAAGGCTCAAATCCAAGAATTGCTGGATCGTGGGTTCATTCGACCCAGTGTGTCTCCGTGGGGAGCACTGGTCTTGTTCGTGAAGAAGAAGGATGGAACTATGCGAATGTGCATAGATTATTGTCAGTTGAATAAGCTGACCATCAAGAACAAGTATCCTTTGCCAAGGATCGATGACTTGTTCGATCAGCTTAAGGGGGCTGCGGTATTTTCAAAGATCGACTAAAGGTTGGGATATCATCAGTTGAAGGTGAAGGAAGCCGATATCCATAAGACAGCTTTTAGGACAAGATACGGCCATTTTGAGTTTGTTGTAATGCCGTTTGGATTGACGAACGCCCCAGCTGCGTTCATGGATATGATGAACCGAGTTTTTCAACCTTACTTGGATAGGTTCGTCGTGGTGTTCATCGACGACATCTTGGTGTACTCTAAGTCGAAGGAAGAGCATGATGAGCATCTACGAATTGTGTTGCAAGTGTTGAGGGAGAAGAAGTTCTATGCCAAATTCAACAAGTGTGAATTTTGGCTTAAGGAGGTTGCGTTCTTAGGACATGTAGTGTCTGCAGAAGGAATAAGGGTGGATCCTAGGAAGATTGAGGCGGTGTTGGATTGGAAACCACCTAAGTCCGTGGCTGAGATCCGTAGTTTCTTAGGTTTGGCGGGCTATTACAGAAGGTTCGTGGAAGGATTTTCATCGATAGCCGCACTTTTGACAAAGTTGCTAAGGAAGGAAGTACCCTTTGTATAGACGGATAAGCAACAGGAGAGCTTTGAGAAGCTCAAGAGGGTTTTGACTGAAGCTCCAGTGTTAATTCAGCCAGAGGCAGGAAAGTATTTTGTGGTATACTGTGACGCTTCTCATACGGGATTAGGGTGTGTTCTAATGCAAGATGGAAAAGTAGTCGCTTATGCGTTTCGACAGTTAAGGCCGCATGAGGTTAACTACCCAACCCATGACTTGGAATTGGAAGCAGTGGTTTTCGCTCTTAAGGTTTGGAGGCACTACCTTTATGGAGAAAACTCGATAATCTACACAGACCACAAGAGCCTTAAGTATCTATTGACTCAGAAGGAGTTGAACTTGAGACAGCGAAGGTGGGTGGAATTGCTGAAGGACTATGACTGTTCTATAGAGTATCATCCGGGCAAGGCGAACGTAGTGGCTGATGCCCTAAGTCGGAAGGTTGTGTCGGATCTGAGGGCGATGTTCGCACACTTGAGTCTGTATGAGGATGGAAGCCTGTTGGCAGAGTTGCAAGTCAAGCCGACGTGGTTAAATGAAGTGAAAGAGGGACAGTTGGTTGATGATGAATTACGTGTTAAGCTACAGCAAGTACAGAATGAGGAGTTGGAGGGTTATGGTATTAATGACGAGGGAGTGTTGTGCTTCAAGGGTAAGGTCTGTATGCCTAAGGATCAGGAGTTAAGGCGGAAGATTCTTCAGGAGTCGCGTAGTAGCCCCTATGCTATGCATCCTGGAGGAAGTAAGTTGTACCGAGATTTAAGGGAACAATTTTGGTGGCCTGGACTTAAGAGAGAAGTTACAGAATTTGTTGGCAAATGCTTGACGTGTCAGCAAGTTAAGGCTGAACACCAAGTTCCGTCAGGATTGCTTCAACCGATTAAGATTCCACAATGGAAGTGGGAGAGAGTTACCATGGACTTCGTTAGTGGGTTTCCCCTTACGCCTACTAAGAAGGACTCGATATGGGTGATAGTTGATCGGTTGACTAAGTCCGCGCATTTTATTTCGATAAGGGTTGATTATTCCTTGCAAAAGTTGGCAAAGCTGTATGTGGCGGAAATTGTAACGTTGCATGGTGTTCCGGTGTCAATCATCTCAGATAGAGACCCAAGGTTTACTTCTCGGTTTTGGAGGGCACTTCATCAAGCTTTAGGCACTAAGTTGGACTTCACTATGGCTTTTCATCCACAATCAGACGGGCAGTCTGAGTGGGTAATACAAGTGTTGGAGGATATGTTGAGGAGCTGTGTGATGGATTTTAGAGGAAGTTGGGAGGAGTATTTGCCTTTAGCTGAGTTTGCCTATAACAACAGCTATCAGGCTAGTATTCGGATGGCACCGTATGAAGCGTTGTATGGTCGGAAGTGTCGAACTCCTACGTGTTGGACTGAATTAGGGGAACGTCGAGTTTTGGATCCAGAGCTAGTGGCGGAATCTGAAGAGAAGGTTGAGATAATTCGGGCACGGTTGAAGGAAGCGTCTGATAGACAAAAGTCGTATGCAGATTTCAAACGGAAGGAAATAGAATTTGATGTGGGAGATCAAGTATTCCTTAAGGTTTCGCCTTGGAAGAAGGTGATGAGATTTGGACGGAAAGGGAAGTTAAGCCCAAGGTTCATAGGGCCCTATCGAGTGTTAAAGCGAGTTGGACCAGTGGCATATCAGTTGGAGTTGCCACCAGAGTTAAAGCAGATGCACGACGTATTCCATGTATCCATGTTACGTCGATATCGATCGGATCCATCTCATGTAGTTTCGGTCGAGGAGGTGGAGCTAAGACCAGACTTATCCTACGAGGAAGAGCCGATTCAGATCCTAGAACGAGATGTGAAAGTATTACGGAGGAAGTCAGTTCCTCTAGTCAAAGTATTATGGAGAAATCATGGATCGGAGGAAGCTTCGTGGGAGCCAGAAGAGGCAAAGCGATAGCAATACCCTCATTTATTTCAGTCAGGTAATTTCGAGGACGAAATTATTTTAAGGGGGTAGAACTGTAACATCCTGAAAGTGGGGCTATGCATTTTTGAATTAATTATATGAAATGGCATGTCTTATGTGTTATGAATGTATTATGAACATTTTTGGAAACTTGGAAATGTAAGGAAATGCTTTAGGAATGTAAGTTTCAAAAGAAGAAAGTGAACATTTTTGGAAACTTGGAAATGTAAGGAAATGATTTAGAAATGTTAAGTTTAAAGGAGGCAAACGAACATTTTTAGAAACTTGGAAATGTAAGGAAATGTCTTAGAAAATGCTAAGTTTTAAAGTTTAAAAGAGGAAACTAAGGCAAGGTGGCCTTAAGAAAATTAATAGAAGAGATTTGACACAAGAACGGGCCTGGAAAAATGGCAAGGAGGCACCACTTAAAGCCCAGTAAGTGACGCCACACTCAAGGGGGAAGGAGCCTAGGTTCGAGTCATTGAGGAAGCAGAACAAAGCTTTAATTTTTGCGGCACAAGGAGGAGGTAGTGGACGGCACTAAGTAACTCAAGGGAGGAGTTTAATCCTCTTTAAAATTCGGCAAAAGGGTGTGATTAATTGTGGATTAATTCCTTTTATTTTAATGGATAAAAGAAGAAATAATAGAAGGATTATTATTATTAAGCAAAGTGATAAAGGATGGAGTATTATTATTTATTTTAAATAAAAAGATAAAGAGGAAAATAAGGGAGAAGTGATGGCCAAGTAAGGGACTTTAACCTTAGTAATTTCGGCTAAGCCAGTAAAAGGGAGTAGCCGAATGTCATTCAATACTTTTGCCTCTCTTTCAAGCACTCTTTTCTCTCCAGGCTATCATCTTCTTCTTCTTTTCTTTTTATCTGCTCTAGCCGAAACTTCCATCTCCCTAGTTCATCTTAGCCGTAAACCCTCCCTAAAAAGATTCATACTCTTCCTCTTGTGTTCTTTGAGATAGCAGAATACCCTACTTCTATTGGGAGCCATAGCCGATTCTTCCTAAGCCCATACTCTCTCTTTTCTTTTCCCCTGTTGAAGCCGAAACCTCCTAGTATTCATCAGAAGCTGAAATCAATTGAGTAAGATCTAGGCCAAAGCCGAATATTGTTGTGAATTCAAGCTAAGGTGTTGTCGACTACAACATTAGGGGAGGAATTTCGGGATATCAAGTGTTGCCGATTTCAATACTAAAGGTAAGGATGTTATTGACATCGTTTTGGTTCTTTTCTTTAAGCCGAAATTTAGATTCTAATGCCATCCATATCTTTGGCCGACACTTTGAAGGGTCTTTCAGGATTTACTACGTGTCGACTACAAGGAAGGAGAAGTTCTTTTCCCGAAGGTACACCATAGGCCGTGTGTTCCCTAGTTATTCGGTGAGTTTCGGGATTTAAAATCCACAAGGTAAGTATATATATGCAATCGGCCAAGGCTTATTTTAGCACTAGATATATTTTCTTACATGATTTAAAAGCTGAAAACTAATCTATGAAGGGATTCAATACCAGCCGATTACAAGGAAGGGAGTCTACAACATTCCGGGATTTGATTAGTAAACAAATCGGCAAGGTAAGGATTTAAGTATACAAATCCTATTACGACTTGGATTTATGGCCGAATGGCTCTTTACTAAGTATTAAGTGATTGATCAAATGTAGAGATTTAAGATCTAAGGCATTAGATCAAGCTTTTCGGGATTTGGAGTGAACTTGCTAAAGCGAATCAGGTGTGTACCCCACACTATCTTTAATAAGATTTATGGCAATATTTAATATGTGCAAGTTTATAAGAATATGAATATGGCTAAGGTACCATGCTATGGTACAAAAGTACTCAGGTACGTTTCCTACTTCTACTAGGATTATGAATATATGTTATTTTTAACATGTAAAAAGTGATAAGAATGTGAATTAAGGAATGATATGCATGATATGTATGATAGGGGGCATATGGGATATTATGAAAAGGGGAAGTGAATGTGGTGACCTAAGACCACGATATCTGAATGTGGTGACCTAAGACCACGATATTTGAATGTGGTGACCTAAGACCACGATATCTGAATATGGTGTCTCTTGACACAAAATATGTATCTGGTGGCTATGCCACGAATTTTATAAGGGCGATGAGCACATCGACTGCAGCGACTGCCTTCGATGGTGTGTAGCGGATGGAGGGTTGACTTAGTAGTCCCCACGGTGTGCAGGATGGTACGGGTGATGTGTAGCGGATGGCATCTAGGTTTGGGTTCGGGATGCATCATTATTTTCTATCTGTTATATGAACATGTATGATAATGTATGGCTGATTTATTGAATTTTAGTGTTGGTTACACATTGAGTCTGTTTGACTCACCCCGATGGGAACTTTTTCTTCCAGGTGACGATCAGTGATGGACCGGGCCGGCAGAAGCTTAGGGATGGCCATGCTCAGCAAGAAATTCAGTTTATTTGGACTATTTTATTTTAAGTACTTTGGTTTTAATTATTTTTGGGATTTATTAAAGTAATAAGGCCATAGTTGGATTACTTTATTTTACTTTCATTTACTATGTATAAATTTTTATCGAGTAATGTTTAAGTAAATTTATTTTAAAACAAAGCCTAAACGTTTTGTCACCTAAAGAAAAGGCTTTTAATAATAAAAGTAAACTTGTTTTCAACTCAAGCCCAACCCAAAAGCAATCTTTCTTTCAAAACACACATGTTTTTCCTAAGTAACAAAAGAATTTTGAACCGGTTTACATCGAGGAACATACCAGATCCGGTCAAGGCTCGTGGGCCGGGTTTGGGGTGTTTCAATCATATTTAAATTATAAATAAAAATAAAAATATTAAATATTAAATACTAGACCTTATAAATAAAATAACACTCCACCAGACTTTTTTAAATACCATGTTAACTAATTTTAAAGTTTAAACTATAGTTTAATAGACACCTAAATTTTTTAATAATAAATCTTTTTGGCAAGTTAGATATAAAGAAAACTAGGCTTCAATTAATTAATTTATGATGTTGTACTATTATATTAATTTAGGCTTCAATTAACTAGCTTTAAAGTTTAAACTGTGGTTTAGCAGACTTTTTTTTTTGGTTTAATTTATGCTATCGTACTATTATATTAATTTAGGCTTCAATTAACTAACTTTAAAGTTTAAACTGTAGTTTAACATACTTTTTTTTTGTTTAATTTATGCTGTTGTACTTGTACTATTATATTAATTTAGGCTTCAATTAACTAACTTTAAAGTTTAAACGATAGCTTAACAGACTTTTTTTTTAATTTATGTTATTGTACTATTATATTAATTTAGGCTTCAATTAACTAACTTTAAAGTTTAAAATGTAGTTTAACATACTTTTTTTGTTTAATTTATGCTGCTGTACTATTATATTAATTAATTTTTAATTTAATCGATTTATTAAGTTTGATTTTAAACCAATTTTTGGTCATGGTTAGTGATTGCAACAAATGTTTACTTGTAGATGAGTGATCCAAAGTGAGATGGTTCAACTCAAAGTTCACAAAATTCTTCCCCAAGTAAAGATGATCAAGCAACAACAAAGAAAAATGTTCGAAAAAAGATTACTCCAAGGGCAGCTTGTTTGAACCATTTCACTAAATTTGTGACTAAAGAGGGGGAGAAGAGAGCAAGATGCAATGCATATGATGTTACTTACACAATGGAATCAACTTCAGGTTCTACAACAAATTTAAATAACCATTTGAAAGCATGCCTAAAAAGACATCGAGGTAATACTTCTAATCCGAAGCAATCAGAATTAACATTTGTGAAGGTTAGCCAAGAAACAATGGATTTATCAACTTGGGTGTTTGATAAAGATGCTATTAGAAAAGCATTGGTTCGTATGATAATTATGGATGAACAACCTTTTAAAATTGTAGAGGAAGAGGGTTTCAAATACTTTCTTTCTATAGCATGCCCACGATTTAGTCTTCCATCTCGTTGGACAATTAGAAGGGATTGTCTTGATTTATTTAACTCCATAAAGAGTGTGATGAAGAACTGTTTTGAAAAAGATATAAGTAGAGTTTGTTTGACGACAGATACTTGGACTTCATTGCAGAGGATATCTTATATGGTTTTAACAGCACATTGGGTGGATGATGAGTGGAGGTTGCAAAAAAAGATTATAAATTTTTGTCCAATATCTGCTCATAGAGGTGAAAGCATAGGTCATGCCATTGAAAAATGTCTTCGAGATTGGGGGATTGAGAGGGTTTTCACTATTACAGTTGATAATGCATCCGCCAATAGTTTTGCCATTGAATATTTGAGAAAGAAATTGAATCATCGAAATGCTTCTGTTGCAAATGAAAAATTTATTCATATGAGATGTGTTGCACACATTCTTAATCTTATTGTGCAATACGGTATTAAGGATGCTTCTGTGTCTGTGGATCGAGTTAGAGGTGCTGTGAGGTATATAAGAGCATCACCATCGAGGTTGACAAAATTCAACCAACAGGTAAAAGAAGAAATGATAGATAGTAAGGCTCAATTGTGTTTAGATGAGCCTATTAGATGGAACTCAACATATATGATGTTAAAGGTGACCGAAAAATATGAGCGTGCATTTGAATCATATGTACGTGATGACCATAATTTTTTCCTTGACCTTACTGCTGGAGATGGAGTTCCTACATTTGATGATTGGGAAATTGTTCGAAGAGTTATAAAAGTATTAGAGTTTTCTTATCATCTTACATTGAAGGTGTCCGGATCTTTGCATGTTACCTCTCATTCACTTTTTGAAGTATTGACGGATGTACATTGTCTTTTTAATGGGTGGCAAGATTGAAGAGATCTAGACATAATTTTTATGACTTCCAAAATGAGAGAGAAATATAATAAGTATTGGGGTGAAGGAAACAAGATCAACATGCTAGTTTACTTGGAGGTCATCTTTGATCCGCGATGTAAAATGAGTTTTTTGGACTTTGGGGTCAACTTGCTTTTTCATAATGTTGCTAATGACATTATGAAAATGATTGATAAAGATTTGCATTGCTTGTTCAATGAGTATTCTTCTAATGTCGGGAGAATTGAATTGTTTGAAGGTAGATCTAGTTCTTCGACAAATCTTTGCAGTTCAATGGAAATAGATCAGTCAGAAATGAAAACAAGCTTAACCAAACAAAAATACCTTAAGAAGAAGAAACAAGTTGGATTAGAAAGCAAATCTGAGTTGGATAGATATTTGGGTGAGGATGAAGAAGTAAACAATTCAAGTTCATTTGATTTACTATTGTGGTGGAAAATGAACAGTCCTAGATTCCCTATTCTTGCACAAATGGCTCGAGATATTCTTGCTATTCCTATCTCAACAGTTGCCTCGGAAAGTGCATTTAGCACGGGTGGACGTGTTCTCAATAGTTTTAGAAGTTCTCTAACTCCTCTCATGGTCGAAGCTTTGGTTTGCACACAAGATTGACTTAGAAAATCTAATAATGCCATCAATCTTGAAGATTATGTTGATGAACTTCAAACCATGGAAGATGGTAATATATAAATTTTAATTTATAAAATAAGCTTTTGTATTCTTTATATTAGTAAGCATTCCCATAATTTAACTAACACTTTTGTTTTTAAATTCGCTAGACTTATCCAAAATACCCGAAGATCAAGAAGGTAACATACTTAGCATTAGTTTATAAAGTTAAATGTTTATTATTTAACTAACTCATTCAATACTTTTACTAGATGTTTCAAGATTATCAATGGTGTTTGAAGCACAAGAAAAAACTTAAACGTTTCTATAATGGTTTTTGAACTGATGTGTTAATGTTATTAGTTTGGTTTGGTTTGTTATTGTTGTTGGTTAATTGGACTTTTGTTGTGTTCTTTTGGTGTAGGTTTCTATTGTATTTTGGACTTTTGCTTATGTTTTTTTATTATAATGTTGTTGTTTATTTCGACTCATGCTATTTACTTGGAGTTTTACTTATGTTTTTTTATTATAATCTTGTTGTATTATTTTTGTTGTTTATTTGGGTTGATGTTGTGTTGCTTTTATTTATTCACTTATTTACACTTCAATTTTTTGTTGTATGATCATGTTTAAAAACTTTAAAGAAAATTATTTTTTGAAAAAATTACATAAAAATAAACAACACTAATTTTTTTTTTAAATTTAACTCGAACAAATATATTCGATTCGAATTCCATCTCACTTGATTCGATTCGATAAAACTTCAAATAAAGTTAGGATGATAAAATGAGATTCGAAAACTCGATTAACTCGAAAATTTTCGATTCGATTCGATCGAATGCTCACCCCTAATTGTCATTGTCGACGTTCAATTTTTACAAACACGTTATATAGTATGAAATCAACATTGGATTGCTATTATCATTAAAATTAGGAACATCCAAAGATGAATGTAAAGTTTTGATTTGTATTTGAGGTGCATGGTCAGTAACCTGCAGATATGAAAAATCCAAGAATTACAAAACAAAGAAGTAGCAGAACAAAGAAGAAGCAGATATGATCAGTAACCTTTCTACTAAATTACATTAACAAACACACGTTGAGAACAAAGAAGCGGCAGCAAAATTGTAGAAGTATCCAAGAATGAAATTTTTTTCATAAAAAAGCAGCACAAAAATCCATTTCAGTAGAAAAACCTTTGACAAAAAACACTTGAAAAATCCAAGGTGAATGTTGGACTGTGCTGAGTGAAGTCGAAATTGGATATGCGCCATCAGTCACTGTGTTGGGTTAGGGATTTTGGGTGAAGTTGAAATCGATGGCAGACGAACGTCAATAACCTGGTGTACGCTGGACGATGTGACTAGTGGATTTTGGATGGTGGTGACTAGCAGTAGGGATTTTGGGACTTGGGAGATTTTAGATTAGGGATTTTTGAGTCTGTGAGATTTTGAGACCTGGTGGCTGGTGTATTACCGCGTGCAATGTTTTTAGGTTTATGAGGAATTAAAATTTTATGTTTGGGGCCTAGGTTAGTGTTTGGGTTTACTTTTAGTGTATTGGGTTTATTTAGGAGTGGGTTAGTGTTTGGGGCTTGGGTCTAGGTGGGTAGTGGCCTGATGGGTTAATATAAAATATTAATTATTAAGTTCGGTTAATTAATCAATTTCGAATCAAATTAATCGTTAACTAAACTTTCAAAAAATTATTAATCGACCTCTGACCTAATTAGATCGGTTAATTGATCGATTAACCAAATTAGTTCGATTCGATCGATTAAATTGATTTTATTCGAAATTTGTACACCCCTACATGTATCGTGGCACTCCTATGTTGTAGAAGTGAGCTCACACAAGGAAGAAGAAATTACAGCCACAGTTAAAAGGTTGTTCATAGATCTAATATAATTATTGGTTTTATTCTTCAATCAATACCCAATATTAGGATTAAACCATCAAGAAAATGACCAACACTTTTTGCATTTAATTAAACAATATTATTATCTGAACTTATGGAAAGTAATTATGATAAGTACAAACATCCCATCACATGGAGAGTAATTATGATAAGTATAGACATCCCAGGCGATGATGGATGACTACCATTTGAAATGTTTTATTTTTTTAATATAGTTTTATAAATTTAAGGTAAATATCCAACATTACTAAATTATTAGTAAATTCATATTTTAATTATTAAAATTTAAAAAGTTACAGATATTAATAAATTATTTAAAATTTTTATTTAAGTCAAAAATCATTTAAAAATAAGAGTTTTTCTTTTCTTTTCTTGCTATTTTGAATGTTTTTGTTATAAAAATAAATTTTATTTCACTTAATTTTTCGCTCTAATAAATTATTTTATTCTCTTGTTTTTAGATCTGATTAGGGGCTTCTTTGAAGTTTAAGAATAATTTCTTCTCACTTAAGAAACTCTAATTTGATCATTCTTTGACTCTTTTCCGGTCGCCCCTCCTTTTCTTTCGATTTAGGTTTCTTATTCATTCAATTTTGTTCAACTACTATTTTTTTTTTGTTTCTTTTGTTTAGATCTCCATTCGGTAGTCTTCTACTTCAACAAGAATGACTCAAGTCACTCCAAACACCTTTTTCATTGTTCTTGGTTGGCCAAATCCTTTTTTAATCTTTTCTTTTAATTTCATTTGATTTTAATCATTATTCTTTCAAATATGTTCTAACTGATTGTTTTCCCTCTTAATTGACAACCTGGAATTGTTCCAAATTCATCAAGAACAGGTCTTCTCTATCAAACCGACTTGAACTCTTAAGGATCCTAATTTCTCAATTCGGTTTACTTGTTTTGTAAAACCCTCAACCCGATTTGATTTACCAGGCTTGAATCTCGGGTGTTACTCCACAAAACTCTTAGCTAAAATTTCAAAATAGTTTAGTTAAAACATATTTCTTATCATTTTATTTAAGGACACAATATCAAAGAAACAAAAGAAAGCATTTAAATATAAAATTATTACATCAATTATATTTCAACACACTAACATCAGAAGTTAAAACAAAATCTTAGGTGTAATTCTACAATATGTTTCATCTACAATATGCAACCTTGGCGCATTCTTGACTTATTCCCTCATGGCTTACACTTAGAATCATACTTCTGCTTTCAGTGAATATTTTCATAATTTCAGGCTTACACTTACACACCAATTACCCTAGGCTTAGCTCTTAACTACCAAACTGACTTACGATCCTTCCAGACATTATATTTATCCCTTATTTCTCTTAAAACCACAAAAGTACTCTACAAAAGAATATATCTTCAGAGCCCACTTCATACAGACCTACACATTTGACGGATTCCCACAATGAGTTACATACCATCAGTTTACCAAATCAGATCATTTTCTAGTTCAAACTCAATACATGTTTGTATTGATAATGGATTATCTAGATTATTCAAAATAATTACCCACATCTATCCAAAATAACAAACAGCTCAAATTCAATAAGATTCCAGAGTAAGACATAATTCTACTCAAATATGGCGGATACCAAATGCTCAAATTTTAGCACTACATAACACAAACGAATTCAAATTGACAAAATTCTTATATCTCTCATAGCTACGAATGTGCCCATATTCAAAATTATAAATTACCATAGTAGATAATCACATTCTACCATACAAAATTAATAGAGTACGCCACAGGAGCCAAATAGAATACGCCCTAAGAGGAACATACAGAGTACGCCATAAAGGCAACATATAGAATACTCCACAAAGGTGACATACATAATCACGTGTTTATTGTCCCAATAGACTTTCACATAAGGTGCCATGGTTTCTCCTTCATGGATACATAAATTTCATGTACTGTGATCTACCAGTCCAATCTTCATCTTACTGGAGGCTACACCACGAACATTCATACAGTGATATCTTGCCATGAGTCTCAACCACATTGATACATTCACCAGAACAATTGAAGTGCACTCGAGCTCATTAAGTGGACCAAACTCCAAGTTGCCTATTTCAAAAGAGGATCCAATTGAATGTTCCATCAAGCCTATAACGTGTACTAGATCTAAGAAGCTTAAAAAGGCGATGATAGGCTTGATTCAGCAAATTTAGGCCGAACATGAGAAGTCAAATTCCTATTGGACTCAAGATAACGTTCCAAGTCCATGCAACATTTTGTATGTGGCAATTTGTTTAATTTGAACTAATGTTTCAGTTTTAATTATGTTTGTGTTTGTTAAATATATCTTTTTTTAATGTTTTGCATTATTAAGTGTTTTGTTGGATAAATGCATCTTTGATTAATGTCTTGCATTAATACATTTGCATCTTTAGAAACTTGCATCAAATGTCTTGTTTATTAAATGCATCTTTGTTTAATGTTTTGCATTAGTACACTAGCATCATTTAATACTTGCGTTATATGTTCTTCATATTAAATAAGTCATGCATTAAAACATTTCATTTTGTTCATAAAGTTTAAATAGGTTTAAGTTGCATGTTCAATTAATTTATATGCATGAGTGTTATTAAATATGTTGTTTTTATGAGTGTTTTAGTTATTGTTTAATGCTTAATTATCTATTTTGCAGGTGGCTTTTCATATGACTAAAGACTTTTCAAATTGGATAATTTCAAAGCTTTTAAAAACAACATTAAGGAGGTTGTTCATGGATCAAAAGGAAACTCTTCAAGTCTGATCAGTTTTGGAGTCTTTAACCTTCATTATGACGCCATCTTAAGAGGATGTTACACAAGCTTTATGATTCGATTTCAAGGAAGTTAAAGGGACTTCAATTAAGCATATTAAGAACACATTTAGTCTTCATCAAAGAAAAGAACCATGCATTTTCATCTACACCAGAATCAAGTGAAAAGACATGACCATTGGATTTCCTACATGAGTTAAAAACTAAATTAAAGCTTGTAATAAACTTAGTTAATTTTGATGATGAAAGGTCTCACATAGGCATTCAAATAGTCACAATACTACCTATAAATAATTTGTGAAAAAAACCTTTGTAATCTAATGAATAATTTTGAGTTTATGCGAGAATTCTATCTCATTGTTCTTGATCAAACTTACTTGGACTTATCAAGGTACTTCTTGTGGCATCAAACCTATTTCTTTTGAACTTATCACTTCTTTTCTTTCTTTTTCCTAAAGTGTGACGTTCTAACATATTGATGGTTCCTATTTTGCTAAATAGCGAGTCACAGTTTATTTCTTCAAAGTCTTGTTTGTTATTTCACTATATAGAAATCGGGTCACGATCATTTATATCGTTGGTTCTTTTCTAAGTGTCAAATTCGTGCAAGTCAATCAATCAAAACCCTTTTTGTTATTTTAATCAGCCTAGTTCTATTATTCACAATTCCACTTTGAATTCCAAATCGAGACAATACGAAAGTTAGACGATTGGGAAATTTAGCATCTTGTAATCGAATTCACGAATACAAGTAGGCATCACACAAAAACTTACACACTTTCATATATAGTGGTCTATCATTCCAGTTTTCATTTTTATTAAAGGCTACACCAGGAGTGTTTTCATATCATACGATGCCATGGGTTTCAACTTCATAATCTTACACTTGTTTTCTGTAACAACTCGTTTTTAGTCAAATCAAAACAGTGGTTTCGTGACCACAAATCCGAAGTCAAAATAATTATTTTATTATTATTTTAATGTCCATGGTATGATAATATGTTTGTGTGAAATTTTCGTTAAGAAATTTTATCGTTTGATTGGTCAATTTGATAAAAAGGACTAAATCGTGTAAAGTGTAAAAGTGGAGTTCCATTAGCTAAAGGTGCCTAATGGCTATGGAACTTAAAAGAGGAGGTCCTATGTTGTGATTAGACCATTAATAGCATGAGTGGACAATTATGGACAACCATTATATGTTTTTAATGTTTAATTAGTAAGGTTAATAATGTAATTTGATAATTTAACTTAAATTAAATAAAACAAAACCAAGTTAATTGTTGGTATCATCTTCTCCACCAATTTTTGGAAGAGAAGAAACACCATTTTAGGGCTATCATTCGGCTAAGGCATTTTTGCATAATTAAGGAATGATTTTTGTCCCGTTTTTAATGATTTCTACGTTTTTAAAATCGTTGCAGCTTATTCTAGCTAGCCCAGGGACTAATTTACAAAATTGTTAAATATTTTGAATGTTTCCATTAATGAATATGTGTGAGTTTTGATGATTGATGATAGATTTTGAATGTTTTTTGTTAGTTACACAAGTTTTGTAAAGTGATTTTGAGTAAAAATGCAAAATAGGGATTTAATTGTGAAAATGTGAAAATGTGTGGTTTAATGTGTGAATAAATGAAAAATATGGGCTGCTAGGGGCCTTATGGTAATTCGGCTAAGCATGGGTGTTGTGAAATTTACATGAATTTGTTATTTTGTGTATTGAAGACTAAATTGTAAAAATGTGAAACTTTAGGGGCAAAAGTGTAAACGTATCTAAATGTGTGTTTTGGACTTAATTGAATAAAGTAGTGATTAAATAAGCTAAATCTGATATTATATAGACCAAGAAAAGAGAAATAAGGACTTAGACAGGAGAAAGAATAAAGTTACGGAATACTTGACTCGATTCGCCGTTGTAGCATCCGAGGTAAGTTCGTATGTAATAAGCATTGTTACAATTATGCTTTAACTATTTTGATGTTGCATAAATCGTGTATATGAGATTATAGTCATGTTTGACGACTATTCGGATATATATATATATGGAACTTAGTGTGCTATTCGAGATAGCTTTGGCTATATATGACACTTAGTGTGCGATTCGGAATAGCTTCTGCTATATATGGCACTTAGTGTGCGAGACCGAGATAGATTCGGCTATGTAAGGCACTTAGTGTGCGAGATTATAATAGCTTCGGCTACGTATTGGAACTTAGTGTGCGAGATATTGAGTATTCGACACTATTCCGAAAAGGTATGAGTTCGTTACGAATTTGTATAGGTATGTACATGTAAAGTATAAGATTCAAATAGAAGAAGTTATGAATTTGCATATAAGCATATGATTAAGCATATAGAAGGTTTGTTGTTATCATGAATTACATGTTAAATAGTTCAAATTGATCATTTATGTATTATGATTTGTTTGAGTATATTTCGTACGAACTTACTAAGCTATAAAGCTTACTTTGTTTATTTTTCTCGTATTTTATAGTGAACTCAAAGCTAGCTCGGATTTGGGAATCGTCGGAGACATCGTCACACTATCCGACCATCACTTTGGTACTTTTGAGCTTATGGTTTGGTCATATGGCATGTATAGGAACTTTGTGTCATGTTGATTATGTTTTGGTAATGATGTTGACCAGATGAATTGGCATTGTAAATGTTCATATTTTGGTTTGTATATATGGCCATGAGATTTGGCTTAAGTTGGTGGATTTGGTTATATGTTTATTTGTGCATATATGGTTGATATTGAGTTCATAGATGGATATGTGAATGACCATATTATGAAGTTTGTGGAGTTGGTATCATACTTGTAAATTGGTACAAAATGAGGTATGTTAGGAAAAGGTTAAACTAGTTGATTGGTATATGTATTTTAGTATGTTTTGGTTGAGTAAAACTTGAGATATAAGCATGTTGGCTGCTAGTATTGGAATTGGTTTGAGTTAGCTTTGCTTGTGGCTAATTTGGATGTTTCTCTATACTATGGGTTGGTGCTATTTTGGTTGTTTTGGTTTGCTTATTATTTTGGTTGTCCTACTCAAGGGACAGCGTCGTCTGATTCTAGACCCGCAACGGGTAGCCAGGGAAGAGAGGCTAAAGAAGCCTTCTTCTATATGATGAATGAATGGTTCATGCAATATATTTGAACGAACCCGGCTACTCAACACCTCTACCCCTCCTAATCCCCAACCTGTACCCGTAGCTTCTCAAGTTGTGGAACATCAAAGACTGAATAAACCGTCGGTTGATAAAATTCTTAAGTGTGGGGCCGAAAAGTTCAGAGCTACCGTTGATGATGATCCAGATAAAGCTGAATTTTGGCTTGAAAACACTATTCGGGTATTCGATGAACTTTCATGCACTCCAGTTGAATGTTTGAAGTGTGTCGTTTCCTTGTTGAGAGACATAGCATATCAATGGTGGAATACCTTGGTGTATGTAGTACCGAGAGAGTGAGTGACTTGGGAATTCTTTCAAACTAAGTTTCGAAAGAAATATATAAATCAGCGGTTCCTTGATCAAAAGCATAAAGAATTTCTAGAGTTGAAACAGGGTTGAATGACTGTGACAGAGTATGAAAGAGAATTTGTACGGTTGAGTAAATATGCTCGAGAATATGTTTCTGCGGAAGAGATTATGTGCAAGCGTTTTGTTGATGGGTTGAATGAAGATATTAAACTTCTGTTCGGAATTTTAGATTTGAAAGAGTTTGTTGTGTTAGTCGACCGGGTTTGCAAAGCCGAAGAATTTAATCGAGAAAAGAGAAAGGCTAATTCAAAGGTAAGAGATTCGAGGAAGAGATCGATGAGTAAACCTCATCATTCCTCGTCAAAGAAATCAAGAGATCATTTTAACCGATCGACCAATTCTGTGGGATATTCCAATAGAGATTGCGAAAAGCAATACATCAACCCTAAAGCTCAAGTCATATCAGTATCAAGTGTTCACGAGATCATTTTATCAGAAATTGTCCTGAGCTAAATGAAAAAGATAAATCTCAGAATGCAAGATCGAGCAATATAGCTACTCGATGGAGGCCACAGGAAATGTGGGAAGTGCTAGTGGTAATCGCGGGACAATGAGAGATTCTACAGTGAGATCTGAGGCCAGAGTACCTACTAGATCTTACGCTATTCGTGCTCGTGAAGATGCGTCATCACCAAATGTCATTACCGGTACATTTTCTCTTTACGACACTAATGTTATTGCATTGATTGATCCTGGACCGACTCATTCGTATATATGTATAAATTTGGTGTCTAATAAGAGTTGGCCTGTCGAGTCTACTAAGTTTGTGATTAAAGTATCGAACCCCTTAGGCAAGTTTGTTCTAGTTGATAAAGTATGTAAGAATTGTCCTTTAATGACTCGGGGTTACTGTTTTTTGGCTGATTTGATGCTTTTGCCATTTGATGAATTTGATGTAATTCTGGGAATAGATTGGTTGACTCTGCATGATGCTATTGTGAATGTGGACAAAATATTATAGAATTGAAGTGTCAGAATAATGAAATTCTTCGGATTGAATAAAATGAATCAAATGAATTGCTTGTAGTGATTTCGTCTCTATCAGCTCAGAGATATGTGAGAAAAGCTTGTGAAGCCTATCTTGCTTATGTTTTGGATACAAAAGTGTCTGAATCAAAGATTGAATCAGTGCCAGTTGTCTGTGAATATCCGGATGTGTTTCCTAAAGAATTACCAGGGCTACATGTAACACCTATTACCCATATTCAACGCCGGAACCGGGTACAAGGCATTACAGGACTTATCTTGCTTGAATAAAAAACTTTGGGCTTTAAAATTTCATTCCTACTTAAAACTTCCCATTCACATTCATAACATCCTTATTATAGGCCTACGAGGCCTTAAACATGCAAACAGAGGGTTTCGGAATCAAACCGGGAACTTTTATATACTTAGAAATTTTTTGCCTAAACAGGGCCACATGCCCGTGTAAAATAAGACATGCCCGTGTAGGCAGGTCGTGTGGTCAAACACGCCCATGTCCCTAGCTCGTGTGGAATTTATTTTTCTTTTTGAACCTATAGGGGTTTTCACACAGCCGAGAACACGCCCGTGTCTTTGGCCCGTGTCCATCACACGGCCTAGACACGCCTGTGTCCTCACCCGTGTGTAAAAACCTGGGTTTTCTGTTTATGACGTCAACAACCTCATAAGGGACACACGGCCTGTCACACACCCGTGTGCTCCACCCGTGGTCGACACTGACTTGCAACACTAGTATGCAAGGGACACATGTCCCACCCACACACCCATGGGACAGACTGTGTGTCACACATGGCCTGACACACACCCGTGTGCCTACCCGTATGGACAAGAACAAGGCTATTTGCCAAGCTCTTTTTATCACCCTAACTCATACAACATAAATCACATTCAACCATTAACCAAGCAACCCAATAATGCATCATACATATTCATGAATAACCTCATCTTTTCAATATATTAATGATAATGGAGCCATTAAATATGGCCATTTACAAAGAGTTCATCTTTAAAAGAGCCAACACACTTGGCCAAAACAATAAGACATTTCACTAAGTCTAGCCCTTATACATGCCATACTTAAAATGCGAGGTCTAAATATACCGAGATGAGCTGATAGTGTGGATGCTCTTCAGATTATCCTCGTAACCCGGGCTGGCTCTTTGACACTATAAAATAAGGGAAAAGAAAGGGAGTAAGCTTTAAGCTTAGTAAGTCTACATGTAAACAATAAGCATCATATCATATGCAAAGCAACCACAACCATTATACATTATGTAAGAACAATTCACATTATCATAAACATGCTTACTCGTCTCAACTCTTACCACATTCCAACCATATAGCATATATATATATATTGCTCACATTGACTTGTACATGTACCCTGCACTCGTCACCATAAAGCCACATGAAATATTCACTTAGACAAATTTCTCGATGAACCCTTCGGAATAATACTAGGTACTCGGTGGTTTCGTACACAACCCACCATTAATCAATAATAAGGTGGTATCGCATATAACCCACCAAATGATAATATAAATGATGGTATCACACACAAGCCACCGTGAATAAATAATAAGGTGGTATCGCACACAGCCCACCAACAATGATAATTATGGTGGTATCGCACACAGCCCACCGAATGGTAACTACGAATATTTGTCCGTACTTACATTTCTATTTCGAGGTTCATACAAGAATTACTCATTATCTAAAATTTTCAATCAATCTCACCAATAAGTATTTCATCCAAATAATGCATCAATAGGTAACTTCATAAGTATTAAGGATGTATCGCTTACAAGTAAACTTTCCTCGGTGCAAAATGTATTAATCGACGACTTAGTCCGTAACCTTGCCTTTTCCTCGGTCAAGGTTGTTTTCGGTTCTTCTTGATCTAAAATAATAAAATTTATTCATTCGATCACTTTATAACTCATGATACATCAAAATTTCTACTTAGGCAAAAATGACCATTTTGCCCTTATACTTTGACAAAATTACGATTTTGCCCATAGGCTCGTAAATTGTTTTTAATCACGTTTTCTCATTAAACAATCCTAGATAAACATTTATTTCTCTTACAACAACTCATAAAACCAATTATTTAATGCATTTATTACTCAATTACAACCTTTACAACTAAGTCCCATTTAGGTGTTTTCATGGTAACACCTTTCACAAAAGTTATTCCTTAACCCTTTAACATTCATTTTCTTCCATAAAAACTTAACAAACAACATAAATACTCTCATGGCAAGTCCCTAAACTTTCAACCATTTTGCAAAATAGTCCACTCATTAGCTATCTTAAGCTTTAGGGGTTCCAAAAGTATAAAAATTATCGAGGAAGACCTCTAAAATCACTTACTTGCAAGGGAATAGCTTGGCTGAAAGTTTGAACTCCAAAAACCTCTAATTTCTCTTCAATTTTTGTCGGAGAAGAAGTGTGAATAGTAAAAGATGACAACTCTTTTATTTATCTTATTTTATTCATTTTTGGTCACCTAATTTCACCAAAATTTTGACCAAATTAATGTCTTTGTCCCCCTTGGCCGGCTATCACTCTTAGGGTGGTCTATTTGCACTTTGAAGACCTCAAATTTAATATTTCATAGATATTAGACACTCCTAGCTTGAAAAATGGAACTTTCGCACTTTATGCGATTTAGTCATTTTTCACAATTAAGCATACAGTCGTTAAAATTAAGGCACCAAAATTTTCATGCATCCTTATAATCTTGCTATGACACATAAAATAGTATTAAAATAATTTTCTTCAACCTCGGATTAGTGGTCTCGAAACCACTGTTCCGACTAGCCCCAAAATCGGGCTGTTACAACTCTCCCCCTTTAGAGATTTTTGTCCCCGAAAATCTTACCGGTAAAAAGGTTTGGGTGTTGTTCTCTCATAGTTTCTTCCGGTTCCCACCTAGCCTCTTCTATACCGTGTTTTTTCCATAATACTTTCACTAAGGCTATACTTTTGTTCCTCAACTGTTTAACCTCTCGAGCCAAAATCTTAATTGGTTCCTCTTCATAAGTCATGTCCGGTCATATCTCAATTTCGGTCAGAGGGATCACATACGAAGGATCGAAACGATATCGCCGCAACATCGTCACATGAAACACATTGTGTATTCTCTCTAACTCTGCCGGCAAAGCCAACCGGTATGCTACTGGCCCAATCTTTTCAATAACCTCATACGACCATATGAATCATGGGCTCAATTTACCCTTTCGGCCAAATCTCAATATTTTCTTCCATGGGGATACCTTTAGAAATACCTTATCACCCACTTGAAACTGATCATGTGGCAAAAGGCTTCCCGAGCCTCTTCTCCTTAACCCAACGTCTCGAATCTACCTTCTACCAGCGCAGTCCCTTGAGCGGGAGCCGGCACGTTACTAGCAGCGTCATCAGCAGCTGCTCGGTTGGGATCCATACTATATAAAAACAAAGTTTAGGATTGTCAGAAGTCACCACACTATCAATATACGTTTATGGCATTACAGCTAGACTCTCATACAAGCTACGGTAGTCCGAAAACCCACTAAACCATAGCTCTGATACCACTAAATGTAACACCCCTTACCCGTATTCAATGCTAGAACCGGGTACGAGGCATTACTGGACTTATCTTGCTTGAACATAAAACTTTGGGCTTTAAAATTTCATTCCCACTTAAAACTTCTCATTCACATTCATAACATCTTTATTATGTGCCTACGAGGCCTTAAACATGAAAACAGAGGGTTTCAAAATCAAACCGGGAACTTTTGTATACTTAGAAAATTTTTGCCTAAACAGGGTCACACGCCCGTGTGGTCAAACACGCTCATTTTCCTAGCCCGTGTGGAACTTATTTTTCTTTTCGAACCTACAGGGGCTTTCACACACCCGTGTCTTTGGTTCGTGTCCTTCACACGGCCTAGACACGCCTGTGTCCTCACCCGTGTGTGAAAACCTGGGTATTTTGTTTATTACGTCAGCAACCTCATAAGGGACACACGGCCTGTCACACGCCCGTGTGCTCCACCCGTGGTCGACATTGACTTGCAACACTAATATGCAAGGGACACATGGCCCAGCCACACACCCATGGGACTGACCGTGTGTCACACACGGCCTAGACACACACCCGTGTGCCTACCCGTGTGGACAAGAACAATGCTATTTGCCAAGCTCTTTTTAACCAAGCAACCCAATAATGCATCATACATATTCATGAATAATGTAACACCCCTTACCCGTATTCTACGTCGGAGCCAGGTACGAGGCGTTACCGTACTTGACCCACATAGTCATACAACTTTGGTTATCAAAATCAATTCCAAATTAAAATTTTTCCATTCACATATATAACATCCTTATAATGGGCCTACAGGGCCCTAAACATACTTTTGGAAGGTTTCAGAAATAAATCGAAAACTTTTACACACTTAGAAAAATTTTACCTAAATAGGGGCCACACGCCCGTGTGCCAAAACCTTGGCATTCTGTTTACGACGCCATTATCTCACTATGGTCACACGGCCAAGGCACACGCTCGTGTCCTTAGACCGTGTGTCGAATTAAATTCAAATTTCAAGGTGCAAACTTCACATGGCCTGGGCACACGCCCATGTCTGTGGCCGTGTCTCTGCCCGTATGTTTACTACTAAGCTTATAGACTTGAAATTCTAACATGCAAAGGGACACACAGCCTGGTCACACACCCATTAGACTGACCGTGTGTCACACACGGCCTAGACACACGCTCGTGTGCCTACCCGTGTGGACAAAAACAAGGCTATTTGCCAAGCTCTTTCATCACCCTAACTCACTCAAGCATAATTCATAACCAAGCAACTCAATCATAAACCCTACACAATCATGAATAACCTCATCTTTTCATTGATTAATAGTATTGAGCCATTAACTATGGCCATGTACAAAATGATTCAGCTATAAGGAGCCAATACACACTTGGTCAAAATAACAAATCATTTCACCTAGTCTAGCTCCTATACATGCCATATCCATGCTAATTCTAAATATGCGGAGATGAGCTGATAGTGTGGGTGATCTTTCAATTATCTTCGTATCCCGACGCGGCTCTTTGTCATTATAAAACAAGGGAAAGGAAAAAGGGAGTAAGCTTTAAGCTTAGTAAGTTTACATGTAAACAATAAACATTATAAGATGTGCTAATCAATAAATAGCAATTTACAATCCAAGATCATGCTTACTCATTCATCTCTTCCCACAATCCAACCATATCACAACCAAATGCTCTTATTATTTAACATACATCCTTGTACTTGATCACCACATGATCACATGAAATGACACATCATAATTACACAATAAACCATTCTTAGTAATACCAAACACTCGGTGGTTTCGCACTTAGCCTACCATTTATCTTTAACAGGGTGGTATAGCACATAGCCCACCAAATGATATTATTAACGATGGTAGCGCACATAGCCCATCGTGAATAAGTAAATAGGTGGTATCGCACATAGCCCACCAACAAGAACAATTAAGGTGCTATCACACACAGCCCACTATTATCTACTACGGATAATATTCTGCACTTACATATCTATTTCAACATTCACTCGGAATTTATTCATTTTCTACCAAATTCAATCCATTTAAATCGTAAGTGTTCTCAATCTTACAATGCACCAATAAGCAACAACATATGTATTTAAGATGCATCGTTTACGCATAAACTTACCTCGGTGCAAAATGCGTTAATTTGCGGTTTAATCCGAAACCTTGCCTTTTCCCCAGTCAAGGTTAATTCTACGCTATTCTTGATCTATAACAACAAAATTTCACTCATTTAATCATTTTATGATCATAATACATCATAATCTCTACTTAGGCAAAAATGACTATTTTGCCCTTGTACTATGGCAAAATTACGATTTTACCCCTAGGCTCATAAATCATTTTTCATCACATTTTCTCATTAAACAAGCCTAGCTAAACATTTATTACTCTTACAACTACTTGTAATTCTAAATATTTCATGCATTTATTACACAATTTCAATCTTTGCATTCAAGTCCTATTTAGGTGTTTCATGCTAACACCTTTCACAAAAGTTGTTTCTCATCTCACTAACATTCATTTTCTTCCATAAAAACTCAGCTAACAACATAAAATCTCTTATGGCAAGTCTCTAAACTTTCAAACATTATCAATTTAGTCTCATCATTAGCTAGCTTAAGCTTTGGGGACTCCAAAAGTACAGAAATCTTCAAAAAAAATAATCATCAAAATCACTTACTTGCAAGGAGATAGCTTAGCTGAAAGTTTGAACCCCAAAAACTCTATTTTTCTCTTCAATTTTTCGTGGAAGAAGGAGGGTGAATAGTGAAAGATGATAGCTTTTCTTTTTATCTTATTTTTTCATATTTTCATCACCTAATTTCACCAAATTTGACCAAAAATTTAATGCCCTTGTCTCCCTAGCCTCTATGGCCGGCCAACACCTCTCAATTGGCCTAATTGTACATTAAGGACCTCCAATTAATATTCTATGGCTATTGAAACCTCTACCTTGAATAATGGAACTTTCGCACTTTATGCGATTTAGTCCTTTTTCACAATTAAGCATGCAATCGTTAAAAATTAAAGCACCAAAATTTTCATATAGCTATATATTAATGTCATAACATGTAACACCCCAAACCCAGCCCAGACATTATGGCCGGATCCAACATGCCACATAGAAAGGTTGTTTAAAAACTTGCGCGTTCGTTAAAAAGTTCGTATTCTTTTTGAAACTCCAAGCTTTATTGTTTGTGAAAAACCCGATTTGCTTTTATGGTTTTCTTGTAAAACGTTATTATTATTATTATTTGCGAAAACTTGTTTATAGCAGAAATTAGATTCAGTAACTTGCAGAACGTGATGTCGTGGAAAACCGTTCATTAAGGTTTTAAGAAAACTCCATATTAATCCTTTAGCAATAAATCATAGCGAAAAAGAAAGTTTAAAAGAAAATTAAAAATTAAAAGGCCTTATTACAAAATATAGAACCCAAATTAAAATAAATCTCAAAATAAAGCAAAACGGAAATTTACTAAAGTGTGGGAGAAGTACTCCGATGTATGGCCACCACAAAAGTCCTCCGCAGCTCCAAATCCTCAAAGTTTGGGATCACCTGCAAGATTAAAGCAGAGGGGTGAGTTACGAGAACTCAGTGTGTAATCCCCTAATTGGTCATTAACTGGGCCTGAGCCCATATAGTAGTAGACTGGGCCGAAGCCCATAAAAAAGCAGACTGGGCCGAAGCCCATACAGAAGCAGACTGGGCCGAAGCCCTATATAGTACAATCTGGGCCTTAGCCCTATTAACATGATAAAGCAGATAATGCATGCAGCCCAACCTAATAATCCATCCGCTACACACCACCCGTACCAGCCCAACACACTTGTGGGGATTTCTAAATCGACCCATCCAACCGCTACACACCTCGATGGCAGACAAGCTGGTCATTTACAGAATTTGTGGCGAAGCCACCAGAATAACAGAATATACGTGG
Organism: Gossypium australe; assembly: GCA_005393395.2. NCBI lineage: Eukaryota > Viridiplantae > Streptophyta > Magnoliopsida > Malvales > Malvaceae > Gossypium > Gossypium australe. Next base: position 76,481,173 of record CM016625.1, on the reverse strand, counting down.
CATAGCCACTAGAATAGAACGTGGCAGAGCCACCAGAATCATAATCGGCACATAGCCATCAGCGTCGGTAATATAATCGGCACACAACCTTGGGTAAATAGGATCGACACAGAGTCATCGATATCTGTTAGGTACAACGCCACGAGTAAATACGATTGGCACAAAGCCATATTCAAGATGGCACAGAGCCAAGCTCTCCAATAATGCAGCCAAGCTGCTAATAACGGTATATGTGGCTGAGCCACCAAAATAATATATGTGGCATATGTAACATCCTAAATTATTGGGCCTATGCGTTTAGTGTGGTGATATGTTTAATGTGTTAATTTAAGTGTTAGGGGTCCAAATTGGGCTCAGGCTTAGGTAAAGGCCTTGGTTAAATTATCTGTTTGGGCACCATAAGGTTTAAAAGGTAGTATCTGTGTTTGAAATACCAAAGTGAGCTTGTGGCCCAGGGGTCAGTGGCACCACTTAGGGAGCAAGGGGGTGAGCCACACAAGTGAATAAGGGGCCCAAATTTAAGTTTCATGGAGCCCAAATCTTTTAATTTAAGTTAGCTAATTTTCGGCATTAGGGTTAGGTGGAGTGGACGACAACAAGGCTAAAAAATAGGAGGATTTATGTGAATAGGATAATGTAGATATTATAGTTGATAATATGGAAGATAAAAAGGAGAAAAGATAGGAGCTGTCTGCAAGGCTAGGTGTTGGCCAAAATTCCATCACCTAGAGGAGTGAAGAAATTGGTTTCTTCATGGCAAAGGGGTGCCGAATTTTCCCTTTTTATTTGCTAAATTTTTAGTTATCAGGAAGGGCACTTTCAGTTTTTGACATGTAAGTGCCGAAATCTCTATAAATAGGGGGATAGCTCATCAATTCTGGCATTTGAACCCTACTCTTTTCTTCATTCTTTGTGCCGAAATTCTCAGTTTTCCTCTGCAATTTCTTTTTTTTTTTGATTTCTTCAAAAGCTGAAACCTCCCAATCTTCTCAACATCTTTTCTTTCAAAAGCCGAAACCCTGAACTCTCTTCTCATCTCCATAGCCGAATACTCCCTATTCTTCTTGCCGATTTCTTCAACTAAAAGCCGAAACTACTTGGATTTCTTCTTATTAACTTCTCTTCTTGATATTCTCAAAAAGCCGGAATCTTTAAGGGGTAGTCAAATTCTTTGTGTTAAGGTGAGTGTCGATTCCCTACCTCTTCACTATCTCTTTCGGGTTTTGGAAGACAAATCCAAAAAGCTAATGGTTTAATGGTTCTATGTATTTTCTTGTTGGGCGACATTCGGGAATTGAAGTAGATCTCTTAGATCTAAAAGCCGGAAACACTAGTCCCTGAATCTCATATCACTTTTTGAGATTTCAAGGTAAGGATTTCAATTCTCCTTAAGATGATCAACCATTTTCTTTTCGTTAGTTGTGCCTTAACCTAATGTTTCGTTATCGGCTTCTGAACAACACCTTAGGCAGATAGCAGTGGTGTTGGCTACGGATAGCGTTGGCTTAGAAAGTCTCGTTCTAACGGTAATCAGGTGTGTAGATCTCTAACACACTATTTAACTGTAATTTATGTGTTATGGGCTAAAAAGCCAGAAAAAGGCTGTGTAGACAGTCGAATGAAACCCTAAAAGGGTGAGGCAAGGATGCCAGGTATGTAATCATAGAAATTCTCTATGTGTATCGAAATATATGAGAGCCTGTATGATGTTTTCTTTATGTGTGTATGCATGGGGTGGGATTATGATATTGAAGGGGAAGTGCATGATAGGTCACTTGGTGATCGGTGGTTAAACCACAAATTCAAATGTTAGGTCACATAGTGATCGGTGGCTATGCCACGTTTAATGATTCCTGATTAATAGGAATAGGCAGTACGGCTGTCGTTATGGTGTGTAGCGGATGGAGGGTTGATTGTAGAAATCCCCAAGGTGTGATGGTTGGTACGGGTTGGTGTGTAGAGGATGGAATTCTAGCATGGGTTGGGCTATTCATCACTTATTATTTAACATGTAATTATGATTGTTGCCTTTATGTATGGGCCAGGGCCCATAATGTGTTTGTGGGCTCAGGTCGTTGTGTGTTTCAGGATTTATACACTGAGTCTTGGTGACTCACGCTTTCCTTTTTCTCTACTCTTTCAGATGAACAGTAGATCGTGGACATGGGAGCCGAGACGGACTCGAGGGGCCATCAAGTCTTTCAAGTCTTTATATATTTTTTTAATAGAGTATTTCGGCTTTTCCTTTAAGTTTTAATTTTTGGAATATTTATGTAATAAGGCCCCATAGTTTATATTTCACTATTTAGTTTTTTTTCAATATTTGAACTTATGAAACTATGTTAAGGGTTTAATTTTACGAAATAATAATAGTACAAGTTTTTTTTCAAAAGTCACCTATTTACTCAAATTTTTTTTATTAACTTATGATTTTCTAAAAACAACTTAGTAAAAGTTTTCAATGTACAACCCGTAGCATACCGGATCTGGTCGAAACGCATGGGCCGGGTTTGGAGTGTTACAGCATAGCCACTAAAACAGAATGTGGCAGGGCCACCAGAATACACTTCCTCCAATCATCAAACCCAACCCAATGCAATATGTCGTGTATGTCATTCTCAATCATTACACATGTATGCAAAATGACCATGCTTAGTAACAGTCATTTCAACACATATTAACAGCAAATCAGACACACGCCCACAGTCAAGTCAGTTAAAACACAGTCATACAATCACAGTCAACTCAGTCAAACTCACAGTCTAAATCAGTCATTTACCTACAAGGGCAAAATAGTTATTTACCCTATAAGGGTATTTTGGTAATCCTACCCTTCAAGGGTATTTCGATAATTCTACCCTATAGGGGTATTTCAGTAATTCTACCTTATAGGGGTATTTCAGTAATTTTACAAATCGGGGGTATTTCGATAATTTCACAAATTGAGGGTATTTAGATAATTTCGCAAATCGAGGGTATTTTGATAATTTTGCAAATTAGGGGTACTTCGGTAATTCTACAAACTGAGGGTATTTCGATAATTTTCCAAACCGATGGTATTTCGGTAATTTCACAAATCAGGGGTATTTAGGTAATTTTACAATCCGATGGTATTTCGATAATTTCACAAAGTAGGGGTATTTCTGTAATTTCACAAAATAGGGGTATTTCGGTAATTTTACAAACCAAGGGTATTTTAGTAATTCTGTAAACCAAGGGTATTCCAAACAGAGATAACGAAGCAAATGGACCTAAGGCCCATTCTCGGCCCAAGTGGGCCCACACGCTCGTGTGGCCCATTTAGCCCAAATCTAGCCACAGATATGAGATTCACATAGACTAGTCCAATATCTACTACACAATCATACAATTTATTCATATGGGCCCACGGGCCCATTGGCCCCACATGGCCCATTTCAGCCCATCGTGGCCCAAACAGCCTAACCCAGAAGAACACTCATGATGGCCTCAACTATCGCGTCGAAGCCCCCACACGTGCGCTCGCACGCTCATGTGGCTACCATTGTCGTGTGACCGGCATTTTGGCATTTGCCGCCCTACAGCTAGAGTAGTGCGAAATACACACCTGATAGGAGTCTGAAGCTAATCCGCGCTCCGAATGCTCCTATGCCCAAACACCCACCAAGGTATGCTTCCTCTCCTCATAGGTAGCTCTATTTAAAGCCAGCTTCTCACCTTCCCTCTTGCTAGCTTTCCGATGTGGGATCCCTTCTTCAGTAGAGTTTAAATCCAACACAAACTCTGGTTGTCCAATCCGCAAAATAAATACTCCCTTACTTGTCATGAGATTCGAACCCAGGCTCCCTTGTAACTTAATCCACGCCGCTAGCCACTAGGCCACAAGCTCCTCTTGTGTCTAAAATCATGCGCAACTAAATACAAGTCTATGGGCCAATGTCTAAGTTCATTTTAAAAAAAGAAATCAAAATGAAATGCAAGCGCCAAGACTTGAACCTTGGACCCCTTGCTTCCTTGTGTGGCGTCATTCCCTTGTCTCCTATGTGGCGTCATTTGCCACTAGACCACAACCCCTTTTGTGTTATTTTTCTCCACATTTTATTCTTAAAGCCTACTTACTAACCCCTAAGGTTTTACTCACCTAAAACCAAAATTTTCCTAAAGCCCAGGTTTGATCCCGGGACTTCATGGAAGCCCCATAACCTTCCAAAACCACTCACCTAATAGGTCCAACTTGCATTAGAGCCGTTCTCTTGTTCTCAAAAATTTTAAACGCTCCCGTGCCCAAGGCCCAATTCTACTAGGCCCAACTTCGGGTCATTACAAAACACATAAAATAATATCAAAATAATTTTTCTCAACCTCAGATTAGCGGTCTCGAAACCACTGTTCCGACTAGCCCCAAAATCGGGCTGTTACAACTCTCCCCTCCTTTAGAGATTTTCGCCTTCGAAAATCTTACCGGTAAAAAGGTTTGGATATTGTTCTCTCATGGCTTCTTCCGGTTCCCACGTAGCTTCTTCCATACCGTGGTTTTTCCATAACACTTTTACTATAGCTATGCTCTTATTCCTCAATTGTGTAACCTCTCGAGCTAATATTTTAATCGGCTCCTCTTCATAAGTCATGTCCGATCGTATCTCAACTTCCGTGGGAGGGATCACATGCAAAGGATTGGAACGATATCGTCACAACATTGACACATGAAACACATTGTGTATTTTCTCTAACTTTACCGGCAAAGCCAACCGGTATGCCATTGGCCCAATCCTTTCGGTAACCTCATACGGTCCTATGAATCGCGGACTCAATTTGCCTTTACGACCAAATCTCAATATTTTCTTCCATGGGGATACCTTTAGAAATACCTTATCACCCACTTGAAACTTAATTTCTTTCCTTTTTAAATTCGCGTACGACTTTTGTCTATCCGAAGCAGCTTTCAGACTATCTCAAATCACTTTCACTTTCTCCTCGGTCTCTTTAACTAGATCAACCCCATGAATTTGTTTCTCACTAAGCTCAGTCCAATACAAGGGAGTCTGACACTTACGACTATACAAGGCTTCGTACAGTGCCATCCGTATACTCGACTGGTAACTGTTGTTGTAGGTAAACTCATCCAAAGGTAGATATCTTTCCCAATTACCTCCGAATTCTAACACACAGCATCGTAGCATATCCTCAAGAACTTGAATCACTCTTTCAGATTGGCCGTCAGTTTGAGGATGGAACGCAATACTAAAATTCAACCATGTACCTAAGGCCTCCTGCAACTTCTTCCAAAATCTAGAAGTAAATCTCGGATCTCTATCCGAGATATTAGATACAGGCACTCCATGTAATCTCACCACTTCAGCAATACACAACTCGACCAACTTATCAAGGGTATAATCAACACGCACCTGTATAAAGAGAGTCGACTTCGTTAGTCTATCAACAATAACCCACACATCATCTTTCTTTTTTGGAGTCATAGGCAACCTCGTCACAAAATCCATGGTGATCCGATCCCTCTTCCACTCGGGAACCATCACCGTCTAAAGCAATCCCGATGGTACTTGATGCTCAGCTTTCACTTGCTGACAGATCAAACATCTTGTCTCGAACTCAGAGATGTCTCTTTTCATACCCGGCCACCAATAAAATTTCTTCAAATCATTGTACATTTTTGGGCTACCGAGATGTACTGACATGTGACCACTATGTGCTTCATGTAAAATTTCCCGGATCAACTCATCATCTTTAGGTACACAAATCCTATCGTGAAACATCAAACAACCATCTGAACTCACCCAAAAATCAGAATCATTTCCCGATTCGTACTTATCTCTCTTAGCTTGCATCTCATTATCATTCTTTTGAGCTTCACAAATTCACTGAATAAATAGCGGTCTAACCCTCAACTCAGCCAATATAGCACCATCATTAGACAATGCTAAGCTCGTACTTAAGGCCCTCAAAGCATATAGGGATTTTCTACTCAAGGCATCTGCTGCTACGTTTGCTTTCCCCGGATGATAATCAATTACTAGCTCATAGTCCTTCAATAATTCAAGCCACCGCCATTGTCGCAAATTCAAATCCTTTTGATCCATCAGATACTTCAAACTCTTATGATCAGTGAAGATTCGACACTTCTCACCATATAAATAATGGCGCCAGATCTTCAAAGCGAAAATGATCGCAGCCAACTCCAAGTCGTGAGTCGGATGATTCTTCTCATGTGGTTTTAGCTGTCTCGAGGCATAAGCTACTACCTTACCCTCTTGCATCAACACACAGTCGAGTCCATTAAACGATGCATCACTATATACTACAAACTCCTTGCCCTACACAGGTTGCACTGAAATTGGCGCTTCAGTAAACAAGGTTTTCAATCTCTCAAAACTCTGTTGACATTTCTCTGTCCATTCAAACTTGACATCTTTATGCATCAGTTTTGTCATCGGGGTAGCAATCATGGAAAACCCCTTTACGAACCGTCTGTAGTACCCCGCTAAACCCAAAAAGCTTCTGACTTCTGACACATCTCTTGGCAGTTTCCACTCTACGATAGCCGAGATCTTACTCGGATCAACTCTAATACCATCACCCGACACAATGTGTCCTAAGAATCTGACCTCTCGTAACCAAAACTCACTCTTGCTAAATTTAGCATACAACTGCTTGCCTCTTAAAGTCTGTGATCGTGTGTCAGAGTCTTAAAAATTTATAAAAAGAATGATCGAGCCTAGAAACTAACTATGACAATGATTGAGGCAAGCGCACCTATCGAACAGTAGTATAGTTTAGTGGCAAGATCGAATTGTCGAACCCAAAGGAACCAAAAGTACTAATACTAACTTTCTTTTTATTATTTAGCCTAAGATAAAAGTGAATTGTTATTTAATCTAAAATTAACTAACTATTAAGCTAAAGATGCTAAGACAAAGAGAATGAATTGGGAAAAATACTTGTGGGAAAAACCAATTGATTAAGACGATTCCCGAGGAAGAATTCACCTAGACTTCACTTGATATTTAACGCTGAACCAGACGATTTATTCACTTGACTTGATCCGTAGGATTCCCTAATTTATATTAATACCTCTTTCAAGGCTACTAACGTCTAACCCTAGGTTGATTAATTGAAATATCTTTCTAATTAAAACCCCTAGAATTTCATTAACTCGATCTATGGACTCCCATTTTAGGTTTGACCCTAATCTGACAGATTTTTGTTATCCTATTTCTAGGGTTGCGATCAACTCCGCTTAATTATGTTAGATCTACTCTTAAACATGGACTTTTGCTCCACTACCTAAGCACATCAATACTTGAATCAATATCCAGAAATATCAAAGCAAGAATTAAGAACACATAATTAAGAACAAATCAAGTATTTATCATATAGTTTAGAAAACAATAATAATGTAACACCCCAAACCCGGCCCATGCGTTATGACCGGATCTGACATGTCACATGAGAAAAAAAACATGTTTAGTCATTTTTTTGTTCATACTAAAAAGGGTTATTTGTTAAAATCAAGAAAACAAGTTTGATTTGAAATATTTTGATAAAGTATTACAAACCTCGAAGGTTGATTTTGATAAATTGATAATTTAAACTAGAGATCTTATAAACCACGACTTTTGAAAATATTGTTGATAATTCGAGAGAAAATTTCCGAGTTAAAATATTTGTTAAAGTTAATTATGAAATCCATTTGTTAGTTTATTTTAGAAAATCTTTAATTTAAGTTTTTAGAAAAATTCCCATTTAATATAATTTAAGCAAAATAAAAGTACGTCAAACATATAGCAAAATAAAATACTCCAGAGGCCTTATTACATCATAAAAAAAACCCAAAATTGTAAAGAGAACGGTAATAGAAATTTAAAGTTCAAAATAAAACACCATTTCTGAAGTATGGCCCCCACCGAGTCATCCATGGCCCAAGTCAACGTCACTGAGCATTACCTGCAAGGGTTAAGGAAACGGGGTGAGTTACTAGAACTCAGTGTATAACTCCCTTACCGTTGTTGGCTAGGCCTGAACCCATAATTCAATATCTTGTGTAACAGACCAATATTGACCCTAATCGGAACGGTGGTTTCGGGACCACGAATCTGAGCCCGAGAAATATTTTGATATTATATACTATGTTTATTATATGTGGACTAATGTGTGTGAAAATATCGTAGAAAAATATTATCGTTTAATTGCTTAATTTGATAAAAAGGATTTAATCGCGAAAAGCGAAAAAGTTGCATGCTAAGGTGTAATGTACTAAATTGCTTGTGGCTTTTTAAGTGGGTGTCCTAAAAGGACAATTAGCCCATTGACCATAGTGATGGACGGCAATGGGCCAAGTTAGCTAGATATATATGTTAGTTTAATTATATTTTTATTATATGCTTATGTTAGTACTTTTATATAGAAATAATGTTAATGTATATGTTAAATAAAACATAAAATAAGGCCACTATCTTCTTCATTCTCTCATGGCCGATTATTAGCTAATGAAAGGGGTAAATTGAATTGTTTTCTTGCATGGGAGGGTTTGCATGTCAAATTCCCCACATTTATAATATAGTGGACGGTAAGCATGCTATGAATATTATATTTTTAGTATATTATAACTAAAGTATTATTTGTATAATAAGCATGCTATAAAATATGTTAATTAATTAAACAAAAAGAAGTATTTTTTTTTTGTTTATTATTCTATTTTCTTTCCTTCTCCCCATCTTCTTCACCGATTCTATTTGAAAGAAGAAAAGAAAGCTTGAAACCTCCATTGTTTCGGCCATGCATGTAGTAGTAAGGTGGGTATTTTAGCTTGATTTTAGCAAATCTTTACATATTGGATTTGGTTGCCTTGAATGCAAATGAAATCATGTTAAAAATTTTGAGATTAAGCATGTTAATATTCGGCCTAGGATGAGCACTCTTGGGTCGTTTTTGATTTGAAAAATGCTTAGTATTGATTCAAAAACAACATGAGTTACTAAAGAGACTTAGATGAATTGAAGACTTGTGGCTTAAATTATGTGAGAGTTATAGAAATTATTTTGGATTTGAGCATAGAGATGCTCTTACTATTTGGCTGTATTGGGATGAATATAAATGGTGGTTATTTAGATTGTTGTTTGATCATGTATTGAATAATATGCATGGGTACATCGAGTTAGCAAATTCGGTCATAAGAGAAGAAGAAATTGAGCTTGTATATTCAGCCTTTATGAATTTTAAGCTTGTTGAATTATAATAATTAATTCATAGAGGCTTGTTTGGAGATGGTGAATATTCAACCTTTGAAAAAGGGCAATTAAATTCTTTATATTTCGTGTTTTGAATTTTAGGATTTTCTTATAAATATTACAAATGTGGGGGGGGGGGTTAATCGGCAAATTGTATATTATATGATTTTTCTTTTAAATTGAATGAAAATGTGGTTGAATTGGTTTAATTTGAACCGAATTAGATCAAGAACAAAAGGAGAAGAATTTAGAGCGAGGAAAAGCTAAACTAAACGAATAGCTGGAAATTTCGAATCTATCGACAACCGAGGTAAGTCCTTTAGCTAAAATATGTCAAGGAACTAATTATGACTATATTAAATAGTAAGAATTGATGAATTTTAGTACCTATTTATATCATAGCCGAATGTATATAGGTATACTAGGTTGATGATTAAAGTTGGTTATGTGATGTGGATTGTTAGATTGTATAATGATATAATGATTTTATTGGTTTAATGTGAGCGAACTCAATTGAATTGGACTTATATATATATATAATAGTTATGAAGTGTGTTTGGAATGTTTAATTTCATTGAGACGTTTCGGGCTTTTACGCCTAGCAAGCTTTGTGCCGGTGTCACTTATCGGGCTTTTACGCCTAGCAGGCTTTGTGCCAGTGTTACTTATCGGGCTATTACGCCTAGCAGGCTTTGTGCCGGTGTCACTTATCGGGCTTTTACGCCTAGCAGGCTTGATGCCGGTGATGTGTTTCACAAAAGAGAAACCGAATTTTGTTCAAAGTAAATTAAAGCTAATTTATCGAGTTAATGGCTCAGGTAAGCATGTAAGGTATGAATTAACTTCTTACCTATTTAAAATAAGGTAAGCAAGTAACTCAGTTATTTATTACAAATTGTATATGTTACAAATGAAGTTTATATATATATATATGATTATAATATGTGTTCTCGGTTTAATGAATGAATGATATGAATATTGTGGTTTGGTCTTTTTAATTGTATATGCAAGACCGGGTATATTCGGCCACATGGATAGTTTGTGTATGTAATGCTATATTATAGAAATTGAGCTTTAAGTATATGAATGGTTATACGTTTGGTTATATAACGACATTTTGGTTTTGAAAGGTTGGATTATGAGTAAATATTTTGATTTTATAAGCATTCGGCTAAAGAGAAATTGTTCTACGAATTTATATGTTATATAAGTATGGAATTGAAAGCTTGAAAATAATTGTGATTACAAGTATACAAGCTGAATTATTCTTAAGTTAAATGTTAAATGTTCGAATGTTATATTATTAGGAGCTTAGGACTTACTAAGCTAGTAAGCTTATTTGTGCAAAATGTTTCCCCTGTTTTATAGATTAGGTGTAAGCTACAAGCTCGTCGGGATCGTTCAGAAAGTCGTCCACACTATCAAACTATTTTGGTACTCTTTCATTTTGGTTTTCAAATGAAGGCATGTATAGGAAAGACTTTGTCTTTGTTTTGATGAAAACTTTTGGTTCATGTATATAATAGCCATGCGAATATGGCTAAATTTTTAGTTAAGTATGTTTTTTTGTGCTTTTGATACAAATGTCGATTTATGTTGGTAATGTTTGTGCTTTTTAATCGAAGTTTAATCGTTTTGATAAGGAAATGTATGTTTACGGAATGAACCTTTGAATTAGGTATAATTAATTTGCATAAATGATTAAAATGCATGGACAGTATGAGTTGTATGTGGGTATATTCGGTTATAAACTAGTTAGACATATTTTGCAATGAAATAGTTTTTAGTTAGCAGCAGTGATGTGATTTTGAAAAAATCACCAAAAATAGGATAAATTGAATTAGAAAGTGAATAGGATATAGAATTAAAGCTTATTGTGTCTATTTTTATATGAAAGAAACAGAATAGGAAAAGGAATTTTATATTATAAGATATTTACATTTTAGTGAGACTTATTCTGAATGAATTTGTGATTCCCTATTCTGTCTTGGAAAATATTGTTAAAATTTGTACAAAAATAATCATGGAGCATAGTTTATATGCTTAGAATCCTTAAGGAGTCTATTTTTGATTGGAATAAACAAGAACATTATTGAAATTTTGTACAATGAGATAACTGAGTTTTTGTAAAGATAGGTCAGAATCATCAAACAGTGAAATAGGGGAAAATTTGATGAATAAACTGTACTAATTGGCCACATGAAAAATTCTGGAAAAATTATGGTAAAAATTTATATGAGTCTAGTTTCAAGGAAAATTTACGGATTGAAATTTTGAGTTTTTTAACTCGAGTTATGGTCATTTTAGTCAGTATGACGCAGTTGGACAGTTTTAAATTTTTATGCCCCGATTTAGTAGTCAAGTCTAGTAATGCCACATACTCGACTCCGGCAAAGGTCTCGGGTAAAGGGTGTTACATCTTGGGCCTAAGCCCATTTACATAACAGACTATATATATATATAAGCAATGTATGCAACCCAACCCATCCATCCAACACACCCCCGTACCAACCATCACACCTGTGGGGATCAAGTCAACCCACCCCGCCATCACACCAAAACGCAGGCAAATTGCCATTTATAATAGTTTATTGTGGTAAAACCACCGATATCATGTGTAAACATTATAATAACAGTTTATTGTGGCAAAGCCACCAGGCTACACTTCTCTTCAACAATTTCCCAACCCATGCAATATATGAAAATGCAACATACATAAGAAGATGTTCGCATATAAATAGCAACCCTTTATCAAGTAATTTATTACAGTGATTAGGCCCATTTAAGCAATAATAATCGGCCCAATAGGGCATTCTAACATAACGGCCCATTAGAGCATTTCCGTAATTTGACCCGTAAGGGCATTTTCGTAATTCGGCTCGTAGGGGCATTTTCGTAATTCAGCACGTAGGGGCATTTTCATAATTCAGCCCGTAAGGGCATTTTCGTAATTTTAACAATCTTAATGTCGATTTTGTCAAATCTTTCAAAAATAGTATACTTTAAGCATATTCCTCGTTTTATGCCAATTTACGATTTTAGCCGTATAATGATAACAATCTACTATTCGACGTGTTACCGAAACATAATTCTATGGATTTACGGTGTGAGATTACACACCTGATTACGGTAAGGATTAAACCATCTTGATCGTCGGCACCTATGACAACATAACACTCGATTAATCTAACGGGCGAGATTTTTATTAATCCAAAACTACACCAAGCGATCTTTAATACTTACTCTCGAAATCGTGAATGACCACGATTTGTCGATTCTCCCCGGATGATGGTCCACAACTCGGTGGAAAATCCCAAACCGCTGGGAAAAAGGGCTCGGCTTACCTCTATTTCCGTAGAATCAAAAAGTAGATAGATCGAGCGATTTAGTCCCTAAAAATAAACGATTAGACACAACCACTATCCCGCTTAGCAAAATAACCGGTCAACGAAAAAGATCTAAAAAGAACCATGATGAATCCCTTACCTTAATGATTATAAAACCGATTCTCAACAATTGTACAATGGCTATGGATGAGTCAAAGATTCGGCCTTCCACCATAACTCTACATTAGAAGGTGATCACATTGTAAAAAAATTATGAAAGGAAGATATTTCGATTGGAACAAAGTGAATATCCGAATGTTGATAAACACACATTCGGCTAGGAAAAAGAAAAATAAAATGATAGAATAGAACCACTTACCGATTGATCAAAGCAGTGAGTGTCAACATGAATGAGAAAGAAATTGTGAAGGAGGGATTATGGGTTGAATGGTTCGGCTAGGGAGGAAAATAAGATTAGAAAAGAAGAAAGAAAGGTTGGAGAATTTGTTGAAAAAAAGAAAAGAAAGATGGAAAATGAGTGCTTAACTAGATTCGGTTTTCCAAAGGAGAATGAATGAAATAATTGGTCACAAGGCTAGGTGATTTCGGCAAGACAAGAAAGAAAAGAAGAAAATAATACTCACTAATGGCTTGAAGTTTCGGCAATGAGAGAAGAAGTTTGGAGAAAAGGACAAAAGAATGCTAAAAGAATTTGGCCTCACAAGCACCAAAATTCTACCAAAAGACTAAAGAAAATTCGGCTATTCTAAGACCCCTCCCAAACCGTGTATTGTTTTGCCAAAAGGATAAGTGTTGACCATAAACACTTTCCAAAACATCACCCATGAAAAAGGCCAACATGTTCCCTTCCCTTGCCTTTTCTTTTGATTCTTTCCTTCATTATCCCTTATCCTCCTCCTTACCATATTTCCTTAGCCACCATACCATAATTGAAAAGTCTTCTTTGCCTTAAATACCACCATGGCCGACACTTAGGGAAGGAACACAAAAAAAAAAAATAGTCAAAAATTTTGCACCAAGGGGGATTCGAACCTCTTCCCCTAAAGCCCTTCATGTGACGCCACATCCTCTTTACCATATGCTCATTTATGCTAGCCAATTACTCACTTATTTCCATAAGCATTGATGCCACTTACTATTTCTCCTTAATAGGCTTAAACACCAAATTTTTAATGAGGCCCAATTCAATCCCGAGCCTTCATAGAACCCCTAAACATACACAATTAATATTTTTAACTAGCTTAATGCAAGAAATAATGCAACACATAAAATTCTAAATTTTAGGATGTTAGAAATAAGATCTGTCTTAAGTTTCATCCCTCTCAGGTATTTAAGGGGTTTAGTTCATAATGATAAAAGAATACATCTCAAAAGAAAATATAAAACAAAACATAAGAAAAACCCTAAAACCCCCTGAAGGAATTGAAGAGAAGATCCTCCGTTTTGAGTATAACTCTAGCTTCTTGAGATGAATCAACTGACTTTCTTCGAGTAAATCCAACAATTCTGGCCTCTCTAGCTCGGCTCTTCAGCCTAATTAGACACCTAACTGGACTCTCTTTGAAGGTTGGCCTCTGGGGTGTTTATATAGGCTTTTGGAATGGCTTTCTTTGCCTCTAAGTACCCTAATCCGAATGAAACTCTTCTTTGTCACGAAAGGGACACGCCTATGACACACGCCTGTGTGAATCGTGGCCAGGCCGTGTTCGAATCTGTTAATGAGGCACAGCCGTGTGGCTTGGGCCCAGGCCGTGTTGATTTCATGATATGGCCCATTTACTCTATTTTAGGCCCGTTTCTTGTTCTTTTCATCCTCCGGTGCTTTCCTAAGTATAAAACATGAAAATAAAGAATTAAGAGCACCAAATTCCGTAATTCAAGGCTTAAATTATCCAAAATTATGTTAAATGTGGGATTAAAATATGTTCATATTACAGTTTATCAAATACCCCCACACTTAAGCATTTGCTTGTCCTCAAGCAAAATTCTCAACTCACAATTAAAATGGTCTTCCTTGGTTCATAATATTCATCAATACTTTTTCATCATAATTCAAAGATAATTCATACATTGATAATTTAAGTAAAGGGTCTTAAAGATTCAAACAATCAAAGTCATAGTTTTTGTAGCATGAAAATATAGGTTTTTCCCCTTACCTAAATAATCACCTTTAATTCAAAATTGACAAGAGTTGACATCCTCACTAAATATTCACTCAAATCACTCAAAGTATTTAAGGTTCAAAAATTAAGCACTCAAAAGTCGAACATGAAAAGTTAATCCCATAGGCTTGCCTGAAAATCAAATCTCCACCACTGTAAAATGAGATGATACACAAATCAAAAGGTCTTTAAAAAGGGTTGTAATGGGGCTCGGGTTAAAGGTGTGGATAAAGGCTGAATTAAAAGGTTAGAGTCGAGATTGAATTGACAATTTACCTAACTAGAGAAATGAATTACTCCTGAATAATTATATCAATGAAAACTTGAAATACTAATAAAACGAGCTTCTTCTTCAAGATGTAGAATTTAAATGTATAAGCTCACCTAATTATGAATATATTTCGATTTTTTTAAGAACAAATCAAGTCAATAATGAGAAGGAACTTTAACAACTGAAATATAGATCATAGTTAGGAAACTGTTCAAAATCAAATCTCGGTATAAGGGTGGTCAAGAGGAATGGTGATAACAAATACAGACCAATTTTTGGGTTAATATTAGTGGGTGAGTCCATAAAAAGGGTTGTTAGGATCAAAGGGGTTCACTAGGGATTAATTATGAGGGTAAGCTTTTTAGTGGAGTGAGTGAGTTAAATCCTAAGTGCCTTTATCATCTCTGTATATCAAATCAATTAATGTGGTCTCGACATGTATGTCGAAGCAAGTTCTAGAATAACAGGTCAATGTTGACACACTAATAATCACAAGGTGAGCATGAAAGAATGTATGCTCTAAAAGGCTCAAAATCTCACAAAAATTATGGGTTTTTGATGTCAACCTTGTAAATTTCAAACTTCAAGGTAATAATTAGATTCAGGTAGACAACCTAACAAAATTTTAATTTTTGAAAATGGACTTATCATGCTTGATTCTCTAGTTTCCTAAAGTTTAAATCATCACTCCACAATTATCAATGACTAAATCCAAAACATATCAATACACATCATGAATCACAGGAAATTTCATTCTAATTAGTAATATGAGAAAATTACTTAAAGAACAAGGCATAATTTAAGGTATAATTCAGGGATTTGCGAATAATGCAGAAAGTTAGGCATTTTCTTGAAATAAATATTCACCCCCACATTAAAAATGTACATTGCCCTCAATGTACAAAGATATATATTAAATTTAAGAGATAGGGAGAGGTGAAACTTCCTAAATTTGTATGGCTTCCTTGAGTTGGGAGTGTCCTGGTGTGGTGGCCGTCGACAATCTCTGCGCTAGATGAAGAAATTGGGAAGCTTGTAGAGAATTAGTCAGGAAAT
The DNA here is from genome assembly GCA_005393395.2 of Gossypium australe. NCBI lineage: Eukaryota > Viridiplantae > Streptophyta > Magnoliopsida > Malvales > Malvaceae > Gossypium > Gossypium australe. Next base: position 76,465,113 of record CM016625.1, on the reverse strand, counting down.
AATAATAATAATTCAAAATATACTAAATATATATTTAAAGACAAGAAAAATAAAGAAAAAGAAAATAGAAAGTAAAATAAAATTAAAAGAAAAGATTAATGGACCGAAGAGTCCTTATTGTTAGATGGTTCGCGAGGTAGGTGTGATTTCTAAGGCTGCGGTGGGGTGGCTATGGTCGTGGTCGTGGTGATTCCCTAGCAGCCTTTAGAACCTGAATCAAAGAAAAAAAAAACAGAATAGATTAAACTAAGTAAAAGAAAAATACAGAAAAAGAAAATAAAGGAGAAGTGAAAATGAAAAGAGAAGTTAAATGGACTCAAAGGTCCTTTTCCTGTCGAGTTAATGAAGCGGCTGGCATGAACTTATGTAGATCGGTCTCACAAAGGTAGACTGTGCTAGGATCCTTTCGTTTCTTCGACATGGGTGATTGTTAGAATAAGAGTTAGGAGAGTGGAGGAAAGAATGAAAATGGAGAGAGGATGTAAAGGAGAAAGAAGGGTGGGGAGTAGGGAAGAAGGGGAGAAGGGTGGTTTCAATAGAAATTTCAGGTCTGGTATGTTGCCATGCCCGTGTACCGTGGGGTTGTCGAGTCACGACATGGCCGTGGGGTTCAGTTGGTCCCCTTGGCTTGAAGATTTTTTCGTCCTGTGTCGTACTATCTCTGCCATGTCAGTACGTACATCCGTAGTATCCACACGGCCATGGCCACGACCGTGTGCAAGGCCGTGTGGTGCGGGGATTTGCACTTTGGTTAGTTTATAGTTAGGTGCTAAAAAGGAAAAGTAAAAGTAAAAATAAAAATGTGAAAATTAATAGGGTTAGTGCTCGCGTTGCCTCCCGAGAAGCTCTCGTTTATAGTCTTAAGCTAGACTTACCTCTCATTCGCATTTTCATGGTGGTTTGATGAGTTGAAAGTCCCTCATGCTATTAGTCCTATTACCAGTATATAGTTCAAGTCGAGTAGCGTTTGCTTTAAAAGTGCCGAATGTAGGATTACTTACCTCGACTGTTCCGTATGGGAAACTTTGAGTACCCTAAAAGTGATTCCTTCGTTTGTATTAGGGTCAGGAGGAGGTATTCAAGGGTCTGCTTTATCTAACAATACCTGATCTCCAATCTTAAATTCGTTTGTCCCACGGAATGGTGTTGGTTCTGCTTTGTGTATTCCTAACTTCTCCTTGAAGTGTGTCTTCCACTCGTCTAGTTCATCGATCTGAAGCCTTCGTTCCTCATGAGTTATTTCCTTATTGTTATGAGGTCTAGGATCTGGCTCAGTTGTGTAGTTCCATGGTGCTTCCTAAAAAAAAGGTTTAACCGAATGGTTATTAGCAGAATTTATGTTCTCACCTTGACTACTCGATGTCCTAGCTGAGTCAAGAGCCTGGAGACTGATTGATTCGTCACCCACGCAAAGTATGAGTTCACCTGCACTGACATCAATTTTATTCCTTACAGTTGCTAAAAAGGGCCTTCCTAAAATTAAGGGGATACTATTGTCCTCATCCATGTCTAAAACGACGAAGTCTACTGGAAATACGAATTTATCAATTTTCACAAGAACATCTTCAATTATACCCCTAGGAATTCTAACAGTTTTATCAGCTAATTGAATGCTCATCCTAGTTTGTTTGGGTTTCCCTAGACCGAGTTGTTTAAACATTTTATAAGGCATAACGTTTATGCTTACCCCTAAATCAGCTAAAGCATTATCAACAGATAAACTATCGATTAAGCATGGAATTGTAAAACTCCCTGGATCTTTTAATTTTCGTGGTAGTTTATTTTGCAACATTGCTGAGCACACTGCGTTTAGCTCCACATGCGATTCTTTATCTAACTTCCGTTTGTTTGTTAAAAGATCTTTTAAAAATTTCTGTGAATCTGGCATCCACGAAAGAGCTTCAAGAAATGGTAAGTTAATATGTAATTTCTTTAAAAGTTTAAGAAATTTACTGAATTGTTCATCTGTGTTGTCCTTTTTCATCGCACCAGGATAAGGTATACGAGGTTGGTACTCTTTAATTACCAGTTTTGGCTTCTCGTGACTTACCTCGACCTTACCGTTCTCTATCGAATTCTCTTGGCTTAATTTAGGCTCATCTAACCCTACACTATCCTGAGCTGTTATGGCTTGAAGTTGCTCCTTTGGGTTAGTCTCAGTGTTGCTTGGCAAGCTGCCTTGTGGTCATTCAGAGATTAGCTTAGCGAGTTGCCCTAATTGATTCTTGATCCCTTGAATCGATGCTTGTTGATTTTTTAGTGTTGTCTAAGTGTTTTGAAAACGTGTTTCTGACACCGCTATGAATTTTGTCAGCATCTCTTCAAGGTTCGGCTTCTTTTCCTGTGGGTGGGCTTGTTGTTGGAAGTTTGGAGGGGGTTGTTGTCTCTGATTTCCTTGACCACCCCATGAAAAATTGGGGTGGTTCCTCCAACCTGGATTATAAGTATTACTATAAGGGTTATTTTGAGATTTAAAATTCTTACCCATTTAGTGAACTTGTTCGTTCTCAGCGCTCGGGTTGTAAGGTGGATATTCTGTATTGCTCATCCATCATTTATTTGTATCGCACTGCATGACTGGATGTACCTGCAAAGAATCACATACGCCATCAATCTTTTTATTTAACAATTCTACTTGGTTTGATAGCATGGTTACTGCGTTGAAAACACTGGCTGCTTTTGTTGGCTTTGTCCTTGTGACTTGCCACTGATAGTTATTTAGTGACATCTCTTCAATAAATTCGTAGGCAGCCTCAGGTGTTTTGTTGTTCAATGTTCTGCCGACGGCTGAATCCATTAATTGCCTAGTTGAGGGGTTCACACCGTTGTAAAAAGTTTGGACCTGTAGGCACAAGGGTAATCCATGGTGTGGGCACCTTCTCAATAGATCTTTGTATCTCTCTCATGCATCGTAAAGTGTTTCTAAATCCATCTTCACAAAAGAAGATATATCATTTCTTAACTTGGCCGTTTTAGCAGGCGGAAAATATTTTAATAAAAAATATTCGGTCATTTGTTCCCATGTAGTAATTGACCCTCGTGGAAGAGAATGCAACCACTGTTTGGCTTTATTCCTCAAAGAAAAGGGAAATAACCGAAGACGGATGGAATCATCAGAAACGCCATTTATTTTGAAAGTATCGCAAAATTCTAGGAAATTTGTGATACGAGCTTACCTACGAAGCCCGTGACGGACGTCAACCATGACCCGATGAGGCTACCTAATGGGCCAATTACACGTTCCCGAACCAAGCAATTCAAAGATGCCACAATGATGTTGGTGGCACAAATTTGGAATGACCATAAAAGAGAGCCCAAAAACGTGCTGAACTCATACAACTTATTTGAAGTTGAATATACTAGCTAGTCCGACTGCTAGTTTATTTAACATTTTAAATTACGCATGTTTGATTAATTTTCAGGAGTTGTTGCATTTTCTTAATTCTCATTATTTTGTTTAAATAGCACGAGTTTTTAATTTAAATAGCACAAGTTTTTAATTTAAATAGCACGAGTTTTTAATAAATCCTTTGTCATAGTGAATGATAGTGTGTTTTACCTAGTATTTAAATAAAGTGATTAAAATGTGTGCTAATTTATGTTCAACCGAAATTTTACTAATGTTGGTTTATATTTTGTAGGTTATTCATGTTATTTTTAAGAAAGATGGATGACAACAATGGAAGGCATAGATCAAATAAATAATGCAAGGCCATGGACACTAGTAACAAATGGTAGCTAGAGGACAAACCTCAAGGAGCATGCGGCACTAAGAATGGATGAATTGAAATTAGTGGAGGGCACCTAACATGGGACGGCTAGTGGAATGAAATAAACAATTGAAATTTTTTTGGCATGGACGGCAAGGCATTAATGGAATAAACAAATTGCAAATTCAAATTGCATGGAAGCATGAAACACCATGGAGGAATTAAAGAATTAAATAATTCTTAAATTGGAGCAGGACAATTGGATGACAAAGCATGGGGCATAATGCATGGGAATTTCATGCCATGCGTGACCCATATGCTCCCAACGTTGACCATGTTCCTTGCCAATGCTTTTATTGAATTAAATTGTTTAATATTTGGACAGCACAAATACATGCCCAAAGCTTGGCCGAATGTTCCCTCTCCCAAAGGTGAATCCTCGTGGGCACAAATGAAGATTGAAGCAATAACAAGGGAAATTATTTTATTCTTCAAGCATCAAACGGCAACATATGGTGAATGAATTGCTTAATGGAATAAATCTAAGGTGGGAGTAAATGGAATAAACTAAGTCACCATGGGAGATAGTGATGGACGGCCACATCTTAAAGCATGCATAGTGGACGGCTTCAACACTTTTAAATTAGTCAAACTTATGGCAATTGAAAGTGGCAGCAAGCTTTGGTGGAGTTTAGGTTGAACGGCCACATAATTCAAGTGTTTTATTTTAGTTGCAAGTGGCCATCCTATCTCTTGGCTGAATGCTCACAAATGCCCACCAAGTCAACTACTCACGCGCATGAAATAGAAATTGAAGTCCTCTTTCCTTTTTCCTATTCGACTATCATTAGACAGGGCCTATAAATATTTTGCACATTTCATTTTGTATACAACTTGAATTTGAATGAAAGAAAATTTTCTTTTGGTGAGTATTCACTCTCCTGATTTTCAAGGTTGAATTGACTTATCTAGTTTTCTAGTGGCGTCGTTCTTTCCTTGTTTTCAAACTTATCATCCTAACGGGTGTGGCGTTCATCTACCTATACCGTTGGTTCCTATCTCGCTAGATAGTGGGTCTCGGTTTTATTTCACAATTCATTCCATCAATTTGAAACCTATAAGATTCGGGTCTTTAATTTTTATTAAAGGTTTTTTCTTGTTTCAAATACGTACCCATTCAACCTATCACCTATCTTTACTTTTTCGAAGATATTATTATTTTTTTAAATAAATTATCCCTTTTGTTAATTGAAAGAGAAACGACCTAATTTACGATCGGGCAACATTTACGATTCGCCTCCTAATCCGAGACAGACCGTTATCATATGGTATCAGAGCCAGGTTAAATTAGGCACGTTTTGAACGTCTTGAGTTTTTCCTAGTAAGTTTCAAAAAAAAATTCAAAAAAAAAAAAGAACCCTCTTCCTACCTTGGCCTGTTTAGATTGTCAAGTTCTTCTCTAAGAAGACGAACGACATTTGCTTGCTTATATTCCCAGTGTTTTACAAAGTATACTAACTGAGACGAGCCCTTGTCTGTATAGTTAGTTAGCTCTATAAGATGTTGGGAATCAACTATAGTTGACTTCCCCGCAATTGTTACCTCCTCCAACATATCTTGGTCATCTCTTGGCTTTTCTACATTAAACTGCTTCCCAGCTTCATGCTCAATTAGCTTGATTCACACCTTTCTATCCTTTCTAAGCCTACCCATTTCCGAGACACCTTTTAAACTCTCGAAACGACCTATGAGTTGCTAGTAAGTCAAAGACAACCTTCTAGAATCTAGAAGAGTGAATTCGAGCGGTAAAAGGCAAGAGTGAATACATTAAAAAAAAGCCAGAATTGAGTAAAAACACGAGTGTGAGTGTTGATAATTTTCTTTGTTAGTGAACAAGTGAGGATTGTAGTGAGGATTCATTAATTTTGCTTAAAAACATGTCTAGGCGCCCCGAACGTCGAATAATAAGTGACGAAGCATCCGACGCCGCCGGAGGTGGAAGAAGATTGCAACCCCGAAGGACTGATCCTGAAGGGAGAGATCCAAAATTGCAAACAGTAATGTAAGAAATCACACGTATGTTCAGAACAATCAGTGAACGATTAGATCAAAGAGATGAACGAAGACCTCGAGCAAATACTCCTCCAATTCCGAGAAGGGGACGAGAACAAACTTGGTTACGTAACAACGACATCTACGAACCAAGTGAAGCCGACAGCAACCCGGCTTTCGAACACGATGAACAAAGAGGAGGTCCACAAATCCGTGAGCGAAGGGATCGAGAATGGGCCGATGACGACTTGAAGAACATTAAAATGGCGATTCCTGCTTTTCAAGGGCGATCCGATCCGGAAGCCTACCTTGAGTGGGAAAAGAAGGTGGAATTAATCTTCGACTGTCATAATTATTCAGAAAATAAGAAGGTGAAACTTGCTGCCATCGAATTTTCTGATTACGCCCTCATTTGGTGGGATCAATTAACGACGAGTCGAAGACGGGATGGTGAACGCCCAATATCCACATGGGCGGAAATGAAGGCATTAATGCGGAAAAGATTCATCCCAACCTACTATCACCGCGAGTTGCATCAAAAGTTGCAAAGCCTAACTCAGGGTCACCGAAGCGTGGAAGATTACTACAAGGAGATGGAAGTGGCCATGATCCGAGCTAATGTAGAAGAAGAACGAGAAGCCACCATGGCACGTTTTAGCGCTGGCCTTAATTGAGATATCGTAAATATTGTAGAATTACACCATTACATCGATATCATCGAAATGGTCCACATGGCAATAAAGGTCGAAAAACAGCTGAAACGAAAAGCTACGCCTAGAGCAACCCCCAATCATGCTTCAACATCTAAGTGGGGGCAAGTGACCAACAAAAAGGACATACCGAACCGAGCCAAAGAAACAAGTGGCGCACCCAAGTCTAACAAACCGATCGGTGAAACGAGCAAGGGCAAAATGGAAGCTCTTCCGAATCGATCCCGAGACATTAAGTGTTTCAAATGTTTGGGACGAGGACATATTGCAAGTCAATGTCCAAACTGAAACACTATGTTTGTTCGAGATAATGGCGAGATTGAATCCGAAAGTGAAAAGGAAGATGGTGCCAGTGAGACATCCCAAGATGAGGAAGAGGTAGAACAAGCCGAAAGTGGAGAAATCTTGGTGGTAAAAAGGAGCCTTAGTTTACAAGGTGTCGAAAATGAACAACAACGCGAAAACATCTTCCATACGCGTTGCCAAATAAAGGGGAAGATTTGTTGCGTCATTATTGACGGAGGAAGTTGTACTAATGTGGCCAACACCATATTGGTGGAGAAACTTGGATTGACTACCACCAAACATCCCCATCCATATAAGCTACAATTGGTTAATGACGTGGGAGAACTTAAGGTTACAAAACAAGTTTTGGTTTCCTTTTCAATAGGGAAGTATCAAGATGAGGTTTTGTGCGATGTGGTTCCGATGCTAGCGGGACATCTCCTGCTTGGACGACCTTGGCAATTTGACAAGCGAGCAATCCATGACGGCTATACTAATCGGTACACCTTTAAATACTTGGGCCGGAATGCGACACTAGCTCCGCTAACACCAAAGCAAGTTTACGAAGATCAGTTGAAGATGAAGGCATCAATAGAAAAATCAAAAGAAAGCGAGCGGAAAAATGAGAAAGAAAAAGAGAAAAATTTAAAAAAAAAGAGGGGCAAGAAATTAAGTGATAAAACAAGAGAGTGTGAACAAAAAGAAGAGGAAACGAAGGAAGAAAAAAAAATGGAAAAATGAGTGTTTTTGCAAAAGCCAGAGATATTCGAAAGGCTTTGTGTGTGAGACAACCGATGTATGTCTTACTATACAAGGAGTCATTTTTGAACACTAACAACTTACCCGAGAATCTTCCTTCTTCTGTGTTGTCTCTGATTCAGGAATTCAAGGACATCTTTCCAGAAGAGATACCAAGTGGTTTACCGCCCATTCGAGGCATAGAACACCAAATTGACTTGGTGCCGGGAGCTTCACTGCCCAATCGACCTGCGTACCGGAGCAATCCCGAAGAAACAAAAGAGCTCCAAAAGCAAATCACTGAATTGCTAGAAAAGGGATATATCCGAGAAAGCCTTAGTCCATGCGCGGTACCGGTGTTACTAGTGCCAAAGAAAGATGGTTCATGGCGGATGTGTGTAGACTGTCGCGCCATCAACAAGATTACCATCAAATACCGACATCCGATACCCCGACTCGATGACATGCTCGACGAGTTGAGCAGAGCTCGAATCTTTACAAAGATTGACCTCAAAAGTGGTTATCACCAAATTAGGATGCGAGAAGGCGATGAGTGGAAAACGGCTTTCAAAACAAAGTTAGGTTTGTATGAATGGTTGGTAATGCCATTCGGACTTACAAACGCTCCGAGTACTTTTGTGCGACTTATGAATCATGTTTTATGAACTTTTATTGGCAAATCATGTGTTGTTTATTTTGATGACATATTAGTGTACAGCAAATCTTTGGAGGATCACCTCCAACATTTACGTGCGATCTTAGAAACACAGCGGAAAGAAGTATTGTACGCCAATCTCGAGAAATGTTCTTTTTGTATTAACAAGGTTATTTTCTTAGGATACGTCGTAAGTGCAAATGGATTAGAAGTGGACCAAGAGAAGGTTAGAGCAATCCAAGAATGTCCCCGTCCTACAACGGTTAGCCAAGTACGAAGTTTCCATGGGTTGGCTAGTTTTTACCGCCGATTCGTGCCCAACTTCAGCACGATAGCCGCTTCTTTAACGAGCGTGATCAAGAAGAATTCAGCTTTCCATTGGTCCGATGAGCAAGAACGGTCTTTTAAGGCCCTTAAAGAATGTCTTGTTAAAGCTCCATTGTTATCCCTTCCTGACTTTACTAAAACTTTTGAAATTGAATGTGATGCATCAGGAGTAGGGATCGGAGCCGTTCTAACTCAGAATGGAAGACCGGTGGCGTACTTCAGCGAGAAATTGAACGGAGCTGCACTCAATTACCCCGTGTATGACAAAGAGATGTACGCTCTAATAAGATCGCTTGAAACGTGGCAACATTACTTGAGACCGAAAGAGTTTGTTATTCATTCAGATCATGAAGCACTCAAGTATATTAAAGGTCAGCACAAGCTCAACAAACGACATGCTAAATGGATCGAGTATTTAGAATCATTCCCGTACATAATTAAGTACAAGAAAGGTAAGGAAAATGTAGTAGCGGATGCGTTATCACGAAGGTACAATTTATTAACCTTTCTTGATTCTAAAGTACTTGGTTTCCATCATATTAAGGAATTGTATGCTAACGATGCTGATTTTGGCAATGTCTATAATGCTTGTGAGAATGGTGCTTTTGATAAGTTTTACAGGCATGAAGGATTCCTTTTCAAGGAAAACAAGATTTGTATACCGCAAGGTTCTATACGAGACATGCTTGTGATAAAGCACATAGTGGTGGCCTTATGGGTCACTTTGGAAGAGACAAAACATTGTCCACTCTTCAAGAACATTTTTTTTGGCCAGGAATGAGCAAGGATGTTGAACGAATTTGTGAACGTTGCATTGCTTGCAAACAAGCCAAATCACGGGTCCAGCCTCACGGTTTATATACGCCCCTTCCTATTCCAGACACTCCGTGGGTCGACATTTCCATGGATTTCATCCTTGGATTACCAAGATCAAAAATCCGGGAAGGACTCAATTTTTGTCATAGTTGATCGTTTCTCTAAAATGTCCCATTTTATCCCTTGTTCTAAGACTGACGATGCTGTGCATATTGCAAACTTGTTTTTTTGGGAAATCATACGATTGCATGGAATTCCGAAGACGATCGTATCTAATCGGGACGTAAAATTTTTAAGTCACTTTTGGCGAACTCTGTGGGGAAAGTTAGGGACAAAACTACTATTCTCGACCACGTGTCATCCTCAAACGGATGGACAAACCGAAGTAGTGAACCGAGTCCTATCAACTTTGTTACGAGCATTGGTACAAAAAAACCTCAAAACGTGGGAAGACTGTCTGCCCCACATCGAATTTGCTTACAACCGAGCTGTTCATTCTGCAACTAAATTTTCGCCTTTCGAGATTGTTTATGGGTTTAACCCCCTCACTCCTCTTGATTTATTGCCATTGCCTTCAGATAAATTTATCCATTCTGATGCTAGGAAAAAGGCGGAATACATAAAGGAGCTGCATCGAAAGGTGCGCGAGAATATTGAAGCAAGAACCAAGCAATACGTCCAACGAGCTAACAAAGGTCGTAGACGCATTCTCTTTGAACCAGGGGACTGGGTTTGGGTTCATATGCGAAAAGAAAGGTTTCCCAAGCAAAGGCGATCTAAACTTCTCCCAAGAGGGGACGGTCCATTCCAAGTCATTGAACGCATAAATGACAACTCGTACAAGTTGGGCTTGCCAGGTGACTATAATGTGAGCGCGAGTTTTAATGTTTCTGATCTTTCTCCTTTCGATGTAGGTGATGATTCGAGGACGAATCAACTTAAAGAGGGAGGGGATGATACGAGCTCACCTACGAAGCATGTGACGGACGTCAACCATGACCCGATGAGGCTACCTAATGGGCCAATTACACGTTCCTGAACCAAGCAATTCAAAGATGCCACAATGATGTTGGTGGCACAAATTTGGAATGACCATAAAAGAGAGCCCAAAAACGTGCTGAACTCATACAACTTATTTGAAGTTGAATATACTAGCTAGTCTGACTGCTAGTTTATTTAACACTTTAAATTACGCATGTTTGATTAATTTTCAGAAGTTGTTGCATTTTCTTAATTCTCATTATTTTGTTTAAATAGCACGAGTATTTAATTTAAATAGCACAAGTTTTTAATTTAAATAGCACGAGTTTTTAATAAATCCTTTGTCATAGTGAATGATAGTGTGTTTTACCTAGTATTTAAATAAAGTGATTAAAATGTGTGCTAATTTATGTTCAACCGAAATTTTACTAATGTTGGTTTATATTTTGTAGGTGATTCACGTTATTTTTAAGAAAGATGGATGACAACAATGGAAGGCATAGATCAAATAAATAATGCAAGGCCATGGACACTAGTAACAAATGGTAGCTAGAGGACAAACCTCAAGGAGCATGCGGCACTAGGAATGGATGAATTGAAATTAGTGGAGGGCACCTAACATGGGACGGCTAGTGGAATGAAATAAACAATTGAAATTTTTTTGGCATGGACGGCAAGGCATTAATGGAATAAACAAATTGCAAATTCAAATTGCATGGAAGCATGAAACACCATGGAGGAATTAAAGAATTAAATAATTCTTAAATTGGAGCAAGCACAATTGGATGACAAAGCATGGGGCGTAATGCATGGGAATTTCATGCCATGCGAGACCCATATGCTCCCAACGTTGACCATGTTCCTTGCCCATGCTTTTATTGAATTAAATTGTTTAATATTTGGACAGCACAAATACATGCCCAAAGCTTGGCCGAATGTTCCCTCTCCCAAAGGTGAATCCTCGTGGGCACAAATGAAGATTGAAGCAATAACAAGGGAAATTATTTTATTCTTCAAGCATCAAACGGCAACATATGGTGAATGAATTGCTTAATGGAATAAATCTAAGGTGGGAGTAAATGGAATAAACTAAGTCACCATGGGAGATAGTGGTGGACGGCCACACCTTAAAGCATGCATAGTGGATGGCTTCAACACTTTTAAATTAGTCAAACTTATGGCAATTGAAAGTGGCAGCAAGCTTTGGTGGAGTTTAGGTTGAACGACCACATAATTCAAGTGTTTTATTTTAGTTGCAAGTGGCCATCCTATCTCTTGGCTGAATGCTCACAAATGCCCACCAAGTCAACTACTCATGCGCATGAAATAGAAATTGAAGTCCTCTTTCCTTTCTCCTATTCGGCTATCATTAGACAGGGCCTATAAATATTTTGCACATTTCATTTTGTATACAACTTGAATTTGAATGAAAGAAAATTTTCTTTTGGTGAGTATTCACTCTCCTGATTTTCAAGGTTGAATTGACTTATCTAGTTTTCTAGTGGCGTCGTTCTTTCCTTGTTTTCAAACTTATCATCCTAACGGGTGTGGCGTTCATCTACCTATACCGTTGGTTCCTATCTCGCTAGATAGTGGGTCTCGGTTTTATTTCACAATTCATTCCATCAATTTGAAACCTATAAGATTCGGGTCTTTAATTTTTATTAAAGGTTCTTTCTTGTTTCAAATACGTACCTATTCAACTTATCACCTATCTTTACTTTTTCGAAGATATTATTATTATTTTTAAATAAATTATCCCTTTTGTTAATTGAAAGAGAAACGACCTAATTTACGATCGGGCAACATTTACGATTCGCCTCCTAAACCGAGACGGACCGTTATCAATTTGTCAAATGATTGTTTGGATCTTCATCATGCAAACCATCAAACTGAACAAATTGTTGTATCATCTAAATTATGTTAGGTTTCAGTTCAAAATTATTTGCAGCAATAGCAGGTCTAACAATACTAGACTCAGTTCCTGTTAAATTAGGTTTACCATAATCATACATAGTTCGAGGAGCATGATTTTCGGCCACCTCTGGAGGTAGCAGATTATTCTCAGCCATCTCTTCGGTAATATTAATTTCGTTTTCTTGCTCTTCTTCATGTAGTTTAAGCTTCGCCTTATCTCTCTACAATTTCTGCGAATAGTACCTTCAATATCACTATCGTAGATCAGGGGTCCTGTCGGGTTCCTTCTAGTCATAAACTAGAGGTACCTGCTAAGAACAAATGAAAGAAGAAAAATTAGTAAAGCAAAATAAAAATAAAAGTAATTTGCAAAAATAAAAATGGCTAAAGTAATAAAAATTAAGCGTTCTTAATATTTTAGTTCCCGGGCAGCGGCGCCAAAAACTTGATCGTGTGTCAGAGTCTTAAAAATTTATAAAAAGAATGATCGAGCCTAGAAACTAACTATGACAATGATTGAGGCAAGTGCACCTATTGAACAGTAGTATAGTTTAGTGGCAAGACCGGGTTGTCGAACCCAAAGGAACCAAAAGTACTAATACTAACTTTGTTTTTATTATTTAGCCTAAGATAAAAGTGAATTGTTATTTAATGTAAAATTAACTAACTATTAAGCTAAAGATGCTAAGACAAAGAGAATGAATTGGGGAAATACTTGTGGGAAAATACTTGTGGGAAAAACCAATTGATTAAGACAATACCCGAGGAAGAATCCACCTAGACTTCACTTGTTATTTAACGCTGAACCAGACGATTTATTCACTTGACTTGATCCGTAGGATTCCCTAATTTATATTAATACCTCTTTCGAGGCTACTAACATCTAACCCTAGGTTGCTTAATTGAAATATCTTTCTAATTAAAACCCCTAGAACTGCATTAACTCGATCTATGGACTCCCATATTAGGTTTGACCCTAATTCGGTAGATTTTCGTCATCCTATTTCTAGGGTTGCGATCAACTCCGCTTAATTATGTTAGATCTACTCTTAAACAGGGACTTTTGCTCCACTGCCTAAGCACATCAATACTTGAATCAATATCCTGAAATATCAAAGCAAGAATTAAGAACACGTAATTAAGAACAAATCAAGTATTTATCATATAGTTCAGAAACCAATAACAAGATCCGTCTTAGGTTTCATCCCTTTCAGGTATTTAAGGGGTTTAGTTCATAATGATAAAAGAATACATCTCAAAAGAAAATATAAAACAAAACATAAGAAAACCCTAAAACCCCCTGAAGGAATTGAAGAGAAGATCCTCCGTTTTGAGTATAACTCCAGCTTCTTGAGATGTATCAACTGACTTTCTTCGACTAAATCCAACAATTTTGGCCTCTCTGGCTCGGCTCTTCGGCCTAACTGGACACCTAATCTTTGAAGGTTGGCCTCTAGGGTGTTTATATAGGCTTTTGGAATGGCTTTCTTTGCCTCTAAGTACCCTAATCTGAATGAAATTCTTCTTTGTCATGACAGGGACACGCCCATGGCACATGCTCGTGTGAATCATGGCCAGGCTGTGTTCAGGTCTGTTAATGAGGCACGGTCATGTGGCTTGGGCCCAGGCCGTGTTGAGTTCGTGATATGGGCCATTTACTCCGTTTTAGGCCCCGTTTCTCTTTCTTTTCATCCTCTGGTGCTTTCCTAAGTATAAAACATGAAAACAAAGGATTAAGAGCACCAAATTCCATAATTCAAGGCTTAAATTATCCAAAAATATGCTAAATGTGGGATTAAAATATGTTCATATTACGGTTTATCAGTCTGCAAAACAATTCTCAGGTGCTCAGCATGATCACTCTCATCCTGAGAATAAATCAGTATATTATCGATAAAGACAACTACAAACTTGTCCAAATACGGTCGGAAGACACGGTTCATTAAATCCATAAAAATAGTAGGAGCATTTGTTAGACCAAATGGGATGACGAGAAACTCATAACGGCTGTATCTCGTCCAAAATGCAGTTTTCGGCACATCCTGCTCCTTAACTCTCAACTGGTTATAGCCAGACCTTAGGTCTATCTTAGAGAACACCATAGCTCCCTTCAGTTGATCAAATAGATCATCTATCCTTGGTAAGGGATACTTATTCTTCACTGTTACCTTATTGAGTTGTCTGTAGTCTATGCACAATCTCATCGACCCATCTTTTTTCTTCACAAAAAGTACTAGAGCACCCCACGGTGAATAGTTCAGTCTTGCAAAACCCTTGTCCGTTAACTCTTGCAGCTGAACGTTCAATTCTTTCAACTCCAATGGTGCCATCCTATATGGAGCAACCGAAATAGGTGTTGTACTCGGAACTAACTCAATTCCAAACTCGACCTCTCTAATTAGAGGCAATCCAGGTAACTCCTCCGAAAACACATCTGGATAATCGCATACCACTGGCACTGATTCAATCTTTACTTTTGATTCTTGAGTATTCATCACAAAGGCGAGATAAGACTCGTATCCTTTCCTCAAGTATTTCTCGGCTACCATAGTTGAGATTATCACTGGCAGATTATCCGACCTACCTGATTCAACCCGAACGACATCCTCATTTTCACATTTCAATTCAATAAACTTTCTACCACAGTTCACTAAAACATTATGAGCTATCAACCAATCCATACCAAGAATCAAATCAAACTCATCAAACGGAAACAACATAAGATTTTCCGGAAAACAATGACCTCAATTGTTAAAGGACAATTCCTACACACCTTATCAACTAGCACATGTTTGCCTAATGGGTTTGACACCTTTACTACAAATTTCATAGACTCAATAATCATGCTCATACTAGATGCCAATTTCATGCAAATGTATTAATGGGTAGACCCTAGATCAATCAAAGCAATAGCAGAGGTGTCATGAAGAGAAAAAGTACCCGTTATCACATCTGGAGATGATGCCTCCTCGCGAGCGCGAATGGCATAGGTCATTGCAGGAGCTCGACCCTCCGGTCTCACAATAGAATCTCGGGGCCACATCTACTACTAGTCCCTCATTCTAGGTTCTTTTGTGATCTACCCCTCGAAGATACATTACTTGATCTTATCTCTTGTTTCCTTTCCTTGTCATCTCTCTCAGGGTAATTCTGGATGAAATGATCGGGTGAACCACACTTGTAACAGTTTCAGTTATTCCTCCAACACTCCCTAATGTGCTGCTTACCACAATTTGGACTCTCCGATTTGGACTTCAGATTGCCCACACTTGCCATCGAGGTGGCTTGACCTCTCGAGCCCGAGTAGGTAGTACCTCGATCTCTATGTGAATATCCAGCTGATACAGTCGTCTGAGGGTTCATCTCCCTAGACTTCTTTGATTGAGCTTGGTATGATTCACTCATTGGCCTTTTTCTTGCATCTCGTGCCTCACTCATGGCCTTCCTCTTTTCCTTATTTAGTTCCTCGGCCTTACATGCCCTATCAACCAACACCACAAACTCTTTTAACTCCAAAATCCCCACTAGTAGCCTAACATTCTCATTCAGTCCATCTTCAAACCTCTTGCGCAAGATAGCTTCTGTAGACACACACTCTTGTGTATACTTGCTGAGCCTAACAAACTCAGCTCATATTCTGCCACGGTCATTTTTCTTTGCTTCAATTCAAGGAATTCTTTCCTTTTCTGGTCCACAAATCATTGGCTTATATATTCTTTCGGAACTTCTCCAAAAAGAAGTCCCACGTCACTCTCTCCCTTGGAACTACTGACGTCAATGTTTTCTTCCAATGGTATGTCGAGTCCCTCAGCAAGGACACGGTGCATTTTAAGCTCTCCTCAAGTGTGCAGGAGAGTTCATCAAACACTCTCATCGAGTTCTCAAGTCAGAACTCCACCTTCTCAGGGTCATCATCTATATTAGCTCTAAACTCCTCGGCCCCTTACTTTCGAATCTTATCTACCGGGGGCTTGGTTATTCTCACTAAATCTATATCTTGGGAAGCCACAGGAACTGGCAGAGGTATATGAGGGTTTGCTTGCACATACTCCGTGTACCAGTTACTCATCATTTGGAGAAAAGCTTCTCGTGCCTCATCTCCTTGACCCCTAGTCCCGGGTCCACTCTCTATAGGCGTGGTCCCTTGCGCAGGAGCCGGTGCGTTACTAGCTAGGTCATCAGTAGCTATTCGATCAGGATCCATTTACTATGTAAAAACAAAGTTTAGAATTGTCAGAAGCCACCACACTATAAATATACGCTTATGGCATGTATAGCTAGACTCTAACACACGCTATGGTAGTCTGAGAACCTACTAAACCATAACTCTGATACCATTAAATGTAGCACTCGTTACCCGTATTCTACGCCGGAGCCGGGTACGAGGCGTTACCGTACTTGACTCACATGGTCAAACAACTTTGGGTTATCAAAATCAATTCCAAATTAAAACTTTTCCTTTCTTATATATAATATCCTTATAATGGGCCTATAAGGCCCTAAACATACTTCTGGAAGGTTTCGAAAATAAATTGAAAACTTTTACACACTTAGAATAATTTTACCTAAACAGGGGCCATACACTCGTGTGAAATGGGACACGCCCGTGTCGGTAGGCCGTGTGGTCACACACACACTAACTTATTTAACATGGACAGAAACACACCCGTGTCCCTCATACGGCCTCAACACGCCCGTGTCTCAAAACATTGGCATTCTGTTTATGACGTCATCATCTCACTATGGTCACACGGCCAAGGAACACGCCCATGTCCTTAGACCGTGTGTCGAATTAAATTCCAATTTCAAGGTGCAGACTTCATACAGCCTGGGCACACGCCCATGTCTGTGGCTGTGCCTCCCACACGGCTGAAACACACGGCCGTGTCTCTGCCCGTGTGTTTACTACTAAGCTTACTGACTTGAAATTGTAATATGCAAAGGGACACACGGCCTGGTCACACACCCATGGGACTGACCGTGTGTCACACACGCTCTAGGCACACGCCCGTGTGCCTACCTGTGTAGACAAAAAGAAGGCTATTTTCCAAGCTTTTTCATCACCCTAACTCACTCAAGCATAATTCATAACCAAGCAACCCAATCATAAACCCTACACAATCATGAATAACCTCATCTTTTCATTGGTTAATAGTATTGAGCCATTAACTATGGCCATGTACAAAAGGATTCATCTATAAGGAGCCATTACACACTTGGACAAAATATCAAATCATTTCACCTAGTCTAGTTCCTATACATGCCATATCCAAAATGCTAATTCTAAATATGCCGAGATGAGCTGATACTGTGGGTGATCTTCCAATTATCTTTGTATCCCGACTCGGCTCTTTGTCACTATAAAACAAGGGAAAGGAAAAAAGGAGTAAGCTTTAAGCTTAGTAAGTTTACATGTAAACAATAAATATCATAACATGTGCTAATCAATAAATAGCAATTCACAATCCAAGATCATGCTTACTCATTCATCTCTTACCACAATCTAACCATATCACAACCAAATGCTTTTATTATTTAACATTCATCCCTGTACTTGATTACCACATGTGAAACACCCCAAACTTGGCCCACGAGCCTTGACCGGATCTGGCATGCTCCTTGAGTAAAACATTTCAAAACTTGTATGTTAAATCGGAAAATTTTGGTCATTTTGAAGAGAAATCGATTGGTGTTGTGATTGAATTGAAAACGGTGTTGTTATTGAAGTCTATATTTTGTTAAAACGTTATCTTCGTACTTGAAAGCTATAAGTTAAAAGAAATGCCAAGTTTTTAAAGTTTACCAATAAATTGGAAATCGTTGGTGTTTGGGTGTCAAAACATTTAGAATTTATTTTAAAGAAAAGTTATTTAGCCTTTTGTTTGATAATAATAGTATCATAATAAAAACAAATAAGATGCATGCATAAAACAGTTTAAAAGTAATGGCCTTATTACATCAAAGCAAAACCCGAAATAAATTCAAAACTTAAATGTATAGTCTCAAAATAAAATATCACTGAGCTGAGCATGACCACCACTAGTCCTCGCTGACCCAGTCCATGTCGCTAAGTTTCACCTGAAAAGATATCCCACAACGGGGTGAGTCAACAGACTCAATGTGTAACAACCAATACAAACTCCCAAACAATTTAGGCATATCAAATCATATAAATAACGATTATAAGCAATGATGCAATCCCAAACCCAAACCTAAATAACCATCCTCTACACATCACCCGTACCTGCCAATCACACCGTGGGGATTACTAAATCGACCCTCCATCCGCTACACACCATCGAAGGCAGTCGCTGCAGACAACTTGCACAACGCCCTTATAAATTGTGGCATAGCCACCAGATAATGTGACAGAGTCACCAGATAACAATATGTGACATAAGTCGCCACATTCAGATTATGTGACATGAGTCACCAGATATTGTGGTAAAAACCACCAGATCACTTCCCCTTTTCATAATCACCCATATGCCCATGCATTCATACAAAACATACAGAAATCATGCCATATTCCTTATCCCATATTCACACGAATTCACATGTATGTCATTTTCAATATTCATAATATTATAACATGGTATTGAAGGTCAACGTACCTGAATACTCTGTACCATTGAATGGTACCTTTAGCCACATTTTCATATCTCCATTAACACATACATATAGCAAACAATACCATAAATCTATCAAGAATTAGTGTAGGGCTGCACACCTGATAACCGTGAGTATAACACTATCGATATCGACACTCTCGCTAGCAGGGATAACAGTAAATTGCTTATCCCTTTCCGACGCTGGCCCACACCCCGGTGGCCAATCCCGAACAACAGAAACCGAATGTTTCTTGAACTTAGAGGTAGGCACTACCCCTTTCTCCCTTCCACTGATATTCGCATCCATTGAGGCAACTTAATCAGAAAGCCCAGTTAACTAATATTTGAGATCTTAATCGAATAAAACTACAACTCAAATACCCTTACCGAAATGGATCAGAATCCCGAGACTCCTTTAATACCACTGTCGATCTGCCCTTAAAATGGTAATAGTTAGAATCGGCCTTCTCAAAAACAATATGGCCTAAGGTCGAATATAAATATCCCTTACCTTGTGAATCTAAACCCCGAAATTGTCACCTGTCTTATAGAGATGTCGAAATCCCTACATGGTACATATTAGGGTCAACCTCTTGTACAAAATCTATGAAAATGGCCCTTGGCCGAATACCACACATGGCTTACCTTAGATTCTTAAAATCCCAAAGATCTTCTCTTGTAGTCGACTATAAGCAAATCCCGAAACCTCCTTCATAGTTTCGGCCAATGAACAGTAAAAGAGATTAGATTCCAACTTTCGGCTAATCTAAAAGAAAAGAAAAGAACGACAGTTGATCCTTACCCTAATTACAGAAATCGATTGCTCCCTTGCTTGAACCCACAGAGATATTCGGCTATAGGCTAGATGTTGATCACTAAGTTTCGGCTTTTGGAAAATTGTGAAAAGAAGAAGAGAAAAGGTTGAGACTTGATGCGTTTTTAGTTTAGATGACAAGAAGAAGATTCGGCCAACATAAAAGAAGAAAAAGAAGAGATGCTCAGAAGAATTTAGCAATGGTGGTAATTTGATTGAAGAGGCTGCGGCAATGGTGATCTTTGGGGAGAGATTTCGGCTAGAACAGGTTAAAAGAAAAAGAAGAGAAAGTGATAGGTTTTGGAGAGAAAGGAGTAAACGAAAGAGAGGCTAAATGTTTTTATGAAATTCGGCTATCCCTCCCTACTAACTTGACCGAAAATTACCTCAAGAAAGTCCCTAGGCCGGCCAACACTCTTCCCCTTATCAGCTCCCTCACTTTTCTCCTATTTTCTCTCTTCTTTACCCATTTAAAATAATTTGAATAAATCAGCAATTATCTTCCTACCTTAGCCGAAATTTAAAAGGGATTTGACCACATCTAATGCTCATCTCCTTAGTGTTGTAGTGCCGTCCAACTCCTCTCTAGCCTGACGCAAAAACAACTCCAAAAGTGCTCCCCTTGCTGCTCGAACCTAGGCCCTTCTTGCACTGCTTGAGGCGTCACTTACCAAGGCCCTAAATGGAGCCTCCTTGCCACTTTAACAAGCCCATTTTTATGTCCAATTTCCCTTACAAATTCTCTTAAGGCCTAACATGCTTAACCCCACTTCAAAACTTAAAACCCAGAATTTTTCTAAGGCATTCTCCTATATTCTAACGTTCTCAAAATCTATAAAACACATTAAAACACACATAGGCCTACTAGCACATGCAATTAAGCAAAAATGCACAAGCCCTAAATCCCGGATATTACAACATGATCACAAGAAACAACATATCATAATTACACAATAAACCATTCTTAGTAATACCAAACACTCGATGGTTTTGCACTTAGCCCACCATTTATCTTTAATAGGGTGGTATTGCACATAGCCCACCAACAAGAATATTTATGGTGGTATCGCACATAGCCCACCAAATGATAATATTAACGATGGTATCACACACAGCCCATCGTGAATAAGTAAATAGGTGGTATCGCACATAGCCCACCAACAAGAATAATTAAGGTGGTATCGCAACAGCCCACCATTATCTACTACGGATAATATTCCGCACTTACATATCTATTTCAACATTCACCCGGAATTTATTCATTTTCTACCAAATTCAATCCATTTAAATCGTAAGTGTTCTCAATCTTACAATGCACCAATAAGCAACAACATATGTATTTAAGATGCATCATTTACACATAAACTTACCTTAGTGCAAAATGCGTTAATATGCGGTTTAATCTGAAACCTTGTCTTTTCCCCGGTCAAGGTTAATTCCACGCTATTCTTGATCTATAACAACAAAATTTCACTCATTTAATCATTTTATGATCATAATACATCATAATCTCTACTTAGGCAAAAATTACTGTTTTGCCCTTGTACTATGGCAAAATTACGATTTTACCCTAGGCTCGTAAATCATTTTTCATCACATTTTCTCATTAAACAAGCCTAGCTAAACATTTATTACTCTTACAACTACTCGTAATTCCAATTATTTCATGCATTTATTATACAATTTCAATCTTTGCATTCAAGTCCTATTTAGGTGTTTCATGCTAACACCTTTCACAAAAGTTGTTTCTCATCTCACTAACATTCATTTTCTTCCATAAAAACTCAGTTAACAACATAAAATCTCTCATGGCAAGTCCCTAAACATTCAAACATTTAACAATTTAGTCCCTTCATTAGCTAGCTTAAGATTTGGGGACTCTAAAAGTACAAAAATCTTCAAAAAACAATCATCAAAATCATTTACTTGCAAGGAGATAGCTTAGCTGAAAGTTTGAACCCCAAAAACTCTATTTTTCTCTTCAATTTTTGGTGGAAGAAGGAGGGTGAATAGTGAAATATGATAGCTTTTCTTTTTATCTTATTTTATCTTTTCATAACCTAATTTTACCAAATTTGACCAAAAATTTAATTCCTTTGTCTTCCTAGCCTCTATGGCTAAACAACACCTCTCAATTGGCCTAATTTCACATTAAAAACCTCCAATTAATATTCTATGGCTATTAGACACCTCTACCTTGAATAATGGAATTTTAGGACTTTATGCGATTTAGTCCTTTTTCATATAGCCATATATTTATGCCATAACACATAAAATAATATCACAATAATTTTCCTCAACCTCGAATTAGCGGTCTCGAAACCACTGTTCCGACTAGCCCCAAAATCGGGTTGTTACAAATAACCTCATCTTTTCCATATATTAATGATAAGGGAGCCATTAAATATGGCCATGATGTGAGACAGCCTGGGTTAATTCGAGTAATTCACGGGTTTGCCCAATCGTCTACGTGGAGGAATGGAGTTGTTGGAAAACGATTGAAAGTTGGCTAATGTTGTGGAAGCTTTCAAAGGGTTGTTCTTTTAAAATTGGTTAAGTTAGGAATGGAGGTTCGGTTAACAAAGGAATCAAGAAAGAAGGCTATTTGGGTAGGTTCGGTTTAGTAATAAAAGATTAAAGGATAGTAAAGTTCAGGATAAGTGATGGATGTGGATAGAGATCTTAAACGTCAGAAATGATTCAACACTAAAAGTGTCACCCCGATTTCTATATGGTTTAAGGTGGATTTACGGAATAAGATGGTTGTTGAATGCCACACCAAAATAGGTGATAAGTTCAAAGAGATCGAATGACGTCACTAGCTCACTAGATAAGTCAAGTTGAAACTCGTACTAAAATAGAGAGGAGATAACTCACTCTTGGACAAAGGTTCACTCAAAGAATTGCTAAAAATTCTTTTACAAAAGAAAATAAACAACTATTTATAGTCTATGCATGTCTAGCCGAATAGCCTAATTAGAAACTTAATGCTAAGTTAATTTAAACTAGATTAAGCTAGAAAGTTGTAGAAATAAAGCACTAAATTGTTGTGGATGAATTCAGCTGATGGGAGCTCATTAGACGGCATTCTAGAAGGCTGAATGTACTTGGAGCATTTTGCAAGGAGCATTAAGGCCTAGGCTTTAATTGAGCTTTTAAATTGCCATCTTTTGGCTGAAAAGTGACTAGCATTAAAGGAGGATGTGGGCAGCCTTTTTCGGTGTGAATGGCCGGCCATGAAGAGTCTTGTGCGTGTGAAAGGGCTAAACCAAATGGACAAGGTGTGAACAACAAGTGTGAAAGGAATTGATAGGGCTTTTGGGAAGTGGACGGCCAACTAACGAAGCTTAATGATAGCAGCTCCTTTGGCCGAATGGTCACCTTGGGAAGCTAATGAATCATCCTCTATGCATTGCACCTGCTGAACATGCATCTTCCCCCATACATTGAATCTATGTTCATGCACCTTGTTAAATGTCCCCTAAAGATTCGGTTGCACCTATTAAGCACATGAACCGAATTTAATTAAGCAATATTCAGCTGGACAAAATTAAAATATAATTAGGACATAGTAAATGACACTTAGACACATTAAATAAAAGCTATCCAAGACACATTAAAATTCGGCTATGGCCTAGACACATTAAAAACTTGTAATAAACTTGGACAAATTTAATTAAGCTAATGACACCATAAATTCGACTATAATAAATACTTAAGGCATATTTATAAGCTATATTTATAATTACTGAATGAATTATCCAATTTATTCAAATATTAAATAAATGAGCAAACTTAATTAAATGAACTCAATGAGCTGGAAAGAGCTCAAATGAGCTAATCCGAGCTAAATTGAGCTTGCACCAATATGCATGGATGGCCCAAAATTTTGACCCGAGCTGGTACTTCACCCTTGGGTTGAATTTCGTTCCACAATTGGCTCGTAAGGGCTGCCACTGCCTCATGCATTCCTTTGGTCTGAGCTAGAGTCATAGGACCTTCGGGGAGTTCGAGGGCTTCGTAATTCAAATCCTTGGTTGCCCCAGGTATGCTTACATCATCCCCCCTCTTCAGAGTGACTTGTCCTCAAGTCGAGTTGCTTGGTCACCTCGAGGCTTACAATCTCTTTCGGCTTGCTTAAGGCAGGGGGCGATTGATCTCGCAAAAATTTGTTCACATAAATTCTCAACACTCGGCAATGAATTAGGCACACAAGTCATTTCAATAGTTATGCAAAAATTATCACCAAATGGATTCATATGGGCATGCATGACATGGCCTAGCTGATCTTTAGGCAAGGTTTCACACAAACTATTCAAAAGAAGTATAAACAAGAAAAACTTAAATCGTTCGCTTACCTTGGGTTGGGCATGGTCCAAACAAAACACTTTCTCATAATGATTAATAAAGAAAACATTCCAATCAATATCAAGGACATGGGAAAATATTGACAAAGGATGTTCGAATATGGATTTTTCAACAAACACATTAACGTCGCAATTTCTAAAGACGAAAGTCTTAATATCATCATTCAAAACAAACAAATGTTCACTAATCCAAAATGGACAATTATTTTCAACAAAGTAATTAACCTTTCCAAAATTCAGATCTTGAACAAAGTCATCAAATTGAACCCAATTGAGTTGTTTAAGAATTTGGAAAAACTGACATTGCTTACCATTCAAGTTGAAAAGATGAGGATCGGTTTTACCTTATTCGTTTAACACAAACTTTCTTTCTTTGGCAAGGTATTGCAGTCGAAATTCCTTGGTCAAATGTTCCTGAAAAGAAGAAAAAACAAGTAGGCAACGGTTTTCTCATTTTTTTTCCTTTCACTTTCTTTTTCATTTTTGTTTTTCTCACTTTTTCTTTATTTTTCATTTTCATTTTCTCTTCTTTCTCCTTCACTCTTATTTTCTTCAACTCTCGATTTGTTTTCACTCGATTTTTCCTCTTTTCTTTCTTTTGAATCTTTAATCCTTTCTTTCGAACTCTCTACGGATTTCCTTAAGCGTTGTTGATCTTCCATCACTTGTTGCGGAGACAAAGGTGCCAAAATGATATTTTTTCCTTTGTACTTGAAAGAGTATTGATTGGCGATTCCTTCATGTTTGACTCGCCGGTCAAACTGCCATGGTCTTCCAAACAGTAGGTGACTCGCATGCATGGGCACAACATCACATAAGACCTCGTCATGGTAATTTCCAATCGAAAATGGAATCAATGCTTGTTTGGTCACCTTAAGCTCGACTCCTTCGTAGAGCCATTGCAACTTTTAGGGGCTCGGGTGCTTGAGAGTTGGTAGAGCAAGTTTCTCCACCATGATCGTACTTGTAACATTCGTGCAGCTTCCACCGTCGATCACAACGCTGCACACTTTTCTTGAGACAAGACAACGAGTATGAAACAAATTTTCTCGTTGAGGCTCACTTACAGAATTTTGTGTGTTAAGGCTTCGTTTAACAATGAGCATATTGCCTTCAATGGCAAACTCTACTTCATCTTCATTTTCGGATGGATTTTCAACATCGTCTTCGTTCTTGTCTACTTTCTCCTTCGATTCAATTTCACCGATAGGAAGCACGATCATTGTGTTACGGTTTAAACATTGGCTCGCTATGTGCCCTCAACCTTGGCACTTAAAGCACTTAATGTCTCGGGATCGAGATTGAACATTTTCAGGGGCCTTACCTTTACTAGATTCGGCCACAGTCTTGTTGGACTTCACGGGCACCGCGGGTTCCTTTGTTTGATTCGTGGAGGCATTCTTGCTTGGGCCTTCATTCCACTTAGGTGCACTCGAAGTGGAATAACCACGAATGGCTCCTTTCTTCTTGAGTTTCTTTTCGACTTTGATCGCCATATGCACCATATCGACGATCTTCACTAGTGTTGCAACTCGACGACGTTGGTTATTTCTCAGTTGAGTCCGGCCAAAAATCGTGCCATGGTTGCCTCGCAGTCTCCTTGCACATCCAGGCGTATCATTGCAACTCCATTTCCTTATAGTAGTCCTCCACACTTCTTGTCCCTTGGGTGAGATTTTGGAGTTTTTGATACAACTCCCGGTGGTAATACGAAGGGATGAATTGTCGTTGCATTACAGCCTTCATCTCGGCCCATGTGTTGATAAGACACTCACCATTCCTTCTTCATCTTGTTGTAAGTTGGTCCCACCATATCATCGCGTAGCCAGAAAACTCGATAGCGGCTAACTTGACCTTTTTGGCCTCGAAATAATTATGACATTCAAATATGAGCTCGATCTTTTTCTCCCACTCCAGATAAGCTTCAGGATCCGATCAGCCTTGGAATGGAGGGATTGAGAACTTAATGCTCTTCAAATCATCATTGAATCTTTCTCGGTCTCGTTGGCCTCGGTTGTGTGGACCTCGCCTTCGCACGTTTTCATTGGAGCCTTGATCGCTTTTGTGATCACTTGGCTCGGAAGATTTGTCATCTTGGTCAGGTTGCCGTCCTCGGTGTCTCGGAGGGCTTAAGGGAGTTCTTCTTCGTTGGGCTCGTCCTTCCACTTGATCGAGCCTTTCTTGGATTGGCTCCAACTTTCAATTGAACAGACGCTCAACTTCGTATAGTAATGCTTGCAGTTTCAAAACCAGGACATTTCGAACGGGTTGCCTTTCCACCATGTTCCTTTCGGGACTACCGGACATGTAAAATTCAAAACCTCACTACAAATGCTCAAAAGATCACTCACAAAGAAAATAAATACACTCCACTCATGTTTCACTCTTTCAAGGATATTATACTCTCGAATAAGCTTACACGCTCTTGCCTTTTACCGCTCGTCTCACTCTTGTAAATTCTTATTTCGTCTCGTTTAAACTTATTACGGCTTTGGGGTTGGCTTCAAAATTGGTTACAAGGGATAAATGTTTTAGGTGTAAAGGTAGGCTGAAACAAAAGAAGATTTGGGTTTGTGTGGCGTCGAGGAGGTAAGAAATAATGGGAGATTGGCTTTGAAGATCGAGAAACAGAAATAGAAGAGAATGAGCTCAAAAACTTGCAAACTTTCAAAAACTTCACTTTTTTTTATACTCGATTTTTTTAATTTCGTAATTCTCTTTTATTTTCAATTACAATATGCTGAAATACAAAGAAAATAAATACAACTTGAATTTTTTTAAATTTTGATTTTTTTTACTTCACGAACATATTCCGGCTTCTTTGATCTTCGGAGCTCCTCGCTTTCAAGCTCTGATACCAAATGATGTGAGACGGCCTGGGTTGATTCGAGTCGTTCACGGGTTTGCCCAATCGTCTACGAGGAGTAATGTAGTTGTCGGAAAAAGATTGAAAGTTGGCTAATGTTGTGGAAGCTTTAAAAGGGTTGTTCTTTTAAAATTGCTTAAGTTAGGAATGGGGGTTCGGTTATCAAAGGAATCAAGAAATAAGGCTATTTGGGTAGGTTCAGTTTAGCAACAAAAGATTAAAGGATAGTAAAGTTCAGGATAAGTGATGGATGCAGATAGCGATCTTAAACGTCAGAAACGATTCAACACTAAAGAGTGTCACCCCGTTTCTATATGGTTTAAGGTGGATTTACGAAATAAGATGGTTGTTGAACGCCACACCAAAATAGGTGATAAGTTCAAAGAGATCGAATGACGTCAGTAGCTCACTAGATAAGTCAAGTCGAAACACGTACGAAAATAAAGAGGAGATAACTCACTCTTGGACAAAGGTTCATTCAAATATTTGCTAAAAGTCTTTTACAAAAGAAAATAAACAACTATTTATAGTCTATGCATGGCTAGCCGAATAGCCAAATTAGAAACTTAACAGCTAAGTTAAATTAAACTAGATTAAGCTAGAAAGTTGTAGAAATAAAGCACTAAATTTTTGTGGATGAATTCAACTGATGGGAGCTCATTGGACGACATTCTAGAAGGCTGAATGTACTTGGAGCATTTTGCAAGGTGCATGGCAGCGGCTAGGTTCGGCCTAGGCTTTAATTGAACTCTTAAATTCCCATCTTTTGGCTGAAAAGTGACTAGCATTAAAGGAGGATGTGGGCAGCCTTTTTAGGTGTGAATAACCGGCCATGAAGAGTCTTGCGTGTGTGAAACGGCTGAACCAAATGGACAAGGTGTGAACAACAAGTGTGAAAGGAATTGATGGGGCTTTTGGGGAAGTGGTCGGCCAACTAACGACGCTTAATGGCAGCAGCTCCTTTGGCTGAATGGTCACCTTGGGAAGCTAATGAATCATCCTCTATACATTGCACCTGCCGAACATGCATCTTCCCCCATACATTGAATCTATGTTCATGCACCTTCTTAAATGTCCCCTAAAGATTCGGCTGCACCTATTAAGCACATGAACCGAATTTAACTAAGCAATATTCAGCTGGACAAAATTAAAACATAATTAGGACATAGTAAATGACACTTAGACACATTAAATAAAAGCTATCTAGGACACATTAAAATTCGGCTATGGCCTAGACACTTTAAAATTCAGCTATGGCCTAGACACATTAAAAACTTGTAATAAACTTGGACAAATTTAATTAAGCTAATGACACCATAAATTCGGCTATAATAAAATTCTTAAGACATATTTATAAGCTGTATTTATAATTACTAAATGAATTATCCAATTTATTCAAATATTAAATAAATAAGCAAACTTAATTAAATTAACTCAATGAGCTGGAAAGAGCTCAAACGAGCTAAATTGAGCTTGCACCAATGGGCATGGATGGCCCAAAATTTGGACCCAAGCTGGTACTTCTGCCCTTGGGTTGAGTTTCGTTCCACAATTAGCTCGTAAGGGCTTCCACGGCCTCATGCATTCGTTTGGTCTGATCTCGAGTCATAGGACCTTCGGGGAGTTCGAGAGCTTCGTAATTCAAATCCTTGTTTGCCCCGGGTATGCTTACATCAGGCCATTTACAAAAGAGTTCATCTATAAAAGAGCCAACACACTCGGCCAAAACAACAAGACGTTTCACTAAGTCTAGGCCCTATGCATGCCATACTCAAAATGCTAGGTCTAAATATACCGAGATGAGCTGATAGTGTGGATGATCTTCAGATTATCCTCGTATCCCGGGTTGGCTGTTTGACACTATAAAACAAGGGAAAAGAAAGGGAGTAAGTTTTAAGCTTAGTAAGTCTACATGTAAACAATAAGCATCATATCATATGCAAAACAACCACAACCATTATACATTATGTAATAACAATTCACATTATCATAAACATGTTTACTCGTCTCAACTCTTACCACATTCCAACCATATAGCATATATATATATATATATATATATATTGCTCACATTTACTTGCACATATACCCTGCACTCATCACCATAAAGCCACATGAAATATTTACTTAGATAAATTTCTCGATGAACCCTTCGGAACAATACTAGGTACTCGGTGGTTTCGTACACAGCCCTCCATTAATCAATAATAGGGTGGTATCGCACATAGCCCACCAAATGATAATATAAACGATGGTATCGCACACAGCCCATCATGAATAAATAATAAGGTGGTATCACATACAGCCCACCAACAATGATAATTACGGTGGTATCGCACACAGCCCACCAAATGGTAACTACGGATATTTGTCCGTACTTACATTTCTATGTCGAGGTTCATACAATAATTACTCATTATCTAATATTTTCAATCAATCTCACCAATAATTATTTGCATCCAAACAATGCATCAATAGGTAACATCATAAGTATTAAGGATGTATCATTTACAAGTAAACTTACCTCGGTACAAAATGTATTAATCAACGACTTAGTCCGTAACCTTGCCTTTTCCTCAGTCAAGGTTGTTTCCGCGTTCTTCTTGATCTAAAATAATAAAATTTATTCATTCAATCACTTTATAACTCATGATACATCAAAATTTCTACTTAGGCAAAAATGACCATTTTGCCCTTATACTTTGGCAAAATTACGATTTTACCCCTAGGCTCATAAATCATTTTTCATCATATTTTCTCATTAAACAAGCCTAGCTGAACATTTATTTCTCTTACAAAACTCACAAAACCAATTATTTAATGCATTTATTACTCAATTACAACCTTTACAAGTAAGTCCCATTTAGATATTGTCATGGTAACATCTTTCACAAAAGTTATTCCTTAACCCTCTAACATTCATTTCCTTCCATAAAAACTCAGAAAACAACATAAACACTCTCATGGCAAGTCCCTAAACTTTCAACCATTTTGTAAAATAGTCCCCTCATTAGCTAGCTTAAGCTTTAAGGGTTCCAAAAGTACAAAAATTATCAAGGAATACCTCTAAAATCACTTACTTGCAAGAGAATAGCTTGGCTGAAAGTTTGAACTCCAAAAACCTCTAATTTCTCTTCAATTTTTGGTGGAGAAGAAGTGTGAATAGTAAAAGATGACAACTATTTTATTTATCTTATTTTATTCATTTTTGGTCACCTAATTTCACCAAAACTTTGACCAAATTAATGTCTTTGTCCCCCTTGGCCGGCCATCACTCTTAGGGTGGTCTATTTGCACTTTAAAGACCTCAAATTTAATATTCCATAGCTATTAGACACTCCTAGCTTGAAAAATGGAACTTTCGCACTTTATGCGATTTAGTCCTTTTTCACAATTAAGCATACAATCGCTAAAATTAAGGCACCAAAATTTTCATGCATCCTTATAATCTTGCTATAACATATAAAATAGTATTAAAATAATTTTCTTCAACCTCGGATTAATGGTCTAGAAACCACTGTTCCGACCAGCCCCAAAATTGGGCTGTTACAGCTGCCACCTATCAGAGAGGTTGAATTTGCTATTGAATTACTACTGGGAACTTCA
Organism: Gossypium australe; assembly: GCA_005393395.2. Classification (NCBI taxonomy): domain Eukaryota; kingdom Viridiplantae; phylum Streptophyta; class Magnoliopsida; order Malvales; family Malvaceae; genus Gossypium; species Gossypium australe. Next base: position 76,434,658 of record CM016625.1, on the reverse strand, counting down.
CTGATATCTATAGCTTCGTATAGAATGGCTCTGACAGAGTTGAAAGAGTTGAAAGCTCAGTTACAAGAGCTAACATATAGAGGTTTTGCACGACCGAGTTTTTCACCCTGGGGTGCACCAGTATTGTTTGTTAAGAAGAAAGACGGATCAATGAGAATGTGTATTGATTATCGACAGCTCAATAGGGTTATGATAAAGAATAAGTATCTATTTTCGAGAATAGACAATTTGTTTGATTAGTTGAAAGGTACAACCGTGTTTTCAAATATTGATTTGAGATCTGACTATTATCAGTTGAGAGTTAAAGACTCAGATGTACTAAAAACTACATTCAGAACGAGGTACAGACATTATGAATTCTTTGTTATGCTTTTGGATTAACTAATGCTCCTACCATTTTCATGGATTTGATGAATTTAATGTTCAGACCGTATTTAGACAGATTTGTTGTTGTGTTTATTAACAACATTCTGATCTATTCGCGAAATGAGTCTGAGCATGCCGAGCATTTGAGGATTGTATTACAGACTTTGAGAAATAAGCAACTGTTTGATAAATTCAGCAAATGTGAGTTTTGGCTATGGAAAGTCAGATTTTTGGGACATATAGCTCGACAGATGGCATTCGAATTGATTCGAGCAAGATTTCTACAGTGATTGACTGGAAATGACCTAGAAATGTATCCGAGGTCAGAAACTTTTTGGGAATGGCTGGTTACTATCGACGTTTTGTAAAAGGGTTCTTGATGATTGCTACATCGATGACCAGACTGCTACAGAAAAATGTAAAGATTGAATGGTCCGAAAAATGTCAACAAAGCTTCGATCAGTTGAAAGCATTGTTAACTGAAGCACCAGTGTTGGTTCAACCTAAGTCGGGTAAAGAATTTGTGATTTACAGCGACACGTCATTGAATAGTTTGGGATGCGTGTTGATGTAAGAAGGAAAAGCAATAGCTTATGCTTCCAGACAATTGAAGCCACATGAAAAGAATTATCCGACGCATGATTTAGATTTGGCAGCTATAGTTTTCGCATTGAAAATTTGGCATCATTATTTGTAGTGAAAGATGCCACATCTTTACTAATCATAAAAGCTTAAAATATTTATGACTCAGAAAGATTTGAATTTGTGACAACGGAGATGGCTCGAGCTATTGAAAGATTACGAGTTAGTGATTGATTATCACCTAGGAAAAGCGAATGTAGTCGTTGATGCTTTGAGAAGAAAATCGTTGTTTGCCTTGAGAGCAATGAATACACAGTTGACATTATCTGATGACGGTTTGATTTTAGCTGAGTTAAAAGCTAAACTAGTATTTCTTCAGCAAATTTGCGAAGCTCGGAAAGGTGATAGTGAATTGCAAGCTAAAAGAGTGCAATGCGAGTCGACTAGTGATTCAGAGTACCAAATCGGATCTGATGATTGTTTAATTTTCCGAGATAGAATTTGCGTACCAAGGAATTCCGAGCTGATTCATAAAATTTTGCACGAAGCACACAGTAGTTTTCTATCTGTTCATCCGGGGAGTACTAAAATGCATAATGATCTGAAACAGTTATATTGGTGGTCAGGTATGAAATGAGATATTTCGGAGTTTGAATCGAGGTGTTTGATTTGTCAGCAAGTGAAAGCCAAACATCAAGTACCTTCAGGATTACTGCAGCCTGTGATGACACCAGAGTGGAAACGGGACAGAGTTACGATGGATTTCGTATCGGGATTGCCTTTGTCTCCGAAAAAGAAAGATGTTATTTGGGTTGTCATTGATCGATTAACAAAATTAGCACATTTCATCTCGGTACGTACTGATTATTCACTCAATAGATTAGCTGAATTGTACATTCTGAGATCATTAGATTGCACGGGGTGCTAGTTTCGATTATTTCGGATAGAGATCCGAGATTTACGTCACAGTTTTGGAAGAAATTGCACTAGGCTCTGGGTACAAAATTGAATTTCAGTATAGCTTTTCATCCACAAACCGATGGTCAATCTGAGCGAGTAATTCAGATTCTCGAAGATATGCTCCGATATTGTGTTTTGGAAATATTTATCGTTGGTTGAATTTGCGTATAATAACAGCTTTCAATCGAGCATAAAGATGGCACCGTACTAAGCTTTGTATGGTTGCAAATGCCGAACTCTATTGTATTGGACCGAGCTTAGAGAGAAATAGATTCACTGGGTTGATTTGATTAGAGAAACCGAAGAGAAAGTGAAAGTAATTCGCGATTGTTTGAAAGCAGCTTCAGATCGTCAGAAATCATACGTAGATTTGAAACGAAAAGATATTGAATTTCACATCAGTGACAAAGTGTTTTTGAAAGTATCTCCGTGGAAGAAAATCCTTAGATTTAGTCGGAAAGGGAAATTGAGTCCGCGTTTTATTAGGCCGTATGAGATCATCGAAAGAATAGGTCCAGTGGCATATCAACTAGCTTTACCGATTGAGTTAGAAAAGATCCATAATGTGTTTCACGTATTGATGTTGCATTGATATCGATCGGATCCCACACATGTGATTCTCCGTCAGAGATTGAGATTCAGCCTGATATGACATACAACGAAGAACCAATTAGAATTTTGGCTCGAAAGATCAAAGAATTGAGAAATAAATGCATAGCTTTAGTGAAAGTCTTGTGGCAACATCATGGAGTTGAAGAGGCTACGTGGGAGCCCGAGGAAGCTATAAGAAAATAATACCCTAACCTATTCACTGGTAAGATTTTCGGGGACGAAAATCCCTAAGGGGTGAGAGTTATAACAGCCTGTTTTTAGTCAAATCAGAATAGTGGTTTCAGGACCATAAATTTGAATTCAAAATAATTATTTTATTATTATTTAATGTCTGTGGCATGATAATATGATTGTGTGAAATTTTCGTTAAGAAATTTTATCGTTTGATAGGTCAATTTGAAAAAAAAGGACTAAATCGCGTAAAGTGTAAAAGTGGAGTTCCTATTAGCTAAAGGTGCCTAATAGCTATGGAACTTAAAAGAGGAGGTCCTTATGTTGTAATTAGACCATTAATAGCATAAGTGGACAATTATGGACAACCATTATATGTTTTTAATGTTTAATTAGTAATGTTAATATTGTGGTAATTTAACTTTAATTAAATAAAACAAACCAAGTTAATTGTTGGTATCATCTTCTCCACAGATTTTTGGAAGAGAAGAAACACCATTTTAGGGCTTTCATTCAGCTAAGGCATTTTTGCACAATTAAGGTATGATTTTTGTCCCGTTTTTAATGATTTCTACGTTTTTGAAATCGTTGTAGCTTATTCTAGCTAGCCCAGGGACTAATTTGCAAAAATGTTAAAGATTTTGAATGTTTCCATTGATGAATATGCGTGAGTTTTGATGGTTGATGATAGATTTTGAATGTTTGTGATTTTGAGTAAAAATGCAAAATAGGGATCTAATTTTGAAAATGTGAAAATGTGTGGTTTAATGTGTGAATAAATGAAAAATATGGGTTGTTAGGGGCCTTATGGTAATTCAGCTAAGCATGGGTGTTGTGAAATTTGCATGAATTTTTTATTTTGTGTATTGAGGACTAAATTGTAAAAATGTGAAACTTTAAGGGCAAAAGTGTAAACATGCCTAAATGTGTGTTTTGGACTTAATTGAATAAAGTAGTGATTGAATAAGCTAAATTTGATATTATATAGATCAAGAAAGGAGAAATACGGACTTAGACCGAGGAAAGAATAAAGTTAAGGAATCATTGACTCGATTCGCCGTTGTAGCATCCGAGGTAAGTTCGTATGTAATAAGCATTGTTACAATTATGCTTTAACTGCTTTGATATTACATAAATCGTGTATATGAGATTACAGGTGTGTGACTTGGCCATGTTGCATAAGTCAGTATACCCTACAGGTTTGGCACGGCCTAACACACGGCCTGGCATATAGGTGTGTGTGGCTACTTCGAAGGGCACACGGGCTAGACACATGGGCGTGTGGTTGGCCGTGTGACCCAAGTCAGTAACTTCACTTGTTTGGACACTGGGTAGGACACGGGCTGGGACATGGTCATATGCTCCCATTTCGAATGTTCACCTAGTCTGTGACACAGGCACGTTTGGTGGTCGTGTGAGACACACGAGCGTGTGTCCCTATTTTAGAGAAAAAAGTTTATATGTGTTGAAAAATTTCTCGAGTTATCGATTTAGTCCCGAACCACTCCCAAAGCATGTTTAGGGCCTTGTAGGCTCGTATTAGGGACAAATTGATTGAGATTGAATGATGATTGCATGTGTTGATTAAATGAATGAGAAAAGTATGTTTAAATGGGTGAGGGGTGTTACATTTTCATATCTTGATTTGCCAATCTGGTTTGCAATAACTGCCCTACCAGAGGCATAACAGAGGGACATTTACACAACATTCACTTACTCGGATTCATTCACACCTCTGACTGATTCGTATCTTTTCTAAATCAAACTATACTTGCATACTTATCCATCAACATTCCATTCTGACAAAACTTCTACACACATATCATCATAACACATATATTATTTTATTATGCTTCTTATACTTACCGCTTATTAGAGATATCATTATCATTTAGATATACTATAAGAGTTAGGATAGAGACTCACCTAATACTCACCTACTGTAGTTCGAAGCTCCAAGCTTAAAGAACATAGGGTCACCATTAAAACTTCTTTACATACTAATTATTATCATCTCAATCAATGACAACCTTCATGCAAAGTCTTGTACTTACAATTTATGTTCATATACCTCATACAGACTTACTCTTTTAGAGCTTAACATGCAGAGCTATAATACTTACTCGGAGTTGGAATGGCCATTAATTAAACCAAGAACCTTTGCTTGCAGTGGAGAATGGAGAAGAGATGATAGTGGATTTGAGGAAAAAGAATCAGAGAGTGGTATTTTGAAGAAGTAAGAACCCTCCTTTCAGAGCCCTTCTTGCACACATATATATACAACTCAATTCTACTTAGTAGAACCTAACAAGTGTCACTCAATTCAGAGTTTGTCCTTCTTAATGGCCTACAGATTTTCGAAAGAAATATAAATAAGAATCTTGCATAGTGTATATATTAGATTAGTCAAACCAGTTGGTTCTTAACTAGGTTACTTTACAATCTAACTAGCACAGTACCCAGACAAACAAGGCGTACTATACATTTGGTGACAACTCATGCTAATTACCTTTTTGTTTAGCACAATCCTTTTCTTTAAATAATAGAATGACCTGAAGTAGAATCTTCTCTTAATTATACGGTAGTTACTATACACCCATACATATTTTCCTAAAGAAGAAATTGGGTGGATTACACTTTGCCAAACAGATAATTCACTACTACACGCCTTAAGCTCAGATCTGCCACACTTGGAGTGCGACTATTCAATTTGTTTACTTGTTTCCCTTTTATTCAATTATATCTAACTTGGATTGTTGCATTTCAGGTTGAATTGAAACTCGAATTGCCTCGTTCGTCTAGAGCCCTAGGCTAAATTCGAGACTTGGACAAACTTACGATCTTGTTCCGCACGCGTCCTTATCATAGTGTTGAGTTGACTTATGACACCAACTCAATTAACTGCATTATTAATAAATACAACTAATGGAGATAATAAACTATGCATATTAAAAAAATATGTATATAAACATATTAAAATGAAGATTTGGTTCAGTGGTAAGCTTAAGGCTTTATCAATCTAATTGGCATGTACTCAAATTCCATCATATGCATGTTTTTATTTTGTTGTTTTTTGTTAAAATGAAAAGACATTTTCATAATTTCTCTAGCTAAGTTGGTGTTCGGTTAACTTATGCACCAACATGTAAAGGTCAATATATCATACTACTATTTTTATTAATAATGAATACAATAATATTTTATATAAAAATATTAATTAAAATTTTATTTAAAAATTATTTATTTATTAACATTTTTAACTATTATCAATATAGATGTTTTTTTAAAATATAATATAATTCTTATTTAAATTAATATTATAGATTAAATTAATATTATTTTTTAGCCTAGTGAAAACCCATAACTAGTAATTGACCTAATGTTTCGGGTTAATTTTTTACATTATACTTTTACTCATTTTTTCAACTTTTTGAATGGGAGGTTTTTTTCATAACCTCGATTTTTTAGATTTTAATTTTTTCTTTCTTTCTTTCTTCTTCTCTTCTTTCTCTTCTCTTTTCGCAGCTTTTTCTTTTGGGGTTCTTTTACTCATTCTTTTCTCTCTCAAGTTTCAATTCAAGTTTCATTGGTACATCATTTTTGGTCGAAATAGATAAAACAGGCTGAAATATGTTAGTTGTAACATCCTAAAAATTGAGTATCGATATGTCGCATGTTTTTTATGCTTAGCTTGTGGATGATTCAATTTGTGTGCTTAATATAGTCTTGAGAAGGCTCAGGATTTATTTGAAATTAGAATAAATTTTAGAAATGAGTACTTTATTGAAGTGGATCAAGTGAACTTGATGTTTAAGGAAATTAAGTGTCAAAAACTAGCATAAGATGAGCTAGTAGTAAAGCGGAGTTGGCGCCATAAGTGCTGCTTGAGGGAAGAGGTTCGAATCCCATGGATTGCATTTTGGTGACTTTTATTTTTGCACCTTTATAGCATGTGTCGGTCAAGCATTATATTTGGTAAGGTTGGACTATTTTACTTATGGCAAGGTGGCTAATGGTTAAGATAAGCATGGAACTTGGGGAAAGAAATCCTAAACTTATGGATTGTAGGGGGAACACAAGGCATGAATCAAGGATGTTGTCTTGGAAACTTTTGGGTGGCTAAAGCTTTGACTTTTGGCCAATGTACATGGATGGTTTTGTGGCTAGGGGGAGTGGTCGAATGTTGTTAGTAGTTTGGCTAGGATTAGGAGTTAGTTTTGGTCAATTCCTAGCATTTTGTGTAAAATTTTCATTTCTCTCCAAACTCTTTCTCCTAGTCAAATTTGAGCAATAGGTAAGCTTTGTTTCTTTTGGCCATTTCATTTCATTTTTACCATTTGGTCATATTTTTGCCTAACATCTCAAGATACTCTCTCCCTTGTGCCGAAATACCAAAGCATAAAGGCCATTTTTCTTTTCTTCTCTTTTTCACCATTGCCGAATGCGTCTTTGTCCCAAATCTCACTCTTTGCTCCTTTCTCACATTTGAAAAACCCAAAACACATTGTCTCCCATCTCTTACTCCCCATGGCCGAATGGTGCTAACACCATTTTCTCCAATTTTCCTTCAAGCCGAATCTTCTCTTCACTTATATTGTTTTTGTTGATTATTCTTTCAACCTTCGTTTTAATCAATCGGTAAGATTTTTTTTTCGAATCTTTATTCTCTTCTTTTCTTTAGCCGAATATATATTTTAGTTTGGGAGGGTCTTTTGATAGAAAATAGCATCCTCTATCCTTTTCTCTTAGACGATCTTTTCATTTTAATAGTGTTATAAAGAAGGCCGAACTCGGAGTATTCGTAATCATCGTGAATCGCTAGAAATCGATTCAAAGTGTTAAGGTAAGGGTTTCTATCAAGGATTTCTATATTACTCGTCATATCGTTATAGATGGATTACTAATCGATTTCGTTTTAGGGGACATTATTACTCGATTATCATTTCCGTGAACGTAAGTTTTTGTGGCAAACAAGATAGGTTCGAAAAGAGTAGTGAATGGTGTTCGGAAGAGGGGTGGATTTGCTATTCCCCCTAGATTCAAGCGAAGGGTTATTTCGGTAATCTGAGATTTTCTACCGGGTTGTGGTCCCTCCTCTGGTGAAAATCAATTACTTGAAGTCATTCGTACTCCTGAGCCATTGACTGTTCGTGGTTCTTCAACGGGTTATGAACCATCAATCGGGGAGAAACCACAAATAATTGTTGTTCGAAATTCCGAGGGTAAAGATCTAGATCGTTTATCTTAACATAGATTTATATTTAGTATCAGTGTTCTAATCGAGTGTGATACGTATTTAGGTACCGACGAGCGGGAAAGTATAGTTCTCTCTATAATCAGGTGTGTAATTTTACACTTATCTCATTGGGTTAGATATTATACCGTAAGCATTAGAATAAAAATCGTAAAGTTGGTAAAATTGGAAAATACGGTATATTAACACTTTTTTTGTAAATGCATGAAATCAGTATTAAAGTTATGGAAATTACGGAATTTGTCCTTAATTGGCTATTTTGTTAAAAAGTAATATTTTGAGCCTCATGTGATAGATGGGCTATACGAATTATTTGATAAATTGGCCAAGTGTGAAAATTATAAAAAGGGCCTCATGTGATTAATGGGCCAAATTTGCTAGTTCGATTAATGAGCCAAATTTGCTAGTTCGATTAATGGGCCAAATTTGCTAGATCGATTAATGGGCCAAATTTGCTAGATCAATTAATGGGCCAAATTTGCTAGATCGATTAATGGGCCAATTGCTAGTTTGCTTAATGGGCCAACTTGTATTATGGGCCTTATGTCGAAATTATCTTATGAATATTGTTATGTTTTGTATATGCATACATGATTGCATGGGTTGGGCTGAAATTGAAGAGAAGTTTTGGTGGCTCTGCCACAATCTAGTTCGAGTGGCTCTGCCACAATCTAGTTCGAGTGGCTCTGCCACAATCTAGTTCGGTGGCTCTGCCACAATCATTTTAAATGGCTTTATGCCTGCGATTGGTGTGTTGGCGGGGTGGGTTGACTTGATCCCCACAGGTGTGCTGGTTGGTACGGGTGGTGTGTAGCAGATGGAAATTTAGGCTTGGTTGGGAATTGCATATCACCTGCATTTTATATTTGATATATATATTGTACATTTGTAAATGGGCTCAAGCCCAATTATATGCTTAAATGGTTCTGGCCCAGTGGCACGGTAAGTGGGTTACAGACTGAGTTCTAAGTAACTCACCCCGTTTTTATTACCTTTCTCAGGTAATGATAATTGATGGAGACTTGGGCCAGGGATGACTTCGTGTGGAGGCCATACTACGAATGATGGGTTTTTATAAACTTTGAACTTCTTTTAAGTATTTCTATTTAAGTATTATTTCAGTTGCAATGTAATAAGGCCTCTGGTATTATTTTCATGGATTTTTATTTCGTGGATGGATTTTAAAATGTTTTAGATACTTAAATGGGACTGTTTTAATTTCTATAAATGTTTTCTTAAATTTGCATATAAAAAGGGGGTTTTCTTAAATATCATCAACTCGTAAAATTTCTGTGAAAACTCTTTTATGAAATTATTTCAACCAATTATTTCTCTGAAAATCAAATTATAAACTCTTACGTTTTAAAATCATGGATTTCGAATTTTTGATAAACTCCATCTCCAAAATCGTTTTGAAGATTTGTTTTCTTTAAATCATTGATGACTAGAAGTAAGTTCGATTTCTGTGGCATGCCAAATCTGGACTTAACGCATAGGCCGGGTTTGGGGTGTTACATCAGTACGGGCGAGATAGGTCAAAACTTGAGTCAAAATGAAACCTATATTTATTGCTCCGATTTATGTTTGAAACAAAGTGTATCTATCGGTACTGAAACAAAATCAACCACCATGCTATAAATACTTAGCTTCCCCATCATTGGGGAACACACATTTAAGTCCCAAACATTACGGGTAGGGCTATAAATGAATAAAGAGTTTCATGAACAATTCATTTTTTTTATTTATTAAATTGAACAAACGAACATGAACAAGATTTTGAGGCTCCTTTATTAAATATACTAAACACAAACAAAGCTTGTTCAGTTTATCTAACCGCTCTAGTATTTCATATTTTTTAGGTTATTACCTCTTTAACATTTAACATATGCTCATTATCATCATATGTTAATCTTTAACCAACTTCTTCGCCATCTGAATAAGTACCATAAAGATTATCAAGATGTCATTTTTCCATGTAAAGTATGAATCATTTCAATTCCACCTAAGAATGAAGTTATGAAGTATGTAATGTGCTAGTACAATTTAACTTTATTTTTTATGTTATACCGAGGTGATATTGTTAATATGAGAATTTTTTTAGAACAAAAAATATCCTCTCAGCCACATTTTAAAGTTGGGAATGTCTCAAATTAAAGAGTTCGTGAGTTGTCTCTAGTGCTTGTGTTTGGCTCCATGCTCTCAAATAGTACCATACTCCAAAGATATGGTGCAAGAAAATCTTTTGTATTTGCATAACTAGCATCTACCACATAATATTTGGATTTATGATGCGAACAATCTAGTTTATAGTTTTAATTATAAAAACTTATATACACCTAATTTGGAGGAAGACTTATATTAGGTTATAACCATTTTGTATAAAATCTATAACTTTTTAAGAAAATATTTATAAAGTGGTTAATTACTTTCATAACACTTCTTATAAATAAGATATTTTTACCATAATTTTATATTGTATTTTTTATAAAAAAGTTATGAAAATTATATTTTTTATCAATAAGTATATTATTTTTATAATATATATAGCATTGACATGCAAATAACTTTTATCCATACTTTTTCGCTATAAATTTTTATAATTAATTATATTTAACACTTTTTATAATATGTAAATTTTACAATATACTTTTTAACCGTAACATTAGAATTTTTTTAATGTAACATCCTAAAAACCCCTTAGTCGTAAAACAATGTAAATTCAAAAAGAATATGTGATAGATTCTTAGTGAATGATGTATAAAATTAATGAAAGAGAAAGTTGATGAATAAAAAAGAAAGTTGAATCAAGAATGAAAGAGAAGTTGATGAATAAAATAGTAAAATAAATTGGTGATTGAGGACCAAAATGAATAAGAAGAAAAATCAAAGGACTAAGGGTCTGTTTGTTTTACTGAAAATGGCTTTTGGAATATGCTTTCTTGAAAATGACTTACTTTCGTATAAAAGTTAATATATTTTGGTGTTTAGATGAATCTGTGTAAAATATTTTCTTTTATTTGACAATTTTTTTAAAAATATTTCATAAAAGTTATTTTCAATAAAATAAACATACATTTGAGATTTTCTTATCTTTTCATTGTTTAATTGATTTTATTTTATATCTATAAATTTATATTTTACATTTTTTTACATATATTGAAAATATTTTGTTAAATTCAGGTTCATTACAACGCCATTTTTTAGTTACATGACTACCAAGTAAGTATTTTTTTATTTAAAAATGTGACATCAACAAAATTGAAAAAAAAAAAACTAACAATGTCAACAATTGTACTTGATTTTTAAATCTGAAAAGGAGAATAATTAAATTCTTGAAAATAAAATTACAAAGACTAAATTGTAAATTTGTGAAGAGTACGTAGATTTATGACATATTTAACCTTATACTACAAAATTATTATTATATTTATAATTGTAATAAATATTTATTATTAAAATATTAAAATTTTATTTTTAAAATTTATTATTAAAATAAAATTAAAATATTCAATGTATTAAAATAATAAATTAGATTAATAATTATTAAAAAATAAATTATATTAATAATTTATTATATTACCTAATATAAATAATTAAATAGGTACGTTTAATAATATTAAAAATATAATATTTTATATTAATATTTTAATTATTTTTTAAAAACAAATTTTATTATCAATATAATAATATTAAACTTGATTTAAGTTAATTTTTATATAAAAATAAAATTACCTATAGAGGAGCTCTTTTCTGGAAAATTTTTTGAAAAAATGACTTACGTTTTTTAAAAGAGTAAGTTATTTTACAGGAAAAATGCTTTATTTTTACTAAATTACCAAAAAATCTAATTTTTAAAAAATTACGAAAATAGGCCAAATTTTTTAAAATTTAGGAGAATGCATTTTGGTAAAATACTTCCAGCTGAAAACATTTTCATGGAAAACTCAGAAAACACTTCCAATTGGAAGAGCTTTTCGCGGGTGACCAGTAAAACGCTTCCATTCGGAAGCATTAATGAAAAACTCGTCTAGCACAGCGTGTCCCCCCCCCCAACGGCTAAATTTCCAATGGTTATTTTAAATAGTCGTTTACCACCCCCCCCCCAAACAGTAAAAAAAACTATAAACCCCCACCTACTAATTTCTCACAACATTCTCTAAAAAATCTATCAAATTCTCAAACCACTCTAAAAAATCTCTCTTAATTTTTTTACTAAAATTCTACTTCTATCTAAAATCTATTTTTATTACATTTTTATTAATATTTTCAAGAAATATTTTTTTATTAAAAATTAATTTGTGTTCTATATAATTAGCAACTGTTCGGGTCTCTAATCCGTCTTGATGACAAGCACATCTCCGTCAATCAATTGCAAATGGTAAGAATAAATTTTAATAAATTTCAATCTTATTTAATTTTGTTGTTGTATATTAACTTATTGTATTTTTTAAATTTTTTACGTAAATAGGCAAAAGATCAAATTTTACAATGACATATTCGTAATCTACTAGGTCCTCTATGTAACACCCTGAAAATTCGAGTATTGTTTCATTGTGTGCTTTGAGTAATTAATCTAGTAGGTGAAATTTTTCTTATTTATTTTCGTGTTTAATATAGTCCTGAAGAAGAATTAGAATTTATTGGGAATGGAATAATTTTAATTTTTGAGAATTTATGGAAATGGATTAAGTGGCATTGACACATAAGTTAATTTAAGTGTCAAAGTGAAGCATAAGATGAGTTAATGGCAAAGTGGTGTTGGCGCATGAGATAATGCATGAGGGAGAAGGTTCGAATCCCTTGTTTAGCAACTAAGTGAATTTTATTTTTAATTTTTCTGCACATGTATAGCAAGTGTCGGCCAAGAGCATATATGGTAAGTGTTGACCATGTTATTTTTGGTTAGTATATCAAAGGAATAAGGAAATTGTTAACTTAAGGAAGGGAATCAATAAATTAAGGAAAGATATGAAGATATGAGGCAAGTATCAAGGAAATTTTTATGGAAACAAAATCATGGCCATTTGACCATGCATTTGGACGGCAATATGGCTAGGGGGGAGGTTGGCCGAATTTTGCTAGTAGCTTGGTAAGGTTTAGGAGTTTACTTTTGGTCATCTTTAGTTTTTGTGCAAAGTTTTGCAACTTTTCTCTCAACCTCTTTTCCCTTTAGCCGAAATTGATCATTGGTAAGCCTTGATTATTTTGACCAATTGGTCATTTTTGCTTTTCACTTTAGTGTTCAATTTTGTGCCTTTCTCATAGTGCCGATTTTACCAATACCTAAAAGACCATTCTTTTCTTTTCTTCTTCCCATTGCCGAATATACATTGCTCTCAAAACTCATCTCTTTCTTTCTTTCCTCTTCCATTCTCTTTGAAAATCAAAACAACATCATCATCTTCTCTCATCTTTATTCTTTTCACTCATATTTTCTTCCTTTTTCTTCAATGGCCGAATGCTAGAGTACCCATAGCCGAATTTATTTTCTCTTTTCTTTGATCATACATAGCCGAATCTTCATCAATCACAACATCATTCTCAATCCTTTCTTTTCGACCGTGGAAAATAGGTAAGGGATTCTTTTTCGTTTTCGATTAGTTAATAGTGTTATGGCCGAATATTGATGGTGTCATGAAGGACCATTTGGATCGAAATAAACGTTCGTACTATTAACGTTTTATTCGTTATAATATAGTGCAATAACGGAAGATCGAAACTCAAGTGTTCGAGAGAATCGTAAAAACGTTGGAATCGACTTATTGTGGTAAGGAAAATCACATCCTTAAAACCTTTAGTATTATTTCGATATTATTTTAGATTGGATTAATGTTCCTTTGTCATTGAAGACATTCAAAATAGGGAAGAAAAGGGCGGTGTTTAGTTTTCGAAAGAGGGGAGGTTCCGTTATTCCCCCTAAGTATAAGCAAAGGACTATTTCGGGAATCCGGGATTTTCCACCGGGTTGCGGACGTTCAACCGAGGAAAATCAACTGTTCGAAGTCGTTCGTACTCCCGAACCATTATTCGTTTGTGGGTTCGATTCGGTTAGCGAACCATCAATCGGGGAGAAATCGCAAGTAGAAGTATTACAGAAATCTGAGGGTAAAGTTTTAGATCATTATGATTAGATCGGATTTATTAGATTATAGTGTTCTAATTATCATGATATGTATAGGTGTTGAAGAGCGGGAAAGTTTAGTTCTCTCCATAACCAGGTGTGTAACTTCACGCTCATATTCGGGTTAGATATCAAATCGTAAGTAACGTGATAAAACCGTAAAAATGGTAAAAACGGAAATTTTGTGATATTAATACTTTTGAGTAAAAGCATGAAAATGGTTAAAGTTGGAAAAATTGCGATAAATACTCTAGTTCGATAAATTGGGCCGAAATACTCTAGTTCGATAAATTGGGCCGAAATACTCTAGTTCGATAAATTGGGCCAAAATACTCTAGTTCGATAAATTGGGCCGAAATACTCTAGTTCGATAAATTGGGCCGAAATACTCTAGTTCGATAAATTGGGCCAAAATACTCTAGTTCGATAAATTGGGCCAAAATACTCTAGTTCGATAAATTGGGCCAAAATACTCTAGTTCGATAAATTGGGCCGAAATACTCTAGTTCGACAAATGGGCCAAAGCCCACTAAATTGCTTAATGGGCAAAGTGCTAAATTATTTTTTTTATGGGCCAAATGAAATATTTAATGATAAACCCACCGATGTTATGGATTAATTGAAAAATTGTTATACGACTATATTTTGTTATACACGCATGATTGCATGGGGTGGGGTATATGAAGAGAAGAATGGCCAGTTGCCAAAAATCTAGTTCGGTGGCCCTGCCACAAAATATGGCTCAATGCCTCTAGTTCGGTGGCTCTGCCACAAATTCGGCTAAATGCCTCTAGTTCGGTGACGATGTCACAATCTAGTTCGGTAGTGCACTACAAAATTATTTAAAGGCTTAAAGCCTATGATCGGTGTGTTTGGCGGGGTGGGTTGACTTGATCCCCACAGGTGTGTTGGTTGGTACGGGGGTGTTAGCGGATGGATATTAGGTTTGGTTTGGGAAATTCATTTTACATGCATTTTTAAATTATTTTATTTCATTTTATGATATATTGTTGAATTCAGTAATTGGGCTCAAGCCCAGCATAATATCTTGACGATCTGGCCCAATTATGGTGGTAAGTGGGTTGCACACTGAGTTCTTTGTAACTCACCCAATTTTATCAACCTTTTCAGGTAATGGAAATTGACGTGGACTTGGGCCGGAGATGACTTGGTGGAGGCCATACTACAAGCATGGTTTTTTTTAAACTATGAACTTTATTTTAAATTACTATTTTGGGTTTGATGTAATAAGGCCTTTAATTTATGTTTTTATGGATTTTATTGTGTGGATGGATTTGATTTTATTTCAAATACTTAATATGGTTTTATCTTAAATATATTAACTTTTCTTTAAAATATTGGTTTTATAAAAAATTTTTTGGACACTTTAATTATTTTAAATTCTTTCAAAGTCTCTTTGAAACTATCTTAAGATTTTGACTTTTATATTTCAATGGTAAGTTTTCAAATAAGTATTTTCTTAAGTCACAAATTTCAAATCCTCGAATTAAATTTTATTAAACTCTATTTTCAAAACGTTTTGTAGCAAATTTTACTTTAATCACTCGAGAATAAACGAAGGTATGTTTGGTGTGACAAACCAAATCTCGTCTAAACACATAGACTGGGTCTGGGTTGTTACATTTAATGGTATCAGAGCTCAGTTTCAAAACTCGGCTGTGGTTTGGGTTCAACAATGAAATCTGTTTGAAAAACAATTTAAATTTCTAGATTTTAATTTAAAGGTAGTATGGCACCATGAGCATCCCGCGCCAAGTCAAGTAAGTATCTGTATACTGATTGTTTATTATCATTGTGATATGATTGTGAGAAACACTCTAGAACTTTTAGTTTTAGGTGTTGAAAACCGTAGAGATTGAGACAATAGGATATGGTTGCGAAAACAACTCTATCACTTTCATATCATAAAACATCGTTAATAAACAACTGAAATATTATTCTGATTCATAAAACTCTTAATCAGATTAAATCGAATTAGTCGCTATGAGCACTAGAGGACGTGGTCGTGGACGCGGTAGACGTGGCCGTGGTAGAGGACGAGGTGTTAGGGGCGCAACTGAAGCACCGGGTCATATGCCGGAAATGGATGCACCTGCGTCACTCGAGAGTGAGACGGGATCACATGACCATATGGATGAAGATAATGCTGTGACACGAGCAATGTTGCGAGTACTTGAAAGGGTCGTTGGATCCAGAACTGGGCCAACAGCTCGTGGGTCGATATCGGAGCGACTGAAATCAAGTGGAGCTGAGGTTTTTATAGGTGTCTCTGGTGTAGCTCCCAATGTCGCTGAATATTGGCTTGAGGCAGTGGAGCGAATTATGGACGATCTTGAGTGTACTGTGGAACAAAAATTAAGAGGAGCAGTATCTTTGTTAAGGGACGAAGCATACCAATGGTGGCTTGCTGTCCGAGAAGGCACTGATGCTGCTTTAGTTAATTGGGAATTCTTCAAAGCTTCCTTTCAAGGGAAATATGTGGGAACAAGCTATGTGGATGCCCGAAGGAAGGAATTCTTGAACCTGGTGCAAGGAAATAAGACGGTGGCAGCATATGAGGCGGAGTTCTTACGTTTGAGTCGCTACGCTCGAACGATAGTGGCAACGGATCATGAGCATTGTGTACGCTTTGAGGATGGTTTAAAAGATGAGTTGCGGGTTCTGTTAGCCCCACAACAAGTTAGAACTTTTGCCACGCTGGTGGAGAAGGCCAAGATAGCCGAAGAGGCTAAGAACTCGGAACGTCAGAATTGGGAGCAAGTTCGAAGCAAGAGAGATATGAAATATTCGGGTTCTTCAAAAAGGTTTCCGAAGAGGTCTCGAAATTAGGAACCAGCTCAAGGAAGAACACCTGTAGCTGTTAATCAGAATCGAGACTGTGCTGAATGTGGAAAAAGGCATTCGGGAGAATGTTGGAGGAAAACGGGTGCTTGCTACAAATGTGGATCGACGGATCATCAATATAGGAGTTGCCCTCGATGTATGGATACAACTCAAGAAGTTTGTACTACTGATGCACCACCGGCAAGAGGAGCTCAGCAACCACCGAGAGGTCGTGGACCAGGTCGTGGTGGTAATGGGGCTGGACGTGGTCAAGGTGCAGCGGGTCGAGGCAATGGTCCTAGAGGCAACACGGATGCAAGACAGCTAGGATTGGTGTATGCAGTCAGACGTCGTGAGGATGGAAATGCACCTGATGTGATAACTGGTACGTTCTTCATTTCTGATGTACCCGTTATTGCCTTGATTGATATTGGATCTACCCATTCGTACGTTGCTAGCACCATGACTGGGAACTTGAATTTAGAATCTGAAATTTTCGATAGTGAGATGAGGGTAATTAGTCCCTTAGGACAGTTGGTATTGGTTAATAAACTATTTAGAGACGTACCCTTAGAAATTCAAGGAGAAACATTCCTGGCAAATTTGATGGAATTGCCTTTTGGCGAATTCGATATCATTTTGGGCATGGATTGGTTGGCTAAGCACCGAGCGCAATTGGATTGTGCTGAAAAGCGGATGTCGATAAGAAATGCGGAGGATAAGGAGATAGTTATGATAGGCGAGCGGAGAAATTACTTGGCAAACGTGATTTCTGCGTTAAAGGCGGAGAAGTTGATACGAAAAGGGTGCGGAGCATTTTTAGCATTTATTAGTGCTTTAGATGCCAAAGAGCTGTCAGTAGAAGATGTGAGAACTGTGAAGGAGTTCCCTGATGTTTTTCCCGAAGAACTTCCTGGTGTACCTCCACATCGGGAAGTGGAATTTGGTATTGAGCTTTTGCCCGGAACTGCTCCAGTGTCCATTGCTCCTTATAGAATGGCACCGAAGGAGTTGTCGGAGCTTAAAGCTCAAATTCATGAACTGCTAGATCGGGGTTTTATTCGACCGAGTGTGTCTCCATGGGGAGCACCGGTTTTGTTTGTTAAGAAGAAGGATGGGTCGATGCGTATGTGTATCGATTACAGGCAATTGAATAAGCTGACGATCAAGAATCGGTACCCTCTGCCGAGAATTGATGACCTGTTTGATCAATTGAAGGGAGCTTCTATTTTCTCCAAAATTGATTTAAGGTCGGGTTATCACCAGCTTAAGGTGAAAGAAGCGGATATTCACAAGACGGCGTTCCGAACCCGTTACGGACACTATGAGTTTTTGGTGATGCCGTTTGGGTTGACTAATGCACCAGCTGCATTTATGGATATGATGAACCGGGTATTTCAACCATTTTTAGACCGGTTTGTGATGGTATTCATAGATGACATTTTGGTTTATTCAAGGAATGAAGAAGAGCATGACTCGCATTTGTGAATTGTATTGCGGTTGCTTCGAGATAATCAATTGTATGCCAAATTCAGTAAATGTGAATTTTGGTTAAGAGAAGTGACTTTCTTGGGTCATGTGGTATCAGCCGAAGGAATAAGGGTAGATCCTCGGAAAATTGAGGCTGTATTGGATTGGAAACCACCGAAGTCAGTAGCTGAGATTCGGAGTTTCTTGGGTTTGGCTGGTTACTATAGACATTTTGTGGAGGGGTTTTCGTTGATTGCTGCACCTCTAACTAAGCTTTTGCGAAAGGGAGTATCGTTTATATGGACTGATCAGCAGCATGAAAGTTTCGAGAAATTGAAGAAGATTTTGACGGAAGCGCCAGTTCTGATTCAACCTGAGGCTGGAAAGGAGTTTACAGTTTATTGTGATGCATCACATACGGGATTAGGTTGCGTATTGATGCAAAGTGGGAAAGTGGTAGCTTATGCTTCTCGTCAGTTGAGACCGCACGAAGTAAACTACCCTACTCATGACTTGGAGTTAGCAGCAGTGGTGTTTGCCTTAAAGATTTGGAGGCATTACCTATATGGTGAAAAGTCTATCATCTATACGGATCACAAGAGTCTTAAGTATCTTCTTACTCAGAAGGAATTAAACTTGAGACAACGAAGATGGGTGGAGCTGTTAAAGGACTATGATTTCTCAATCGAGTATCATCCTGGAAAGGCTAATGTGGTGGCGGACGCATTAAGTCGTAAGGTGGTATCTGATTTGAGAGCTATGTTTGCCCATCTGAGTTTGTATGAGGATGGTAGTTTGATAGCGGAACTTCAGGTGAAGCCTCAGTGGTTGGAGCAAATCAAGAAAAAACAAAGAATAGATGAGAAGTTGGGACCTTTACTTCAGCAAGTTAAAAATGGTGAAATAGAGGATTTTGGAATAAACACGGAAGGTGTGTTGTGCTTTCGTGGAAGAGTCTGTATGCCTAAGGACTCAGATCTAAGGCAAATGATTTTGAGGGAGGCGCATAGTAGCCCTTATGCTATGCACCCTGGAGGAAATAAGATGTATCGGGATCTTCGTGAACAGTATTGGTGGCCAGGGTTGAAACGTGAGATTTCAGAATTTGTGGGAAAATGTTTAACTTGTCAGCAAGTGAAGGCGGAGCATCAATTGCCGTCAGGTCTTTTGCAACCGGTAAAGATTACTCTTTGGAAATGGGAGCGGATAATAATGGATTTTGTTAGTGGGTTACCCTTAACACCTACTAAGAAAAATTCTGTTTGGGTAATTGTTGATCGTTTGACGAAGACTGCTCATTTCTTACCAGTTCGTATGGATTACTCGTTGCAGAAGTTGGCGAAGCTGTATATATCTGAAATCGTGAGGTTGCATGGGGTACCCGTATCGATTATATCGGATAGGGATCCTAGGTTTACATCTCGATTTTGGAAAGCTTTGCATGAAGCTCTGGGAACAAAGCTTAATTTCAGTACGGCTTTTCATCCTCAGTCAGATGGTCAATCGGAGAGAGTGATTCAAATTCTGGAAGACATGTTAAGAGGATGTGTAATCGACTTCAAAGGTAGTTGGGAGGATTTTCTACCGTTGGCATAATTTGCGTATAACAACAGCTATCAGTCAAGCATTCAGATGGCACCCTACGAGGCATTGTATGGTCGTAGGTGTCGTTCCCCTATCTGTTGGACTGAGTTGGGCGATCAACAGATGTTAGGACCTGAGATGATTTCTGAAACGGAAGAAAAAGTGAAGGCTATTCGAGCACGGTTAAAAGAAGCTTCAGATAGACAGAAGTCATATGCGGATCTGAAGCGTAAGGATATCGAGTATGCCGTGGGGGATCAAGTTTTCTTGAAGGTCTCACCTTGGAAGAAGATTTTCATTTTTGGGAAGAAGGGCAAATTGAGTCCGAGATATATTGGACCATACCGAGTGATGAAGCGAGTTGGTCCAGTGGCCTATCAGATCGAACTACCTCCAGAATTGAGCCAAATTCATAATGTTTTCCATGTGTCCATGTTGAGGCGCTATAGATCGGATCCTTCGCACATAGTACCGGTAGAAGAAGTGGAGTTGAAGTCAGACTTGTCTTTTGAGGAGGAACCAGTGGAAATCTTAGACCGAGATGTTAAGGTGCTAAGAAAGAAAACCGTGCCTTTGGTCAAAGTGTTATGGCGTAACCACGGAGTGGAGGAAGCTACGTGGGAACCTGAGGATGCAATTCGGCAACAATACCCTCACCTTTTTCAACCAGGTAAATTTCGAGGACGAAATTTTCTTTAAGGAGGGTAGAGTTGTAACACCCTGAAAATTCGAGTATTGTTTCATTGTGTGCTTTGAGTAATTAATCTAGTAGGTGAAATTTTTCTTATTTATTTTCGTGTTTAATATAGTCCTGAAGAAGAATTAGAATTTATTGGGAATGGAATAATTTTAATTTTTGAGAATTTATGGAAATGGATTAAGTGGCATTGACACATAAGTTAATTTAAGTGTCAAAGTGAAGCATAAGATGAGTTAATGGCAAAGTGGTGTTGGCGCATGAGATAATGCATGAGGGAGAAGGTTCGAATCCCTTGTTTAGCGACTAAGTGAATTTTATTTTTAATTTTTCTGCACATGTATAACAAGTGTCGGCCAAGAGCATATATGGTAAGTGTTGACCATGTTATTTTTGGTTAGTATATCAAAGGAATAAGGAAATTGTTAACTTAAGGAAGGGAATCAATAAATTAAGGAAAGATATGAAAATATGAGGCAAGTATCAAGGAAATTTTTATGGAAACAAAATCATGGCCATTTGACCATGCATTTGGACGGCAATATGGCTAGGGGGGAGGTTGGCCGAATTTTGCTAGTAGCTTGGTAAGGTTTAGGAGTTTACTTTTGGTCATCTTTAGTTTTTGTGCAAAGTTTTGCAACTTTTCTCTCAAGCTCTTTTCCCTTTAGCCGAAATTGATCATTGGTAAGCCTTGATTATTTTGACCAATTGGTCATTTTTGCTTTTCACTTTAGTGTTCAATTTTGTGCCTTTCTCATAGTGCCGATTTTACCAATACCTAAAAGACCATTCTTTTCTTTTCTTCTTCCCATTGCCGAATATACATTGCTCTCAAAACTCATCTCTTTCTTTCTTTCCTCTTCCATTCTCTTTGAAAATCAAAACAACATCATCATCATTCTTCTCTCATCTTTATTTCTTTTCACTCATATTTTCTTCCTTTTTCTTCAATGGCCGAATGCTAGAGTACCCATAGCCGAATTTATTTTCTCTTTTCTTTGATCATACATAGCCGAATCTTCATCAATCACAACATCATTCTCAATCCTTTCTTTTCGACCGTGGAAAATAGGTAAGGGATTCTTTTTCGTTTTCGATTAGTTAATAGTGTTATGGCCGAATATTGATGGTGTCATGAAGGACCATTTGGATCGAAATAAACGTTCGTACTATTAACGTTTTATTCATTATAATATAGTGCAATAACGGAAGATCGGAACTCAAGTGTTCGAGAGAATCGTAAAAACGTTGGAATCGACTTATTGTGGTAAGGAAAATCACATCCTTAAAACCTTTAGTATTATTTCGATATTATTTTAGATTGGATTAATGTTCCTTTGTCATTGAAGACATTCAAAATAGGGAAGAAAAGGGCGGTGTTTAGTTTTCGAAAGAGGGGAGGTTCCGTTATTCCCCCTAAGTATAAGCAAAGAACTATTTCGGGAATCCGGGATTTTCCACCAGGTTGCGGACGTTATCAACTGTTCGAAGTCGTTCGTACTCCCGAACCATTATTCGTTCGTGGGTTCGATTCGGTTAGTGAACCATCAATCGGGGAGAAATCGCAAGTAGAAGTATTACGGAAATCCGAGGGTAAAGTTTTAGATCATTATGATTAGATCGGATTTATTAGATTATAGTGTTCTAATTATCATGATATGTATAGGTGTTGAAGAGCGGGAAAGTTTAGTTCTCTCCATAACCAGGTGTGTAACTTCACACTCATATTCGGGTTAGATATCAAATCGTAAGTAACGTGATAAAACCGTAAAAATGGTAAAAACGGAAATTTTGTGATATTAATACTTTTGAGTAAAAGCATGAAAACGGTTAAAGTTGGAAAAATTGCGATAAATACTCTAGTTCGATAAATTGGGCCGAAATACTCTAGTTCGATAAATTGGGCCGAAATACTCTAGTTCGATAAATTGGGCCAAAATACTCTAGTTCAATAAATTGGGCCAAAATACTCTAGTTCGATAAATTGGGTCGAAATACTCTAGTTCGATAAATTGGGCCGAAATACTCTAGTTCGATAAATTGGGCCAAAATACTCTAGTTCGATAAATTGGGCCAAAATACTCTAGTTCGATAAATTGGGCCAAAATATTCTAGTTCGATAAATTGGGCCGAAATACTCTAGTTCGACAAATGGGCCAAAGCCCACTAAATTGCTAAATGGGCAAAGTGCTAAATTATTTTTTTTATGGGCCAAATGAAATGTTTAATGATAAACCCACCGATGTTATGGATTAATTGAAAAATTGTTATATGACTATATTTTGTTATACACGCATGATTGCATGGGGTGGGGTATATGAAGAGAAGAATGGCCAGTTGCCAAAAATCTAGTTCGGTGGCCCTGCCACAAAATATGGCTCAATGCCTCTAGTTCGGTGGCTCTGCCACAAATTCGGCTAAGTGCCTCTAGTTCGGTGATGATGTCACAATCTAGTTCGGTAGTGCACTACAAAATTATTTAAAGGCTTAAAGCCTATGATCGGTGTGTTTGGCGGGGTGGGTTGACTTGATCCCCACAGGTGTGTTGGTTGGTACGGGGGTGTTAGCGGATGGATATTAGGTTTGGTTTGGGAAATTCATTTTACATGCATTTTTAAATTATTTTATTTCATTTTATGATATATTGTTGAATTCAGTAATTGGGCTCAAGCCCAGCATAATATCTTGACGATCTGGCCCAATTATGGTGGTAAGTGGGTTGCACACTGAGTTCTTTGTAACTCACCCAATTTTATCAACCTTTTCAGGTAATGGAAATTGACGTGGACTTGGGCCGGAGATGACTTGGTGGAGGCCATACTACAAGCATGGTTTTTTTTAAACTATGAACTTTATTTTAAATTACTATTTTGGGTTTGATGTAATAAGGCCTTTAATTTATGTTTTTATGGATTTTATTGTGTGGATGGATTTGATTTTATTTCAAATACTTAATATGGTTTTATCTTAAATATATTAAGTTTTCTTTAAAATATTGGTTTTATAAAAAAAATTTTTGGACACTTTAATTATTTTAAATTCTTTCAAAGTCTCTTTGAAACTATCTTAAGATTTTGACTTTTATATTTCAATGGTAAGTTTTCAAATAAGTATTTTCTTAAGTCACAAATTTCAAATCCTCGAATTAAATTTTATTAAACTCTATTTTCAAAAAGTTTTGTAGCAAATTTTACTTTAATCACTCGAGAATAAACGAATGTATGTTTGGTGTGACAAACCAAATCTCGTCTAAACGCATAGACTGGGTCTGGGTTGTTACACTCTATCACCATTGATTGAACCATACTTGAAGGAAGCTGATTTTTGGCACGTGGCCCTTGTCAGCCAGGGGTGTAAGTTGGACCTGAAACTCGTAAGCATGTTGGTAGAGAGGTGGAGACCCGAGACGCACACAATCCATCTTCCTTACGGCGAGTGTACTATCACTCTAAAGGACATGCATTTATAGTTAAGGTTACCGGTGGATGGGTCAGTAGTCACTGGGTCTGTTTAGTCTATTGATTTGGGAGCTGTATGTGATGGACTTTTGGGTTCGATTCTAGAGACGATTTACGAAGGTCGGATCGAAATGACTTGGATATGAAGAACTTTCGCAGGGCTAGATAAGGATTCGACTAAAGTCGAAAGAGAATGACACGCTAGGACGTACATGCTGCAGATCATCAGAGGTATCCTGATGCCAGATAAGTCACGAAATCTCGTCCATCTAAGGTGGTTGCTAAAACTTGTTGATTTTAGAGGACTGGGCGAACTCAGTTGGGGGGCTGCCATGTCGGTGACATTGTACCGGGAGATGTATCGGGCAACAGAACTAGGAAAAATCAAAATTGGTGGTTGCCTTTTACTATTGCAATCATGGGCTCAGTACTGGTTTCCATTTTTACGTCCTCAAGCGAACTACCTGTATACATTCCCACTCGTAATAAGGTAAAATTCAGTAGATATTACCATGATAAAATTTCTTTAAATTAAAATTATTATGCTAAAAAGTTATTTAAATATGTGGAACCAAGCGCTGAGTCATGAAGGATTACTTATTGAGCTTCAAGATATACGGCTTTTATTAGACCAACTGTAACACCCCAAACCCGGCCCAAACACTACAACCGGATCTGGTATGTCACTAAGGAAATTTTTATAAAACATGTCGCATTTTGGAAAATATTCAAGTTTAAACACTTATACCAAATAAACTTAATAATTTATTAAAGTCATATAAGATATAAGTTATAAAATGCCTAGGTGAATTTTAAATAAAAACCGAAATTTTATACATGTCTTAACTTAATTCAAACATAAAATGTAAATGCCCAGTAATAAAAGCCCAACATAAAACCAAAACATAAATTATAGTCTAGTGGCCCAAGGCCTTATTACAACGAAATTTAAAATCCACTAATAAAAGAAACATTAAAGTAACTAAATAATCAAGAGTCCTTTGCTGAATCCAAATAATCTCTCGCATGGCCACCTTGCGCTCCTCTCCAGCCCGGTCCGTGCACTAGGTGCTCCCTGAAATTTTTAAATAATAGGTTGAGTCACGAGACTCAGTGTGCAACCCTCTTGCACCATTAGATTTGGGCCTTAACCCCACAGAACATAATAACATATTAATATATATATATAACAAAAATTATGCAAGCCCAACCCAAATCCTAGGTTTCCATCCGCTACACGCCACCCGTACCAGCCATTCACACCATTGGATTTCTACAATCAACCCACACCACTACACGTCATTGATGGCAGTCTTGCTGCTCATCGTCAGATCATGGCCGTGGCCACTACAACAGGTCACGACAGAAGCCGCTACAACAGGTCACGGCAGAAGCCGCTACAATTGAACACTTCCCCTTTCAATAAACCCAACCCCATGCAATCACAGAAAACAGCATACTTATCACATATGTCACCTTAACAGGAACATTCACTTAGGAATGACAGAGATCACTAACCTGGTGATTCGCTTTTACCCTCCTCGGGTTTCAATCATGATGCCTGGATTTCGGCATTTATCAGAATATAACAGATTTATAACATATTTTAACAGGCAATCTAAATGGTGTGGAAGTGTTACACACTTGATATCACGTAGTTTGACTCCCTTAGTTAAATCCTTACTATCTGGATCTATAACCCTTAGTCTAAAACTTGCTCAAAAGCCGAAAGAATACGAAGATTTGGGTTCCCCTACATTCGGCCAATGATTAATAAATACCCAAATTTACATGCTAAAAACAATAGATCCCCTTACCTTAAAATCCTGAAAGTAACACGATTCGAGTGTTACTGAACTCTGACTTAGAGATCTAAGCAAATGAATCCCCTTCAAATCCCGGAATGCCGCAAATGAGAGAAAACACAAGATTAGCCAACTATTTAACCATTCGGCTATAGTCTCCAAAAGCTGAAAAAGATCAAAAGAAAACCCAAATCGATACTTACCTCTATAGAAGGTTTTGGCTATCCCTTGTAGAAAGATTCGGCAATCACAGAAGAAGATTGAAGCGTAGAAGATTAGAGATCTAGGAGTTTTCGGCTTTTTAAGGAAATCTCGAAATGATAAACTAAATGTGTTTTTCGGCTTTTAGAAGAATTGAATGAGGAGTTTCGGCTTTTAGTGAATGGGAGAAGAATAACAATGGAGATCAGAAGATTCGGCTAAAAGGAAATTTTCAAAGAAAAAGAAAGAAAATGTGAGAAAACAATGGTGATTTTCGGCTTTTGGAAGAGAAAAGATGAGAAAAGAAAATAAGTGAGATGGCCTTCAAATTTTCGGCACAGGAAGAGAAGAAAGAGTAGGGTTCCAATGCCAGAATTGATTAGCTATCCCCCCTATTTATAGAAATTTCGGCAGTTACCTAACCTTGCAGATTAATCCTATCTTTTCTCCTTTATCTTAATCTACTAACTCATCTAAAAGAGGCTTAATTATATCTAACTCTTCCTTCCTTTATCAGCTTAATTATCCATATATTAAAACATGAAATAAATCCCTAAATAATAGCCATGTGCCGTCCCCCCTAGCTCCTCTTTAAATGCCGGATTTGGCCCAAAAACATGGGCTCCAAGTGACCAAAACTTGGGCTTCCTCCTTTACCAGTGACGCCAACTCCCTTTCCTCTTAGTGGCGCCATTTTGCCACTGGGCCACAAGCCCAATCTTGATATTTTTAACATAGATAGCTATCTTTAAATCTTATAGTGCCCAAATAGAATATTTTAACTGAGGTCTCAGCCCATTCCTGAGCCCAATTAATACCTCAATTCCCGATTTAACATATTTAAGCATTCATTACACAAAATGCACAGGCCCTAAAATTCAGGATGTTATAGTTCTACCCTCCTTAAAGAAATTTCGTCCTCGAAATTTCCAACTAACTAGTAATCGTACTACCTAAGTCTCACCACTATGCTTTCGCTACGCACTCTAATTTAATAATATATAAACATTGCACGTATATAGTTTCTATACCCAAAAATATAGCATCCACACAAAACATACCCGACTTAATGGTGATTGAACAATCCCGAGCCTTATGCTCCTCAGACCCGCATCTTAAACACGTTCCTGACTTCCTCCAACATTCACCCGGATGACGCCTTCTGCAATATTCGCAAACCCGGAAGTTTTGACGTACCTTAACATGCTTCACAGAACGAGACTGCAACCCTAGAAAACTACGATCTCTTTGTTTTTTCTTACAGTCCACACACCCAACCCGAAGTGTTTCACCCTTTTCTTTAACCTCTTTTAGTACCTCCCTGACTAGTTGAGTCAGCACATCAGTCCTAATACTTCCACGGCCTCGGCCGCGGCCTCTTCTTCCTCTCCTAGCGCTCATTGTTGATTCTCGTATTATCAAAATTAGAAGTTTTATGAATTATTGATTTCTTTTACTGATTAACCACGAACAATCTTATGAACAGTAGTTTTAAGAGTAGTTCTTTCGAATTCGAACCTATCTACAGTTTCAGTCTCAAGTTTACCTCCTAATTCCAGAAACCACATACATTCACACCTTAACATACATATCACATCCATGAAGTCACATTCAACACATAGGGTATTTTCATTATTTCACTACCCAGGGTTTTTCCGAAATTTTGTCCTACAGGGTATTTTTCAAAATAAAGTATCTTGGATATTTTCGAAGTAGAGGTATATATATATATATTTTTTTTAAAAAACAGAGGAATTTAAAAAAAACAGGGGTATTCTGGAGAATTTGATTTCAAAAGAATAATAGTAGCATTCAGGTGTTTATGGGTTTTTGGTTGTTGTCGTGTGTTGTGTGTTTTTTTTCTTTTCTAAGGAAAGATTTTGTTGACTTTGTGAATCGGGGTATATTTGCAAATCATGAGTATCTTGGTATTTTTTTCCAAAAGGAGGGAATTTTAGGAATCTTGTAAAAATAAGGTGGCTGGTCCCTTCCGGGTTTTAATTATAGATTTTCGCCCGTCAACTAATCCTCGTGGCTAGGGTGAACAGTCACTACGCACCAAGTAGGATTCCAGCGAAGAGGAGGTGAGTCACTAGGACTGCTTAAGTACCAAGCTCTCCCTGAATCCAATCCTAGACATGCGTATGCCTGTTGCCACACCCTAACCCAGCGACTTGTTCACGGGTTTGTTTGGATTGATTAAGTCTTATGAATTTAAGGAGTTGTTTAAACTAACCCTAAAGTCCATCAATGCCTAACATACTATTTTACATCCATCAAGCCCATCAAACCCAACATATATAAAACATTAAGAGTTAGAATACTTACATGCGTGGATCGGGTGCCGATAGACTCGAAGGCCATATCTTCTTCCAAATTTTTTTTTCAGATTCACATCAACTTTACAAAACATTACTAGGCCCATTTCACAGCCCGAGTTTTGAACTGGGCTCTGATACCAAATTGTAACACCCCAAACCCGGCCCAAACACTACAATCGGATCTGGTATGTCACTAAGGAAATTTTTATAAAACATGTCGCATTTTGGAAAATATTCAAGTTTAAACACTTATACCAAATAAACTTAATAATTTATTAAAGTCATATAAGATATAAGTTATAAAATGCCTTGGTGAATTTTAAATAAAAACCGAAATTTTATACATGTCTTAACTTAATTCAAACATAAAATGTAAATGCCCAGTAATAAAAGCCCAACATAAAACCAAAACATAAATTATAGTCTAGTGGCCTAAAGCCTTATTACAACGAAATTTAAAATCCACTAATAAAAGAAACATTAAAGTAACTAAATAATCAAGAGTCCTTTGCTGAATCCAAATAATCTCTCGCATGGCCACCTTGCGCTCCTCTCTAGCCCGGTCCGTTGCACTAGGTGCTCCCTGAAATTTTTAAATAATAGGTTGAGTCGCGAGACTCAGTGTGCAACCCTCTTGCACCATTAGATTTGGGCCTTAACCCCAAAGAACATAATAACAGATTAATATATATATAACAAAAATTATGCAAGCCCAACCCAAATCCTAGGTTTCCATTCGCTACACGCCACCCGTACCAGCTATTCACACAATTGGGGATTTCTACAACCAACTCACACCGCTACACGCCATTGATGGCAGTCTTGCTGCTCATCGTCAGATCATGGCCGTGGCCACTACAACAGGTCACGGCAGAAGCCGCTACAACAGGTCACGGCAGAAGCCGCTACAACAGGTCACGGCAGAAGCCGCTACAACAGAACACATCCCCTTTCAATAAACCCAACCCCATGCAATCACAGAAAACAACATACTTATCACATATGTCACCTTAACAGGAACATTCACTTAGGAATGACAGAGATCACTAACCTGGTGATTCGCTTTTACCCTCCTCGGGTTTCAATCATGATGCCGGGATTTCGGCATTTATCAGAATATAGCAGATTTATAACATATTTTAACAGGCAATATAAATGGTGTGGAAGTGTTACACACCTGATATCGCGTAGTTTTACTCCCTTAGTTAAATCCTTACTATCTGAATCTACAACCCTTAGTCTAAAACCTTGCTCAAAAGCCGGAAGAATATGAAGATTTGGGTTCCCCTACATTCGGCCAACGATTAATAAATACCCGAATTTACATGCTAAAAACAATAGATCTCCTTACCTTAAAATCTCGAAAGTAACACGATTCGAGTGTTACTGAACTCTGACTTAGAGATCTAAGCAAATGAATCCCCTTCAAATCCCGGAATACCGCAAATGAGAGAAAACACGAGATTAGCCAACTATTTAACCATTCGGCTATAGTCTCCAAAAGCTGAAAAAGATCAAAAGAAAACCCAAATCGATACTTACCTCTATAGAAGGTTTCGGCTATCCCTTGTAGAAAGATTCGGCAATCACAGAAGAAGATTGAAGCGTAGAAGATTAGAGATCTAGGAGTTTTCAGCTTTTTAAGAAAATCCCGAAAAGATGAACTAAATGTGTTTTTCGGCTTTTAGAAGAATTGAATGAGGAGTTTCGACTTTTAGTGAATGGGAGAAGAATAACAATGGAGATCAGAAGATTCGGCTAAAAGGAAATTTCAAAGAAAAGGAAAGAAAATGTGAGAAAACAATGGTGATTTTCGGCTTTTGGAAGAGAAAAGATGAGAAAAGAAAACAAGTGAGATGGCCTTCAAATTTTCGGCACAGGAAGAGAAGAAAGAGTAGGGTTCCAATGCCAGAATTGATTAGCTATCCCCCCTATTTATAGTTATTTCGGCAGTTACCTAACCTTGCAGATAAATCCTATCTTTTCTCCTTTATCTTAATTTACTAACTCATCTAAAAGAGGCTTAATTATCTCTAACTCTTCCTTCCTTTATCAACTTAATTATCCATATATTAAAACATGAAATAAATCCCTAAATAATAGCCTTGTGCCGTCCCCCCTAGCTCCTCTTTAAATGCCAGATTTGGCCCAAAAACATGGGCTCCAAGTGGCCAAAACTTGGGCCTCCTTCTTTACCATTGACGCCAACTCCCTTCTCTCTTAGTGGCACCATTTTGCCACTGGGCCACAAGCCCAATCTTGATATTTTTAACATAGATAGCTATCTTTAAAACTTATAATGCCCAAACAGAATATTTTAGCTGAGGTCTCAGCCCATTCCTAAGCCCAATTAATACCTCAATTCTCGATTTAACATATTTAAGCATTCATAACACAAAATGCACAGGCCCTAAAATTCAGGATGTTACAGTTCTACCCTCCTTAAAGAAATTTCGTCCTCAAAATTTCCAACTAACTAGTAATCGTACTACCTAAGTCTCACCACTATGCTTTCGTTACGCACTCTAATTTAATAATATATAAACATTGCACGCATACAGTTTTTATACCCAAAAATATAGCATCCACATAAAACAAACCCGACTTAATGGTGATTGAACAATCCCGAGCCTTATGCTCCTCAGACACGCATCTTAAACACGTTCCTGACTTCCTCCAACATTCACCCGGGTGATGCCTTCTGCAATATTCGCAAACCCAGAAGTTGGGACGTACCTTAACATGCTTCACAGAACGAGACTGCAACCCTAGACAACTACGATCTCTTTTTTTTCTTACAGTCCACACACCCAACCCGAAGTGTTTCACCGATTTCTTTAACCTCCTTCAATACCTCCCTAACTAGCTGAGTCAGCACATCAGTCCTAATACTTCCACGGCCTCGGCCGCAGCCTCTTCTTCCTCTTCTAGCGCTTATTGTTGATTCTCGTATTATCTGAATTAGAAGTTTTATGAATTATTAATTTCTTTCACTGATTAACCACAAACAATCTTATGAACAGTAGTTTTAAGAGTAGTTCTTTCGAATTCGAACCTATCTACAGTTTTAGTCTCAAGTTTACCTCCTAATTCCAGAAACCACATACATTCACACCTCAACATACATATCACATCCATGAAGTCACATTTAACACATAGGGTATTTTCATTATCTCACTACCCAGGGGTTTTTCCGAAATTTTGTCCTACAGGGTATTTTTCAAAATAAAGTATCTTGGAGATTTTCGAAGTAGAGGTATATATATATATTTTTTTAAAATAGAGGAATTTGTTTTTAAAAAAATAGGGGTATTCTGGAGAATTTGATTTCAAAAGAATAATAGTAGCGTTCAGGTGTTTATGGGTTTTTGGTTGTTGTCGTGTGTTGTGTGTTTTTTTTCTTTTCTAAGGAAAAATTCTGTTGACTTTGTGAATCGGGGTATATTTGCAAATCATGAGTATCCTGGTATTTATTTTTCCAAAAGGAGGGAATTTTAGCAATCTTGTAAAAATAAGGTGGCTGGTCCCTTTCGGGTTTTAATTATAGATTTGGGCCCGTCAACTAATCCTCGTGGCTAGGGTGAACAGTCACTACGCACCAGGTAGGATTCCAACGAAGATGAGGTGAGTCACTAGGACTGCTTAAGTACCAAGCTCTCCCTGAATCCAATCCTAGACATGTGTATGCCTGTTGCCACACCCTAACCTAGCGACTTGTTCACGGGTTTGTTTCGATTGGTTAAGTCTTATGAATTTAAAGAGTTGTTTAAACTGACCCTAAAGTCCATCAATGCCTAACATACTATTTTACGTCCATCAAGCCCATCAAACCCAACATATATATCACATCAAGAGTTAGAATACTTACCTGCGTGGATCGGGTGCCGATAGACTCGAAGGCCATATCTTCTTCTAAATTTTTTTTTTTCAGATTCACATCAAATTTACAAACATTACTAGGCCCATTTCACAGCCCGAGTTTTGAACTGGGCTCTGATACCAAATTGTAACACCCCAAACCCGGCCCAAACACTACAACCGGATCTAGTATGTCACTAAGCAAATTTTTATAAAACATGTCGCATTTTGGAAAATATTCAAGTTTAAACACTTATACCAAATAAACTTAATAATTTATTAAAGTCATATAAGATATAAGTTATAAAATGCCTTGGTGAATTTTAAATAAAAACCAAAATTTTATACATGTCTTAACTTAATTCAAACATAAAATGTAAATGCCCAGTAATAAAAGCCCAACATAAAACCAAAACATAAATTATAGTCTAGTGGCCCAAGGCCTTATTACAACGAAATTTAAAATCCACTAATAAAAGAAACATTAAAGTAACTAAATAATGAAGAGTCCTTTGCTGAATCCAAATAATCTCTCGCATGGCCACCTTGCGCTCCTCTCCAGCCCGGTCCGATGCACTACGTGCTCTCTGAAATTTTTAAATAATAGGTTGAGTCGCGAGACTCAGTGTGCAACCCTCTTGCACCATTAGATTTGGGCCTTAACCCCACAGAACATAATAATAGATTAATATATATATATATAACAAAAATTATGCAAGCCCAACCCAAATCCTAGGTTTCCATTCGCTACACGCCACCCGTACCAGCCATTCACACCATTGGGGATTTCTACAATCAACCCACACCGCTACACGCCATTGATGGCAGTCTTGCTGCTCATCGTCAGATCATGGCCGTGGCCACTACAACATGTCACGGCAGAAGCCGCTACAACAGAACACTTCCCCTTTCAATAAACCCAACCCCATGCAATCACAGAAAACAGCATACTTATCACATATGTCACCTTAACAGGAACATTCACTTAGGATTGACAGAGATCACAAACCTGGTGATTCGCTTTTACCCTCCTCGGGTTTCAATCATGATGCCAGGATTTCGGCATTTTTCAGTATATAACAGATTTATAACATATTTTAACAGGCAATCTAAATGGTGTGGAAGTGTTACACACCTGATATCGCATAGTTTTACTCCCTTAGTTAAATCCTTACTATCTGGATCTACAACCCTTAGTCTAAAACCTTGCTCAAAAGTCGGAAGAATACGAAGATTTTGGTTCCCCTACATTCGGCCAAGGATTAATAAATACCCGAATTTACATGCTAAAAACAATAGATCTCCTTACCTTAAAATCCCGAAAGTAACACGATTCGAGTGTTACTGAACTCTGACTTAGAGATCTAAGCAAATGAATCCCCTTCAAATCCCGGAATGCCGCAAATGAGAGAAAACACGAGATTAGCCAACTATTTAACCATTCGACTATAGTCTCCAAAAGCCAAAAAAGATCAAAAGAAAACCCAAATCGATACTTACCTCTATAGAAGGTTTTGACTATCCCTTGTAGAAAGATTCGGCAATCACAGAAGAAGATTGAAGCGTAGAAGATTAGAGATCTAGGAGTTTTCGACTTTTTAAGGAAATCCCGAAAAGATGAACTAAATGTGTTTTTCGGCTTTTAGAAGAATTGAATGAGGAGTTTCGGCTTTTAGTGAATGGGAAAAGAATAACAATGGAGATCAGAAGATTCGTCTAAAAGGAAATTTCAAAGAAAAAGAAAGAAAAGGTGAGAAAACAATGGTGATTTTCGGCTTTTGGAAGAGAAAAGATGAGAAAAGAAAACAAGTGAGATGGCCTTCAAATTTTTGGCATAGGAAGAGAAGAAAGAGTAGGGTTCCAATGCCAGAATTGATTAGCTATCCCCCCTATTTATAGAAATTTCGGCACTTACCTAACCTTGCAGATAAATCCTATCTTTTCTCCTTTATCTTAATCTACTAACTCATCTAAAAGAGGCTTAATTATCTCTAACTCTTCTTTCCTTTATCAGCTTAATTATCCATATATTAAAACATGAAATAAATCCCTAAATAATAGCCTTGTGCCGTCCCCCCTAGCTCCTCTTTAAATGCCGGATTTGGCTCAAAAACATGGGCTCCAAGTGGCTAAAACTTGGGCATCCTCCTTTACCAGTGACGCCAACTCCCTTCCCTCTTAGTGGCGCCATTTTGCCACTGGGCCACAAGCCCAATCTTGATATTTTTAACATAGATAGCTATCTTTAAAACTTATAATGCCCAAACAGAATATTTTAACTGAGGTCTCAGCCCATTCCTGGGCCCAATTAATACCTCAATTCTCAATTTAACATATTTAAGCATTCATTACACAAAATGCACAGGCCCTAAAATTCAGGATGTTACACCAACGATTGGAAGCCAAAATATGTGTTTATTTAAATATGTGGAACCATGCGCTGAGTCATGAGGGATTACTTATTGAGCTTCAAGATATACGGCTTTTGTTAGACCAACGATTGGAAGCCAAAATATGTGTTTATTTAAATTTGAACTATATACAAATAATGTAGTCGATTTCGTATTAAGTAGTATATATATAACTAATTTTTTTATCATGTTAATATAGTTTGAATAGACACCATACGAGGATTCGAAAATTCGAGAAGTCATCCTCGAGGAATTCTTTGTGAAATCCCAATGCCTGGCACGTGAAGGTCCCATTGGTAGTGTATGCTACCGTCGAGATGTACGAGATCGATAGAGTGTTGTAGCAATTCGGATTCTGACAATAAATTCTTGTGGCACCTCAAGACCTTGATGATCTGCATCCTATCGACTTGCGGCAGCTGGATGAGAATTGGTTGGTATTCCACTCCCAACATATCAACATGTGGAATAATCAATATGATTTCTTACCTACTCACGAACCTCTTATCATTTCAAAGTTAGCATGTGATCTGGAGTACATACATGGTTTAGGATCCATGGCAAGCCATATTTGTACGGAGAAGAGGCGAGGCGTCGATATCCTCATATGAGTAGGCCACGACAGCCCCCTTTAAATCCAAGGGTTGGCGAGGCGAGTCCATCATCGGCACCCACGTAAGAACCGGCACCGACGACCTCAACACCGATGGCCACACCGCCCCCTGTTCACTATGTACTGTCTTATTCTAGTGCGTATTCTAACCCTATCATCTTCACACAAGCACCATATGTTGCACCACATTTTTCTGCTTCTAGCCCTATGTCAGGTTGGACTCTTGGACATATATCCCCAATGTGTTACACGCCCGTGCCATCTACTTTTCCAACGACGTCGACAATGATGAATAGGTCGTCTATGTTCCCGGAGAGTCCACTCATTATCCCATCGGTGTATGTGACACAACATAGTTATTCTCATTCGTCATTTGTGACACAAACACCTCTGGGATCTTTGTTCTACCAAGCTGGGTCGTCTTCCCAACCACCTATTCCTAACTGGAGGATGCATGATGACAACTGAGAATGCAAGGATCGCAATCGACCGAAGGAGAAGAAGAGGAGTTACCAAAAGCACAACCCCGCACAGAGGCTGAAGCAAGAAGGAATCCAGCGCGTAACCGTCGACCACCCCGATATGGCACAGATTCTGACTAGCATATGTACTAATTAATTTTATCCTTGTAACGAACATTTATATTATATCAATGATTTTTATTATTAAGTTTTTAGAAGAATATTGTTATCATTTAACAAGATGCTAGTCGATATTTGTTATTATTTTACAAAATTAAAGTTGTAATTTGTTATAATTTCACAAAATGAAAAGCTGATATTTGTTATCATTTCACAGAACTGCGTGTTTACATATTATAATGGAATTGATATTTTTTTCCTAGTTTGCATCGTCCTTATGATGTGAACATGACAACATTGTATGGCCTAGGTTTCTACACCACCTATATAACTCGGTTGGTTTGACCTGTCTCGAATATCATGTTGTCGTGTATTCGAGTCGACGTCAGTCGACCTTTTGGTTTGCGACATAATCTTTTACCAGGTAACAATTTCAACGGAGCACTCGATATAGGCAGCCACATACGTTCATCTGGGACTGGTAGGAATATGTGTCTCTACACGTTTACAAGTTTTCTAATTTGTACACTTCGCCTACAAAGCTTAAGGGATCCAAGTGTACATTGCTACAAGCTGCAATTGCATGAGCACATGGAAAACAAAGTGCATCAAATCTCCGACAGTCGCAAGTCCTATTTCTCAAGTGTATGCGGTACACTCCTTTGGCAATACCTTTGCAACACCCCCTAACCCTTATTTGTCACAGGAACAGGGCTCTGAAGCATTACCGAACTTTTCAGATCAAATATGAATAATATATAAATATTCACACATAAACAACATAATTCATTCATATAGTCCCTTTTATGAGCCCTTGAGGCCCCAAACAAGAGTTAGAAACAAATCGAGACTTAATCGTGTACTTCAGAAATTTTTTGTGTAATTTCAAATTTTTCCTAAGTGCAGGGGTCACACGCCCGTGTGATCAAGGGACGCCCATGTTTCTATTAGACATGCCCGTGCTTCAGGCCATGTTCAACCCCGTGTAACTCCCTGACTTAGGTCACATGGCCAGCTGCACGCCCGTGTGCTAGGCCGTGTGCCTTACACAGCTGAGACACACATCCGTGTCTCTGCCCGTGTGAAATTACCTAAGCATTCTGTTTTGAAATTTTAAAGTTGCAGGGGACACACGGCCAAACCACATGCCCATGTGTTAGCCATGTGTCTCACATGGTCCAGTTACACGCCCGTGTGCCTGACCGTGTGGACTAAAAATGAACTTAAGCATCAAGTTTACCAACCCTGCAATCTTAAACAACAAGCAACTCAAAAACCAATCCTTCAACCAATTCAAAACACATTAACATACATCTAAAACATGTCAAAACATTCAACCTAATGACCTTATCAATGTACCTTCATAGGTACTTCACAAATATTTTCGAAATCAATCTAATATATACCATTTAAACCAATTCTATTTTCACACTAATTTAAACCAAAACATACCATTTGATAGCTTTAAACATAACACATATGTTCATATATATATTTAACCAATTTCATATTATAACATCATTTACAATCATTTCCCAAAATGACCTACACGAAACAACCTAGGTACATGCCATTACAAAAAAGTAATATACTTCACCACGTTTTCAGTTCAGGATCTTGGGTGGATGCTGAACCGACAATCAACTTTAACACCTAACCTGGGCACGGAAACAAACCTTACGCTGAGTATGAACTCAGTGGTATTTCTATAATCCGAATGGTTAAAAGTAAATTTAATATAACAAACACATTAATTCATACAATAACCATAATTTTTTTTAATTAAACAATCCATAAATATGAATTCATAACACATTCAATTCTTAACATTTGCTATCCCAAATAGCTTTTCACAATACAATCCACCAATCCATGTATCTCATTTGCATTTCACATTCAATTCTTTTCATTTTCAGTCATAATATCATTCATTTAATTTCCCCTATTAACATGAATCAAACTCGGACGGATACACGGATCCAACCAAAACACACCAGTTTGGCACACAGTTCCTCATTGGAAAATTCGAAGTAATAAGTTGACATCCAATGTCTCATCGGCCATGCCGAAGTAAATTGGTACCCAGTACCTCATCGAATTTATTCAAAG
This sequence comes from Gossypium australe, assembly GCA_005393395.2. Lineage (NCBI taxonomy): Eukaryota > Viridiplantae > Streptophyta > Magnoliopsida > Malvales > Malvaceae > Gossypium > Gossypium australe. The sequence goes on along the minus strand of CM016625.1, from coordinate 76,396,640 downwards.
AAGTAATTTGACACCTAGTGTCTCATCGACTCAAGGTCGAAGTAATCCCTGAACATTTCCAATCCTATGGCATGTCAACTATATCCGACTCAGCCCGATACAGTTAATAGGGTTTTCAATTCACTTTTCAAATACAACCAATATTCAATATTTTCACATTTCAATAACAATCAATATTTTCATCAATCACAATTCATATGATCTCAATTCAATATCAAAATAATAACAAACAACACTCACCTTAATTACTTACCATAAACATTAATTTAAAATACAACAATTTAAAATTACCAAATTCGGATTATAGAAATACAAACTGTAGTTTTCGAGCTAATCATCGTTGACTTTGTCTTTTCCTTTTTTTAAATGAGGTCTCCGGCACAACGTTAGCTACGGAAATTAAAACAATTTAAAATCATCAATACACACAATTTCGCATTGAATATTTCAATTTATATTCAACTTTTGCATAAATTCTAATTTAGTCCTTAAATCAAGACTAACTCTATTTCTTCCAAAACTAATTCCATATCTTATTCAATTTACACTTTAGACTATTTCAACTCTCTAATTTCACCATAAAACCCTAAATTTTGAAATTTTTCAATTTAGTCCCTAACTCTCAAAACTTATAATTTATACTACAATTTAATCCTCTTTTTCATTCTAACTTAAAATTCTATCAATTTAAACTATAGTACTCCATTTATTCAACATGAACTTCATATAGAATTCCGAAAATTTCCAAAATTTTGACATAGGTTAAGTAGTATTTGTTACTAAGATTCCAAAAACTCAAAAATTACAAAAAAAAAGGGACTAAATTGGCTTACCAATCAAACTTTGAACCTTGAAATCTCAAATTTTCTTTCCTTTCTCCTTTTTTGTTTTGTCTTATGTTTATGTTCTTTTTATTTCTTTTTCTTTTATTTTATGTTTTAATTATAATAATATAATATAATAATAAAATAACATTTACTTAAATAATAAGTAAATATATAATTATTACTAATATATGAATTTTATTTTACCACATGTCATGTTTATTAACAAACACTTGTCAACTTTTGGTTTAATTGCTTATTTAGTCCTTTAACTTTTCTCTATTATATAATTCAACTTTTACCATATTTGCAATCTAGTCATTATACTTAAATTATCCATAATTTAAGCTAATTCACCTAGCCAAAACCTAATTAACCACATAACTAGATTCGTAAATATTTACGAATTCGTTTCACGAAAACGTAGACTCGAAAATACACTTTTCGATACCCGTAAAATTTGGGTCATTACATTTCACCCCCTTAATAAATTTCGTCCTCGAAATTTACCTGAAAAGAGGTGGGGTTTTGAGTTCTCATTGTTTCTTCCGGTTCCCAAGTTGCTTCCTCAATACTATAGCTTCGCCACATTACTTTCACTAATGGAACCCGTTTATTACGCAACTCTTTTACTTCTCGTGCTAATATTTCAACCGGTTCTTCTTCATATGATAAATCGGGCCGAATTTCAATATCCTCTATCGAAATAACATGAGAAGGGTTTGATCTGTATCTTCTGAGCATTGAAACATGAAAAACATCATGATTTTTTTGTAATTCTGAAGGCAAGGCTAAACGGTAGGCAGCTGGCCCAACTCTTTCCACAATCTCATACGGCCCAATAAAACGAGGACTTAATTTTCCCTTTTGACCAAATCTCAAACTTTTTTTTCCAATGTGAAACTTTAAGGAATACTTTATCTCCAATAGAATACTCAATATCCCGGCGTTTCAAATTTGCATATTATTTCTGTCTGTCAAAAGCTGCCTTCAGTATTTCTCGAATCTTCTTAACAATATCCTCTATTTCTTGAATTAATTCCGGCCCAATCATTTTTCTTTCATTCAATTCCATCCAATACACAGGTGATCGACATCTACGACCATATGGAGCCTTATATAGAGCCCTTTGAATACTTGATTGGAAACTATTATTATATACAAATTCAGCTAACTGTAAATAACGTTCCCAACCTGATTCAAAATCAATGACACAAGCACAAAGTATGTCTTCCAAAATCTGAATCACTTGCTCAGATTGTCCATCAGTCTGCGGATGAAAAGCTGTACTAAAATTAAGTCGTGTACCGAGAGATTCATGCAATTGTTTCCAAAATCTCAATTTGAACCGCGGATCACTATCAGAGATTATTTACATAGGAATAACATGCAATTTCACAATTTCCCGAATGTAAACTTCAGCAAGTTTTTGGAGTGACCAATTAGTCCTAACTGCAATGAAATGAGCTGATTTTGTGAGTCGGTCAACAATCACCCAAATAGCATTTTTCTTACTTGCCGACAATGGTGACCCCGTTACAAAATCCATCGTGATATGATCCCATTTCCATTCAGGAATATTAATAGGTTGAACTAATCCAGTAGGAACTTGATGTTCTGCCTTTACTCATTGACAAGTCAAACATTTAGCCACATATTCAACTATATCTCTTTTCATTCCCGGCTACCAATATGATTCTCGCAGATTTCGATACATTTTTGTTCCTCCAAGATGCAAAGCAAAAGAACTTTCATGAGCTTCGCGAAGTATCAACTCTTTTAATTCAGAAATAGCTGGAACACAAATCCGATTATGAAATCTCAAGCAATCATGTTCATCAATACTGAAGTTCTCTAACATGCCATTCTGAACCATTTCTCTTTTCTTCATCAACTTGTCATCTTCTAACTATGCTGACTTGACCTGATCAAACATCACTGGTTTAACTCTTAGTTCAGCCAATAAGCTTCCATCATCATTGATACTGAGTTAAGCAAACATTGCTCACAATCCAATTGTTGCTTTTCTACTTAATGCATCAGCTACAACATTTGCCTTTCACGGGTGATAATCAATAAATCCACATACGTTGTCTCAAATTTAAATCCTTTTGAGATAATAGATACTTGAGACTTTTATGATCGTTATAAATATAGCATTTCTCACCATACAAGTAATGTCTCCAGATTTTTAGTGCAAAAATCACAGCAGCCAATTCCAGATCATGCGTTAGGTAATTATGTTCATGCGGTTTCAATTGACGAGATGCATAAGCTATCACCTTTCCATCTTGCATCAAAACACACTCGAGATCATTCAAAGAAGCATCACTATTGTAACACCCCTTACCCGAGACCGTTGCCGGAGTCGAGCACGAGGCATTACTAGACTTAACTTACTAATTCGGGGCATAAAAATTTAAACTGTCCATCTGCGTCATGTTCACTAAATTGACTATAACTCGAGTTACGAAACTCAAAATTTAGATCCATAAATTTTCCCTGAAACTAGACTCATATATCTTCTTACTATAATTTTTCCATAATTTTTGGTGTGGCCAATTAGTACAGTTTATTAGTTAAAGTCTCCCCTGTTACACAGTTCGACAGTTCTGACCCCTCTGCACAAAAAATCAATTATCTCATAATATACAACTCTTTTGCCTACATCGTTTCTTTCATATAAAATAGACTCAATAAGATTTAATTCTATATCTCATTCACACCATAGTTCCATTTATACTATTTTTAGTGATTTTTCAAAATCACGTCACAGTTGCTGTCTAAAACTGTTCCCCTGCAGATTTTTTTACTCTTTCATAATTTCTTTGTAAAAACTATCATCTAGACATACATAACATCCAAAACATGTTCTTAATTAACCATTTTAATGGCTAATAATTATCAAGCATTTACAAGCCAATATTAAGGCATATCATAAGGACATACACACAAAATGGCTAAGTCCCTATACATGCCATAACTTAAAACGTTCAAGTCACAAAATACCAATATAATCCTTTGATAGTGTGTAACGAACTCCGACGTCCTTGTGATCCCCGAGTTGGCTTGTAATACTATTAAAAAAAGAAAAAGGAATGGGAGTAAGCATAAAGCTTAGTAAGTTTACATGTAAATAAATAACAACATTCTTAATGAATTATCTTAATCTTTCTTTACCAAGATTGTTTAAACCTTTAATTTAATATACTTAGGTCTTAAATTCTTACCTGTACCTTTTTAGCTTGAACTTGTCTTACCTTTCCTTTGGTATACTCTTTGAAATTTTCCCGTTGAACCACTTGGAATACTAAGGATACTCGGGTACCTTTCCTTATGAAACTTAACCATTGCCATGTCTTGACATGGTCTTACATGGTATCCTTGCCTTATGAACTCACCAATGCCATGCCTTGGCATGGTCTTACATGGGACCTTTGCCTTATAAACTCACCAATGCCATGCCTTGGCATGGTCTTACATGGGACCTTTGCCTTATAGAAACTTATCAATGCCATGTCTTGACTTGGTCTTACATGATTTCCTTAAACCCTAATGTCATGACATTTGTATCCTACACATTCCTAAGGTTCAACCGGAACTTTCTGAGATAGCTTTTTTGTCAATTCATACTTGAGTCTTTAAATGATAAATTTATAAAATAAATATGTAAATGCTGGAATTTAATAGTATTAAATGTAAAATAATAGAATATTGCATTTATTTACCGCAAACTTACCTCGAAACAAAATACGATAAATTATATCGATTTAGTCCATTATCTTTTTCTTTCCCCGATCTAACTCTAGATTTCATTCTTTTGGATCTATAATAGCAAATTTAGCTTATTTAATACTCACATTTACCAAAGCAGTCCTTAACTCTAACTTTGGAAAAATTACAATTTTGCCCCTAAACTTTTACATATTTACACATTTGCCCCAAAGCTCGGAAATTAAACTTTACCCCTTATTCTTATGTTTTATGACATGCTGATCATTTTTCCCTTCTATGAAAACATCAAATTCTCACTCTAACATGTACTTATGAACATTAGGTATTTTTACCGATTAAGCCGTTTTACTCGTTTTTACTTAAAATCACTTAGCAAAAGTTGTTTAACATAATTTCATACTTCATATTCTATCATAAAATATCAAAATAAACACATTTCACCTATGGGTATTTTCCAAATATGAACCCTAACATGAATTATTGATAGAATAAGCTAAACCGAGCTATCGGGGCTTCAAAAATGTAAAGAACATTAAAAACGGGGCTTGGAATCACTTACTATGGAGCTTGAAAGCTTGAAACAAACCCTAGCTATGGTGAACCCTTGAAAATTCGGCCTAATGAAGAAGATGAGAATATTTTGCCATCTTTTTCCCTTTTAATTTCTTTTATTACCAAATGACTAAATTACCCTTCATTAAAAACTTTGGTTCTTTCTACCTATATATGTCCATTTTTGTCCATGAAAACCTAATGGTATAATTACCATTTAAAGACCTCTACTTCAATTATGCTCTTCAATTAAATCCTTTAACACCTAAAACTCATATTTATCAACTTTTGCAATTAACTCCTAATAGGCAAATTAGACGTGCAATTCATGAAAATTTCTATCGATATTCTAACACATGCATCTAATCACTCGATAAATCATAATAATTAATTGTAATAAACTTTTATATCTCGGATTTGTGGTTTCGCAACCACTATTCTGTTTACGCCCTATTTTGGGATGTTACAACTATAAATAACAAAGTCTTTTCCCGATTCTGGTAATGTCAAAACCGGTGCTTCAGTTAACATTTGCTTCAATTTCTCAAGAGACTGATCATCCCAAACAAACTAAACATTCTTTCGTAACAACTTTGTCATCGGCAAAGCTATCTTTGAAAATCCATTTACAAATCTTCGGTAGTAACCAGCTAGTCCAAGGAAACTACGTACCTTTGACACATTTCTCGGTGCTTTCCACTGGACAATTACTTCAATCTTTTTCGGATCAACTCTAATTCCAACTGTTGAAACAACATGTCCCAAAAACACAACCTCCAATAACCAGAATACACATTTGCTAAGCTTACCATATAACCGTTTCTCCCTTAATATTTGCAAAACAATTTTGAGATGTTGCTCATGTTAAGACTCAGACTTCGAATAGACCAGAATATCGTCAATGAAAACTACCACAAACTGATCCAAATACGGTTGAAAAATACGGTTCATAAGATCCATAAATGCGGCTGGAGCATTTGTTAATCCAAAAGGCATCACTGAAAATTCATAATGTCCATACCGTGTTAGGAATGTCGTCTTCGGTACATCACTTTCTTTCACCTTTAACTGATAATATCCCGACCTCAAATCAATCTTTGAAAAGACAGAAGCTCCTTTCAACTGGTCAAATAGATTGTCAATACGAGGTAACAGGTATCGATTCTTGATCTTCACCCTATTCAATTACCGATAATCAATACACAACCGCATTGAATCGTCTTTTTTTTAACAAACAGCACTGGAGCTCCCCAAGGTGAAGTACTAGGATGTATAAATCCTCGATCCAGTAAATCCTGCAACTGTACTTTCAATTCTTTGAATTCTGTAGTTGACATACAATACGAAGGTATTGATATGGAGCTGTACCAAGATAAACTTCAATTGCAAACCCAACCTCTAGATCAAGTGGTAATACTGATAATTCTTTAGGAAAAACATCAAGAAATTCACAAACAGTCTGAATTTTACAGACTTTCAACAGAATCTGAATTAATAACATAAGCTAGAAAAGCTGCACAACCCTGATGAAGAAGTTTATTAGCCTGAATTGCTGAAATAATACAAGTTGACCCACTAGTTCGAATACCATTCACATCAACCTTATCCCTATTTTCACTTTGACCAATAAACTTCTTTTTACAACAGTCTAAAATCACCCCGTGCTCTAAAAGCCACTCCATTCCCAATATTACATCAAAATCACTGAACAGCATTATCAACAAATCAACAGGGAAAATTATGTTTTGTATCATTAGAGGACACCTTCTATACACCTGATCCACTAGCATAGTTTGCCCCAATGGACTAGACACCGTTATTGATACTCTAGAAATTTCAGATTTTAAATTTCCCGACTCGACAAATTTTGTATTAACATATGAGTGTGAAGATCTCGGATCTATTAAAGCATAAACAAGTTCTGAATGCAATAAAAATATACATGTCACTACATCATGTGCATCACCCTCATCATGGGTCCATACAACATATGCTCGAGCTGGTACTCTGGTTTCTGATTGTTGAATAGCAACACCACTTCGTCTTCTAGCACCACAACAAACCACTTCGACCTGACCCATGACCTCCAGAATCAGGCACAGATCTTTGAGAAGTAACAGGTGTGACATTCTCATTCTTCAGACAGTCTCTAACAAAATGCTCTATAGATCCGCAATGGAAACAACCTTGAATCAATTTCCAACCTCACCTCGATGCTTTTTCCCACAATGTTCACAATCCAAAATTTCAATATCCCGAGATTGACCTTGTACACTACAAGTAGAAACTCTCATTTGTCTTCCACGGATTCTATCACCCCTGTCTCACATAAAGCTTGATCTCCAACTACCACGAGATTCTTTTGATCTTTTGGGTTGCGGGTTTCAACTAACAGCTCCAGAAAGTTTTCCAATCGGACGAGTATTTTTAGGCTTTTTATCAAGACCCAGTACTTGTTCAACCATTTTTTCCTTCTCAACCAAATCTACAAATTCAGTGATTCTGTGTGATATAGTTGCACTCTTAATTCATCACGTAAGCCTCATAAAAATCTGTAACACCTTTAACCTGTATCAGTCGTCAGAACAGGGTTACAGAGTATTACCGAAGTTCATAGAACATTCACATGCAAATTGTATTAAATTACCATTCATACTCAAAATTTTTCTTATTGTCCCTTGAATGGGCCCTCCAGGCCCAATATGAACAATAGAATCGATTAGGGACTCAATCGGGATCTCATAAAATTTTTCACAAAATTTCCAAATTTCTCTTATGAACAGTGCCCACACACCCGTGTGGTCTAGGGAAACGCCCGTGTGATCAGGCCGTGTGGCTCACACGATCATAGGATATGCCCATGTTTCAAGCCGTGCGGCTACACACTCCCGTGTCCCTCACCCGTGCAACTCTCAGACTTGTAAGGCATGAACAAATTGAAGTCACACGCCCGTGTACTAGGCCTTGTGGTGAATTTAATTTTCAAAATTAAGGCGCAGTTTTCACACGGCCAGGACACATGCCCGTGTTCAAGGCCGTGTCCCTCAAATGGCTAGTCACACGCCCGTGTCTTTGCCCTTGTGCTTGATTCTGAGCATTCTGTTTCTAAAATTTTAAGGTGCAGGGGAGACACAGCCAAACCACATGCCCATGGAGCAGTGTGACACACGCTCATGTGGACAAAATGAAGCCATTTTTTAGCTTTATTTTCTCACCCAATTTTTCCAACAACCTACACCAATACTTGCATGTATATACCAGTCAAATCAAGCATTAAAACCAAGCCTAAACTTACATCTATCATGGCATAATATCACATGCAATTCATGTTTATAATTATACTTTTAATGCATATACAAGATAAACATACTCTATTCATCCACATTTAACACATAAGCATTGAACATGAGATAACTTATAAACATACCAAATAAATCATTACTAGCCATTCCAATGGCTAGATTACAAAACATCACTTACAAGTCATCATTTGGCCAAATAAGCCTATGCATGTCATTATACCAAAATGAGAATTCTAAATATACCAAAAAGGAGATAGTGGATAGTATGATTATGCTCCGACCGATCCTCCAACCTTCGCGAGCTTACAAGCACTATAAAACAAGGAAAAATTAAACAGGGTAAGCATTTTCATGCATAGTAAGTTCGTATAACAAAAAATAAACTTACCGGTTATATCTATTCAAACAAGCATACATAAACATACATTTCATCCATTATAGGTAGTTCACCTAAACATATACACTTGATCAAACAAGTTAGTCACATAACATCATATAAATATTAAGTAAACATAGATGAGCTCATTACATGCAAACTTCCATTAATTCCACCTTTGCATATTTCAAAAGTCTTTTCCGTTGAACTAATGAAATTTCGATGGACATTCGGGTGATGTACATAAAGTATACATAAAATTTATCCGTCAATTCATATTCATTATTACCCATTGGGCATAAGTTCGAAGAGTACGCTCTCGAGCCACATATTTTACAACAGGATTACCAGTCCAGGCTAAATTCCAATTTTCAAACGACGTTCACAAGAGTCATTTAACATTGTCAATCCAGGCTAAATCCTATCAGTAACCTATGCTCTAAAGAGCTTAAGTAGGGTTACCAGTCCAGGCTAAACCCAATCTATAACATATGCTCGAGAGGCTTAATTCAGGATTACTCATCCGGGCTAAATCCTATTTGTAACATTTGTCATATCATACTCATTTCAAGAAATCACCATAATCCATCAAATTTCAATGTTCAACCGGGACATGACATTTTATCCATATTTTCCAAATTATAGTTATTTCATTATGTTCATCATCACATACATATCATTAAAATCATATAATTCAATTCAATCAATTTAACATACATATTTAAGTTACACGAACTTACTTTGACAATAGTTCATGTTTGAATTCCAACTAATCCAAAACTTTTTTGTTTCCTTCAATCTTATTCCGAAGTTGGTCTTTCCGGGTCTATATAAGCAAATTTAATTATTAACTCATCACATTTTATGTACATTTGCATTCTGCTACATCCTAGGGAAAATTACTATTTTGCCCCTACTCTTTTCAAAAATCCAGTCCTCTTTCCAATTTCGTCCTTAGGCTCGAAAAATGAAATTCATGCAATCTAGTCCTCTTTCCAAGCCTAACCGAAATTAAATAACAATTTTTACAGCACACACATTTCACAAATTTCAGCTTTTTCCATGGGTTTTACTACTTTTTCATTTTAGTCCCTAACTAAGTTTCTATGAAAAATTGCTTTGTAAAAGTTGCTTATCTATCAACTATCTTTCATTTTCTACCATAAATTTCAAATTTCCAGCATTTACATCCATGGCAAAGTTTCTACACTTTGTTATCTTTTCAAATAAATCACATAAATAGAAAGATTAAGCTATCTCGATTCTAAAAATATAAAAATCATTAAAAACGGGACTTGATACTCATACATTTTCAATCTTGGTAAGTTCTCTTCCTCTGTCCTAGGGTTTCTATAGAAATATTGGGGAAGAAGATGAATAGAAAAGATGATAATTTCTTTTTGTTTTTCTATCATCTTTTTAATTTGTTGATTTCCAATTTAGTCCCTAGCCATTTCTAATTTTTCCATGGATGAGTCATTAAAATCTCTGCTAACTCTACTTCAATGGTCTAATTACCATAAAAGGACCTCTAGATTTAAATTCTATAGCTATTTAACACCTATAGCTGCTAGAACTCAACTATTGCATTTTATCCAATTTAGTCCTTTCCCTAATTAAACACACAATCGGTAAAATTTTCGTACCAAAATTTTTGTATGACCTTCCTATAGTAATGCAAATCATACAATAAAATAAAACAAATTTTTATTTTTGGGCTCGGACTTGTGGTCCCGAGACCACTATTCTGATCTATAAAACCCCAAACCCGGCCTAGACGTTATGGCCGTATCTGGCAATGTCACACGATAGTGTTACGATGAAAACATTCCATGTTATTATCTTTAGTAAACCTTTTTTAGAACTTAGGAAGTCGTCTTTATTCATTTAAAACATTTGTTTTGAAACATCTCTCGTTGCGAAAGCTTTAATAAAACAGCCTAAGTGATCATGCGTTTAGAAATTATTTTAACTTTTTGAAAATCGAATTTCCTACGACCAGTAGGTATAAATCCATAAAGTAAAATAAATAAATAAATACCCAAATTTAAAACCAAAGTCCCAGAGGGTCCTTAAATCACAACCCAAATAATCAATAATAATCAAATCGTAAATTGTAAATTGAAAACCATGAAGTCCAAAAATTACTGTGGTCACCACTGAGTCCTCCGTCGCACCGATCCGTCTAAGTCTGGGATTACCTGTGCACATTAAACAAAAAGGGTGAGTTTACGTAAACTCAGTGTGTAATCCTACAGAAACAAACAAACAATCAGTATTCACAGTGCACAGTTGAACAGTCTTGAGCCTAAGCCTTTTTCAGTATCAGTGATAGTTTGGGCCTTAGCCTATCTCAGTACAGTGTCAAAAATGTAGTAGGGCATTAGCCCATCACCGTTTCAATAGCAGTAACAGTTATCATTAGCAACATCCTACCCAACCAGCCTCTACACACCATCTCCGTCCAACCCTACACTCCATGTGGGGATATAATCAACCCACCCATCCCTACACTCCATGTAACAGCCTGATTTAGGGCCTAGTCAGAATAGTGGTGCGAGACCATGAAACTGAGATGAATTTATGAGTTTTTAAGGTTTATGCCATGTTTGCATGCTAGTATGAAAGTTTCATGAAGCAATTTTGTTAAATTGATGTTGAATGGTCCAAAAGGACTAAATTGCAAAAGTTGCAAAATATGAGTTTCTAGAAGCTTTTTGTATGAAATAGTTTTAGAATAATAATTATAATCCCTTAAATAGCAATTTGCCCAAAATTTAATTTTTGGACAAAATTGGCCATGAGATGGTATTATGGAAAATTTTAAAGAGAGGGGCATTTTGGTCATTTACCTATTAAATGATTAAAATGGGAAAAAGATGACAAATATCCATTCATCTTCTTCCCCAAGCTGCCGAAAATTTCCATAGCCATTGTTAGGGCTCTTTCAATTTTTCAAGCTTGCTAATAAGTGCTCCTAAGCCCAGTTTTTGATATTCTTCATATTTTTGAAGTTCTCGTATTATGAAATAGCTATTTTTAGCTATAAAAAGAGCTAAGATGCATGTTCAAAAATCTACCCATGAGTGACATGCATGCTAAATGATGTTTTATGGAAGTTTATGAGAGTTGGATGTTAGATAAACATTTTTTTTAAGTGAATTTCATGAAAAATGATAGAATGGACCATTTTGTAATAGTTATGAAAATTGGTCATACATGCTAGAAATAGTAAGAATTTATGATTGTAATAGTAGAGAAAATGATTCCGCTAAGCATGAAGTTTAAGAAAGTTGCATAAAAATCATTTTACGAGCCTAGGGGCAAAAGTGCAAACATGAGAAAGTATAGGGGAAAATAGTAATTCTGCCAAAGTATGAGTAATGAGTCAATTTAGTCAATATGATTATTAAATGATCTATTTATGATTATAGATCAAGAAAAATGAAGCCCGGATCGAAACCAAGGCAAGAAAAAGTCGATGACTAAATTGCATAACTACATACATTTTGTATATTGAGGTAAGTTTGTATGATTTCTAAGCTTTATGATTTTTATCATTTAATTGCTTAGTATAATGTACATTATTATCATGAAATGTTTAATGCTATGTTAAACAAAGAAATCAATAAGATTAAGCAAGAGAAAGACCCCGATTGAAAATGAATTTCCAGGATACTCGATCTACCACATGAAATGAGAAAGCCCGTGTAAGACCATGTTTGGAACATGGCATCGGCGTTGATACGTGTGCCAGTGTAAGACCATGTTTGGAACATGGCATCGACATTGAGACAAGTTATCATGTAAGTCCAAGGACTCAAGCTTGGCATTGATCAAGTTATCAAGCAAGTTATCATGTAAGTCCAAGGACTCAAGCTTGGCATTGATCAAGTTATCGAGCAAGTTATCATATAAGTCCAAGGACTCAAGCTTGGCATTGATCAAGTTATCAAGCAAGTTATCATGTAAGTCCAAGGACTCAAGCTTGGCATTGATCAAGTTAGCAAGCAACTTATCATGTAAGTCCAAGGTAAGCTTGGCATTGATTCAAGAAGAGATATTCCATGTAAGCCCATATCTATGATATGGCTTTAGCATCAAGTTCATGGCAAGAGATTTAGTATCCTCGGTTATTCGCAGAAATTTATCGGGCAAATGAGTAAAGTTAAAAATGTGATAACAAGAAAGCTAAGAAAGCAAAGCTATCATCAAGTTGAAATTGAGTATTATTTATGTTATGAATGATGAGTTAGAGATCATGATTATTATACTAAAGTATGTTGATCAATGTGATCAAGTGATACAGGTACCTTGTTTACCTTACAAGTATGAGAATAGTAAGTTTCATGAGACAAGTAAGAGTCGTGTATGAGTAAGTAAGCTTTATAGCTGAAATTATGATACCATTGTTATGTCAAATGGTTTATATTAAGCAAGTCTATCTAATATGTGATTTACATGCAAACTTACTAAGCTAAGTGCTTACGTCTTTAATTATTTCTTTCTATGTAGTCTCGCCAAGCTAACTTGTGGATCGTCGGAGTTGGAGCTCGTAGCACGCTATCAAACTCTATTTTGGTATAGCCAAGTTATTTTACTAAGTATGGCATGTATAGGAAGCATTCATTTTGAGAACATGTTTTAAGAAGGGCCATTGTAAAGGTTATCAATTTATTATTCTTTTGTATATGGCTAAGTGGTTGGCCAAATTTGTTTAAGTTTGTTTGTACATAGATATCAATGAAATACATAGTATTATTCATGAAAGATGTGTTAATATTGCATTGTTGATTTGAGTATGAGTATGATCTTTATCTCGGGGTGATAAATGGCTTGGTAAATAGCCTCCAAGTGCCCACACGGTTAGACACACGGGCGTGTGTCTAGGCCGTGCGTACCCTGCACCTTAATGTTTTAAGTCAGGATACACCACGGGTAAATCCCACGGCCGTGTGCATGAGCCGTGTAAGACACACGGCATGGTCTGGGGCGTGTGCCCAGGCCGTGTGGATCAAGTCAGTAACTCCCCACAGTTTGAAGATACGGGCGTGTCAAGGCCGTGTGAATATAGTTAGTAGCTCCCCACGGTTTGAAGACATGGGCGTGTTTAAGGGTACACGGGCGTGTCCCAAGTCACATGGGCGTGTGAACCCTACTTCAAATAAGAGTTTTTTAATTAGTTCTGAAAGTTTTCGGATAAGTGTTTAAGGCCTTGTAGACCCATGAAATGTATGATTAGACTAAGAAAGAGAAGTTTTAAGTGAGAACAAAATTTTACAGCCCATAAGTGTATGTTTATGTGAGTTCAAGTATGGTAATGTCTAGTATCCATCCCTAGCTTCGGTCTCGGGTATGGGGTGTTACATTTAGTGGTATCAGAGCTAGGTTTAGTCGATTCTAGGACTAACGTAGCACGAGCACGAGTCTAGCTATACATGTCATACGTAAGAATTTTTTTTAATGATAGTGTGACGACTCTTGACAACTTAAATTATGTTTATACATATAGTAAATGGATCCCAACAGAGCTGTGGCAGATGATGTAGAAAGTAACGCACCAGCTCCCGCCGAAGGGACGGTGCCATATGAGAATGAGAATAGACCCACTATGGTGAGTCAAGGAGGAGGAGAAGAGGCTAGAGAAGCCTTCCTCTATATGATGAATACATGGTATACAGAGTTCATTCATGCGAACCCGAATGCACAACCCCCTCCACCCCTGCCTGTTCCACAACCTGCTCCAGTAGCCCCTCAAGTAGTAGAGGTGGTAAGAGGAGATAAACCTCCAATTGATAGGATCAGGAAGCATGGGGCAAAAGAAATTCCGGGCTAGAAAAGATGATGATCCAGTGAAGGAAGAATTTTGGTTAGAAAATACCATCAGAGTATTTAATGAACTGTCCTACACGTCTAAAGAATGCATGAGGTTTGTAGTCTCTCTTTTAAGAGACTCTGCTTACCAATGGTGGAACACCCTTGTGTCGGTAGTACCGAGAGAAAAGGTCACATGGGAATTTTTCCAAGAAGAGTTCAAGAAAAACTATATCAGCCAAAGGTTTGTAAACCAGAAGAGGAAGGAATTCCTAGAACTGAAGCAAGGCAAGATGTCAGTGACTGATTATGAGGGTGAGTTTGTATGAATCAGTAAGTACGCTCGTGAATGTGTGTCCACTGAGGCCATCATGAGTAAAAGATTTGAAGACGGGTTGAATGAGGACATCAAACTGTTTGTTGCTGTCCTAGAATTGAAGGAATTTGTTGTACTAGTAAAGAGGGCTTGCAAAGCCGAAGAACTAGTAAAAGAGAATAAGAAATTTGAAATGGAGTCTCACGACTCTAGAAAGAGACAGTGGAATTAGTCATTCCAATCTTCATCCAAGAAGTTAAGAGATTTCTCTACTCGATCGGCTACTTCCACTAGGTTTTCAAGGAAAGACAAGAGTAAGCAGTATTCGAGAAATAAAGCACAGGCGACTTCAATTGCAAGTGTTGGAAATTTTAGATCTAACAGACCCGAATGTCCACAATATGGCAAACACCATCTGGGAGAATGTCGAGCACATGAAAATGCATGCTTTAGATGTGGTTCCCAAGACCACTATATAAAAGATTGTCCAGAGATGATGAAAGTAGAAAGAGCTCAAAACCCGAATCCGAGAGTACGGTCAGAAGGAGACCGCAGAAGAATCTGGGAAGTGGGGCAAGTGGAAGAGGTAACCCAAGAGAGCAGGCCGTGAGACCCGAGGGTAGAGCGCCTGCAAGGACTTATGCCATTCGCGCTCGTGAAGAGGCATCTTCTCATGATGTTATTACGGGTACCTTTTCTCTTTTTGATATTAAAGTTATTGCTTTAATAGATCCCAGATCTACACACTCTTACATTTGCATGAAATTAGTATCCGGTTTGAGTATGCCTATAGATACTACAGAATTTATGATTAAGGTGTCTAATCCCTTAGGCAAGAGTGTGTTAATTGATAAAGTTTGTAAAGATTGTCCATTAATGATTAGAGGTCATTTCTTTAAAGCAAATCTTATGTTGTTACCATTTGAAGAATTTGACCTTATTCTTGGTATGGATTAGTTGACTACTCATGATGTGATTGTTAATTGTGGGAAGAAATACATTGAGATGAGATGTGAGAATGGGGATACTCTTCATGTAGAATCAGATGAACAAGGTAGATCGCCGGTAATGATTTTTCATATGATGGCACAGAGATATATAAGAAAGAGGTATGAGGCATTTTTGGCCTTTGTGGTGAATGATAAAGAGACAGAGTTAAAGATTGATTCAGTGTCGATAGTGTTTGAGTACCTAGATGTTTTTCCTGAACAATTACCAGGACTACCACCAGTTAGAGAAGTTGAGTTCAGCATTGAGCTAGCTCCCGGTACTGTACTGATATCTATGACTCCTTATAGAATGGCTCCAACAGAGTTGAAAGAGCTAAAGTCACAGTTGCAAGACTTGACAGACAAAGGCTTTGCAAGATCAAGTTGTTCACCATGGGGTGCTCCAATTTTATTTGTGAAAAAGAAAGATGGCACCATGAGATTGTGCATAGATTACCGTCAGCTTAACAGAGTAACAGTAAAGAAGAACTACCCATTGCCTAGGACCGATGACTTGTTCGATCAATTGAAAGGAGCCACTGTGTTCTCCAAAATAAACTTGAGATCAGGGTACTACCAGCTGAGAGTGAAAGATTCGGACGTATCCAAGACTGCATTTTGAACAAGGTATGGGCATTATGAATTTCTAGTCATGCCCTTTGGGTTGACCAATGCTCCCGCAGTATTCATAGACTTAATGAACCGCATCTCTAGACCATACCTCGACAAGTTTGTAGTGGTTTTTATTGACGACATACTGATTTATTCCAAAGATGAGAATGAGCATGCTGAACATCTACAGATAGTTTTATAGACTCTTCGAGAAAATCAGTTGTATGCCAAATTCAGTAAAAGTGAATTTTCGCTCAAGGAAGTAGGATTTCTGGGACATATTGTCTCGAGAGATGGAGTTCGAGTTGATCCCAATAAGATTTCGACCATAGTGGACTGGAAGCCACTAAAGAACATCTTTGAGATTAGAAGTTTTCTAGACCTAGCCGGCTATTACAGACAATTTTTCAGGGGGTTTTCCATGATTGCAACCTTGATGACTAAATTGTTACAGAAAAATGTGAAGTTTGAGTGGACAGAAAGATGCCAACAAAGTATTGAGAAACTGAAAGCAATGTTGACAAAAGCTCCAGTTTTAGTGCAACCCGAGCCAGGGAAAGAATTTATAATTTACAGCGATGCATCCTTAAATGGATTGGGTTGTGTACTCATGCAAGAAGGCAAAGTCATTGCTTATGCCTCTAGACAGTTGAAGCCTCATGAGAAAAATTATCCGACGCATGACCTAGAATTAGCTGCCATAGTCTTCGCTTTGAAGATTTGAAGACACCATTTATATGGTGAAAGATGCCAGATTTTTACTGATCACAAAAGTTTGAAGTACTTGATGATGCAGAAAGAGTTGAACCTAAGGCAACGGAGATGGTTAGAGTTGATAAAAGACTATGAGTTGGTCATTGATTACCATCTAGGAAAGGCGAATGTGGTCATCGATGCTTTGAGCAGGAAATCCCTTTTTGCGTTAAGGGCAATGAATTTACGGATGACCTTATCCGATGATGATTATATTCTAGCTGAGTTGAGAGCTAGACCAATATTTCTTCAAGAGATCTTTGAGGCTCAGAAAGAAGATAATGAATTGCAAGTTAAGAGAGCTCAGTACGAGTCAGATATTGAATCCGACTTTCGGATTAATTCTGATGGATACTTGATGTTTAGAGATAGAGTTTGTGTACCAAGAAAAGAGGAGCTTATTCAGAGAATTTTGCATAAGGCACATAACGGATGTTTATCTGTACATCCGGGTAGTACTAAGATGTATAATGACTTGAAGCAATTGTATTGGTGGCCGAAAATGAAGAAAGATATTTCAGAGTATGTTTCAAGATGCTTTATTTGCCAGCAAGTGACGGCTGAACACCAAATACCTTCGGGTTTACTTCAACCCATTTTAGTTCCTGAGTGGAAATGGGACCGTATTACCATGGATTTTGTAACGGGTTTACCGTTGTCTCCGAGCAAGAAAGATGTTGTACGGGTAGTGGTTGATAGACTCACGAAGTCAACTCATTTCTTACCAGTACGAGTTGATTACTCACTAGACAAGTTGGCAAACTTGTATGTTTCAGAGATAGTAAGACTTCACGGAGTTCCCTTATCGATCATATCAGATAGAGATCCGAGATTCACTTCGAGATTTTGGAAGAAGCTGCAAGAAGCCTTGGGTACCAAGTTAAGCTTTAGTACGGCTTTTCATCCTCAAACCGACGGTCAGTCAGAGAGATTAATTCAAGTACTTGAGGATATGCTCAGATGTTGTATTCTCGAGTTCCAAGGCAGTTGGGAAAAGTTTCTCCCATTGGTAGAATTCGCCTATAATAATAATTTTCAATCAAGCTTAAAGATGGCACCTTATGAGGCTCTATATGGGCGTAAGTGTAGAACACCTTTATTTTGGACTGAACTTAAAGAAAAGCAAATTCATGGGGTTGATTTGGTTAAAGAAGCTGAAGAGAAGGTGAAAGTGATTCGAGAATGTTTAAAAGCTGTATCAGATAGACAGAAATCCTATTCGGACTTAAAGAGAAAAGCGATAGAGTACCAAGTCGGGGATAAAGTCTTCTTCAAAGTGTCACCATGGAAAAAAGTTCTTAGATTTGGCCGAAAAGGCAAGTTAAGTCTACGTTTCATTGGACCTTACGAGATTACTGAGAGAGTTGGGCCGGTAGCTTACCATTTGGCTTTGCCATCAGAATTAGAGAAGATACATAATGTGTTTCACGTGTCAATGTTGCGACGCTACAGATCAGACCCTTCCCATGTAGTTACCCCATCAGAGATAGAGATTCATTCCGACATGACTTATGGTGAAGAACCAGTCAAAATTTTAGCTCGGGAAGTCAAGCAACTGAGAAATAAGAGTATTGCCTTAGTGAAAGTATTGTGGCAAAGACATGGAATAAAAGAAGCTCCATGGGAATCAGAAGAGAGTATGAGAAACCAGTATCCAAACCTTTTTGCTGGTAAGATTTTCGATGACAAAAATCCCTAAGGGGGGAGAATTGTAACAGCCCGATTTAGGGCCCAGTTGGAATAGTGGTGCGAGACCATGAAACTGAGATGAATTTATGAGTTTTTAAGGTTTATGCCATGTTTGCATGCTAGTATGAAAGCTTCATGAAGCAATTTTGTTAAATTGATGTTGAATGGTCCAAAAGGACTAAATTGCAAAAGTTGCAAAATATGAGTTTCTAGAAGCTTTTTGTATGAAATAGCTTTAGAATAATAATTACAAGCCCTTAAATAGCAATTTACCAAAAATTTAATTTTTGGACAAAATTGGCCATGAAATGGTATTATGGAAAATTTTAAAGAGAGGGGCATTTTGGTCATTTACCCATTAAATGATTAAAATGGGAAAAATATGACAAAAATCCATTCATCTTCTTCCCCAAGCTGCCGAAAATTTCCATAGCCATTGTTAGGGCTCTTTCAATTTTTCAAGCTTGCTAATAAGTGCTCCTAAGCCCAGTTTTTGATATTCTTCATATTTTTGAAGTTCTCGTATTATGAAATAGCTATTTTTAGCTATAAAAAGAGCTAAGATGCATGTTCAAAAATCTACCCATGAGTGACATGCATGCTAAATGATGTTTTATGGAAGTTTATGAGAGTTGGATGTTAGATAAACATTTTTTTAAGTGAATTTCATGAAAAATGATAGAATGGACCATTTTGTAATAGTTATGAAAATTGGTCATACATGCTAGAAATAGTAAGAATTTATGATTGTAATAGTAGAGAAAATGATTCCGCTAAGCATGAAGTTTAAGAAAGTTGCATAAAAATCATTTTACGAGCCTAGGGGCAAAAGTGCAAACATGAGAAAGTATAGGGGCAAAATAGTAATTTTGCCAAAGTATGAGTAATGAGTCAATTTAGCCAATATGATTATTAAATGATCTATTTATGATTATAGATCAAGAAAAACGAAGCTCGAATCGAAACCGAGGCAAGAACAAAGTCGAGGACTAAATTGCATAACTACATACATTTTGTATATTGAGGTAAGTTTGTATGATTTCTAAGCTTTATGATTTTTATCATTTAATTGCTTAGTATAATGTACACTATTATCATGAAATGTTTAATGCTATGTTAAACAAAGAAATCAATAAGATTAAGCAAGAGAAAGACCTGATTGAAAATGAATTTCCAGGATACTCGATCTACCACATGAAATGAGAAAGCCCGTGTAAGACCATGTTTGGAACATGGCATCGGCGTTGATACGTGTGCCAGTGTAAGACCATGTTTGGAACATGGCATCGACATTGAGACAAGTTATCATGTAAGTCCAAGGACTCAAGCTTGGCATTGATCAAGTTATCAAGCAAGTTATCATGTAAGTCCAAGGACTCAAGCTTGGCATTGATCAAGTTATCGAGCAAGTTATCATGTAAGTCCAAGGACTCAAGCTTGGCATTGATCAAGTTATCAAGCAAGTTATCTTGCAAGTCCAAGGATTCAAGCTTGGCATTGATCAAGTTATCAAGCAACTTATCATGTAAGTCTAAGGTAAGCTTATATTCCATGTAAGCCCGTATCTAGGATATGACTTTGGCATCAAGTTCATGGCAAGAGATTTAGTATCCTCGGTTATTCGTAGAAATTTATCGGGCAAATGAGTAAAGTTAAAAATGTGGTAACAAGAAAGCTAAGAAAGCAAAGCTATCATCAAGTTGAAATTGAGTATTATTTATGTTATGAATGATGAGTTAGAGATCATGATTATTATATTAAAGTATGCTGATCAATGTGATCAAGTGATATAGGTACCGTGTTTACCTTACAAGTATGAGAATAGTAAGTTTCATGAGACAAGTAAGAGTCATGTATGAGTAAGTAAGCTTTATAGCTGAAATTATGATACCATTGTTATGTCAAATGGTTTATATTAAGCAAGTCTATCTAATATGTGATTTACATGCAAACTTACTAAGCTAAGTGCTTACGTCTTTAATTCTTTCTTTCTATGTAGTCCTGCCAAGCTAACTTGTGGATCGTCGGAGTCGGAGCTCGTAGCACACTATCAATCTCTATTTTGGTATAGCCAAGTTATTTTACTAAGTATGGCATGTATAGGAAGCATTCATCTTGAGAACATGTTTTAAGAAGGGCCATTGTAAAGGCTATCAAGTTTATTATTCTTTTGTATATGGCTAAGTGGTTGGCCAAATTTATTTAAGTTTGTTTGTACATAGATATCAATGAAATGCCTAGTATTATTCATGAAAGATATGTTAATATTGCATTGTTGATTTGAGTATGAGTATGATCTTTATCTCAGGGTGATAAATGGCTTGGTAAATAGCCTCCAAGTGCCCACACGGTTAGACACACAGGCGTGTGTCTAGGCCGTACGTACCCTGCACCTTAATGTTTTAAGTCAGGATAGACCACGGGTAAATCCCACGGCCGTGTGCATGATCCGTGTAAGACACATGGCATGGTCAGGGGCGTGTGCCTAGGCCGTGTGGATCAAGTCAGTAACTCCCCACAGTTTGAAGATACGGGCGTGTCAAGGCCGTGTGAATATAGTTAGTAGCTCCCCACGGTTTGAAGACATGGGTGTGTTTAAGGGTACACAGGCGTGTCCCAAGTCACATGGGCGTGTGAAACCTACTTCAAAGAAGAGTTTTCGAATTAGTTCCGAAAGTTTTCGGATAAGTGTTTAAGGCCTCGTAGACTTATGAAATGTATGATTAGACTAAGACAGAGAAGTTTTAAGTCGGAACAAAATTTTACAGCCCATATGTAACATCCTAGATTAGGGGTTGTGCGTTTGGAGCATAACTCAAGTGTTAATAGGCTTTAAGTGTGGTTGGTGATGTTTTAAGGGTTTTTAAAACTCTAGGATTAAAAGGGGATGCATTGGAAATTTTTGAAATTTTAAGTTAAAAGGGGAAATTGGGCTAAGGAGGCCTTAAAGAAAATTTTAGGAGTTTAGGGACATGAACTTGGGCCTAGTAAAGTGGCTTGGGACGCTACTTTAGGGGCCTTGGAGGCTTGCGCAGGAGGGAAGAGGTTCGAGTAACGCGAGGCGCATTAGAGGCTTTTATTTTTGCGTCAAAAAGGGGACTAGGCTACAAAGGGTTTAAGAGAAGTTGTTGGGGATTTATGGCATAAGAAATGCCTTGGTAAAGTGGCTTCCATGCGCCACTTAAGGGCCTGGAAGTAACGCCAACAAGGGCCTGGGTTCGAAACACGGCGGCAGCAAGTGGTGGTTTATTTTTGCTTTTGGCGTTAAGGGGGGGACAAGATGAGGGAGGTCTTAAAAGAATTTGTGGCAGGTTTATGTCATAAAAACCACCACGGCGGAGTGGCTTGGGGCGTTGTTGCAGCTTGCTGGAGCAGGTCTGGAGTTCGAACCTTGGGGGCTGCAGGTGGGTGTTTTACTTTTGCATCCTGGCGTTAGGGAGAAGGAGCAGTAGACGGCACATGGGATCTTCAAATAGATAAAGATTAAGCTAATTTTTGTTTTTAAATTCGGCTGGAAGAGATGGATGAACATATGGCTTTATTTATTTATTTATTTATGGGAAGATAAGGGATAAAGGTTGGTTTATTTTATGGGTAAGATAAGGGATAATTACTAATTTATTTTATTTATTTGAAAGGGGTGATAAAGAGTTAAAATAGGAGTTTACTTTGGAATTTGATGAGGAATGGAAGTAGCAACCGAATTGGGTCTCCTTGGGTGGATAATTTTCGGTCAACTAGGAGGGGATTAAGTGCCGAATTCTTCTTTTAATAGGCACCCATTCCTTTTTCTTTCTCTTTTAGTCGTTTGCCAAAATTCCTTTCTATTCTTTTGAAAGCCGAATGCCTTTGTTATTAAGTGTATAGCCGAACCTTTTAGCCATTATTTTCTCCTTTTCCTCTTTGCTTGTTCGTTCGAAATCACCACTTACCCCAAGAACTATCCTCTCTTCCGTTATTGGCAAGGACCGAAACCCCTCTTCTATTGGTCACCATAGCCGAATACACCTTTTCCTATTGTGGCCGACTTTTCCATCATTATTTTATAAGGCTTAGCCGAATCTTCAAGTGGCCGAAGGAAGGAAGAAATAAAGGGTTCTTCCGGGATTCGATTCATCAAGGGATTTCGACAGCTTCATAGTTAAGGGGGATTCGGGATTTCGGTAAGTAAGGTAAGGAGGTTTGTGCTATTCGGTCATAGGCTATTTTGGTATATATGTTAGCCGATTCTGACTTAGATTGTGTAGGAAGGAGTTCTTCAATCGCAAGGGTGAAAATTGTTAGACGTTGGTTTCGGGATTCTAGACTGTGTTAGATTCAATAGATCGGGATCTCGCTAAATAATCAGGTGCGTAGTTATCGCACTGTCTCTTGAATGTTTATATGTATTATTTTATGTATGTGTATAAAGTGAATGATAGCCGAAATAAGGGCTAAGATTGTGAATACCCGTGGTGGGTGATTGAATAATCAGGTCAGTGATTTACGATAATAAATGATTATTGATATATGTATGAAAACGTGATGGCATGTGATGTATGCTTATTTTTATGATATTGTGGCATGATACATGGGACTTGGGATGTGACTATCGAAGGAAAGGGTGTACATTATGTACGTGGTCTAATGTTAGCCTCGTGCTACATTAGCGCTTGATGTTAGCTAGGTGCTACGTCAAGGGAGGTGTTGGCTAGGTGCCCATCTCGGCGGTTGATAGCTGTGTGCATCACTGTGGACTGATTGATATGTGGGATCCCTACGGGATCGGTGGCTCAGCCACGGCCTTGAGCAGCAAGTCTGCCAAGGTAGGATATGTGGATCACGATGTGATCGGTGGTGGATTAGCCACGGCCTTGGGCAGGGAGTCTGCTAAGGTAGGTGTAATGGATGGACCTAGGTTGGGTTGGGTCATAATTTCATATTTATGTGTATGGACTGTGTGGATATGGGCCAAGCCCATATGTGGAGACATGTGTACTAACTATGCACTGAGTCTGTTTGACTCACCCAATATTTTACTAAACCTTACAGGTGATGCATGATGCTCGGACCGGGTTGGAGTGGATACGAGGTGGCCCATGCCGAAGATGTTTTAGTTAAATAATAATAATTTTTATATTATCAGTATTTTGGGAAATTTGTTGATGTAATAAGGGCCACTTATAATATTTGTTATTATTTTTATGGCTTGATTTAATTAAATTACTATATGCCAATGATTTTATTTTTAGCAACTTATTTATTCAAAATATAAATGTAAATGCTTCAATCCGGGAATTTGTAATAACTAAATTTTTAATGGGCTTTTAATTACACAATATTTTTCCAAAGGCATAGAAAATTTTATGTTTTACTACAAGTAAAAAAAATATTTTTCAAACGTTTTTCCACAGTGGCATTTCAAATTTGGTCGTAGTGAATGGGCCGGGTTTGGGGTGTTACAGTTTGGTATCAGAGCCCGATTCAAAACTCGGCTTTGAGGGTTGTGGGGCCCAAAAATGTTTTCAAAAATGGGCTTTTCAAAATATGGACTTTTATTTCAGGTTTATTCTGGCATGGCACCTGTATCTCCGGCCCGAAGTCCACCAGGTAAGTACTTCTAACTATTGAAGTGATTTGTTTATGTGAACTGTTATGGGCTTATTTGGGCTCGTAGATTAGAATATTAGGGCTATTGAACCCTAGGGCTAGTGCACTCAAACACATGCATAAGACTTAAGGACTATTAAACAAACCTGTGAAATAAGTCGCCGAGTTAAGGTGTGGCAGCCACTGTACACATGTCTAGGATTGGTATTCAGTAAGAGCTTGGTACTTAAGCAGTCCTAGCGACTCACCTCCTCTTTACTCGAATCCTACCTGGTGCGTAGCTACGGTTCACCTTAACCAAGAGGACTTACTCACGGGCTAAACCCGATAATTAAAACCCGAAAGGGACTAGCCATGCAGTTTTATAAAATTCCTAGTTTTAAAGTTCCTAAATTACCCTTTTAATTATAGTAAAAGATTATTGTGAAAATTTTTCCAAAGTATCTCCGATTTACAAAATTACAAAAATGCCCCTGTATTGTAAAAGTACTAAAATACCCTTGATTGAAAAATTACCATACTACCCTCAACTTTTGTTAAAATAATCTTATTTTACAAAAAATACCAAAATCTCTAGTTTTCAAAATATCAAGATACTCTGATTTGGAAAATTACGAAAATACCCCTGGTTGGTAAAATTACCAAAATGCCCTTGGTTTCTAAATTTTCATATTTCCCTCGACTTTTATTTAAAATATTCTTACTTTACAAAAATGTCAGAAAAAATTTTTTACAAGGTGTTAAGATACCCTGATTTTGGAAATTTACTAAAATACCCCTGACTTACAAAATTACCGAAATAACCCCAATTTCTGAAATTTTTGCAATATCTTGATTTGGAAAATCTTTCCTTCAAAATACCCATGAGTTTGAAAATTTTCGAAATGACTTTTGTGATTTTCAAATTGACCCCGATTTATTACCAAAATACCCTGTAGGAAAAATGACGAAAATACCCCTGGGATAGAAACGGACAAAAATGTTCGAATACTGAATGTGGGTGGTGGATACCACTGAAAGAATGTGGCCTTGTTAAGAAATGAAGATATCTCCATTATGAATGTGATTGTGAAGGTGGTTCTTTGAATTAGAGTAGTGAACTCGAACTGAAACTCTGATTGATCGAAAGAACAACTTCTGAAAACTTCATTTCATAAAATTTGCTCGTGGATAAATAGTGGAACAAAATTTCTAATGCATAAAATTTCTTAAATCAGACTAAATCGAGGCGCTAGAAATGAGTTCTAGAGGACGTGGTCGTCGTGGACGTGGTCGAGGCAGAATGGCCGTATCGGAACCCGTTAGATCGGGTCAAGGATCTGAAAATGAGGTACCACTTCCACCACCAGCCTTTGGTAATGAGCAGCAAGAGCAGACGGGGGATGATGCGGTATCGCAGGCGGTGCTGCGAGTTTTGGAGATAGTGGCTGGAGCAGGTGGAAACATGAGAGCTAGGAAGTCCGTACCCGAGCGACTCCGAGCCAATGGAGCTGAGGTATTCCGTGGCGTATCGGGTGTGGCACCCAGTACGGCTGAGTATTGGTTGGAAGCAACCGAGCGAATTATGGATGAGCTCGATCTGAGCCCTGAGGAGAAAGTGAAAGGAATGGTGGCGCTACTTCGCGACGAGGCGTATCAATGGTGGCTCACAGTTCGGGATAGTGCTACGGCTGAGGATCTCACCTGGGAGTACGTTAAGGCGGCATACCAGAAAAAGTATGTTGGAACTCATTACATTGATGCTCAGAGGAAGGCATTTCTGGGGCTAGTTCAAGGGAACAAGTCCGTAGTAGAATACGAGGCTGAATTCCTAAGGTTAAGCCGATATGCTCGAGGAGTAGTTGCTACGGAACATGAACGATGTGTCCGGTTTGAGGACGGATTAAGGGACGACCTGAGACTGTTGATAGCTCCTCATCAGGAACGGGAGTTCACTGTGTTAGTCGAAAAAGCTAAGGTAGCTGAGGGAATTAAGGACTCTGTGAGGCAGAACAGAGATAAGAATAGGAACCGAGACAGGAGGAATTTTGGATCGTCCGAATCATCTGAGGGTCTTCAGAAAAGACCGAGGGTTGAAAATTCTGTTCGTGTTACTAAGCCAGCTACGGAAAATCCGGATCGTCCGTGTGCTCAGTGTGGAAGGTATCATGTTGGCAAGTGCTGGAACCGGGAACGGGAATGTTTTAGGTGTAAGTCTAAATCTCACCTGATTAAGGACTGTCCTCAGGATCCGAGTAGGGCTCGAACATTAGGCCAAGGTTATGTGCAGCCGGGTAGAGATGGTCAGCAAGCGACAAGAGGTCGTGGTCCGAATCATGGAGGAAATGGTTCAGGCCTAGGTCGTGGAGCACCAAATAGAGATGCTGAAGGTACAGACGCAAGGCAGCCAAGGTTGGTTTATGCAGTCGGCCGTCGCGAGGATGGTGATGTGCCAGAGGTGACAACGGGTAAGTTTCTTATTTCTGGATTATCCTTCATTGCTTTGTGCGTTATAAGGTCAGTTCGTTCCTATGATTGCTAATGAAGTGTATGGAACCTTGATTGTGAACTTAGAGAATGTGCCTAGGAAGTATAATAGTTCTTTAAGATCAGAGTGCGCAGCAGTGGAGTAAGTGGGGTAAGTTAGGATGTACGGATGCTCGTTAGTAAGTAATTTCGAGGACGAAATTATTTTAAGGAGGGTAGAACTGTAACATCCTAGATTAGGGGTTGTGCGTTTGGAGGATAACTCAAGTGTTAATAGGCTTTAAGTGTGGTTGGTGATGTTTTAAGGGTTTTTAAAACTCTAGGATTAAAAGGGGATGCATTGGAAATTTTTGAAATTTTAAGTTAAAAGGGGAAATTGGGCTAAGGAGGCCTTAAAGAAAATTTTAGGAGTTTAGGGACATGAACTTGGGCCTAGTAAAGTGGCTTGGGACGCTACTTTAGGAACCTTGGAGGCTTGCGCAGGAGAGAAGAGGTTCGAGTAACGCGGGGCACATCAGAGGCTTTTATTTTTGGGTCAAAAAGGGGACTAGGCTACAAAGGGTTTAAGAGAAGTTGTTGGGGATTTATGGCATAAGAAATGCCTTGGTAAAGTGGCTTCCATGCGCCACTTAAGGGCCTGGAAGTAACGCCAACAAGGGCCTGGGTTCGAAACACGGCAGCAGCAAGTGGTGGTTTATTTTTGCTTTTGGCGTTAAGGGGGGGACAAGATGAGGGAGGTCTTAAAAGAATTTGTGGCGGGTTTATGTCATAAAAACCGCCACGGCAGAGTGGCTTGGGGCGTTGTTGTAGCTTGCTGGAGCAGGTCTGGAGTTCGAACCTTGGGGGCTGCAGGTGGGTGTTTTATTTTTGCATCCTGGCGTTAGGGAGAAGGAGCAGTGGACGGCACATGGGATCTTCAAATAGATAAAGATTAAGCTAATTTTTGTTTTTAAATTCGGCTGGAAGAGATGGATGAACATATGGCTTTATTTATTTATTTATTTATGGGAAGATAAGGGATAAAGGTTGGTTTATTTTATGGGTAAGATAAGGGATAATTACTAATTTATTTTATTTATTTGAAAGGGGTGATAAAGAGTTAAAATAGGAGTTTACTTTGGAATTTGATGAGGAATGGAAGTAGCAGCCGAATTGGGTCTCCTTGGGTGGATAATTTTCGGTCAACTAGGAGGGGATTAAGTGCCGAATTCTTCTTTTAATAGGCACCCATTCCTTTTTCTTTCTCTTTTAGTTGTTTGCCAAAATTCCTTTCTATTCTTTTGAAAGCCGAATGCCTTTGTTATTAAGTGTATAGCCGAACCTTTTAGCCATTATTTTCTCCTTTTCCTCTTTGCTTGTTCATTCGAAATCACCACTTACCCCAAGAACTATCCTCTCTTCCGTTATTGGCAAGGACCGAAACCCCTCTTCTATTGGTCACCATAGCCGAATACACCTTTTCCTATTGTGGCCGACTTTTCCATCATTATTTTATAAGGCTTAGCCGAATCTTCAAGTGGCCGAAGGAAGGAAGAAATAAAGGGTTCTTCCGGGATTCGATTCATCAAGGGATTTCGACAGCTTCATAGTTAAGGGGGATTCGGGATTTCGGTAAGTAAGGTAAGGAGGTTTGTGTTATTCGGTCATAGGCCATTTTGGTATATATGTTAGCCGATTCTGACTTAGATTGTGTAGGAAGGAGTTCTTCAATCGCAAGGGTGAAAATCGTTAGACGTGGGTTTCGGGATTCTAGACTGTGTTAGATTCAATAGATCGGGATCTCGCTAAATAATCAGGTGCGTAGTTATCGCACTGTCTCTTGAATGTTTATATGTATTATTTTATGTATGTGTATAAAGTGAATGATAGCCGAAATAAGGGCTAAGATTGTGAATACCCGTGGTGGGTGATTGAATAATCAGGTCAGTGATTTACGATAATAAATGATTATTGATATATGTATGAAAACGTGATGGCATGTGATGTATGATTATTTTTATGATATTGTGGCATGATACATGGGACTTGGGATGTGACTATCGAAGGAAAGGGTGTACATTATGTACGTGGTCTAATGTTAGCCTCGTGCTACATTAGCGCTTGATGTTAGCTAGGTGCTACGTCAAGGGAGGTGTTGGCTAGGTGCCCATCTCGGCGGTTGATAGCTGTGTGCATCACCGTGGACTGATTGATATGTGGGATCCCTACGGGATCGGTGGCTCAGCCACGGCCTTGAGCAGCAAGTCTGCCAAGGTAGGATATGTGGATCACGATGTGATCGGTGGTGGATTAGCCACGGCCTTGGGCAGGGATTCTGCTAAGGTAGGTGTAATGGATGGACCTAGGTTGGGTTGGGTCATAATTTCATATTTATGTGTATGGACTATGTGGATATGGGCCAAGCCCATATGTGGAGACATGTGTACTAACTATGCACTGAGTCTGTTTGACTCACCCAATATTTTACTAAACCTTACAGGTGATGCATGATGCTCGGACCGGGTTGGAGTGGATACGAGGTGGCCCATGCCGAAGATGTTTTAGTTAAATAATAATAATTTTTATATTATCAGTATTTTTGGAAATTTGTTGATGTAATAAGGGCCACTTATAATATTTGTTATTATTTTTATGGCTTGATTTAATTAAATTACTATATGCCAATGATTTTATTTTTAGCAACTTATTTATTCAAAATATAAATGTAAATGCTTCAATCCGGGAATTTGTAATAACTAAATTTTTAATGGGCTTTTAATTACACAATATTTTTAACAAGTAAAAAAAATATTTTTCAAACGTTTTTCCACAGTGGCATTTCAAATTCGGTCGTAGTGAATGGGCCGGGTTTGGGGTGTTACACCATAAGTGTATGTTTATGTGAGTTCAAGCATGGTAATGTCTCGTATCCAGCCCTAGCTTTGATCTCCGGTATGGGGTGTTACACTCCAAGTAGTACCGAATGTGGCACAATACAGTAGTTTGCAGTTGAGCTACAAGTAAATTCGGCTTAAAGCCTTTCAGTACACTTCCTCCGAATAACAACCCCCAACCCAGTGCAATGCAACACATAATGGATGACATGCTATTATGCAATTTCAGTACATATATTTAGTTCAGATATTAACATGCTCAGTACATATATTTAGTTCTAATATTAACATGCTTAGTACGTATATCATTCAGTAAATTTCACACATTTAGGGGTCTAAGTAGTGCTTACTGACCCTACAGTAGGTTTACAGTCGACTTGGGCGACCCGTGCAACTTTAAAAACATTTCGGTAAAAATGGGCCCACATGCCCATGTGATCTACCCGTGTGGCCCACTCGGCCCAAATTGGCCTTGGCCGTGTGATCTATTTTTAATGTAACCCATGCTAGTTCAATACTCATATATGTTTTCACTATTTACTTATATGTTCATTCAAAGCTATCTACTTGAGTCATTATCACTAAATTATTTATATCTTGAGCTACAGAATTCCAAATTAAGATCTGTTTGATGTTTTTGAAACTAGACTCAAATTCCTTTCTACCATAAAATTTTCAAAATTTTTAGTTTATCAAATAAGTACAGTAAAATCTTTAAAGTTATCCCTATTCTGCTGTTTGACAGCTTCATCCTTTCCTTACTAAAAATTATTTATCTCTTAGTACGGAATTTAGATGATGTTTCTATTTGTTTCTCTTGAAAATAGACTCATTAAGGATTTAAACATATAAATTTAAGCCCGTAATTATTTTTTTACTATTCTTGATGATTTTCCTAATTCTGACTTTGTTTCACAAAATTTATTATATCTCATGATTTACAATTCCACTGCTTACATTGTTTCTTCCATAAAAAACTAGACTCAATAAACTTTAATTTCATATTTCATTGAACCTCGAACTCAATTCCCACTATTTTTTATGATTTTTCAAAGTTAGACTAATGCTGCTGTCCAAAACTAGTTTAGTGCAAAATGTTGATTTTCAAGTTTATAACACCCTTATTTCCTTTCTCTATAATTTTTCGCACCATTTTCTATTATTTCTCTTATTTATCAACAGCAAGCAATTTCAGCTTTTTGTCGAATCCCATTTTCTGCGTTTTGGGTACACACATGGTATCATTTCTGATGCATAAGCACTCCTAAGCCTCTAGAACCTAAAAATCGACCAACATATCTCCAGATTAATCACTTAATTCGTTTTTAATCAAACCAATTTCGGAAGGAACTCGACTAAAAACCTAGCAAAACCCTTACCTCGCTTGAGTAACCACGACTTCGCACAATCACAGTGTCGATTCAAAACCACCAGCCCATTGATTAACTCCTAAACACCAAAAAGGAATCCCTCTTTTAGAGATTAACCAAGAACAATTAACAATAGACAAAACCGTTACTTACCGAACATGCACAACCAACGATGAACAACCTAATCAATTGGGAAAAAAAGAAAAAAAATGAAAGGGAAAAATAATGGAAATTTTGGCAGCAACTAGGGGAAAGAATCGGCAGAGGAGGGAAAAAAGAAGAAGAAAACGTCAGAAAAAGTTTAGGGAATTGAAGAGAAAACCAAAACTCTATTCTCTCTCTCTCTCTCTCTTTTGCAACAAAAAGATAATTAGATTATTTTCTGATAACCTCTCCCCAATTATCTCCTAAAATCACTCCCTATTAACCCACTAAAACACAACTACTCAGAATTTTTCCCCAACACAACTTTTAGCCGAAATTGGAGCAAAAATATTATATCCACGCCATCACAGAGAATTGAACACAGGACCTCCAACACTCTAACACTCCACTTAACCACCAGACCAGCAGGCCCATTCTGATATAAACTTACCAACAATTAAACTTAAGCCCTTTGCACAAGGTTAAGGCTTTATTTATAAAAATACCAAAATTTGCCCAAGTAAGGCTTGAACTTAGGACCTCTCACAAACACCCAGAACACATAACCACTGAAGCAAATAGACATTGTGTGTCACATATACACGAAATCAAAAATTAAAATTTTGGGGCGTTACACGATCTTACCAAAATTAGGTTGTTACAAAATCGCTTGCAACTGTCAGCTTCAGTTGGCACAAATTCAGTTGCATATCTACTGAGTCGTAAAAATTCCCGTTCATAGTCAACTACTGACATCTCACCTTGTTTTAACATCAAGAACTCTTGTTTTCTGTCATCAATGTATAATTCACCCACATACTTCTTCTGAAATTCTCTTTGAAAGAAATCCCAGTTTACCTATTCTGCCGGTAAATGTCGTACTATTGATTCCCACCAAACATACACTTCCCCTTGTAGTAAAGAGACAACCCACAATAAAATTTCCCGTGGAGTACATTCAAGCTGCTGTACAATTCTTTTTATAGATTCCATCCAATTTTCAGCTGTAGATGGATCAACTCCTTTTAAACCCAGAAATTCAGTTGCACCGAACTTACGTAATTCCTTAATTGGGGCTCGACGGGTAGTAGGGACAGATGTCGTAGCAGATGCAGTTCATGCTACTCGTTAAAGAGCATCAGCTATAACCCTAAGTAACTGTGAATCATCCCTCTTTCTAATATTACCTCGTTCAACATTAGATGGTTGATTACCCACTGGGTTTACACTCGATGTTGCCGACTCTGTTTCATCTAATTCATAAGATTCATCGTCTCTAGTATACGTTTCTTGATCAGTATCTTCAAAATATCTATTCGACATCTTTAACTATAAAACAGAAACAAACAAATATATATATCAGCATCCAGATCCCGACTCAATTTGACCCAATTATGGCATGTACCTCTAGACTCAATTCCGAGCTCAATTTATTTTGAGAATCGGCTAAACCTGAATAACTCTAATACCACTAAATGTAACACCCCTAACCCTTATCTGTCGCCAAAATAGGGTTACAGACAATTACCAAAATTTTCATATCAAATATGAATAATATATAAATATTCACACATAAACAACATAATTCAATCATATAGTCCCTTTTATGAGCCCTCGAGGCCTCCAAACACGTGTTAGAAACAAATTGGGACTTAATCGTGTACTTCGAAAATTTTTCGTGAAATTTCAAAATTTTTCCTAAGTGCAGGGGTCACACGCCAATGTGATCAAGGGACACACTCGTGTGGCCATTAGACATGCCCATGCTTCAGATCGTGTTCAACCCCAGGTAACTCCCTGACTTAGGTCACAGGGCCAGCCGCACGCCCGTGTGCTAGGCCGTGTGCCTTACACGGCTGAGACACGCACCCGTGTCTTTGCTCGCGCGAAATTACCTGAGTATTCTATTTTGAAATTTTAAAGTAATAAATAAGTAAATAAAATTGGATCAATTGATATTATTTTTCATTAAGTGATAATAACTTTTATCTATTTATCATTTTTCACATTTTTTATAAAAAAAATTATCACATATTTTTATTTGAATTATTAAAAGTATGTAAAAATAATAATCAATTGAAAATATTAGGGTAACAAAGATTATTTTTGTTTTCAAAGGTTCGAAATTGGAGTAATTACCTCGGGTAGTTATAAACACATCAAATTATCTTATGGATTTCCAAACAATTATACATTAATCGACTTTAAGAAATTATTTTTATACAAATTTAAGTTATAAAAATTATATTATAAGTATGAATGTTTAGAATGGTTATAACAAAAATTTTCTAAATTTGTATTATAAATATTAGAAAATTTTATTATAAAAATAATTTATATTCATTTTATAAAATAATCACAAAAAAATACATTATTTAAATCCTAAATGTAACACCTCTTACCCGAATCTGAACCTAAACCTGAATAACGAATATCACATTTGAGTATTGAATCACTTTCATTCTAAACTCATTTTATAGATTTCATTTCACTTTATAAACTACTTTAATTTCCAATAATTCAATTACATTCCCACTATATTTGACCTTAAGATTCTTACTTATTTATGATTCATGTTAATTTACTATTGACTTTAAATACATTATACATATGCAAAATTTAGTCAATAACTCAAACATTATATTTCCCTTCACAAATAAAACATGAATATGAAAATATTTCCAAGACTACCTTTCTTCTTAAATTATCATCTCCAAAATCAAACTATTCACACTAATACTTATTTTATGATTTTCATATTTTAACATAGTTATTTAATCTATAAAACTTAAAACTTAACCACTTAAAATACTGCAGTCCATTACGCAATAGTCACATTTTTATTTATATTTTATTCATCGGAATTGATAATCAAGTTCCACATTTGAAATTTTCAAAACAAGACATCTCGTCCTTAATATAAAAATTGTGAGCACAATTTTAAATCAAACCAATTAATACAATTTTTTTCCTCAAATCTTCCCTTGTTTTGTTGCTAGGCAGCTCCTCTCCACTAAAAATTATTTATCTTTTAGTACATACTTTATATAATGTTGATATTTGTTTCAATTGAAATTAGGCTCATTAATATTTTAATACATATTAAGTTCATCTTCTAATTACTTTTATCAATTTTTAATGATTTTTCAAAGTCTCAATAGGGAACTCAAAATCAATTTGACGTTGTCTCACTTAAATTTATTTATCTCATAATCTACAATTCTTTCTTCTATATAAAATTAGGCTAATTGACTTCAATTTAATGTTTGGTTCAACCTCTAACTAATTTTTTATAATTTTTTGTGAATTTTCAAAGTTGAACCACGATTATTTTTTCTTTTTCGAAACAACTTACATATTCTTAAAAGAAATTGCTTTCTCAATTTCTACAACTAATTATTAATCATTGACACCTTACTCCATGATTTTTATTACATACCAATACACTTAACTTACCATATAATTCATTTCAGTCCTTTGAAAAACAACTAGAATTCATTTGAGTACTTATCTCTTTTTAGCTAGAATTTTCACTTCCTTAACTTCACCACTTTCTTTTCTCATCTTTGTCATCTCGTTTCCTTCCTCTACAAAATTCTCCATCGCTTTCTCTTCATTGACATATTAAGAACACAAAATTTTATATCATAAAACTCTAATTTAACATTATTTTCATGCTATTTCAACAATACCAAACTTAAAAACATGACAAAATCAGATGTCCTTACCTTGCTTTATTGATTCAAGCCTTAGTTTGATTTTCTCTCTCCTCCAACTTCAATTATCTTGAATCCAAGATGATATTAATACTCATCATAGTCTTCTTGTCACTTGTCCCTCTTGGAGGCTATGAAAATTCTTTTAATTTCTAGGTGAAAATGATGAATTTTGATGAAAAGGACCAAATTGAATAAAATTCATAATTTCTTTTTCTCCCATGATGGACAACAACATGGTGAAAAAAACATATAACTTTTCTTTTTATTTTCCTTATTATACTTAATAATAAAGTAATTAATAAAATATTCTAAAATAAAATAATAATAAAATATTCAACCAATCATTATTCAACACCAAAATTACCCTTAATTATTAACATGTAAATATGTGATGTTTATCTTATTTGAAAAATGATCATTTTGCTCTTGAAACATCTCAATATTCACTTTTAGGTCATTTATCACTTTTGGTAAAATTATAATTTAGGGTCCGTTTGTTTACATATAAAAGGTTTAACAGAAATGATTTATAGGTCAACGTAAAATAAACGACTAAAATACCAAAAAGGGCCTTTTTTTAATTACATAAATAGGCCAAATATTTGAAAATTTACTAGAATAGGCCGATTTCGATAAAACGCTTCAAGCTAGAAGTTTTCAGGGAAAACTCAGAAAAAACGCTTCCAGTTGGAAGCGTTTTCTGTAACATCCTAAAAATTGAGTATCAATATGTTGCATATTTTTTGTGCTTAGCTTGTGAATGATTTAATTTGTGTGTGTTTAATATAGTCTTGAGAAGGCTCGGGATTTATTCGGAATTAGAATAAATTTTAGTAATGAGTATTTTATTGAAGTGGAACAAGTGACCTTGATGTTTAAGGAAATAAAGTGTCAAAAACTAGCATAAGATGAGCTAGTAGTAAAGTGGAGTTGGCACCATAAGTGTTGCTTGAGGGAAGAGGTTCGAATTCCATGGATTGCATTTTGGGGACTTTTATTTTGCACCTTTATAGCATGTGTCGGTCAAGCCTTATTTATGGTAAGGTTGGACTATTTCTTTTATGGTAAGGTGGCTAATGGTTAAGGTAAGCTTGAACTTGGGGAAAGAAATCCTAAGCTTATGGAAGGTAGGGGGAACACAAGGCACCTCTTAAGGGATGTGTTTTGGAAAGTTGGAATGGCCAAGCTTGTCCATGAACTTGGACGGTTTTATGGACTAGGGGGAGGCCGAATTTTTGGTAGTAGACTTTGGTAAGGATGGTAGCTAGTGTGTAATCCCATTTGGTCATTTTGTTCTCCCAAAAACATATTTTTTCTTTTCATTTTTCTCTCATAGCCGAATGTGCATCATGCTTGGAGAAAACATCCTTGCTTTGCTTCTTTTGGTCATAGTTGGCAACCTCTCCTAGTGCCGTAAAAATCAAACACAAAAGCCATTTCTTTTTCTTCCTTCTTCCCCATTGCCGAATGCACCATTGTCCCAAACCCTTTTCTTTGCTTTTCTCTTACCTTTGAAAATCGAATCATAAACCTCTCATCATTATTTTCTTTTTGTCTCCATTTTTCTCATCCTTTAAACATATTTCTTCCATGGCCGAATGTTAGAGACCATCTCCATAGCCAAATCGTTTTCCTTTCTTTGATATATCATAGCCGAATCTTCCATTCCTCGTAGCTTTTATTCTCAATCATTTTCTTCTATTCAAACTTTGGGATCATCGGTAAGAATCATTTTCTTTGTCTTCTCTTTTTGCTATTTGGTCACCTTGGCCGAATCTATAGATTGGCTTGGAAGAGTCTTTCAAACCGAATAACCAATCACTCACTTAGATGATTTTTTTCGTTATTTTTAGTGAAATAGTGGAGGGCCGAATCATCATCTTTTCGAAGTAGTCTTGAAGTCATTCAAGTTTGGATCATAACTTACAAGGTAAAAAGGGAACTCTTCATGAATTTCATGATCACCCTCAATATTATCAATGATTATCAATCGGGATTGAAATAACCGAAAGTTTTATATAGGGATTCTTTTGGGAATCACTCGGAATTTTTTAAGGCAATCAAGATAGGGTCGAAAAGAGTGGTGAATAGTGTTCGGAAGAGGGGTGGATTCGCTATTCCCTCTAGATTCAAGCGAAGGGCTGTTTCGGCAATCCGAGATTTTCCACCGGGTTGTGGACCCTCCTCTGGTGAAAATCAATTATTTGAAGTCATTCGTACTCCTGAGCCATTGACTGTTCGTGGTTCTTCAACGGGTTATGAACCATCAATTGGGGAGAAACCACAAATAGTTGTTGTTCGAAATTCCGAGGGTAAAGATCTAGATCGTTTATCTTAACATAGATTTATATTTAGTATCAGTGTTCTAATCGAGTGTGATACGTATTTAGGTACCGACGAGCGGGAAAGTATAGTTCTCTCCGTAATCAGGTGTGTAATTTCACACTTATCTCATTGGGTTAGATATTATACCGTAAGCATTAGAATAAAAATCATAAAGTTGGTAAAATTGGAAAATACGGTATATTAACACTTTTTGTGTAAATGCATGAAATCAGTATTAAAGTTGTGGAAATTACGGAATTGCCCTTAATGGGCTATTTTGTTAAAAAGTAATATTTTGAGCCTCATGTGATAGATGGGCTATACGAATTATTTGATAAATTGGCCAAGTGTGAAAATTGTAAAAAAGGGCCTCATGTGATTAATGGGCC
The DNA here is from genome assembly GCA_005393395.2 of Gossypium australe. Classification (NCBI taxonomy): domain Eukaryota; kingdom Viridiplantae; phylum Streptophyta; class Magnoliopsida; order Malvales; family Malvaceae; genus Gossypium; species Gossypium australe. The sequence goes on along the minus strand of CM016625.1, from coordinate 76,358,803 downwards.
AAATTTGCTAGTTTGATTAATGGGCCAAATTTGCTAGATCGATTAATGGGCCAAATTTGCTAGATCGATTAATGGGCCAAATTTGCTAGATCGATTAATGGGCCAATTGCTAGTTTGCTTAATGGGCCAACTTGTATTATGGGCCTTATGTTGAAATTATCTTATGAATATTGTTATGTTTTGTATATGCATACATGATTGCATGGGTTGGGCTGAAATTGAAGAGAAGTTTTGGTGGCTCTGCCACAATCTAGTTCGAGTGGCTCTGCCACAATCTAGTTCGGTGGCTCTGCCACAATCATTTTAAATGGCTTTATGCCTACGATTGGTGTGTTGGCGGGGTGGGTTGACTTGATCCCCACAGGTGTGCTGGTTGGTACGGGTGGTGTGTAGCGGATGGAAATTTAGGCTTGGTTGGGAATTGCATATCACATGCATTTTATATTTTATATATATATATATATATATATTGTACATTTGTAAATGGGCTCAAGCCCAATTATATGCTTAAATGGTTCTGGCCCAATGGCACGGTAAGTGGGTTACACATTGAGTTCTAAGTAACTCACCCCGTTTTTCTTACCCTTCTCAGGTAATGATAATTGATGGAGGCTTGGGCCGGGGATGACTTCGTGTGGAGGCCATACTACAAATGATGGGTTTTTATAAACTTTGAACTTCTTTTAAGTATTTCTATTTAAGTATTATTTTAGTTGCAATGTAATAAGGCCTCTGGTATTATTTTCATGGATTTTTATTTCGTGGATGGATTTTAAAATGTTTTAGATACTTAAATGGGACTGTTTTAATTTCTATAAATGTTTTCTTAAATTTGCGTATAAAAATGGGGTTTTTCTTAAATTTCATCAACTCGTAAAATTTCTGTGAAAACTCTTTTATGAAATTATTTCAACCAATTATTTCTTTGAAAATCAAATTATAAACTCTTACGTTTTAAAATCATGGATTTCAAATTTTTGATAAACTCCATCTCCAAAACCATTTTGAAGATTTTTTTTTAAATCATTGATGACTAGATGTAAGTTCGATTTGTGTGGCATACCAAATCTGGACTTAACGCATAGGTCGGGTTTGGGGTGTTACATTTTCCGTGTGTCACCAGTAAAATGCTTCCAGTTGAAAGGGTTTTACTGATTTTCCCTGAAAAATGTTTCCAGCTAGAAGCATTTTTCCCTGTGCTTTATTATTAGGGGCTTTTTAGTTGTTTAGGGTTTTTAGGGGTTTTAGAGTTTTAAATTGATAAAAATTTAACTTAATAACTGTAATAATTGAATCCAATATTTAAAATATTCATATTTACACCAAATCATATACTATTTTTGATTAAAAATCAAAACTCAGAGTATTGAAAATATATTTAATGAGATGTGTTTTGAAAAAATATCCCGGGTATCCCGGGATAACTGAAATGTTTCTAAAAAAATGCCTCAGTTAGTGGGGGTTGAAATTTGTAGAGAAAAAACGCTCCAAGCAAGACGCACTGTCAGTAAAGTACTGAAAACGCTTCTAGCTGGACGCCCTTTCACTATTGCTACTGACAGTGTGTCCTGCTTGGAGCACTTTTTCTCTACAAATTTCAACCTCATCTGGGGCATTTTTTTCATAATCAAATTTGAAGAAGTTCAGAAAATAGAAGTTTGCAGGGAAGGCATAAGTTGGAGCAACAATACTATTTGTATAAAAATTAAGCATAAGTATTGATTTTTTGTGTTAATATTTATTTGAAGCATTATACTTTTTGCATAATGTTTTTGTTTCGAACTTCTCTTGACAAATAATTTGGTTAAAAGTGAGTGAATGGATTAATGCTATTATTTATTACGACGGTGAGGTCCGTGACACTGAGAATGACGTGATTTTTTTATTGGAGAACATAACGTGACTAGCTTTTAACCAGAACATAGAGTTGCCAGAACTTCAGAAAAGAATTACGTGAAAATTCATCGGATTTAGCCAGATGAGAGTATCATCTATTAAGTATCGGTTTTGTGCTTCGGTCCATCCCATGAGATATGACGGTTTTGATATCAAAGGTGCTTGGGGCTTGGAGGCGATGTTGCAGACGCACATCGACAGTGTATCACCATTTCTTGAGTTATATGTGGAATTTTCAAGTCTAGATGAAGGCATTCAATCGTCAACATCTCTTCTTGTACGAGAGGCCAGAATGGTTGAAAATGTCGATAGTTCAACCACTTTGTTAGAAAGTTCCCATTATGATATCCCGGAATCATCAATGGGAAGACACTCATCTGCCTCAGCCTTAGATTTCAATCGTGGGAGGCAAAACACCGAACAATTGGGTTTTGGTGGTAGAATGGAATACATGACCCTTGCACGACACTTAGTTAATAGGTGGGACATGAACTTCGGTGGGTTGATGTTCGACGCTGGGAATACTTACTAGGGAATGGCAGCAACTTCTAGCGGTTGGCAATCGACATGTGATTCTAGATGTTTCGACACGAACACAAGAAGAGATGATGTACTCCCTACGATGTCTATCGGCGAGGGGACATCTAACACGACAGATGTTGGTGGGTCCAAGAATGAAGATGGCAATGAATCTGATGTGGATCCAGTCTAGGAGCCCAGTGTTGACGGTTTAGAAATTGCATTATTTTCTAATCCAGAGCCTGTTCCAACTGAACTAAAAGACAGTGAAGGGGGAAAGATGAAAAAGATTAAGATCCACGATTCATGGCGTACCCACCTCCAGCCTACATGCATAATGTCGATCTATCGTTAGAGGATAGGTTGGAGTTTATAGAACTACCACACAGGAAGTCGAGCCACGCAAGTTCTTCGTTGGATATGGGTGATTTGGAAGTGGGCAAGGAGTTTTCTACTAAAGATGGTTTTCTCGCTGTAGTGAATCTATACAGCATCAAGATGTTGGGAAATGTGCCCATATTTTAGTAAACATGTAACTGTTTGCTATTTATTTGAACGATGAATAAATAAATAAAGTTAATTTCACATTTCACTATTATGTCTTTTGTAATTTCTGTCTTTCATATTTTACATTCATAGCGAAATTGTGACAAGCAAATATTAGCTCATTGATTGTCTAAAGTTCAAACTGAAGATAAGTGGCATTGTAAAGAACGTTTACATTGCGAGAAAGGAAACTTACTTTAGTAGATAATCTAAATGAGTCTGTGATATCGTCAAAGAATCAAAGTAAGCATTTGATTTAAATGCTGAGAAGGATTATTATGTCGTCTACAATTCCAATTGGGGAGATGGTTAGTCTTGGCTATTGGAGCAATTGACTCCACGAGTGGAGACATGGATGTATTCTTTGGTAGAATGATACATTGGACTGGACCTAAGATGAATTAATTTTGAATTTGTTTGTAAATTAATTCACTTGTGACGTTCATTGTGTGATTTACCTAAATCCTGAGTTAGCCACTAACCATGTGCATACAACTCATGTGCTTTGATATAAATAGAGGCTTATGCTCTACAGATGATCGAACCCATAGCCGGTATGTTGGGTACATGACTTGTGTATGGCATAGCTTTACTAGCAACAGTGGAATTCATAGCTCAATTAAAGAGTTAATGATATCCTCTCATTGGCATTGTGTAGATTGATAAATATGGAACGTAGCCACAGGTTGCTTGTTCTCGAACGAGCAATTTATCACAATCATTTGTTGACAGTGATCATATTAATCATTAAGAAGACATAATGGTGACAATGAGATAAAAAAAAGATTATATTGAGTGAACGAATTTAACTCAAAGAAATCAATGATATCATATGAGGGTAACACACACATGATGAGGTCATTGGACAAAGAGTTGGATGAATTGCTTTCGTAAAGAGTATACAATAAGGAGTTTTCAATCATGGTACTTCTTGTTGACTGACTCCATGATTAAGTAATTGTGAATTATTGGAGTGGTGCTTCTAGACATAATTGCAATTACTAGAGCCTAATTGTATATGTCCGATTGGTCCCTCCGCTAGTCAACAAAAGCTCGATCGAAATGCATTTGAATTATAAGAAAATTCTATAACTTTGAGAATAATTTAAATGAGTCAATTTATTCATTGTGGAGTTAAATTAGGTGGTCGTGGAAATTGTTCAACTAGAGAATTTGATTAAAGAATTTTATTGAAAAATCTAAGTGATTTTTGGAAAAATTAATTTTGACCAAGTAAAATTAAATTAATCAAATCAATGAAAATTAATATGATATTTTTAAAAGTTAATTTTCAAATCAAACAATTGGCCCAATGGGTAATTGAACTTGAAAATTGGACCTAAGATCGTAAATTGAGCCCGAGAGCCCAAAACAGAGACCAAGACCCAAAAACTAGTCGACCTGGGCCCGATATATGAAACCGGGCCGACAATCCAACCAACGGCTAGACTAGAACGGTCGGGTCGTCATTGACCTTGACCAAACTGGAACCAGCCGAACTGGCTTGGGGTGCCGTAAGGGTGTCGCACCTGCATCACCGAACAAGGCGGTGCTGGTGGCTGCAACAGCAGCGTCCTAGTGGTCGGTGGTGGTTGGTTGTCAGTGGTTGAGTAGTGGAAGTACACTCCGACTGGAACTCTACCAGAGAATTTGATTTTAGATTAACTATTCCAAAAATAATATTTTTTTAATAGTTTAATATTAAATTTAATTTAATACTTATCTTAATAGTATTTTATTAATTTAATATTAAATTTAATCTAATATTTATCTTGTAGATAAACATTCTCTTATTTTAATAAGATTTTATATTAAATTTAATCTAATATTTATCAAGATAAATATTAGATTAAATTTAATATTAAAGTGACTAAGTTTAATCATAGTTGAACTGTAATATCCTGTTTTTCAGTGGTGTCGAAAACAGTGATTTTGGGACCACAATTTTGGTATGTAAGGTTGCATTTTACTATTAAATTAATTTTTATAGGGTTGCATTAGAGTTGTATAAAATTTTAGTGAATAAATTTTAATGCGTGGTTGTTTAATTAATTAAAAAGATTAAATTGTAAAAGTTGCAAAAGTTGGTTCCTATTAGTTAAATGGGTTAAATGGCTTTGGAGATGCAAGTTAAAGGACTTAGATGGTAAATATACTATCCATATTGGTAGTGGACTTTTAATGAATGTTCCTTATTATAATAAGGGCAAATTGCTAATTTAAATAAAATAAATTAAAAATAAAATAATAAAACAAGTAGAATCATAATCTTCCACCATTCTTAGCCGAATTTGAGAAGAGAAGAAAACCATTTTTTTCAAGCTAGGTTCGGCCATTTCCATTGCTTGCATGTAAGTTAATTTTAGTTTCGTTTCTTGTAATTTTTATATTTTTGAAGTAGTTGTAACTTGGTTTAGTTAACTTATACATTCATTTTCGAAATTGTCAAAGATTTTAGATGTTGCCATTGATGAATACTTTTTATTTTAGATGTTAAATAATGAAATTGAAGTGTTAGTTGTTGATTTTGAGTAAATTATAAAGTGGTTTTTGTTAGTTTTTGAGTTAAATTTTAATTTGATAAAATAATAAATTTTACATAGAATTCATGTGAATTTCAAATAAATGTGGGCTGGTTATGGAAGGGTAAAAATTCGGCTAACTTGAGTATTTGGCAAAGTTTGCTAATTTTGGAGATTTTAAGTTTAGGGATTAAATTATTAAAAATATAAAAGTTTAGGGATTAAATTATGAAAAATATAAAAGTTTAGGAAAAATGTGTAAATAATTAAAAGTTAAGGGTCATGTGTGTTGAATTGAATGTGAAATTAATAGATTGTATTTTATTATTATTAGATCAATAACCAAACCAAAAAGACGACAATTGAGGAAAAGGGAAAATTGCAGAGTAATCCCTGCTCTGTAATCGGAAGTGATCGTAGGTAAGTTCATAGTGATGTGTCTTACAAGTGTGAATTATTTATCATTATATTATTGTGCTTTTCGTTAAGTATTGGTTATATGTGAAATTTACTTTAATGAATGATATATTATGGATAATTTCAAATAAGTACATGTTTAAGAAATACATTGATGTGAGGAAAACGTATTATAGTTGTAACATCCCAAACCCGGCCTAGAAGTTAGGCCAGAATCTGGCGTGTCACATTGAAGTGTTTTAGCGAAAACCTTGTTTTCATTGAAAACCCTTCTAGAGAAAAGTTAAGAAAAACCCAGTTTGCTTTCAAAACGAGGTGTAGCCAAGAACCATTTCCTTGTTACTAGTAAAAATTTCCTTTGACAGCGGAAGCTCGATCTTAAAACACAATTATTTTCAAAAACTTGAAATTCGCTTTAAAGAAATAAATCCAGGTTCCGTTTCAAAATTACAATGCATAGTGGAAGTAATGGAATAATAACTAGAGGGAAAACCTTATTACAATCTGAAAAATAAATAACTTAAAGTGAATAACTTAAAATCTAGTTAGGCATTTAGAAAAATCGGTCTAATGTCTTGCTAGTTGGCCACCTCTGAGTCCCTCCATCCATTGAACCGCCTACTGAGGATTACCTGAGAAAAATAAAAGAGGGGGTGAGTTTTCAAAAACTCAGTGTGTACGACCCTCATACATGCAATGCAGTGCAAACCCTCCCCAAATAATCCATCCGATACACATCATCTCCGTCCAACCGAAACACTTCTGTAGGGATTTCTAAATCTACCCACCCATCCAATACACATCAAGGGTAGCCCGGTTACGGTACTACCTAACGTTGCAGCAAAGCTGCTTATCATATAATAGGCTTAAAAAGCCATCGGTGGATCCATAATTGTCAAGCAACCATACGATCCTCATATACTTCCTCTATTCCATAATTTCCACCCATATGCAACCTAAACAGAATATCATATGAATGCAGCAAATGTACATGTAACATCCATAAATCTTACCTTCAACACATAGGGGTATTCTAGTCATTTCACACATCAAGAGTATTTCGGTAATTCTACCTTACAGGGTTATTTCAGTAATTCTTAACAATATGGGTCTTAATTACGAACCTTGGCCCGTCAACAAGTCCTCGCGGCTAAAGTAAACAGACACTACGCACTGGGTAGGATTCCAGAGAAGAGGAGGTGAGTCATTAAGACCGCTTAAGTACCAAGCTCTCCCTAGATCCAATCCTAGACATGCATATGCCCATTGCCACACCTTAACCTTATGACTTGTTCACAGTCGCACTTAATAAATTATTAAAGTTTTATGTAAGGTTAAGCAATTTACCAAATACTAAGCCCAATACCCCTTACAAAGCCCAAACAAGTTCACATACGTTCATATAGCCCACCAGGCCCAATCTCATTCGTATGGCCCACTAGGCCCAAATCACAATCATATGGCCCATTTGGCCCAATCATATTCATAGGGTCCGTCTGGCCCAAATCAATTCCAAGCCACGTAACTAGCATGACTAGTTCATCACTTATTACCAAACCATCAAATTCACCTATTTTGAGCCTGCGGCCCATCAGGCCCATTTTTCCCATTCTGGCCCGATTGGCCAAAACACGACCAAGTCCATGAGATCGCTCATGGGGCCTCTGATAATGTATCGATTTTCCCTTACTAGTCTTCGCACACTGCAAGACTACCGTAGCCAAACTTTTCGGCTTTTCGGCATTTTGGGATTTGCCGATCTAATGTGTGTGTAGTGTATGTACACACCTGATAACAAAACGCGCTGCGATCTCCTTAGCCACGATCCTACAAATGATATCACTCAAAGATTAATCACAAATACTTATCGAATACTTTACCAAAAGCCGAAGTCTCACCTTAACCTTACCTGAAACACCAAGCCTTATTAGTCCTTCTTTGATCACTAATCACGCGTATCTCCTAAATCTACATCATTCTTAATCATTAAAAACAAAATAATAGGTGACTTGTATCCAACACAAGTCCCCTTTTCCCTATCTATGACCATTCGGCCAACACCTAAACCATAATTGAGAATACTTACCCAGGAAGCAATCGGCCCAAGAGGTATTCGGCTTTTGAGATTAGTATAGTGAAAGGGGTTATTCGGCTCAAATAGGAAGAAGAAGGGAAAAAGGAATTGGCTAAAACCAATGGTGTATCAAAAGAGAATTTGAGAAGAAAAAGTATGGAAGGTCGGCAAGCAAAGAAAGAATTTGGCTTTTGAGTACTTAGAGAGAAAAAGTGTTTTGGAAACTCAAGAATGAGGAATTCGGCTAAATGGGAAAAAACAATTTTGGCATTACCCTAGAACCCCAAAATCGACACCTATTTATAGCCTATAGCCGAATTTCCTATCCCCAAATTCCCAATTCAGCTCAACCTCTTCCACATATCTCATCTCCTAATTTTCTTCCACAATAAGCTCTTTAATCCCTTCCTAACTTTTCTCTTCTGATCACTCTTCTTAGAGTCCAGCATCACACCACTTCCAACCTTCTAGAAGGCCCAAAATTAAACTTCTAAAAATACTAAGCTAGGATTCGAACCTAGGATCTCCTTGCTAGCCCATAACGCCACCTTCCTATACCCTAAGTGGCGTCACTTAGCCACTCCACCTCAAGGCTCTTTGATATTATTTCTCCCTATTTTTATTCAAAAGCCCATCTACTCACCGCCTTGGTTCCTTTAATAATTAATTAAAATTTCCTTTTCCTCACCGTTCGAACCCAGAACTTCTCCAACTACCCTAGACACTCCAAGTTTATTAAACCCTTAAAGCCAACATGTCATTTGTCATTTTCTTGCTTAAAAAAAATTATGAGACCCAAAGCCCAATGCCCAATTCATCTAGGCCCAAAATTCGGGGCGTTACAACTCCACCCCCTTAAAGAAATTTCTTCCTCAAAATTTCAAACTAACTATTAATCGCACCGCTTAAGTCACACCACTATGCTTTCGCTGCGCACTCTGGTTTTAATAACACTAACACACTTTAACTCTAATTGAACCCTCTTACACTTACCCAAGAAAAACCTACCCACTGGAGCATATAAACATTGCACGCATACAGTTTCTATACCCAAAATTTTGCATCCACACGAAACATACCCGTTATCACACTTGGGCATCCCCGTCTTCCCGGCGATGAGCAGCATAAACCAAAGCTGGCTGCCTCACCTAGGTATGACCTGCACCTCTGCCCGGTGCTCCACGTCCACGTCCATTGCGATTATTGCCCCTGGCCTGTCCACGGCCCCTTGGCAGCAGCTGATCACCCCTTGGTGGTTGATCATTACCCCGGCCCACGGTTGGCACCTGAGTCGGCATTCTAGGGCAATTCCTGATCCTATGCTCCATAGATCCGCAAGCTAGGCAAACTCCTATCCTCTTTCAACACTCGCCTGTATGACCTTTCCCACAACCAGCACAAGGTGGCACCCCTAGATTAGCAGCAGGGGGCCTCGCTCCTACTGGCCCATCAACTCTGGCCTTAGCTCTAGGCCTTTGCCCCGCACTAGAAGACATAGCCTCCCTTATATTCTTGTCTTTCTCTTTCTCCCGATTCAGGCGCTCAGTGCGCTTCACCTCCTCTGCTACATTTGCTTTTTCAACCAACTCCAAGAAAACTCGCTCTCTCTGAGGAGCTATCAACACCCTGAGACTATCCCTAAGACCATCCTCAAACCTTACGCAACGCTCATAATCCGTTGTCACCATAACTCTTGCATACCTACTAAGGTGTAGAAATTCCGCCTTATACTCCGTCATAGATTTGTTCTCCTGGATCAAGTTCAGAAACTCCTTCCTCCTAGCCCATTAAAAATTCTTTAATAATTAATTAAAAAATTTTTCTCCTCAACGTTCGAACCCTGAACTTCTCCAACACCCCTAGACACTCCAAGTTTATTAAACCCTTAAAGTCAACATGTCATTTGTCATTTTCATGCTTAAAATAAAATTATGAGGCCTAAAGCCCAAAGCCCAATTCATCTAGGCCTAAAATTCGGGGCGTTACAAAAGTAAAGAGTTTATGTATATTGCCTGGCTGAGTTTAGTAACCGTGTAGGATATGATTGTCATGCCAATAGGGTTAGTATGCGCGCTTGTACGATATGGGCGCTTGTACGATATGTGCAATTGTACGGAATTTGCATTTCGATGCCTCTGTAGACATTTTTGATATTCCTGTTCACACTACGGTGCCCCTGTCTACACATTTGTGCCCCTGTTTGCACTTCAGTACCCCTGTTATGCATCATGATGTTTCTAGTGTGGTGTAGTTACTCGAATATCTGAGTCGAGTTACTTAGTTCATCGGGCTAAGTGTTAATGGATTATACAATTGGTTTATAGATCGAAATGTGATACATATTCAAGATGCGTAAAGATATGAAATGTTAATCGAATTTTCCTGTTGGCATGATTATATACTAGTACATCTATGTTAATGAAATGTTGCTTATGGAAATGGCAAGTTAGTTGTACATGGGATTATCATAATGTATTTATGTTATGAGATCAAGAGCTAATACGAGCAGTGGATATGGATTGGATTAGGGGGAATTGCATATTATTTCTTTATATTTTGATGTCAAGAGAGGTAAGACTATATTTGATGCTTTTAAGCTATGAACTAACTAAGCTTTTTAAGCTTACTTGTTTCATTTATGTTCTTTTGTAGTTACTATAATTGCGGACTGACTGGACGGATCAATGGGAAGCTCACATTATCCAGCCATTTAGTAGTTTTTGTATTTTGGTCTTAGGGTGTGACCTGTATATATGTTTTTGTTGTGAATATGTTAAATGCTAGGTTGATATATTATACCTAAATGAAAATTGGTTTTGGTTGTGTTTAAGTTGGCTTAAAGATTAGATCTTGATATTAATGCTTATGTATGGCAAGCTATTATGCATGTCTTTATTATAATCTTTGGGGTTGAATTGAATATGTTTGGTTAATGTGGTTTATATTATCATTTTGGGATAAGGATTTAGTATGAAATGATGAATTGAATGAGCTTGATTGTGGTGCCTTTGAATGGTATATTGGTTAGTTACTATAGGATAGTTGAATTAACTTGTTTTGTAGTAAAATGAATGTGTTATTTGATGGTATGTGCAATTGGTGTGTATTGAGTTTTGAACTTGTGATTTTTACCATTTAAACTTAGGTATTGATACCTCATCACTTAGTATCTATAATTGGCTTTGGGAAAAACTTTTCAGAGAAACATAATGCTAAAATAGTATCGATTTTTAGTTAAGTATAGATACTTGTATATAAAGTATGGATACCACAAATTAATTATCGATACCACTGTTTCTAGTTTGAAAACAATATAACAATTTGGTATTGTTTTCCAATTAGGTATCATTTTGGTATTGATACATCTACGAATTTTTATTAACTATTTTTCAAATTTAAAATTGGGATTTGTTAAGTGTTTGATAGCTACATTTGCATCCTTTAAACTCGAGTTAAGGTATATAAAAGTGTTTGTAGGTCAATCTTAACAAGTGTTACAATTTGAAATTGTTTTGGCAAACTTTAAATTTGATTGAAACATGTCATTTTACTAATATCATTGAAGGTAGTAGTCATATAATAGTTAAATACTCAACATTAATAATCAGAATAGTCTTGTTATGTGTCCAACTTCTAGCTTTCAAGAAGGAATAAATAGTAATAGTTTTTATTATTTGAATGCCAAAGTTCTAAATTGTTCTGTAATGCCCATAACTCTAATCTGGCGATAAAGACGGGTTTAGGGTGTTACATGAACTCTCTAAACTCTCCCTATATAAATAGAGCCTTGGATCATTATTTATACACACATGAATTCAATAGAAAGTTGTAGAGAGAAAATTCTTTAAAGAGATTATTCCATAAAATTTTTAGAGATATTTTTCTGATTTACAACTTGACCTAAAAGTTTAGAGAAATTACAAAATTACTCGACTGGTAATTTTTGTGAAAAATTTTCTAATTCGAAGCGAGCCGACACTCGACAGACATGAGCTTGAAGATAGTGGAGAAGACTACTCGGTCGAAGCGCCCATCCTAGATGAATCAAAAAGGTACAATTTTGATTAAGTGTTTATTACTTTATACATCACAACCAAGATCTTGTTTTGAAAAAAAATTAAAACTCTGGTTTTTACCTAAATTTATTTTTCGTTGCGTTTTCCAAACCTGTTTTTCAACACAAGAACAGGGTTAACTTCTACATGGTTAAATCCCGATCTCAGAAGTTCAAGTCCAAGTTTGCAATGCAAAACAGTAGATGCACATGGAAAATCATGGCTTATGTAAAAAAGAAGACTGGGTTGTAGATGATAAAGAAGTTTACCGATCCGCATACAAGTGTTGCCACTGGTACAGTGTCAATATCGATATGTAATTGCAACATGGCTGAATTACTTAATTTAAAGGACTCGCGAGGTTGTAGGTATTTCATGGGATTATCCGAAGTTGGATTCAGAGATGATCGCAAGCATAATACTACCGATGGTGAAAGTAGATCTGATGATTGTTGTGTCGATTTTAATTGCAAATATTCGTAGTCAATTCAATTACACACTTTCGTACCGCAAGGCATAGATAGCAAAGTAGAAAGCATTGGAGAAAATGCATAGTGGGTGGGACGCATCATACAATGAGATATGGCAGTGGTATCAAGTGCTGGAGAGGTACGTCCCACATTACGTAACTGATCTTGAAACGGGGCTCGTGTACCACAACGATTGCTTGCTCCGTGGATGCTGAGTGTTCTACCGTCTGTTTTGGAACTTCAAGCAATTCTCTCAAGCATTCTATTACTGCAAGCCATTGGTACAAATAGACGGTACCTTTATGTATGGTAGATATACCCATCGGTTGTTATTAGTTGTTGCACAAGATGATAATCGGATAATCCTTTCAATTGCGTTTGCAATAACATCGGAGGAGTTAATAGACGACTGATATTTCTTTTTGTCTAGGTTGAAGAGGCATGTCTGCCCCTAACATGATATATACGTCATCTCGGATCGGGGAGCTGGAATACTACTAGCAATTGAATGATAGGGAGGCCTTTGGGACTGCACACACCACCAGTATTGTCTAAGGCACGTTGCATCCAACTACTACCGAAAATATCCCTCTACCGCTGAGTGAGCACAAGTGACCAACATGGGTATGTAATCGCCACCAATATTCTTTGGTTTCTAATATTTCATTTTTTTATATTCTTTGGTATGTAATCGTCACTATCCACTTATATTGGTAGGGTACGAGATCGTGAAGGGTCTTTTCCGTGAGATGTTGGAAATCTTACAATCAACTAACGAGGCAGGGGCACGGTACCTCTCTAGCATACCTTTCGATCAGTTGACACAATCCTACGACGGGGGTCTACGATATGGCCACATGACCTCAAACCTGACGAAATGCGTCAATTCCATTTTAAAGGGAACGCGTCATTTGTTAATAACCTCAGTTGTGAAAGAAACATACTTCCGTTTGGTGGAACTGTTCCCAAAGTGAACGACGAGTTATGTTGGGAAATTGTAGGGAGGCCACGTATGGTGCTTGAATGTGGTGAAACAAATTAAAAAGGCTAAGACGTGAGCGAACTGCATGCATTCAGTGTATCACTCACGCGAAGACCTATGGTTTCGGGAAATGGAGTTCAACAGATTGGACCAAGGTTATAATGACCCAAATTTTACGGGTATCTGAAAGTGTATTTTCGGATCTCCATTTTCGTGAAACGGATTCGTAAATATTTAATAAAAATATTTACAAAGTTATTTGTGTGGTTAATTTGGTTTTGGCTAGGTGAATTAGCTTAAATTATGGATAATTAAGTATAAGGACTAGATTGCAAATAGGGTAAAAGTTGAATTATATAATAGAGAAAAGTTAAAGGACTAAATAAGCAATTAAACCAAAAGTTGGCAAGTGCTTGGTAATAAACATGACATGTGGTAAAATAAAAATCATATATTCGTAATAATTATATATTTACTTATTATTTAAGTAAATATTATTTTTTATTATATTATTATATTATATATTATATAATTATAATTAAAACATAAAATAAAAGAAAAAGAAATAAAAAGAACATAAACATAAGACGAAACATAGAAAGAGAAAGGAAAGAAAAAGAAAAAGAAAAGGGAAAGAAATAAAGAAAATTTGGGATTTCAAGGTTCAAAGTTTGATTGGTAAGCCAATTTAGTCTCTTTTTTTTTTGTAATTTTTGAGTTTTTGGAATCTTAGTAACAAATACTACTTAACCTAAGTCAAAATTTTGGAAATTTTTAGAAATCTATATGATGTTCATGTTGAATAAATGGAGTATTAGAGTTTAAATTGATAGAATTTTAAGTTAGAATGAAAAAGAAGATTGAATTGTAGTATAAATTATAAGTTTTGAGAGATAGGGACTAAATTGAGAAATTTCAAAATTTAGGGTTTTATGGTGAAATTAGAGAGTTGAAATTAGTCTAAAGTGTAAATTGAATAAGATATGGAATTAGTTTTGGAAGAAAGAGAGTTAGTCTTGATTTAATGACTAAATTAGAATTTATGCAAAAGTTGAATATAAATTGAAATATTCAATATGAAATTGTGTGTATTGATGATTTTAAATTATTTTAATTTTCGTAGCTAACGTTGTGCCGGAGACCTTGATTAAGAAAGGAAAAGAGAAAGTCAACGAGGATTAGCTCGGAAACTACAATTTGTATTTTTATACTCCGAATTTAGTAATTTTAAATTGTTGTATTTTAAATTAATGTTTATGGTAAGTAATTAAGGTGAGTGGTGTTTGTTATTATTTTGATATTGAATTGAGATCATATGAATTGTGATTGATGAAAATATTTATTGTTATTGAAATGTGAAAATATTGAATATTGGTTGTATTTGAAAAGTGAATTGAAAACCCTATTAATTGTATCGGGCTGAGTCGGATATAGTTGGCATGCCATAGGATTGGAAGTGTTCAGGGATTACTTCGACCTTGAGTCAATGAGACACTGGGTGTCAAATTACTTCTTCGAATAAATTCGATGAGGTACTGGGTACCAATTTACTTTGGCATGGCCGATGAGACACTGTGTGTCAACTTATTACTTCGAATTTTCCGATGAGGCACTGGGTGCCAAACTAGTGTGTCTTGGTTGGATCCGTGTATCTGTCAGAGTCCGAGTCGTGTTAATAGGGGAAATTAAATGAATGATATTATGACTGAAAATGAAAAGAATTGAATGTGAAATGCAAATGAGATAAATGGTTTGGTGGATTGAATTGTGATAGCCTATCTAGGGTAGCAAATGTTAAGAATTGAATGTGTTATGAATTCATATTTATGGATTGTTTAATTAAAAAAAAATTATGGTTATTGTGTGAATTAATGCGTTTGTTATATTAAATTTACTTTTAAGCATTCGAATTATAGAAATACCACTGAGTTCATACTCAGTGTACGGTTTGTTCTCGTGCGCAGGTTAGGTGTTAAAGTTGATTTTCGGTTCAGCATCCACCCAAGATCCCGAACTCAAAACGTGGTGAAGTATATTACTTTTTGGTAATGGCATGTACCTAGGTTGTTTTGTGTAGGTCATTTTAGAAAATGATTGTAAATGATGTTATAATATGAAATTGGTTAAATACATATGAACATATGTGTTATGTTTAAAGCTATCAAATGGTATGTTTTGGTTTAAATTAGCGTGAATATAGAATTGGTTTAAATGGTATACTATTATATTGATTTGGAAAATGTGTGAAGTACCTATGAAGGTACATTGATAAGGTCATTAGGTTGAATGTTTTGAGATGTTTTAGATGTATGTTAATGTATTTTGGATTGATTGAACGATTGATATTTGAGTTGCTTGTTGTTTAAGATTGTAGGGTTGGTAAACTTGATGCTTAAGGTTCATTTTTAGCTCACACAGCCAGGCACACGGGCGTGTGACTGGACCGTGTGAGACACACGGCTAACACATGGGCGTGTGGTTTGGCAACAAATTGCATGTAGAGATCTTGATAAAACACATAATAATATGTATTATTTGATTCGTATCCTAACATAAGAAATCCAATAAGAGTAATACTTGAAATGGCAATCCATACAAAAATATCGTATTGAAATCGACTAAAATGAGCCAAAAAGAATTACTGAAAAACTTTGTAAAATTAATTTAAAATTTAATTTTGTTCCAAATAAGATAAAATGTGTAAAATTTAAATTTTTTTCATAATTTTAATATTTATTTTTGAGGATTTAATAGTTTTTCTGTTTACAAACCACAAGTAAAATGATATTTAAAAATAGAAAAAAGAAAAGAATAATATACCAACGATACACTCGTTCCAGCGAAAAGCTGACGACACACATCCTCAAAGATATGGCTCATTGCGTTTTGGCTCCAACCCCAATTCAGTTTCAGTTTCATTCCCGCAGAACTGGATTTCTTAGATGCTTCTCTGAATCTGCTCTCAAGTCTCCTCTGCCATCTCCTACTCATCCTCGTTTTACTCCTAGAATCTTCTGTAACTACGATGATTCCAATCGAAACAGCCAGACACAGTCCTCTTCTCTTCAGCTCTATCGCGATATTGAGAGGTATAAACATGATTATGTCTTTTTCTCTTCTTCCAGTTCCTTGAGGCTTAACTTTCCTTCTCTTGATGTATTTTTCAGGTTACTCACGGACACTGTAAGGCAATCTCAAGGTGCTTGGGGTAGTTCAAGTGATTGGAGCCAAGTCGAGGTTTTTATTTGATTTTAGTTTTCATTTTCTTCAACGCACTTTGTCGAATTATGCATACGCGATTTGTTATGCTCTACTTTTCTAAGTTTTGATTTGGGTTTCTTGATTATAGAACACCGAGGAAATACTTAAAGCTGTCAAATTCTTTTATGCATTTGAGAAAAATAGCCTTCTTTTTAACTTCTTCATGTTCAGCATCTCACCCTTTTGCTTGCTTTTGATGCATCCAGGGAGCATGGATTCTTAAACCGAAAGGCTCAAAACCTAAATCAGTCGTTCATTTTATTGGTGGTATATTTGTTGGAGCCGCTCCTCAGCTTACCTATCGTTTGTTTCTGGAGCGCCTTTCTGAAAAGTAAGTGTTATCATTAGTACTCAGTGCCTGCTTACCTAATATTTGACTCTTTTTTTTTTTTTTTTGATAACTGGGGGAGGGAATGGGGTCATACCTACAACATGTTGCTCTTGCCACCAGGGCAAGAGGTTGTTGGCCCCAAATATTTGACATTGCTGATGTAAGTATGTGTCTTGTACTGTTTGTGATTTTTTTTGAAATCTTTTTGACACATTTCTTTTAGCACCCAGTTTATAGTTCATGCTATTTTTATTCTGCCTTTTGACCTAAACTGCGATTTAATCTTACTGAAGCTGGAGCCTAATTGGGTTATCTTACTGAGAATTAAGGGAATTCACTATCTAACCTTTTCTGTAATCAAGGGGAGTTTTGGTGATTGCAACACCGTATGCTAGCGGGTTTGATTACTTCTTCATTGCTGATGAAGTCCAGTTCAAATTTGATAGATGTTTACGGTTTCTACAAGAAACAGTAAGTTGTTACTATAATCTTCCAAATAAATATTCTTCCAATTGGAATACCTTCTCCACCCTTTTCCAAGTTCATTTTTGAAAGAAATTAAAAAGGTGTCTTTGTGCTCGTCACACAGGTGCATGATCTTCCTACATTTGGTATCGGCCATTCTTTGGGTTCTGTCATCCACCTTTTGATTGGTATTACTATTATCTTCTTGCATGCTATTTATCCCAAGATGTGCCTGCTTTTGTTTGCAGTTATTAGATTAATGAATTCATTGTACAGGTTCAAGGTATGGCTTGCAAAGGAGCGGCAATGTATTAATGGCATTCAACAACAAGGTATTTGAACTTCTCATTATGCATGTCTAAAGCTACTAAAAGATAAGGTTAGATATGTGTGATTATGGAAGTGTCAACATATTCCCAAATCAAAGTGGTCTATCAAAAAGATTTCTCCTTACAACTTGCATATGAAGCTGATTTGGAGTAAAAGTTAAAAGTCAAACGACCTAGCAAAATACGAGTAAAAGATTCATTTTCCCCCTTTTCTTTACTGTCTCTACTATCTCAGCTGAAGCAAATAGGTGAGATTGATCACCTTCACTTTGCATATTTCTTGTTTCCCTTAAGGTTGAAACTGCATCTCATGTTGGTTTTTCTTTTTTATTCTGCATTTTGACAACTTATACATTGTCCTACTATAGCTGCCATGTAACTCCTTTTATGAAATAAGAATTATTTTATTATCTCACAGGAAGCAAGTGTAGCTATCCCATTGTTCTCACCTGTTCTTGTGCCGATGGCCCAAAGCATTGGACCCTTTTTATCACAAATTGCATCAACACCCACAATCCGCATGGGGGTAAAAACAAAAACTCTTAGCTTTTTCCTGCTTTACATGCAAAGATGCAAATAATGTTTTCTAATGCACATAACTTATACTTGCTTATTTAATCATAATCACTACTTTTTTAACTTCTTGATCAATATCAAATGTTCATTATGATTAGGAGAAAATATATTTGACCTTAGATTTTAGCCCTGGTTATGATAAGGAGAATTAAGATTCTGTTAAATACTTGGATTTGTGACTACATGTGACTTTGTCTAAACATTATTTAATTCTGGAACGCCCTATCCTCCTTGGAATACTTTAATTGTTACTGTTAGAATAGGTTTTTTCTATTCACTAATTTCACAAGAGATTACACTAATATTTATATACAAAGAGAGCCTAACTTAAGAGGACTCTAGACTAGCAGCACTACTGAAGCACTACTGATTTTAGGGATGCTGTCCCTTAAAACCAGCCTTAAAGTTAGGGATAATAAATAAAATATTCATAGGATTACATTTAATATACTGAATATCCTTTATTGGACAACTGTAATCTGACACTCCCCCTCAAGTTGGGAAGTGGATATCATCCATTCTCAGCTTGCTTACTAGTTTCTGAAAGGTCTTCCCAGATAATCCTTTGGTTAGGATATCTGCCAGTTGACCATCAGTGGGCACATATGGAGTGCAAATTAGGCCACTGTCAAGTTTCTCCTTGATGAAGTGTCTGTCAACCTTAATGTGCTTCGTACGATCATGTTGCACTGGATTATGTGCAATGTTGATAGCAGACTTATTATCACAATACAGCTTCATTGGTCCTTCCCACTTGATTTTCAAATCCTCTAAAATAATTTTCAGCCATAATAATTCACAAATTCCAAGAGCCATCGCTCTAAATTCTGCTTCTGCACTAGATCTAGCCACGACATTCTGTTTTTTACTTCTCCAAGTTACAAGGTTGCCTCCCAGAAATGTACAATAGCCCGAGGTTGATCTTCTATCAACCATAGATCCTGCATAATCCGCATCAGTATAGGCTTCAAGGGTTAAATTCTCCCCTTTCTTAAATAGGATTCCTTTGCCTGGAGTGCCTTTTAAGTACTGTAGAATCTGGTATATAGCTCGAAGATGTGACTCTTTAGGATTGTGCATGAACTGACTTACAACACCAACTGCATAGGCAATATCCGGTCTAGTATGTGACAAGTAAATGAGCTTCCCTACGAGTCTTTGATATGAACCCTTATCAACTACTGCATCTTCTAGTGCATCTCCAAGTTTGTGGTTCACTTCTATGGGTGTCTCCGCTGGTTTACATCCCAACTTTCCCGTTTTTGTCAACAAATCAATTACCAAGGAAATATTTTAACTTACCAAGCTCTTTGACCTCAAACTCTTTTACTAGACATTTCTTCAAATTTTCCATTCCTTCCAAATCATCACCTGTCACTATAATGTCATCTACATAGACTAATAAAGCAGTCATTCCCCCTGAAGGTACATGCTTTACAAACAGAGTGTGATCTCCTTGACTCTGTTTATACCCCAGCTTGAGCATTACTTTGGTAAATCTTCCAAACCAAGCTCTCGGGGACTGTTTTAGTCCATACAGAGCCTTTTTTAGTTTGCAAACTACCTGTCCTGTATCAGAATCGAACCCTGGTGGAACATCCATATAGACTTCTTCCTCAAGATCACCATGTAAGAAAGCATTCTTGATGTCAAACTGCTGTAATTTCCAGCCTCTGTTGGCAGCAAGTGACAACAACACTCTCACAGTGTTCATCTTTGCAACCGGGGCAAATGTCTCAAGGTAGTCTATTTCATACTTTTGAGTGTACCCTTTAGCAACTAATCTTGCTTTGTACCTCTCCAAAGAGCCATCTGAGTTGTATTTTACTGTATACACCCAGCGGCATCCAACTGTTTTCTTCCCTTTCGGTACTTTTACCAAATCCCATGTCTTATTTTTTTCAAGTGCTTCCATTTCAACCTTCATGGCATTTTTCCAATTCTCATTATTTAATGCCTCGAATTCAGTTTTGGGAATGGAGATCGAATTTAGGCTAGTAAGAAAGGTTTTGTGGTTATGGGACAAATTTTTGTAGGACATGAATGAGTACAAGGGATGTTTTGTATAGGCCCTAGTCCCTTTTCTAATAGCAATAGGAAAATCATAGTCTTTTTGATCTGAATTCTCAATAGTATTCAAAGTAGGTTCAGTAGTTACCTCGGGTTGTAGAGCAGTAGGGTGTTTATCCGAAGAAGATGATTAAACTTGCACTGGTGCCTTCTTCCTTGAATAAACGAGTAAACGACGAGTAGTGTCCTGAATTCCTTTTGGTGACTTAGGTGTAGTAGGCTCTATTTCAGGTTGCATAGGGTCAAGGTGGGCAGGCTGGTTGGTAGGCAAGGGCTGAGTATTTGGCTGCTGAATAGGAGCTGGAAAATTAAGTTGAGCAGGCTGGGCAGAAGCTGGAAAATCAAGAAGAAAAAACTCTCTATCCTTATCTTCTGTAAATAAGTTCTCCACCTGAAGATAAGGACGAGTAAAAAATTTTTCTTCTTCGGCAAAAGTGACATCAGTTGAAACAAAAAAGGTTTTGGTGGCTGGATTGTAGCATTTGTACCCTTTTTGTGTAGAGGAATAACCGAGAAAGACACATTTGACAGCTCGTGGATCGAGTTTTCCCCTATTTTGAGAATGGACATGGACAAAGGCAACACACCTAAATATTTTGGGAGGAAGATTGGAGTTATTGAAATCAGGAAAAAATTTCGATAGAGCTTGTATAGGACTTTGAGAGTCAAGGACCTTTGTAGGCAACCTATTTATCAAGTGAGTAGCAGTTAAAACAGCCTCCCCCCAGTATTGTTTAGGGACATTGCTTTGAAACAATAGAGCTCTAGTAATAGCTAAAATGTGACCATTCTTTCTTTCGGCAACACCATTTTGTTGGGGTGTGTTAACACAAGAGGACTCATGGAGAATGCCTTTTTCTTGAAAAAAGGAGGAGAGAAACTGATTGAAGTAGTCTTTAGCATTGTCTGTCCTAAACCGTTTTATTGAAGCCCTAAATTGTGTTTTGAGCAGGTTGTAAAAGGTTGTAAAAACAGACCGTACATCAGATTTTTGTTTTAAAAGAAATATCCAAGACACACGAGTACAATCATCAATAAAGGAAACAAACCACCGAGCCCCAGAGATGTTTGAAATGTTTGATGGTCCCCAAATATCACTATGAATAAGAGTAAAAGGAGCAGATGTTCTTTTATTGCTTACTGGGAAGGAGGTACGTTTATGTTTGGCAAGCTCGCAAACATCACAATGGAAATTTTCAACATTTATTCCTTTGAACAAGGAAGGAAACAGAAATTGAAGGGCTGAAAACGAAGGGTGACCAAGGCGGCGGTGATGGAGCCAAATTTGGTCTTTATGAGCTTGAACAGACTTTGATAGGAAAGATAACGGTGAGGAATTCAGAGCACTAATTTCTCCACTAGATTCTTCAAGGTAATATAGGCCATTTGCTTCCTTAGCATGTCCAATCATCCTCTTCGTGTTCTGTTCCTGGAAAAAGCATTGATTGGGATAAAAAACCACACTACAATTAGAGTCCCTGGTAAGTTTTTGGATGGAGAGAAGATTGGGAAATAGTTTAGGAACATGAAGGACATTTTTAAGAGTAAGAGTCTTATTTATAACAATATCACCTTGACCAGCAACTGTTATCACAGAACCATCAGCTACTTTAATCTTTCTATTACTAGGGCAAGGTGTATATGAAACAAATTTGTGCGAGGAGTGGGTCATATGGTCTGTAGCTCCTGAGTCAATGACCCAAGACCTGTTGGTGACTTGTGTCCGGGACATTAGAATTTTGAGAACAGGTAATACCTGAAAGCGCCAAACTGCAAGTACCTGTGGAAGAAGACTTTTCCAATGATCCCAGCAACGTCTTTAGCTTCGCAATTTCTTCTGTATTAAAAATACCAGAATGCTGTTCTTCATCCATCTGTCGTGCTACATTTGCTCGCCCATGTTCCTTTGGATGTCCGCTGGTGTCGGAAAAATTTCTTTTAATTGTCTGTGGTTTCCCATGGAGTTTCCAGCAATGTTCTTTTGTGTGACGAGATTTTTTACAGTATGTGCACCATACAGACTCCCTTTTAATAGGCCTTGTAGAATCTGTTTGCTTCATATCAGAGCCAGTTGGCTGTTCCATGGCAATTTTCCTCTCATTGACAGCTTTTGTAACTAAGGCAGAACCATCGACTCGATTATCGTCAAGCATAACTCCTCTTCTTCCTTCTTCAGCACGAACTATCGCGAGTGTCTCATTTAGTGATGGTAGCTCCTCCTTACCAAGTATTTGTACTCTTACTGCATCAAATTCAACATTTAGCCCAGCAAGGAAATCATAAATTCGGTCCTTTTCAACGAACCTTTTCAAGAGTGCTGCATCTGTACTGCACTGCATTTTAATGCACTGGTAATGATCCATCTCTTGCCATAAGCTTTGCAAAAGATTAGAATATTCCGTGATGGAACGATTTCCTTGCTTAGTGGATGAAATCTTAGTCTTGATTTCATAGATTTGAGCAGCATCTCGAACTTTAGAATAAGTCTGCTTCACAGCCTCCCATATTTCTTTGGATGAGGTAAGAAACAGGCATGTGTCACTGATTTCGAGCATCATAGAATTCCATAACCAAGACATGACCATAGAGTCTTGTTCATCCCAAGCGGCAAACTGAGGATCTCCTTCTGGAGGTCTTGTGCCGAGTAAGTGATTCAGCTTTCCTCTGCCCTTCAAGATCGTGCGAACCAGCTGAGACCACTTCAGGTAATTCTTCCCATTTAACCTGTAGGCCACTTGAATATTCTGCAACTCACCGGTTTGGTTGGAGTTTTTCATTGAGATTTCTGAACTATCCCCATTGGTATTGGTTTGGACAATTTCAGACATATCTCTTTTGAACAAAGAAGCAGGCTTGAGGGTTGTGTGGGAGTAAAAGATTACCAGAAAAAAAATTCCCAGAAATCGGTCTAATCTGATACCATGTTAGCATAGGTTTTTTCTATTCACTAATTTCACAAGAGATTACACTAATATTTATATACAAAGAGAGCCTAACTTAAGAGGACTCTAGACTAGCAGCACTACTGAAGCACTACTGAAGCACTACTGATTTTAGGGATGCTGTCCCTTAAAACCAGCCTTAAAGTTAGGGATAATAAATAAAATATTCATAGGATTACATTTAATATACTGAATATCCCTTATTGGACAACTGTAATCTGACAGTTACCATTATAACTTTATTATTTGATATGATGAGGGGAAAATATATTTTTCCATACATCTTGGACCTGATTATGATTGGGAGAATTAGGACCTTTTAAATACATGGATTTGTTTTCTACATGACTTTGAGTAAAATATTATTTAAATCTGGGACTGCCGTATCCTCCTTGGATTACTCTAGTTGTTACCGTTATAGTTTATTCTTTCACATGACTCATTTTCGAGTTTTGATGCAATAAAAGAGTCTTCAACTCTTCTCATTCTCAACCTTACATTAATTCTCTATTTCTGGAGTATAGCCAGTGTTAGAGTAGTTTGCAGTCTTGTCAAGCATGATGCCTTTGGTTTCAGTTTTTCTTATTTCACCTTGAGAATGCAGGTTTGGTTCTATTTGCAGTTTTTATCTAGTTACCGATTTTCAAGTTTGGTAGTTAAGTCTCACATGAGATTAGGAGCAATTGTGGACTTAGGAAATCATATTGATACCCTCGTTGGGGGTGGTTTCTCTGTAATTTTAAGGCTTTGTTTGGTTCATGAAAATTTTAAGGGAAGGAAAGTATCAATGAAAATTTAATGGAAAGAAATGAGGGACAGAAAATGAGATTCATTATCTTTGTTTGGATGACAAGGGAAATATCAAGAAAATGACTTCTTATATGTAGTTGTGTGATTAAGGTGTATAGAAAATACAAGGCAATTGTGGTCGCTAGTGCCAACTAGATAATATTAACACAAAAATATAATTTTTTTTTATAATTATTAAGTTATTTAGCATATATTATTATTTTATATTACTTTTAATTATGAAGTTTACCGTATGTTATTAGTAAATTGACGAGATAATTATTCAATTACTTGAGAGGTTTGGACTTGGTCTTTTTCAACCATTAAAATTATTAATTTGGGTACTAACATTAAAGATAAACATTCTGGTCATGTGGCTGTTAGAGACTAACGACTCATAATGTGATAGTACCATTACACATCTTAGATGATTAATGGTATTATCACATCTTTCTGCAGATTGCATAGCAGTGTCCACACTATTAATATTTTGAAATTTAGAAGAAGATAAATTATAATTTCGACTGCTTAACTCTTTAGAATATTTATTTTAGTTACTAAATTTTGAAATTTCATAATTTGGTCATAGATTTTTATGTTTATAAAAATATTTTATTAATATTTGATTTTCATTATCAATGATTCATTATCAACATGAATTTTATAATAATTTAACTACCAGCATTTCAATATTCAATTATAATAAGTTATTTTATTATTTTATTCTAAAATATGTTGGAATAATACTTAAACATTCAAAATTTATAAAATTATAAAATAAAGATTCATTGTTTTATTTTTCGAAATTAAAATTATATTTTAACTTTTAGTTATTGTAATTATATTTTTAAATTTTAATTTTAATTAATAAATCCATTTATAGAAACTATTTAAATTCATCTTTAAATTATTTAACATCAATTTTATCAAATAAATTTATGTGTTTATTTTGAACCATATTAGTACATCAAAAATTATAATGGAAATATGAAAATTTTATAAGTTAAAACAAAGTATTAATTATTTTACAAATATTGGTTATCAAATTATAACCTTTTCAAAGTTTAGACCTAAATAGATTTTTTTTTTTAAAAAAAAAAAATTGAATGATTGAAAGTGTATTTTTTACAAAAAACAATATTGCTAAAGAATTCTTAATGTTATGTTGCATTATTAAATATCGTAACGATATTCTTACGTTGTCATCTCATCCAATTATTAGTGATTAGCGATTGAGCAATTAAAATTTTCAATTTTCCTAACTTTGTTGATTAAATTGATTATTTTAATAGTTGGATGGTCAAATTAAATTGCATGAATAGTTGGGCGATTATACGTGTAATTTAGTTTCCTTGTTATCAATCATATGCTACTAATTTAATAATAATTTACTACTAATATTTGCTACTATATTTTATAAGAAAATGATCCAATATTTTTACTTTAAAAAGGCTTGTAATCTTAGAAACATTCAATTTAATGATATTATATTTTTGAGTTAACTTCTAATATTGATATAAATTGATGTATAATAGATATTTATAAATGTATAAAAAATTGTTAATAGCTTATGCAAATTTTAACATTTCAATGATGATGTTTATAATTAGTCTTATCTGCCATAATTTACTACTTTGTTTTGAATTCCTAACTATTATGTAGCCCATTGTTATTACAATATTACTAATATGACAATGTAACTTTATAATATGTTTATTATTTATTAATATTTAATTAATTTTAAACCTTTAATTTAGAATTAGTTAACACATTCAAATCATTAACCAACATGTATGTTGAAATATTTTTAAAACTTAAAAGTATAGGTATAATATTATTTTAGGAAAAAATGGATATTTCTAAACAAGACAATTTATATTTTGTTATAACCTGTGTAATGTTTTACAATTCTAATTAAGATTTAAATTTATTTGATGTTTTCAATCATTTAATATTATCTTATATAACATTATTAATAATTTTATTTTAATAGGATTTTTAAAACATGCTATTTCAACTTAATTATGAATTTTCCTGCTAAATTATCATATTTTGAAACATAAATGTTTAATAATAGAATGTTTTTAAAATTGTAAAATTTTCTTATCATTTATATTAAGGGCTTATGTAAAATTTTAAATTGTTATATAATTATTATGTATTCATTTACAATAATTTTATCCATAAATTATTAAATATTTGAAACCTTTTTGTAACAAATTTTATTAAAAAATCAATTTGAAAGTTTAGAATTTAATGATTTGATTGTAACTTAACGTACTATATTTTAATTAAAGTAATGAACTTTACTTATGCTTATTTCAGCTAAATTTAAATAAATTAATAAAAGTACTTATTTATTTAGATAAATTTAAATAAATTATGAAAAATTCAGTAGTTAAATTTATTAATTTTAACATAAATTTATATCATGTGAACTCTATTTTTAAATATTTGTTAATTTAATTTTAAATAAAATAGTAAAATTACATATTTAAATAGGATAATTTTGTCAGTTTTAAGAAATTAAAGAGTATTTTACATTGTTCACTTTTAGTAATTTTGAAGTTCACAATTATTTACATAGATGATAGTTTGACACTTGGAGTTCATCTCAAAAGTTATTTTTGTTCTTATGTCTGCTTTCTAAAAGGAATGATATTGTTGTGTGAAATTTGTGTCTTATGCTTCTTTTAATTTCTAAATTATATCTTCCATCTAGAGGCAATGCGTCAAAATTTTTTTTTCTCAAACATGAGTTTTTTCATTATGTGGTTTTGAATTGAATGGCTTATCCCTTTTTACACAAGCTACTTGCAGGCTGAGATGACACTAAAGCAACTAGAGAGCCTTAGTCCTCCCATTATGAAACAAGTTCTTCCATTAGTTGAGCAACTTCCTCCCTTGTACATGGACTTAGTTAAGGGAAGAGAAGATTTTACTCCAAAACCAGAAGAAACTCGACAACTTGTATGTAAAATCTCTAACTCTATTGTTCCTAGGTTGTTGCATTAGGCATTCTTGTTTGTTCATTGTTTATAAGATCTATATTATATACTTGCTTACTTGGCTGGTGATTGGATGTCATGGTAGATAGTTTTGATCCATATCTAGATAGATTACTGTTTAGCATTTGTCTAATTGATGTGTCCCCTTAATGGGAACTTGTCAAAAGCCTCTATTTGTGGACCAATTTCAGAATTGGTCCACCCAATTCCTTTTAAGTAAATGTTATAAGCACAAAAAAGAAAGAATGATAGTAACTATTTAAACTGGTTCAAGCTTTGTTAGAACAATGCAAGGAAAACATCTGAGATTTATGCCATGCTGGGAGGGGGAATAAAAAAACACCCTAGTGTCACGGGCTAAAATTTTAGTCTTGCAATCTGTGCAGTTTTAGGCGATTTTTTGAGTTAAAATCTGCCTAATTCAGCCTAACTTTTGCAAATTTAGAATTCTCGATAGAAATTCTCTTAAAGCATCGAAAATAAAGCGGAAGCAACTCCAAACAAAAGAGCAACAAAAGAACAGAAAAATGCCACAAGAAAGCAATGCACACAAGGTGTTTGAGTAAATGCTCTCAATAGTATTCAATTATTAGGAAGGATTATAATTGAGTGATTACAAATGAGAGGAACTGTTTTTATTTATAGTTGAGCTCCCTCAAAATCAACGGTACAGATTGAGTTACACTGATGGTCTAGCCCATCTACAATTGAGATTCTTAAGGGATTGACTCAATCCTTTAAGATTACAAAATCAAACCTTCTAAGATATCACATCTTCTAAGATAAGTTACTATACTTATCAAGGTAGTTCTAATTTTCTTTAACAATCTTAATCTAGTTTTCTTACTTTTTCTTTTGGATTCTTTACATATTATCAGATAAAGTCCTACTATGGCATTTCAAGAAATCTTCTAATAAAGTTCAAGGATGACACAATCGATGAAACTCCAAACTTGGCTCAGGTGTTAAGTTCAGAGTCAGCCATCAGCTCAATGCTAGACATGTCCATTCGATTGTTGCCAGGAGATCATGGGCTTCCTTTACAACAAGTATGATTTTTACAAATTACTTTCAGAAGCTAGCTTTTGCACAAACATATGATGTACTTTGGTCATCTTAGGGAACTAAGAATGATTCCAGCAAGCAATCTGGCTTGTAAGTTCTTCTCTTTTGCGATGGCAAACAGTTTTCCTAATACATGTATGTTGCAGGCTCTACCAGATGTTCCACCTGCAATGGCAGATGCAGTAAATCGTGGAAGTGAGTTTTTGGCGAATCTGAGTGTGGGAACACCATGGGAGACTGTTGCCAAAGAAGTCAGCAATACATTAGGTGTAGACTCGCCAGTTGTTCGTGCAGAAATTTCAAAGGACGTAGACATACTTGTGGACGTGATCATTTCCTGGATGGCTTCAAATTCAGGTGCAAAACTCTTAAAGCCTTGATGAGTAGGATAGATACCCAACTAAATGAAGTGTATGTAATAGGTTGAATTATGAATGAAGCCTATGTACTAGGTGAAAATGAGTGTTGTACTTTGTACCTCTACTATTCCCTTCCCCCACCCCCCAAGAAGAATGTAGAATTTCATTAAAAACCAAATCAGCCATAGAAAAACAACTTACACAGATAAGCAAACAAGAAAGTCATAGCCATCGTCACTGATATCATCAAATAGGCAATTTTTGTTTTTTTTGTTTTTTTCAGAATTCTTGCTTACTGATATACAATTATATTTTCTGGAGGAGGTGTATATATTTATCATATTTCTTCAGTATTTCATTTCTTTCATTTTGACTTGGAATGGGAAGTAGTAAATTGCAACGTTATTTTCATCCGTGTCTGGGGTGATTTGTTGAAGTCGGTGATTAGCCTTCATTTGTGCGCAGGGAATTTTTCCCTTAATTCATAGAGATGTTAGTCGATAGGAATATTTTTGGCGCCTACAATTTTATTTTAGTTGTAAATAAAGGTTCTATAAAACAATTTTATTTATTTATTTATTTGTACAAAAGGAAATTGATCTTTTGTTTTTTTTTTGACAGAAAAAAGGAAATTGATCTTGTGTTTTAGTTTGGGGGTATTTTACTAATTATTAAAGCACATTCCTTTCTTAAAACTATCTTTAATCTTCGAACCAAAATATCCTTCTTCAACATCATTATTACGACGGTATTTTAGTACTTAAAAATATAATCAGTAAGCTCAAAATTATATGTATAGATTTGTAGCTAGATGCATATATGTCTTGGTGGTTTAGAGTATCGTTGACTTGGATTGGGGAATCAAAGGTTGGCTTTTAGGACTCATTACAAAAGATGGGGAATTACGTAGGTATACTAAAGGTGGTATTTCATAAGGGCTTACCTTTGTAGCCCCTATGAGTGGCTACATATTAATAGTGGTCTTGGGTGATTCAAACGTGACCACGTTTTGAACTACGACTTTAGAAGTTGACGTTGGGGTATGTAAATGGTATCATAAAACTTTTGGTTTGAGTTGTGAGGTGCTTAGGTATCTCTATTATTATTTATACGCTTTGTATTGATATTTTTCTCGAGTTTTACATATATTATCAATTAAGTTGTCCTATTTTGTAAATCATATTTAACTCTTCATAGAGGCTAAGGAGAAAACTTCCAACACGGGATAATACTAAGGTTTAACTAGACTGGTGGTCGAATCAGTTAGACTATTGAACTGACTAAAAAAATATTGAAAATTTAAAAACTCAGTTCAATGGGTTTTAGTTGAT
Organism: Gossypium australe; assembly: GCA_005393395.2. Lineage (NCBI taxonomy): Eukaryota > Viridiplantae > Streptophyta > Magnoliopsida > Malvales > Malvaceae > Gossypium > Gossypium australe. Next base: position 76,328,796 of record CM016625.1, on the reverse strand, counting down.
TCAACTGATCTTTTAGCTGGTTCAATCGGTTTGTATTAATTCTCGGTTTAATCGATTCAAAGCTACTCTTCGAATTGATATTCCGGTTAGTTTTTGGTCCAATCAGTCCAACCGATCGTCTGGTTTAAGCAACATTGGAGAATGCCTTCTATTGTTGGGAGTCTGAATCAGCTAATCGACGAACAACATTTTGAAAACTTCTTTCAAAGGAGTTGATCCTCTTAATAACCTCCTAAAATGAACATGCAATAGATAAATCTTACTGGATTATGATTACAAAGTTGAAGTTATACAAATGATGCAACAAAATTGCAAACGGTTTTTAGGAGAGCCATAGAAGCTATTTCTTTGCACAAATTACTACAACTCTTTTTGTCATGCATGTACAAAGGTTGTCGTTGAAGTTTATAAGCAACTAGATGATCTATTTATTGTAATGAAAGGGAGAGGGGAGAAAAAGAATGGAAGAAGAATAGAAGGAGAATTAAAAGGGAAAAGTAAAAGTAAATAAAAAATTAAATTGCTAAAAAAAAGTATAGGGGCTAGTTGTGCAATTTAACTTAAAATTTTCATTCGAAATGGTGATATTACATGTCAAATTACTATTACATTGTTAATAACAATTAACAACTTAGTGATCAAAATGGTGATATTACATGTCAAAAACCTCTTAGTCGAAAATAATATAAGATATATTTTTTAGTGAAATAAAATATAAAGAAAGTAAAGGATAAGGGATGTTAGAGAAAAATGAAATAAGAATTATGTTGTGAAATATTAATTTGAGCTAGGGACTAAATCATAAAAATATGAAAAGTTATGTGGCATGTGTAAATATTTAACATGCGAGGGGTTAAAGTATAAACATGAAAAAGTTGAAGGTTAAATACTGAAAATGGATTAATAAGGACCAAATTGAATAAGTGGAAGAAATATGAGAGACTAAATCATAATTTTACCAAATTAAGTGATGATTTAAGGATGGAATTTTGAAAGATCATAAAAGGTAAAATGATCAATTAGCAAGAGAAATAATTCAAGAATGTAATGATTATGTTAGTGATATTTTGTGATTTTTTAAATAACATATTACATTAATATAATTTAATTAGATATTTTTTAATAATTTAATTATAAAAATATTGATACAAAAGGGAGGAAAGATGAGTTTTCTTCATCTTTCCAATGAGAGGAAGAATGAGGAATAGAAATATTTGATTTCTTAGTCATTTATCATGAAATCCTACTACTTCACCTAAAATTCTTGAAAATTTCCATAGGTAACAAAGAAGAAAGATGAAGAAGGGCCCCTAGAGAGTATGTTCCATAATTGAGAAGCAAGAAATTAGTAGATGAAATTGAAGAAAATTATATGAGCAGAGAAGGATAGTGATGAAGTTGAAAAATAAATGGAAGAAAAGCATAAAAGAAGGCATTCTTGTCAAAAGAGGTAAGTTTTCATACAAACCATACTTGTATTCAATAAATTGAATTAAAAATGTTGGGAATAAAAAGTATGAAATGTATAAATTCTTGAAATAGAAAGTATAAAATGAAGCATGACATGTAGAAACTTGAAATACTAGCTTTCAAGTAGAGATAATATGATGTGTGTTGTAAAAAGCATTAAGATTAAGAAATGAGTATGTTGTCTACACATAAATATGAGTGATTAAATTGAATATAAATCAGATGTATAATGACTATGTATGATTAAATGAAAATAATGTAAAGAACCATGGGAAAAAAGTAGAGAAATTTACTAAAAATAGTTTTGGACAGTAGTAGTGACTCTACTTTGAAAATTCACCAAAAATAATAGGAAATGAGTTAGAGGGTGAATAAAATATGAAATTAAATCTTATCAAGTCTAGTTTTATATGGAAGAAACGGTATAAGCAATGAAATTTTATATTTTGAGATATATTAGTTTTTATGGGACAAGGTCAAAATGGATTCGGATTCTCCTGTTCTGACTTTGGAAAATCATAAAAAATAGTAAAAAATTATTAGGGGATGAAATTTATATATTTAAATTCTTAATTAGTCTATTTCCAATATTATCAAACGGAAGCATCATCTGAACCCCATACCGATAATTAATTTTTAGTAAAAATATGTTGAAGCTGTCAAGCAGCAGAATAGGGGAAATTTTGAAGAATTTACTGTATTGATTGGCTAAAGTAGAAATTTTGAAAAATTTATGATAAAAATATATTTGAGTCTACTTTCAAAAACATCAAACGAATCTTAATTTCGAATGTTTTAGCTCAATATATAAATAATTTAGTAACTATAACATAAGTGGACAACTTTTATATAAACACATAAGTAAATAGTAAAATTATAGTTAATTTTACATATAAGTATGTCATACTAAAAGCCAAAGATTCTAAATATATACTGTAACACCCCAAACCCGGCCCAAACGCTACGACCAGATATGGCATGTTACGGGTTGAAATGTTAAAAACGAAGTTCCTTGTTTACTTTTAAGAGAGCATGTATCTAATTTGAAAAACTCATCAATGACGCGTTGTTTTGAAAACTTGGCTTTGTTTATGTCGGTATTCGTTAAATAAGTGATATTTGCATAAAACCTTTGAGGGTTATTATTATTTTTTAACTGGTTTTAAAATCCCATTTTATCTCTTCTTATAAATAAGTCTGTGAACATAAATTTACAACTGTAAACATTAACAAATATAACTTTAAAACTAAGCTATGGAGGCCTTATTACATAAATAGTCCCAAAAATTAAAACTTAAAAGAAAACTCGAAATAGTTTATGAAAATAAATAACTTGATGGCCCATCGAGTCCGCCTCGGCTCCCATGTCCACGATCTACTGCTCATCTGAAATGTCAGGGAAATAAAAGGGTGAGTCACCAAGACTCAGTGTGCAAATCCCGAAAACACATAAGAGGCTTGAGGCCCACAAACACATTATGGGCCTTGGCCCATACACAATGGCAACAGAATATTTACATGCAACATGGCCCAACTCAACCTAAAAGTCCATCCTCTACACACCAGCCCGTACCAGCCAACACACCTCGGGGATTTCTACAATCAACCCACCAGTTGCTACACACCATATCGACAGTCACGTTGCCTATTCCTAGCAATCAGAAATGAGTTTAACGTGGCTTAGCCACCGACCACTATTGTGACCTAATTTTACAATTCGTGGTTTAACCACCGATCACCAAGTGACCTATTAACATGCTCTTCCCCTTTCATCATATTAACCCCCATCCCATGCATACATCCATGCAGAATCAAAACAATATACTACCTAAGAGATCACAGATTATCACATATATCAATACACATAGAGAAGTTTACGTACCTGGCATCCCTTGCCTACCCTTTTCAGGTAATCCGACTGTCTATACAGCCTTTTTCCAGCTTTTAACCCAAAACATACATATAGTACAGATTAGTTATTGTGTTAGAGATCTACACACCTTATTACAGTCAAGACGAGACCTTTTATGTCGACACTATCAGAAGCCGATACGACTGCTAACTGCCTAAGATCTTGTTCTGAAGCCGGTCCACAACCCGGTGGCCAATCTCGTACTGCTGACACCGCTCGTTTTTTAAACTTAGGGATTGGTTTTACAGATCCAATCCCCTCCTTCGCCTGATCGATATTTGATTTCATTAAAAGACTTATCATAACATATGGTTAAGATCACAATTACGATAGCGAATCTAAAGAGAATCTAAAGAGAACCCCTTACCTTGAAATCCCGAAAAGAGAGATATGAGGTTTAGAGACTAACGGTTCCAACTTTTAGATCTAAGCGATCTACTTCAATTCCCGAATGTCGCCCAACACGTAAACACAAGAAACCAACAATCCATTAGCCTTTCGGCTTTGTCTTCTAAAAATTGAAAGAGAAAAAGAATAGATCAGAAGAAATCGGCACCTACCTTTACAGAGAATTCGGCAACTCCTAGAAGATTTCGGCTTTTGAGAAGATCAAAAAGAGAAGATAATAGGAAGAAATCTATGTAGATTCGGCTTTTTGTGAAGAGATCGACAAAAGAGAATAAAAGGTATTCGACTATAGAGATGAGAAGAAAGTTCATAGTTTCGGCTTTTGAAGGGAAAGATGTTGAGAAGAATTGGGTGGTTTCGACTTTGCGGAAGAAAACAGAAAAAGAATAATAGACTTTCGGCTTTTGCATAGAAGTGAAGATGAGAGAATAGGCTTAGGGATTTCGGCTTTTGCAGAGAATGGGAGAATAGAGAAACCCTAATGTCGAAATTGAAGAAGAGAGTGGGAGAATAAAACCCTAATGCCGAAAATAAAAAGGTATCCCCCCACTTAAACAAAATTTTGGCAACTACCTCTCAAAAATCGAAGATGCCCCTTACGATAACTTAAAATTTATCAACTAATGAGGGAAATTTCGGCACCCCTATAGTATAACAAAACCGATTTCTCCCCCTCCAAGAGATGGAAATTCGGCCACCACTGTTGATGAGCCGATAACTCCTACCCTTTCTCCCTTATCTTTATCTACCCACACCTTCCGAAAGAGGCCTAAATAAGACCACCTCTTTCTTCCTTTATCTGCCATATTATTAGCATTATCCACTCGAATAAATCTTCCTATTTTTAAGCCTTATTACCATCCCTCTCTATCTATTTAAATACCGAAAATTAGCTAAAATTTAATTAAAAGAATTGGGCTTCATGCGACTCGAACTTGGGCCTCCTCAGTTGACGCCACCTCCCTGCTCTCTAAGTGGCGCCACTTTGCCACTGGGCCGCAAGCCCATTTTGTATTTTAAAACACAGATAACATCTTTTAAGCCTTATCCCAACTGGCTTTCCACTAGAATGTCCAAATAGAAAATTCGATTAAGGCCTCAGCCCAATCCCTGAGCCCAATTTGAACCCCTTAAACACTTTAATTAGCACATTAAACGTAACACACATCAAATGCAAAGGCCCATTAATTCAGGATGTTACAGTTCTACCCTCTTAAAGAAATTTCGTCCTTGAAATTACCTGGTCAGAATAGATGCGGGTACTGCTGCCGCATCGCCTCCCTCGGGGGTTTTTTTAACACCATACTTTTGGCTACACAATCTACTTTAGCTTGATACTTCCCCAGCTAATCCATGTCTAAAATTAAATCAAACTCCCCGAACGATAATTCCATTAGATCCGTCCGAAAAACTATCCCCTGAACTTCTAAAGGTACTTCCCGGTATAGCCTGTTTACCACCACAGAGTGTCCTAATGGACTAACTACAGTCATCTCCCTAGAGGAAATCTCAGAATCTACGCTTAAAGTTTCAGACACCCTATTAGCAACATACGAATGCGTCGACCCAATGTCAATCAATGCAGTGTAAGGCAAGCCAAAAATTAAAAACGTACCGGTTCTGACATCCGGCGCGTCAGTCTCCTCCCGACGTCTGACAGCACAGACTAACCCCGGCTGTCTCGCCTCAGTGTTTCTTGCCCCTTGGCCTAGTGCTCCACGGCCCCAACCGGAACTGTTACCACCTCTGGCCGGACCATGACCTCTCTGTGGCTGCTGACCTCCTCTTCCTGGCTGGGCATTCCCTTGACTTGTGGGCCCTTCACTACTCTGTTGCTGCAGACAGTTTCTAACTTGGTGGTCTGTAGATCCACACCTAAAGCACTTCTCACTGCCCGCCCAACACTCACCTACATGGAATTTACCACACCGAGCACACTTTTGTGTCTGACTAGCAGCAGCAGGTCTCTCATTCCGACTCGGTCCATCTGACCTAGGCCTTTTCTGAGTACGCCCAGTTGTCCTCGATGATCCAAAATTTCTCTTACTTCCACCCCTATCTTTATCCCGATTCAGTTTTTCTGTCCGCTTAACATCCTCAGCTATCTTAGCTTTTTCCACAAGCACAGCAAATTCCCTCTCCCGCTGTGGTGCTATCAGTACGCGCAGATCGTCCCTCAAACCATCTTCAAATTGAACACAACGTTCATGGTCTGTGGCCACCATCCCTCGAGCATAACGACTAAGGCGTAAGAATTCCACTTCATACGCAGCCACCGACCTACTTCCCTGAACCAGATTCAGAAACGCTCTACGCTGCGCATCCACATAACTTGTCCTAATATATTTACTCTGGAACGTCGTTTTGAAGAAATCCCAGGTGATACGGTCAACCATCGTACCATCCTTAACCGTAAGCCACCATTGATAAGCTTCGTCTCGCAGGAGAGATATAACCCCTTTCAGTTTTTCCTCTTCCGTGAGATCCAGATCATCCATTATACGCACAACCGCCTCCAACCAATACTCAGCTGTACTCAGGGCTATACCAGAAATTCCCCTAAACACTTCTACCCCATTAGCTCTAAGTCGTTCCGACACAGATTTCCGGGCTCCTGTGCCCATGCCTGCCCCAGCAACCCTCTCTAAAACCCTTAACATCGCCTGAGATACCGCATCATCTCCGCTGTCTGATCCTGAAATTCGGCCTCCGCAGCTGGTGGAGCTGGCATCTCGTTTCCTAACCCATGGCCAGATCCTACTGGTTCTGACATGGCCATCCTACCCCTACCGCGACCACGCGGCGGACGTCCACGACCCCTTGTACTCATTCTACCGATTCGCGTTTATCTGATTAGAAATTTTATGAATTATTAATTTCTTTCACTAATTAACCACGAACAATCTTATGGACAGTAGTTTCAAGAGTAGTTCTTTCGAATTCGAAATTATACCTACGGGTTTCAATCTCAAGTTTGTATCTCCTAGTTCTAAGAACCACATACATTCAACCATCATAGATCAACATACAAGTAGCATTCATGAACTCACATTCATCACATAAGGGTATTTTCGTCATTTCACTACCCAGGGGTATTTTCGTAATTTTGTCCTACAGGGTATTTTCGTAATTCCTCAAAATAGGGTATCTTGGTGATTTTTCGGAATAGAGGTTGGGTATTATCGTAACACAGGGTATTTTAAATTTAAATTTTTTTCAAAACAGGGGTATTTTGGGAAATTTTATTTTGCATACCAGGTACCTTTGAAAATCTAGGGGTTTTCAGGTTATTTCGCAAAACATAGGTATTTAGGTAATTTTGCCAACCGAGGGTGTTTCAGTAATTTCACAAAATTTAATAGTTTTACAAATCTAGGGTATTCTGGGAAATTTTCACAAATCAAGGGTATCTCAGAAATTTTACAAAACTAGGGAGTATTTTGGTAATTGTGCGAAAAGGGTGGCTGGTCCCTTTTGGGTTTTAATTATAAATTTTGGGCCCGTCAACAAGTCCTTGTGGCTAAAATGAACAGTCACTTTGCACCAGGTAGGATTCCAGCGAAGAGGAGGTGAGTCACTAGGACCGCTTAAATACCAAGCTCTCCCTGAATCCAATCCTAGACATGCGTATGCCTGTTGCCACACCCTAACTCAGCAACTTGTTTACGGACATGTTAAATTAGATTAAGTCTTATGAATTTAAAGAGTTGTTTAAACTAAGCCTAAAATCCATTAATGCCTAACATATTAGTCTACGTCCATCAAGTCCATCAAACCCAACATGTATATCACATCAAGAGTTAGAATACTTACCTGCGTGGATCGGGTGCCGGTAGACTCGAAGGCCATATCTCAACCAAAACTTTTCACCAAATTTATAAACTACTACTGGACCCATTTCACAGCCCGAGTTTTGCAACTGGGCTCTAATACCAAAATGTAACACCCTAAACCCGGGCCAAACGCTACGACCAGATCTGGCATGTTACGGGTTTAATGTTAAAAACATAGTTTCTTATTTGCTTCTAAGAGGGCACGTATCTCTTTTAAAAATTCTTCGATGACGTGTTGTTTGAAAACTTAACTTTGTTGGTTTGGAAAATCTCGGTTGGATTAATCAAATATTCAATACATTAGGTTTTCTTTCCAAAAACATTTCGTTACGTTAAGCGTGTTTGAAATTCCCATTTCATTACTTATAGTAAGTAAGTCTTTGAAAATAAAATTTAAAGTATAAGCATAAACATGTATAAATTGATAACCTAAGCTATAGAGGCCTTATTACATAAATAGTCCCAAAAATTAAAACTTAAAAGAAAACCCGAAATAGTTTATGAAAATAAATAACTTGATGGCCCCTCGAGTCCGCCTCGGCTCCCATGTCCACGATCTACTGCTCATCTGAAATGTCAGGGAAATAAAATGGTGAGTCACCAAGACTCAGTGTGCAAATCTCGAAAACACATAAAAGGCTTGAGGCCCACAAACACATTATGGGCCTTGGCCCATACACAATGGCAACAGAATATTTACATGCAACATGGCCCAACCCAACCTAAAAGTCCATCCACTACACACCAGCCCGTACCAGCCAACACACCTCGCGGATTTCTACAATCAACCCACCAACTGCTATACACCATATCGACAATCATGCTGTCTATTCCTAGCAATCAGGAATGAGTTTAACGTGGCTTAGCCACCGATCAGTATTGTGACCTAATTTTACAATTCGTGGTTTAACCACCGATCACCAAGTGACCTATTAACATGCTCTTCCCCTTTCATCATATTAACCCCATCCCATGCATACATCCATGCAGAATCAAAACAATATACTACCTAAGAGATCACAGATTATCACATACATCGATACACACAGAGAAGTTTCTATAATTACGTACCTGACATCCCTTGCCTACCCTTTTTGGGTAATCCGACTGTCTATACAGCCTTTTTCCGGCTTTTAGCCCAAAACATACATATAGTACAAATTAGTTAGTGTGTTAGAGATCTACACACCTGATTACAGTCAAGACGAGACCTTCTATGTCGACACTATCAGAAGCCGATACGACTGCTAACTGCCTAAGATCTTGTTCTGAAGCCGGTCCACAACTCGGTGGCCAATCTCGTACTGCTAACACCGCTCGTTTCTTAAACTTAGGGATTGGTTTTACAGATCCAATCCCCTCATTCGCCTGATCGATATTTGATTCCATTAAAAGACCTTATCATAACATATGGTTAAGATCACAATTACGACAGCGAATCTAAAGTGAATCTAAAGAGAACCCCTTACCTTGAAATCCCGAAAAGAGAGATATGAGGTTTAGAGACTAACGGTTTCGGCTTTTAGATCTAAGCGATCTCCTTCAATTTCTGAATGTCGCCCAACACGTAAACACAAGAAACCAACAATCCATTAGCCTTTCGGCTTTGTCTTCTAAAAATCGAAAGAGAAAAAGAATAGATCAGAAGAAATCGACACCTACCTTTACAGAGAATTCGGCAACTCCTAGAAGATTTCGGCTTTTGAGAAGATCAAAAAAAGAAGATGATAGGAAGAAATCTATGTAGATTCGGCTTTTTGTGAAGAGATCGACAAAAGAGAATAAGAGGTATTCGACTATGAAGATGAGAAGAAAGTTCAGAGTTTCGGCTTTTGAAGGGAAAGATGTTGAGAAGAATTGGGTGGTTTCAGCTTTGTGGAAGAAAATAGAAAAAGAATAATAGACTTTTGGCTTTTGCATAGAAGTGAAGATGAGAGAATAGGCTTAGGGATTTCGGCTTTTGCAGAGAATGGGAGAATAGAGAAACCCTAATGTCGAAATTGAAGAAGAGAGTGGGAGAATAAAACCCTAATGCCGAAAATAAAAAGGTATCCCCCCACTTAAACAAAATTTTGGCAACTACCTCTCAAAAATCGAAGAAGCCCCTTACGATAACTTAAAATTTATCAACTAATGAGGGAAATTTCGGCACCCCTATAGTATAACAAAACCGATTTCTCCCCCTCCAATAGATGGAAATTCGGCCACCACTGTTGATGAGCCGATAACTCCTACCTTTTCTCCCTTATCTTTATCTACTCACACCTTCCGAAAGAGGCCTAAATAACACCACCTCTTCCTTCCTTTATCTGCCATATTATTAGCATTATCCACTCGAATAAATCTTCCTATTTTGAAGCCTTATTGTCATCCCTCTCTATCTATTTAAATGCTGAAAATTAGCTAAAATTTAATTAAAAGAATTGGGCTTCATGCGACTCGAACTTGGGCCTCCTCAGTTGACGCCACCTCCCTGCTCTCTAAGTGACGCCACTTTGCCACTGGGCCACAAGCCTATTTTGTATTTTAAAACATAGATAACATCTTTTAAGCCTTATCCCAACTAGCTTTCCACTAGAATGTCCAAACAGAAAATTCGATTAAGGCCTCAGCCCAATCCCTGAGCCCAATTGAACCCCTTAAACACTTTAATTAGCATTTAAACGTAACACACATCAAATGCAAAGGCCCATTAATTCAGGATGTTACATATACATAAAGTATGAGGGATGGATAGAAGGAGGAAAAAAATAGTAGATGAATTTAAAATGTTACGAAATTGTTATAAGTGATGAAATGATTAATACATGTGAGAATGTTTGAAACGAATTGATTAAATAATAAGTGAATAATTTTTAATTGATGTGATTTTGGAATCTTGACTAAAAGTTTACAATGAATTAAATTAATTGGCATAATTTAGAAATAAATATGAAATATATATAAAGTGGGTAAACTACTTTAGAAAGTGCAAGTCCTCCAATAGGCTTATTTGTAAAACTTTAATAATTGTGTTAATTTTATAAACTTTGTTATCTTTGATTGAATATCATGTTTTAATGAGCTCCTTTAACTCATAAATTATTCTGTCATAAATTCAATTATTACTAAAATGAGTAAAATGATATTCAATAATCAAATAATAAGATAAATTAATCTGATATTTTTGTAGTTGCTTCAGCAAGGAAAGTGATATCCTAGTACCTTGACCCGACAATCGGATTAGGTATGGGGGTATTACATTTTGAAGTATCAGAGCTCAAGTTTACTAATCCTAGGGCCATGAATGATTTTAGAAAAACAAGATGTATTAGAAAATGGAGTATAAAATAATGAAATAGCTAAAATTTGAGAAGATAGTGAAAAGAGCTTTAAATCATTCCTAACTAGATAATAATCTTAGTATGATTCATGACAATAGGTATGAAATATAGACAAGTAAGAAAGAATAGAGTTTGAATTTGAGAAGATGATGAAGAAATAAAATTCATAAATAAAATAGTGTATGAGATGATAAGAAGAGAGGACTAAATCAAAAGAAGAGTGAAATTAAATTATATTAAGTTAATATGAAAGTATGAGTAAAAGACTAGCAATGTAGGAAGATAAATGTTCAAAGTGAATTAGAAAAATAACATGTATATATACATAGTTACAGTAAAGGTAGGACTAAATTTTGAAGTATGCCAAAAAAAAAAATTATGATATGTGAAAGAATATATGTAGTGAAGTGGAATGTGAAAAAAAATTATGTTTATGTGAATGAAAGAAAAGTGGAATTGCAGTGAAATTGCAAGTATATTGAAATATTTGTTGCCAAGGATTTAATTGTAAAAAAGTGCAAAAATTTGAATCGTTTCATTTATTTTGAGTAAAAGAAGTAAAATGACTATAATTGAAGCCTATGTAGACAAATGAGAACTAATGAGATATGACGAACACTTCGATGTGATACTGAGATTGCACACTTCAATGCGATTTGTTAATGTTTTGCATATCTGTGATACATTATATCCGACCCAGTGAGATTATCTGAATATAAAATGTCACATTCAAATGCCAAAACAACCTATTTTACTACTTCACTTTATTGAAATGGTAGTGTAGTAGTAAAGTTATTTTTAAAAAATTTCGACAGTATTTCTGCTTATTTTATGTAAAACCCCTACAAAATTTAGATTTCACAATATATTCATATTCAAATCATCGCCCAAATCAATTCCCAACACTTTGATATTTCGAAACATACCGCAAACTAAGTATATCACATTAAAACCATTTCATTAACAAATAATATTATGATTATAACAACCAAAAGTTAATTTTTTTTATGTTACAAATACATATCTATAGTCAAATGACTTTACTAAAAACCAAGTACATACTAACTTGAAACAAAATAAAATATACGTGTTAGATTTGTAAAATAAATCTAAAAATAAAACTTAATAAACCAGGATCTATCATGTCAAATCATTAAGAATAAATCAAGAATAAAACTAAATGCGGAAGCGTACCTGAATCCATGAATTTCTTGAAGTCTTGCCGGATCTTGGGGATTTGATCTTCCAAATTAGCACACAAGAAATTCAAAGAATATATGTTCTCTCTTTCCTAATGATGGGATATTAGAAAAGATCTCTTGTGTGTAAATTGGGGACCATAACCCTAATATTTATAGCCTTAGTATATTAGCTCTAATCAAATTCTAATTAGCCCATCATTAATTAGAATTTGATTAGAAGAGTATCTACATATATTTATCCCATACTTTATTTAATAATTAAAAGCCCAATAGAATTCTAACCAAATTAGATCACTTTTAATTTGGGCTAACCTATCATGATAGTAGATAATAACATGTATTTATCCTTATTATATATGTGATGTCCAAATTTTCCAACAATCTCCCATTTGGACCACATATATATACTAATTACTTTAATTACATGCCATTATATAACCATATGAGCTCAAAATTTTACTATCATATCCGAAAGGTATTCCGAACAATCTCGTCCATTAATTATGTTAACATAGAACCAAGGCGACTTTCGTTACATATATCGTAACTAAATCCATCCATGATCACGTATATTAACACAACCAAATGACATAGATCAAGTATGGATGTGTAGCATGAAAATTACATGCAATATGATCTAAACATGTCTATTTCCAACTGGTCCTCTTTAAACTAAAGTGAGGTCAGTTTCAAAACAATAAACTGAGTGAATAAACTGAATACTTCATTTCTGATCAGAAAGTAACTGAATACATAAATGTCTGAAAACGAATAAAATATAAAGTCCACTAAATCATGATATCCTCAAACAATGTAACACCCATGTGAGCAGTGTGCTCATGAAAGACCTTGGGTGGTAGACCTTTTGTGAGCGGGTCTGCTATCATGGAGTTTGTCCCAATGTGCTCTATGGATATTTGACCATTTTGCACTCTTTCTTTTACAACTAGGAACTTTATGTCAATATGTTTTGACTTAGATGAACTCCTGTTACTATTGGAATACAGTACTGCTGACTTATTGTCACAAAATAATTTGAGTGGTCTTTCTACATTCTCCAAAATACGCAGCCCAGTGACAAAATTTCGCAACCATATTCCATGGTTTGATGCCTCATAGCATGCTACAAACTCTGCTGCCATAGTGGATGAAGCTACAAGTGTCTGTTTGACACTTTTCCAAGATATAGCTCCTCCAGCTAACAGGTAAACATAGCCTGATGTAGATTTCCTACTATCTTGGCATCCAGCAAAATCAGAATCAGAATATCCAATGACCTCCAAAAGATCTGATCTTTTATAAGTAAGCATATAATTTTTTGTTCTTTGAAGATATCTCATAACCCTTTTGGCTGCTATCCAATGGTCTATACCAGGGTTGCTTAAATATCTGCCTAACATCCCAACAATGTATGCAATGTCCAAACGCGTACAAACTTGAGCATACATTAAACTCCCAACAGCTAATGCATAGGGAATCTTTTGCATTTCCTGAATTTCAAGGTTACTTTTAGGGCATTGAGTAAGACTAAATTTGTCTCCTTTAGCGACAGGGGTGTCACCTGGTCTACAACTCTGCATGCCAAACCTTTTGAGTACTTTATCGATATAGTTCTTTTGTGATAATCCAAGAATACCTCGAGATCGATCTCGATGTATCTGAATTCCTAAAACAAAAAGAGGCGTCCCCAAGATCTTTCATCTCAAAATGCTTAGATAAAAACATCTTGGTTTCGTGCAATAAGCCTATATCATTAGCGGCAAGCAAAATGTCATCAACATATAGAACCAGAAATATGTACTTACTCCCATTGAATTTGTGATACACACAATCATCAACAATATTTATCTCAAAACCAAACGAGACAATTATTTGATGAAACTTATGGTACCATTGACGAGAAGCTTGTTTGAGTCCATAGATGGATTTTGTCAATTTGCAAACCATATTCTTTGAGTCTTTTAACTCAAAATTTTCTGGTTGCACCATATAAATTGTTTCTTCAATTTCGCCATTAAGAAACGCAGTTTTAACATCCATCTGATGTAACTCAAGATCAAAATGAGCAACAAGCGCCATGGTTATCCTAAATGAGTCTTTCGATGAAACTAGAGAGAAAGTCTCTGTAAAATCAATACCTTCTTTTTGAGTATATCCTTTAGCTACAAGACGCGCTTTATACCTCTCCACATTACCATTTGCATCCTTCTTGGTTTTAAATATCCATTTACAACCAATTGGTTTTGCACCTTCAGGTAATGGGACAAGTTCCCAAACTTTATTGTCTTGCATAGATTTATACTCATCTTTCATGGCATCAATCCACTTTTGAGAATTAGAATTTTTCATGGCCTGATGAAAGTTGATTGGATCATCTTCCATTATTCCATTATCATCCTCATGTTCTTGGAGAAATACAACATAATCATCTAGAATAGCATTTCTCCTTTCTCTTGTAGACCTCCTTAGTGGCACTTGTTCTTGAGGTTGTTGAGTTTGTTCTTCTGGAACAATTACCTCATTTTGAATGGGAAGTTGTTCAACATTGTCTTATAGAGGTTCTAGATTCACTTCTTGATCAATGATAGGTATAAGAACCTGAACATCGTCAAAAGTGATAGTAGGAACTGAGTTAGAACACAATTCCTCTTAAAAAACAATGTCTCTAACCTTATTTCTCCCCCCAAACTCAACATCCTCAAAAAATGTTGCAGTTCCTGTCTCAAAAATATTCTTTATTATGGGATCATAAAATTTATAGCCCCTAGATCGCTCAGAATAGCCAATAAAGTAGCTGCTTACTGTTTTAGAGTCCAATTTCTTTTCATGTGGCCTATAAGGCCTTGCCTCAGCTGGACATCCCCAAATGTGAAAGTGCTTTAGACTAGGCTTTTGACCTGTCCAAAGCTCATAAGGTGTTTTTGCAACTGCTTTATTTGGTACTCTGTTTAGAATGTAAGCTGCTGTCTTTAATGCTTCTCCCCAGAGGGACTCATGTAAGGTAGAATGAGCAATCATGCTCCTTACCATATCCTTAAGAGTTCTATTTCGTCTTTCAGCTACACCATTCATACTAGGTGATCCTGGCATGGTGTACTGTGGGACAATACCGCATTCCTCTAGGAATCTTGCAAATGGTCCTGGACATTGTTCACCTGAGCCATCATATCTACCGTAGTACTCACCACCACGATCAGATCTGATGTTTTTAATCTTTTTGTTGAGTTGATTCTCAACTTCAACTTTATAAGCTTTGAACACGTCCAAAGGCTGAGATTTCTCATGAATAAGATATAGGTACCCATACCGTGAGTAATCGTCTATGAATGTTATGAAATATTATTGATCATTCCAAGATGCCGTAGGAAATGGCCCACAAATATCTGTATGAATTAATTCTAAGACGTCTGAAGATCTGTTGGCACCCAATCTCTTGGTTTTGGTCTATTTTCCCTTAATGCAATCAACACAGACATCAAAGTCTGTGAAGTCAAGGGACTCTAAAATACCATCAGACACAAGGCGTTCAATTCTAACTTTTGAGATATGACTTAAGCGCTTATGCCATAATGATGCTGAATTTCCTAATTTAATTTGCGTTTAATACCACGTGATTCCACATGCAAGGTTTCATTATAGGATGCAATTGTTTCTAGCAAATAAAGGTTGTCATAAGTATTTAAATAACCAGTTCCAATAACATTTGAATTTAAAGACAAATTAAATTGATTTTTTCTGAATGAACAATAATAACCAGATTTGTCCAACGAAGAAACAGAAACTAAATTCCGTCTAAATGACGGTACAATATAAGTGTCTTTTAAATCCAAATAAAAACCAATTCCTAATAACAACCTAAAATGCCCAATCGCTTCCACTTCTACCGATTTTCCATCGCCCACAAAGATGTATCTTTCACCATCACTTGGCTTTCGGTAACTCAGGCAACCCTGCATAGAAACACTTATGCGAGTAGTAGCACTAGAATCTATCCACCAAGTGTTTCTAGGTACTGAAGCTAAATTAATCTCTGAACAGACCAAATTAAAAATTATACATTTCTTTGCACGCCAAGCATGATATTTGGTACAATCTTTCTTTACGTGTCTAGACTTGTTACAAAAGAAACAACTCTTTGTAGCTTGTTGTTGTTTCTTTTGAGCTGGACCCTTAGCAGCTTCATTCTGATATTTTCTTTTCTTACCCTTGTCTTTAGGAGCATTGGCCAAATGAGCACTTTCAGACTTATTGTAACACCCCTTACCCGAGACCGTCTCCGGAGTCGAGCAAGAGGCGTTACTAGACGTGACCATTAACTCGGGGAGTAAAATTTTTAAAGCTTTCCAACTGCGTCACGCTGACTAAAGTGGCCATAACTCGAGTTACAAAACTCGAAATTTAGATCCGTAAATTTTCCTTGAAACTAGACTCATATAACTATTCACCATAATTTTTCCAGAATTTTTCATTTGGCCAATTAGTACAGTTTATTCTTCAAAGTTACCCTTATTACACTGCTGGACAATTCTGACCTGTCCCTATAAAACTGTAGTTATCTGATTGCACAATTTTCCTATGATGTTCTTGTTTATACCAAGGAAAAATAGACTCATTTAGGGTTCTACACATATAAACCATGATTCCTAATTATTTTTGTACAATTTTTGACAATTTTTCCAAAACAGAACAGTAGCTCACGAATTCATTTAGAGCAGGTCTCGTTAAAACTTAATTATCTCATAATATACAAATCTTTTACCTATTCTGTTTCTTTCATGTAAAAATAGACACACTAAGGTTCAATTTCATAACTCACTCACCTCCAAATTCAATACACCCTATTTTTGGTGATTTTTCTAACTCATGTCACTGCTGCCACCACAAGCTGTTTTATTGCATTCGTAAAAATAAACTAGCTTCTAACCGAACCTACCTACATCTCAAATTCAAGGATTCAATTCATATACAAACATTTCCTTAATAAAAACGATTAACTTGATTAAGAATGCATAGACATTGCCATCATAAACCAACATACATATCAAAAACACAACGACGTACTTAACTAGAAATTTAGCCATTTTCGCATGGCCATTATATACATGAACCGTGAAATTTTATCAAACAAAAACCAAGCCTTTTTCCTATACATGCCTTTGTTTAAAACCAAAATGAAAGAGTACCAAAATATAGATTGATAGTGTTGGCGACTTCCTTGACGATCCGTCTTGAGCCTTAGCGTAACCCAAAATCTATAAAACAGAGGAAATATTTCACTTAATTAAGCTTACTAGCTTAGTAAGTCCTAAATTTATAATAGCATAACATTTAAATTAATCAACTTATGACATTTTCCACAAACATTTAATTATGATAATTTATCTACATAAAGCCGAATCTTATTAGTACATTAACCGAAGAAATTATACTTCGATTCCATAAACCTGTATTACTTCGCAATACGACTTAATATATTTTACAAGTATCACATACCCCAAGTTATGTAACTATAGCATTTATAACAATCACACTACCATATTAAAATTTCTTGTATTCCAAGCATTTATACATGCAAACCGAATTTCCATAGTAGTAGTAGTAGGCATAACATACCTTACATACTTACCTGAACCGTATACTCAATCAGTTAGCTTTAAATTGTCTTGAGTTAAGATTCAACTTCTCTTTTGTAAAATACATCACCGGCATGAAGCCTGCTAGGCTTAAAAGCCTAAAAGGTAACACCGGCTCAAGGCCTGCTAGGCGTAAAAGCCTGAAAGGTAACACCGGCACAAGGCCTGCTAGGCGTAAAAGCCTGAAAAGTAACACCGGCACAAGGCCTGCTAGGCATAAAGCCCGATAATTAACACCGGCACAAGGCCTGCTAGGCATAAGCCCGATTATGTCACCGGCACGAGGCCTGCTAGGCTCAAAGCCCGAAGGTCAGAATGGTTTTACATACTTTTCACATTTCATTATCACATATCGAATCATATGTATTTATTTACATTGCATTAAAATATTGAAAATCAATCCAATCCATCATCATCACATTCGGTCAACTCATGATTTTACACCAAACTTATATAAATTTTATCATTCATTAGATTTATAAATAACCCTTAAACATAAGGTAGCTCAGGATCTTACTTATTCACCTTGCATTAGCCAAAATAAATCCACTTCAATACTATACATTCACATTCGGCTATTTATGAATTTATACTCTAATTTTCCACAATTCATTATTCACTAAATTCATAATTAATTTATTGACATATTTTAACTAAAGGACTTACCTCGGTTGTCGATATGCTTAAAATTTTCTGCTATTCAGTCACCTTAGCCTTCCCTCGATCAAGTTCTTTCTTCTTTTGATCCCGATCTATGAAATATCAAGTAAGTTTTATTTACATCCATTCTATCCATTTGCTCAACTCAAGATGCACATAATTTAAAACAGTAATCATACCAAAAATTTAAACATTCAACTTATTCAATTTAATCCGTAATGTACCACGATGCAAAAATACAACACATTGAGGTTTCTCCTCAATGGCCGAATGGCTATTAGACTCTTACGAGTCTCCAAAATCTTCCCTTTTATCATTTTAGTCCTTCTTATATTTAATTTAGGCAATTGACTTCTCATACCATTTCACCCAATAATCCTATCTAAATATAATCATTCATCCTTGACCGATTTCACAATATATATATATCCTAGTATCAAATTCATAGAAAAATTTCATGAACAATCTTCTTCACTTTAGGCCGAATATAAGGCACCATCATACATAAATTAAAACAATCTTTTTACACTCTTAACTACTTCTTTTATAATCGAATTTTGTTAACTCAATGTACCCATTTGTATTCTTCAATATAAGACCGAACAACAAGCTAAATGTTCACCATTTATAATCATCCATTTCAACCGAATAATAAGAGCATTTTTATGCTCAATTCCAAAAATAATTTCTATAATTCCCATATAATTGAAATCACAAGTCTTAAACTTATTTAAGTCTCATAAGTAATTCATGTTGTTTTTGAATCAATATTAAACATTTTTCAAATCAAAATACACACAAGAGTACTCATCCTAGGCCGAATATTAACATGCCAAATATCAAAATTTTAACATGATTTCCTTTGCATTCAAAGTAACCGAATTCAATATGTAAAAATTTTTCCACACTCAAGCTAAATTACTCACCTTACTACCACATGCAAGCCGAAACAATGGAGGTTTCAAGTTTTCTTCTCCTCTTTCAATTTGAATCGGTGAAGAAGGTGGGGAGAGAAGAGAAATTAAAATAGGAAAATACTTCTTTTTGTTTTTAATTTCCTAACACATATTAGCATGCTCATTATAATAATACTACTTTAGCTATAAAATACTAAAACTATAATTTTCATAGCATGCTTGCCGTCCACCATACTAAATTGTGGGGAACTTGACATGCAAGTCCTCCCAAGCAAGAGAAAAAATCAAT
Organism: Gossypium australe; assembly: GCA_005393395.2. Classification (NCBI taxonomy): domain Eukaryota; kingdom Viridiplantae; phylum Streptophyta; class Magnoliopsida; order Malvales; family Malvaceae; genus Gossypium; species Gossypium australe. The sequence goes on along the minus strand of CM016625.1, from coordinate 76,309,149 downwards.
TTACCCCTTTTCACTAGCTAAAATCGGCCATGAGAGAATGAAGAAGATTGTGGCATTATCTTATGTTTTATTTAACATGCACACTAACATTATTTCTTTATAAAATACTAACATAAGCATAAAATAAAAATATAATTAAACTAACACATATTCCTATCTAACTTAGCCCATTGCCGTCCATCCCTATGGTAAATGGCTAATTGCCCTTTTAGGACACTCACTTAAAAAGCCACAAGCAATTTGGTACATTACACTTTAGCATGCAACATTTACGCTTTTCGCGATTAAATCCTTTTTATCAAATTAAGTACTTAAACGATAAATCTCTTCTACAAAACTTTCACCCATATTAATTCACATATAATAGACATAAAATAAATTATTAGAATATTACTCGGGCTCGGATTCGTGGTCCCGAAACCACCGTTCCGATTAGGGTCAAAATTGGTTTGTCACACTTATCACGCTTCAACCTTTCTTCCTCTTGCACACAATGAGAAATGAGCTCATTTAGGGTCCATTTCTCCTTTTGACAGTTATAACTAATTTTAAATTGATTAAACTGTGCAGGAACCAATACCAAAACCATAAGAACAAGCAATTCCTCAGAAAGCTCGATCTTAAGTGCCTTAAGTCTTGAAGCAGTATGGAACATCTCCATAATGTACTCCCTTACGTTTCCTTGACCCTTATACTTCATAGACATCAAAGAAGTCAGAAGTGATGTCATCTCAACCTTATCGTTTTTAGCAAAACGTTTCTCAACTTCATCAAGGAAACCCTTGGCCTGAGTAATCTCTTCAGATTCTATGCCCCTAAAGGCTTCTGGAATGTTGTGTTTCATGATCATAAGACTCATGCGATTTGAACGATCCCACCTCTCAAAATCCCTCTTAACATCAGGGGTGCTTTCCGCAGTGAGAGGTGCAGGTTGTTCTTCCCTTAGTGCAAAGTCTATGTCCATACAGCCAAGCACTATAAGTAAGTGCCTTTTCCATTCCTTAAAATCAGTCCCATTAAGCATGGGTATAGAATTTATATTAGCAGATATTGTGGCAGCAGAAGATGAATTAGCTAAATATAGAACAAAAAACAAGCTTAAATCAATATTCATAAGTAAACAATAGATTCAGGATAATGGCTAATCCCATCTCAAGATACCAAACACAACATCAATATCAAGTCTTTGGACAGTAATATTAATAGTAAGCGGTACTCTTGTTGTAGCAATCAAACAATGACAATAAATTATGTCAAACAATGAATTAATCTTTAGACTAACTTATTGCTCACATAAAATACCTTATAATTGTCACACGTTTATCACCACAGATGTCGTTGAAATTCTGCCAAATATTAACTTACCTTTGGGTCAATTAATAAACACATGAATCACAAAAACATATAATCATCTTAATATTTCAAATAAACTAATCTACACAAAAGAGGTCACTTTGGCAGCATTTTGTTTCAACTAATTTATTTAAAATATTAGACATCTTTAATTAAAAGCCAAAATCTGAATTTATTTGTTTCAAAAGATTTACCTTAATTTCATCTTTCAATCAAATTTGAAAGATAATTATATATGTATATATATATAAATTTCCAAAACATGCATTAAACCAATCAAAGCATGCATATATTATATAACAGAACATATATATGAATCAATTTCTATATATATATATATATATATATATATATATATAAATGTCATATAAGATTAAAATAATAATCACATGCCTTGCAAATATCAAAATAGATTTATTTATAAAACCTTAAATCTTTATTTAAAGAATCAAAACCAAAATTATCAAGAATCTCAAAGATTCAACATAATATTAAAATATCAAATTCATAAAGAATAAATTCTTTCTCAATGATTCAACATGACAAAGCTCAGATGCCACTTGTTAGATTTGTAAAATAAATCTAAAAATAAAACTTAATAAACCAGGATCTATCATGTCAAATCATCAAGAATAAATCAAGAATAAAACTAAATGCGGAAGCGTACCTGAGTCCATGAATTTCTTGAAGTCTTGCCGGATCTTGGGGATTTGATCTTCCAAATTAGCACACAAGAAATTCAAAGAATATATGTTCTCTCTTTCCTAATGATGGGATATTAGAAAAGATCTCTTGTGTGTAATTTGGGGACCATAACCCTAATATTTATAGCCTTAGTATATTAGTTCTAATCAAATTCTAATTAGCCCATCATTAATTAGAATTTGATTAGAAGAGTATCTACACATATTTATCCCATACTTTATTTAATAATTAAAAGCCCAATAGAATTCTAACTAAATTAGATCACTTTTAATTTGGGCTAACCTATCATGATAGTAGATAATAACATGTATTTATCCTTATTATATATGTGATGTCTAAATTTTCCAACAATACGAACTTTGTTGAGTTTAGGATTTGTCAGTTGGATGCTGATGACTCTGAATACAAAATCTCAAAATACACCTAGTAAGGAATTTTGAACTATTCATCGATGACTTTAGCTTTTTCCTTCGATTTTGAAGAAACCGGATCGTCAATAGCAATTTGTGGGTTAAAGTTTTAAAACCCTAAACAAATCTATTCAATTTGTTGTCTCTCTTTTTTTTTTCTCGCGTGGAAGGATGAAGAAGACATCTTCTCTCTCCTTCCACTTAAACTATTTTAACTTTACTATTATTTTTTATAATAAATAATAACACATAACAACTACATTTTTTAGCTACAAAGTTGGCATTTTTATTGCCATCCAAAATTTTTGGGCTATTAGCAATTTTAATCCTTTTAAATATTTTCAAATTAAAATTTATAGTGATCTAAATTTACAATTTAATCATTGAATTAGAGTAAATACTCAAGTAAACTAAATTACTTATCCTCGATTCAATTCATTTATAGCATAACTCCATAAATATTTTTATTAATTATTTACAGACTCGATTCATTAAAATAAAACCTGAAGCAGTACTTTTCAACACCACTGTACTAGGTTGTTACAATATCCTATGAGTTCTCTTAAGTCTACAATGGGCTAAATATTAAGAAATAATAATATAAGATTTAGAATGAGGAAATTGACATGTATGTGATATGATAAGTGGAAGTGGAAACCATTATGAAATGTATAGGACATGAAACTGAATTGAATAATATATAAAAGTGTAGAGAAAGAAGTAAATAAGTATTCCAGAGTTAGGAAAATACAAGGTGAGAAGTGATTTAATTAGTAATTAAATGAAATTAATACAGTAAGTAAAGTAAGTGATATTAAATCATGATTAGTAGATAGAGTAAATAAGTGACGAAGTATGATAAATTGATATTGAAATGGATTTATAGGGTTATTGAATTAGACAATAGCAATGATTAAATTGGAATGATTGTAAAGTTAAAAGTGGTGAAATTGATGTAAGGGTACTAAATTGAAAGAGTGTAACAATTAGAAGTGTGAAATAGAAACATTTAAATTTAATTCTAAGTCATATTAAAGTGATATTTAAGTGAATTCCTAGTGATTCTTGAATTTCATATTGAAAAAGAAAGACTAAATTGAAAATTATATATATAAAAGTGAATAAGTGTACTAAGACTTTGAAATAACATATTCAGGTGTAATGATATATATAAGTGAAGTGTTTATGATACTGAATTTAATTTTAAGTGATGTTAAAGTAAAAGTAATGAATATTGATTTGTAAGAAAATAAGGATTAAATTGTAAATAGTGTAAAATCTTATATGTCATTAATTGATAAACGATAGTAATGAAAAAGGAAATATAAATGTCCTAGTAGACAAGATATGAACATGTTGGATATGAATGGAAAGTTACACTTTAGTGCAAATCAGTGAAAGAGTAACACATCTAACCCATCTCCGTCGCTGAATTAGGGTTATGGAGCGTTATCATACAAAGCAAAACAATTAACTTCAAAATAGAACAATAGTTCAACTTAAACATAATTCCCAATATCTCATTGCAATCATACCAAACATACACATTTGGGCCTTAAATCTAGCCTTCGGGGACCTAAAAATAATTTAAAAGCAAACCGGGATCAATTTAAATCAAAATGGAAAATTTTGGAAAACTGTAAAAAAAATGGAAAACAAGGATCACACGGCCGTGTGGCATAGCCCAGACTGTGTGAACATTCGAAGTAGGGACACATGGTCATGTCCCAGCTTGTGTGTCCGCCTGTGTGTGTATTTGAAATAGTGCCACACGATCGTGTTGTAGACTGTGTGCCTATTTGAAGTTGAGTCACACGACCGTGTCGCTAGGCCATGTAACTCACTAAGACCGATATTCAACAAAAAAGGGAAAACACCACTCATTTAATCCCAAAATCAATTAGAATATCAAGAAACAAAACAAAAAAAAAAACAATTCAAATTTGGAATTATGAAAAAAGAAAACCCCAAATCTACAACAATTTTGTTTGCTTACAAGAAACTAAAACAATAGAATCTAAGGTACTTGAATCATCAACTCCTAACCCCCATCAACCAACCCTTCGATCCTTCATAATACTAAGACCCTCAGACCCCATGGGTGCAAAAAATGATTCGACAAAGGGCGAAATATCGACCACCATGGCTGTAATAACCAACCCATCAAACACAGCAAACCTAATGTTTTGGATTTTTAAGGTCAGTTTTTTTGAAACCCATTTGAGAGATTTGAAAAGTGAAGAAGTTCATCATACCAAGGAGAAGTCATGGTCGAAGTTACAAGATGGTTCAATGGTCGGATTTTTAAATCGGTGTTAGAGAAGTTCAAAAGTTTAATGCATTTTATGGCTTTTGAGAATTTTTCCGAGAAATCTATTCGAAGCATTCAAAAGAGGGAATGGAGAGCAACAATTACGTGCCACTTTCGGGCAAAAAAAGTGGTCAATCATGGTGGCATAGGCTAGGTGCTGGCTAGGGTTGAGAGAGGAAGAAGGAGAAAAGAAGAATATGAGGAGAAATGGGGGGAAGGAAAGAAAAGAATATAAAAAAGAAAAGAAAAAGAATCTAAAAAAGAAAAGAAACAGGGCAAAATCATTTTTATTATTTTTGTATATATTTTTAAATTTATTAATAATTTTCATTTTAATTTTTAGATGACGACATCATTTTGATGGCACTAATGACATGTGTCGTTGTCTGATACTGTTACTTGTCTGGGACTTAACGGTGTTAAAAAAAAGTATCAAACTAGTTGATAGAGAAAAAATTTAGGTACCAATCTGTGATAATAAAAAATCCTTAAGTACCAATGTAACGCCCCAAATTTTTGGGCCTAGATGAATTGGGATTTGGGCTTTGGGTCTCATAAATTTTTTTTAAGCAAGAAAATGACAAATGACGTGTTGGCTTTTAGGGTTTAATAAACTTGGGGTGTCTAGGGGTGTTGGAGAAGTTCTGGGTTCGAACTTTGAGGAGAAGAAATTTTTAATTAATTATTAAAGGAACCAAGGCGGTGACTAGATGGGCTTTTGAATAAAAATAGGGAAAAATAACATCAAAGAGCCTTGTGGTGGAGTGGCTAAGTGACGCCACTTAGGGTATAAGAAGGTGGCATTATGGGCTAGCAAGGAGATCCTAGGTTCAAATCCTAGCTTAGTATTTTTTTTAGGAGTTTTAATTTTGGCCTTCTAGAAGGTTGAAAGTGGTGTGATGATGTACTCTAAGGAGAGTGATCAGAAGAGAAAATTTAGGAAAAGGATTGGGGAGTTATCAGGGAGAAAAATGAGGAGATGAGATGGGAAAGAGTTGGAGCCAATTGGGACTTTGGGGGGGGTAGGCAGAGTTTTGGTTTTGTGTATAAATAGGGGTGCCGAATTCCCTCTGTGCTATTTCGGCAATTGGGATTCCCTTTGTGCTATTTCAGCAACTATAGTGCTCTGCCGAATTCTCCTTCACTTTTCTATTCTAAACCTCGCCTCTTCCTTATGTGTTTTCTTTTCTTCTCTCCTAAAGCCTTAAATCGAATATCTTTCTCTTCTTTCTCCATTGCTTGTGTCGTCCCACCTTCATCTCAATTGTTGGGGACCAAATATTCGAGACTTCAAAAACCGAAAACCTTTGCTCTTGGAGCCGGTTTCTTCATCGCCCCAAAACTTGTGCCGAATACTCTAGTGACCAAATCTCTATCGTGCTGTCATCATTCCTTTGCTTTTTGGTGGATCGGATCTTGGAAAATCAGAATCAAGCTTGGATCTACAAGTCTCTGCCGAAAAGCTATCCATACGTTTCTACTTTTGGGTAAGTGTTCTTGATTTTGGGATAAGTTGGCCGAATAGTCTATGGTAAGGGAAAATGGCGACTTAAGTGGATACAAGTCACCTATTATTTTGTCTTTAACGATTAAGATTGATGCAGATCTAGGGGATATTCGTGAGTAGTAGCTAAGGAAGGGCTATTAGGACTGGTGGCACACGGTAAGGTTAAGGTAAGGCTTCGATTTTTGGTGAATATTGTGGTTAAGTGTGTGATTGATTGGAGGCTGGTATTGGTTGTAGGTTCAAGGCTGAGGATAATGTAACACGTCTCATTTACCAGGTGTGTACATACACTTCACACACGACAAATCGGCAAAAGCTGAAATACCGAAAAATCGAAATGCCGAAAAGCCGAAAGGTTGGCGCCGGCAACCACACGAGCGTGTGAACATTTGTGTGGGAACATCGAAACAACTACCGGGACCAAGAGAGCGATCTCATGGTCTCGAGCCACTGTTTGGCCAACCGGGCCAGAAGGGGCTAAATGGGTCTGCCGAGCTCGTGGGCCCAAATCAGCAAGAGTTGATATGTGAAATTGAGTGATGGCTTGATATGGATGGTTATAGGATTTGATTATGATCGGGCCAAATGGGCTACATGTATATGATTGGGCTTAATGGGCTATACGGACATGAGTGAGCTTAGTGGGCCTTATGGGATTTTAGAAATGCATGCTAGGGTTTTAATGGACTCTAGGCTTAGTTCTGATGAATTCTTAAACAACATAAAACTTAATTTAATAATCAAACATGCCTGCGGACAAGTCGCTAGGGTAGAGTGTGGCAATGGACATATGCATGTCTAGGATTAGATCTAGGGAGGGCTTGGTACTTAAGCGGTCCTAGTGACCCACCTCCTATTCTCTGAAATCCTACCTGGTGCATAGTGCCTGTTCACTTTAGCCAACGAGGACATGTTGACAGGCCAAAAGTTCGTAATTTAAAACCCATACTGTTAAGAATTACAGAAATACCCCTGAATTGCAAAATTGCCGAAATGCCCTTGATTTGTGAAATGACTAAAATGCCCCTATGTGTAGAATGTAAGATTTATGGATGTTACATGTACATTTGCTGCATTCATATGATATTCTGTTTAGGATGCATATGGTTGGGAATTATGGAACGGAGGAAGTATATAATGATCGCATGGTTGCTTGACAACTGTGGATCCACCGATGGCTTTTTAAGCTTATTATATGATTAGCAGCTTTGCTGCAACGTTTGGTAGTACCGCAACCGGGCTACCCTTGAAGTGTATCGGATGGGTGGGTCGATTTAGAAATCCCCACAGAAGTGTTTCGGTTTGATGGAGACGAAGTGTACCGGATGGATTATTTGGGGAGGGTTTGCATTGCATTACATGTATGATATTATTATGTTAATAATATGATGTGTATGCTATTTGTTTGACGAGGGTCGTACACACTGAGTTTTCGAAAACTCACTCCCTCTTTTATTTTTCTCAGGTGATCCTCAGTAGGCGGTTCGACGGATGGAGGGACTCAGAGGTGGCCAACTAGCAAGACGATTAGACCTGTTTTTTCTTAATATCTAAATTCTAGACTTTAAGTTATTTTATTTCGGATTGTAATAAGGTTTTCCCTCTAGTTATTATTCCATTACGCCCACTATGATTGAAATTTTGAAACGGAACTAGGATTTATTTCTTTTAAGCATATTTCAAGTTTTTGAAAATAATTGTGTTTAAGAACGAGCTTCCGCTGTCAAAAGAATATTTTTTTTTACATAGTAACAAGGAAATGGTTTTTGGCTACACCTCGTTTTGAAAGCAAACTAGATTTTTCTTAACTTTTCTTTAGAAGGGTTTTCAATGAAAATAAGGTTTTCGCAAAAACACTTCAATGTGACATGCCGGATTCAGGCCTAACTTCTAGGCCGGGTTTGGGGTGTTACAACCAATCTGGAAGAAGTGGAGAAATTCAAGTACCAAACCTATGTTTAACCTTATATTTTTAATATGTTTATTTCTTTTAAATATTGTTTGATGAATAATTTTAATTAATATGTTGTTGTTTAAACAACAACATATTTTATAAAATACATGAATAACTTATGCATCACATGTGTTTATATATAAATAATCAAAAAATTATTATATTGTGTTTATTTATTTTAATATTTCTTTTGAAAATATTAATTAAAGATACTCAACAATTTATTAGAGTCCCACAACCAGTGTGTCAAACAATAAAAGTTATTGTAGATGCAAAATTGAGTTTGGGATCGTGTAGTGTGATCTTTTGATTTGGTCAGCACTGTAGACGAAAGATGCAGGGTGTGGTTGGAATTCCACAAACTTAAATCCATTTTCAATTATTTCACACTTTTTTCTCAAAAAAATTGATATCAATTTTATTTATGGCTGAGGAGTCGGTTTGAATATTATCTAGTTTTTCTAAAACCATAAGAGGCATGCTGGTGGCCATAGAGGAAATCGAAAAGAATAACGAAAGAGATAAAGGTTTACCTGAGGGAGGACTGCCAGTGGCTAGAGACGAAGGAAGCAAAGGAGGTTGGGATTAATGAGAGTGACTATCAGGCCGAGTAAGAGCTTTTTTGAGGTGAGAAAATGGGAGGGTAAAATGAAAACAAGTCAACTATTCAATGGGAAATCAGTGAGGATTCCATGCATAAACCCATAATGAATAGACCCGTAATATACATTCCATTGAACCAAACATTGGTTTCTGGGTGGGCCCACAAAATTGAGTTGTAATGGCATAGCCATTACATTCAACCAAACATAGCCTAATTTTCTATTATTATATATAACAATAACATTAAAATAGATATAATTTAAAAAAAAAATTTCTTTTATCCCTATTACTTTTTTCAATTTAACCCTTAAATTTGAATTCTATTAAATTGTGATCGAGTAACATTATAAAATTATGTTATATCATTGTCTATATTTTTTTAATAAATTATATAAAATAAAAAAATAAAAAACTTTAATTGATGATATAACATAATCTCAAAATATTATATCATGCTTTAATGAAACCTAAATTTTCAGATCATATAAAAAAATTATTAAATTTTAAAACTAGTATGTACAAAAATCCAAGATTAAATTAAAAAAAATTGTCAAATTTAAAAATTAATATTTACTTTTATCCTTCTCATCATTTATTTTTCGTCAGTCAAGTGGCCTAAAATATTATTAAGTTGGGTTGATTTTTTGTTAGATTATTATTACATTAGATGACAAATAATTGTATAATATATATTTAAAGTTAAATTATGGTTATCATCCTTATATTACGTTTAAATTTGAGAAATTTTGAAATAATTTGATTCTTTTACATATCATTATTTAATCAAATAATTGAAATCTCAATTATTCCGATTAAAATATTAAACTAGAATTTATTTATTTTCTTAAAAATACTCATTCCAACTTAGGTAAAAGTGTTATGGAAAATCTTGTATTAGGAGTCGGATTAAATTTTATCTCTTCTACTAAGAGAAATACAAATTAACACTTGTACGTTAAAAAAAAGTGCAAACTGGCCATTTGTTAAAATTTTCATCTATTTATTATGTTAAATAATTATTTGGCGTTTTAAAAAAAAATTAATGTAAGTGACATGGAATTAAAAGATAAGTCAAGGTTAGGTAAAGTATCATGGAGGCCTCATGTACTAGAAGATAAATTCAATTTACACTCTTTATTCAAAGTTTTCATCCATTTCTATTGTTAAGTGATGACTAGGCTAATGGAACAACTAAACAGTGATGTGTGGTGTGCCATGTATATCTCATGCTGATATGTTGTTTGGCACGTCAGTAAATAATTAAAAAAATTAAAACTTATTCCAACTCATAATGTCGAAATAAATCTTTTTTGTTAAAATAGTTTTTTTTGTGTGTGTGTAAAACTTCACCTCTATATTTTAATCTAAATAGTTAACAATATTAATAATTTAGACTAATTAATAATATTATACAAATATAAAAAATAAATTATATTAGAAATTAAAATATAAAAATTAAATATCAAATTTAAACATAATAAAAAGAACTGAAATATTACTATTTTCTTATAATTTGAAAAAAAAAATTGGACGTGTCAATTCTTTACGATTTTCCTTTTATATATAATTTATTTATAGATAGATTAACAAATACCGTTATAAAAATCTAAAAATTAAATTATGTTATAAGTTATAGTATAAAAATTAAATTTCAAATTTAAATATAATATAAAAATCGAAATTAAAATATCGTCATTTTCTTATAACATAAAAAGGTAATGCGACATATTCCTTCCTTTTATATGGTTTATGGATATAGACTTAATTTTTTAACCCAAAGTGGTTTGTAATGTTAGATGGTGGTGTCACGCTTTAAATTTTAAAGATAATAATATTCTGTGTAAATTTGGTGTGAAATGGTTACCTGACATAGTAGTTTTACACAATTCAATCTATTTATCTTTGTGTTACATGTGTCACACAATGAATTTATTATTTAACGAGGAATATTACCTTTTTAAAATAAAAAATTTACAATATCTTTTAAAGAGATAAATATTGCAATGTTATACGAATAAATTTTGATTTTAGATTTTAAATTGATTCAATTTTCTTAAATTATCAACATCATTATCTTTATCACACCATTTTAGGTACATAAATAATTATATTTATTAAATGTAAAAATAAATTAATATATTTTTTTTAAAATATATATAATTGAATTAAAATTAAAATTTAATTGAGAGAATGATACCTAATCAAAAATTATATACCAAATTATATAGACTTTAAAATTATCTATTTTTTTAATAATTTTTTTAAAAACAATAATTTAACAATAAAATTGGGAGAATTGTGTGGAAATTCAATGGACACTATTAGACAAAAGCTAAACCAGATATTTTGTTCTTATTTTCTTCAAACTTTTTTCACAAGTGAAATATTCAGTTTCATAGGTGAAGTGAGAAAGCTCTTGGCTTTGGTTAAGAATGGCTGTACTAAACCATATATCATTGAGACTAACTTCAACAACAGCAACAATCTCTCAAGAACAGCCAACACCCAACCCCAGGCCGACCAAAGTGATATTGCCCAAGAAGAAGCCGCTTAAATGGTCTACAGGTCTGGCTCCAGGGGATTATGGCGGACCGCCCACAACCACCAAGCTTCGCAAGTACTGGGGTGGCGAAGAGGACGACCCTTTAACTTCTGATGACTTCATTTGGAACAAAGACTTCGTTGGTAGAATGAAGAAGCTAATTCAGGACCCTGCTTCTGAAGACTCTTCTCTTCAATCCTCTCCTGTTAAGCTCCAATTTTGTTTCTTCTTTCCATTTAATTGTCTTCTTCTCACTATGCGGTTCTTTTGTTTTGTCAATATTTATGCCTTTTTCTGTGTTTTTATAATTCGATATCTCAATTGGAATACCGTTTGTGTATATTTGTGCTGATCTGATAAGTTTATAGTAATTGGGTCAGATTACTATCTTATCTTGCTCATTCTTAATGTTATATAACTCAGTTCATATGGCTTGGTGTAAACAGGAAGAGCCTTCTGGATTTTTAAGCTTAAATCGAGTCATGAGCCTTGACAGGTTTGTGTCTTTAAGCAACGCGGTTTATTTCCTCTGCATGTTTCTTTCTTCCATTTTTGTCGCTGGTGTTATTGATTCGTTTGTAATTGAAATTATGGGAATATAAATAGTCTGGAAGTCGATCTGAGCAAGGAACTTGCAACACCTTTAAAGCCTTTGTTACAACAGGCTGTTGAAACTTCAACTCAAGTAAGACAATGGTCTTTATTTCCCATCACAACTTGTTGCTCCATTTGAATTTTCTTTATAATTACTGCAATTTTTCTAATCTCATTTATTGGAACAAAATGACTAGCAGAGCAGTGGCAGCATGTCGCGCAAATGGAAATTGGTGCCAACACGGCGTGAACAAGAGAAGTGGGATAAAGCAACAAAGGCTTCAACAGGTGGCAGTGTAAGTTATATTACATGTTCCATCCGCTGGTTATTAGTAGGGCTTTGATCAAGAAAACACAGTATTGGATATTTTAGACTTTGAAGCCCAAATTTGACTTTGGTTCAAAAATAGATGTTGGTTTGATTCTTGCCATTGCCATATGGAAGGATACTTCCATTTTGCATCTTCTGATTCTGTTTTTGTTCTACTGTTAGGATGTGATGCTTCGGGAACTGCGACAGCCTCAAGGAGACCCTGAAGTACTGGCTGCTCAATCAAGGGAGCAGTACTGTAAGGTAGTTGGCTTAGTAGCTTATGATCTCTTCATCTCATTTGTTACAGTTTCTCTCTGTTTGTATATGTGATAAGAGATTTGTTAAGAATTCTATTCTATTTATAACTTTTGGAATTCCTGTTGCAGTTGAAAAAGAAGATGCAAGTTCTCACCTTGGTTATTGGCGGTTTTGGTTTAGTCTCAGCATATGTTTCTTACTCTTCTGAAGTTGCTGCTAGGTTTGTACCTTTCTGTATTTGTTTTAGTAATTCAATACATTATTCAGAACATTCTTACCTGTCCCTCTCCGCTCCGGTATTCCTAATGTGATTAGAAAATTTAACTAATAAGTGGTTGCTTCTGGTATTTGACTTTCTGTAGCATCTCTCTACATCTTATTCTCTCCTTTTCTCCTTTTTTTGTTTTAATATTTTGTTACCTGGTCATGTTTTAACAGTCTAGCTTATCAGGTACCAACTACTATAGGCTACCATAGCAACCATTATTTAGAACCTGAACCTCAGAGCAACATTTATCATTTTGCATATAGTGATTCAGAAGGGAGAATTGCTGATTATGAATTCTAGCACTGGTGAATTTGAGGGTACATAACAAATTACCATTTATTCATATTCTGTTATGAGCCTTGGCGTAAGATGTAGTCACAGGTCTAGACGAGGAAGAATTCTTGCTTCGACCTATGGTTACTTAAAAGAGGCAGATTCGTTCTCTAATTGCTGCCGTCTCCTTTTTCTATTCGTTCTCTAATATTGTTTTCCAATAAAAGCATCCACATCAGTATTCTCCCTGTCGGAGTTGAGCTTGTCCTCAAGCTCAAATTCAGAATAAGCTTCCAACTTTGTCCAGAATCATCTACCTCATTGTCATCTTGCTTGCCTTCAACATCTGGTACTTCTATCCAAAATAACCTTTTACATTTGTGTCCCATGGAACAAGACTCATCACAATTATAACACAGCCCTTAGCTTTCTTTCTGCCATTTCTGCTCGTGTCAATCTCTTAATAAATGGTGTGGAAGAACCTATTTTGTCGTTGTTCCCCGTTGGTTCTGTTGTTTGTCCCCTTCCCTTTGCAATGCTATCAGTTGTTGGAATGATTGAATTGCTGCCAGTGTTTTGGGAAGTTGGCCAGTTTAGGATGGTTCAAGACGACAGTTTGGAAGAGACCTTTTGTTTACATTCCAATGCTCGAGCCATGTTCATTGCAACTCTAAGTTTTTCCGGTTGTTGCATCTCAATATCAATTCTAAATTCCTCTACCAACCCGACAGTAAAAAAGGTTTACTTGTTGTCGAGGTTTAAGATCAACGGTCCTGGCCAATATTGATTGAAATTGGCGTTGATATTCCTCTACGATTCCAGTTTGTCTCAGGTTGGCAAGTGTCTTTAAGGGGTTATTACTCATAGGTGGCCCAAACCTCACATGACAATACTCTTTGAAGTGTCCTCATAAGATCTGCCTCCTCTTCTTCCATTTGATCAAAACCACAGTTGCGCCTCTCCTAAGAGGTGGAATGCAGCTAAGCCTACTTTGTCTTCTTCGTTAGTCCGTTGATTGCCAAAGAATTTCTTGCATCTTTTCAGCCACCCTAAAGGATCTCCAACACTATCATAAGTGGGAAATTCCATCTTAGAGTATCGTGGCACCATGCACCCACCTTGTTGCGAGTTTGAATTCCTTTTTTTGCCTCCGCTGTTGCTCTGTTCTTCACTATTTTTCTTTGAATACCCTTTCGCTATCTTTTGGATTGAAAGAGATAACACCGCCATTTGCTCATCTAATGCTTGTTGCCTTGTAGCCATTTGTTCCATGAAAGCATTCAACTTGGCTGCCAAAGTCTCTTTGTCACCCACGACTGAAGGCTCTGATACAAAGTTGTTATGAGCCTTGGTGTAGGATTTAGTCACAGGTCTAGACGAGGAAGAATTATTACTTCGATCTATGGTTACTCAAAGAGGCAGATTCATCCTTGACTAAATTCCTTCCAAAAATAAAGTTTTTTTTTATAGAATAATTGCTTGAAATTCCTAACTTTTGACTACCAAGACTAGAGTTTATAAAGGAAATAAAAACCTAATATAATAGAGAAAATAAGTAAAACTAAAACTCTATATAATAAAGAAAATAAATAAAATTAGAACTCTATTTGCCGTCGTCTCCCTTTTCTATTCCTTCTCTAATATTGTTTTCCAATAAAAGCATCCACATCATATTCCTTCCATTGGTTAGGGTAAACAATAAAGAAGAGAAGAGAGGCAAAAATAATATTGAGCTACATAGGATCTTGCATGGCTTTCTTTTTGTTACCCTATATAATGGTAATCAAATTGTACCAGTTAAAAAGTGTTTCAACCACTTTTGAAAGTGTTGAAATTCGAACCTTATGATCGGATTAGAACTTAGCTTAAAATTTAAGGATAATGTTTGTTATTTATGCATTTTGTGGTTTTTTGGATCCTAATATACACTTATATACTAATTTCAACGAAATCATGCCACCATACACTTATATACTAATTTCAACAAAATCATGCCACCACTAACTTGCTTTATGTGGAAATCCCTTTTGAACGGATAAAGCTGGTTTAGTTGTGATTATAGGTGGAAAAGGTATATTAATTTTATAGTTCAAGCTTATGTTGTTGAGGTTAAAATTCTAAAATTAAGAGATCATTGTTCTCTCCATTATATTTGAAGCCTTTCCATTATTCCTGACTGCAGCTTTGGTGCTGGGTTGCTTGGTTCTTTGGTGTATATCCGTATGCTGGGAAGTAGTGTGGATTCGCTAGCAGAAGGAGCAAAGGGGGTTATGAAGTAAGTATTTTGTTATTCCTTAACTGCTGAGATGCTTACAATCTTTACTTAACTTTCTGGTGGAATCTTCTGCACTGTTTTGATAACCTTTGCACCACATTGAACAATATGACTACATGCTTAACTGATTAACTTAGCAACCATAATTTCATTGGTAGTTAACTATGTTACTCGAATCTCAGGTGTTAGTGTCAGATACAGGTGTGTGTTTGACACTGGTATGTTCAGTTTTTACTAAGGTCTTGTTCGATAACTTGCTGGAAAAAATTAAATCAATTGAAAATTAATATTTTCAGTGATTTAAGTTGTTTAAACACAATTGATAATCCATAACAAAAATCATCTCACAGAATTTTTCTATAAAAAAGTGTGGAAAACGGTAAGTAGATAGATAAAGAGCTACTTAGTATTTATTTTCTCTTAACATTATATTATCCTTTAAAGATTTACGATTAAAATCTAGCTTTGTTTAAAAAAATGTGAAATGTTTTAAAAAATAAGGATAAAAATGTAAAATAAAAACTTTTATAATTCAACTTTTACATTTATCAAATAGTCTAATACGTTTTATACTTAATTTTAAGTAATAAACCAAGATTTTATAACTTAAGTTCAACACTTAATTTTTCAATTTATCAAATGAGAACTAAGTCATTATATATATTTGATGGGTCTCTAGAC